>JAWNOI010000036.1:2767500-3367500 GCA_035046045.1 Zaprionus bogoriensis
AGAGCTCAAGGACAACATTCGTGAAGAAATAGCCGCTATTTCGGCCGAAATGTTGGCGAAAACGATGGAAAATGCTGCATGGGTCCGTCGAATATGGGCAACCCTGTACATATTTTAATGCATGTGAACGAAAAGATATAAGTGAGTTTATTGAACGATAGATATATATAATATTTTGCAGAATTCTATAACTTAATTTTGAAAATTTGAAAATATTTATAGGAAAATTTATATATATATATTGTATTTAGTATACGCTCCAATTTTGTTAGTATTCTTTAACTTAATTACAATAACTATTTGTATAGCTCTGTCCAACAGTTTGGGAAATTTTAAGACTAACGCTGGCGCTGAGAAATAATTGCAGATCGGATACTTTTCGGGCAGACCTCGTATTGGTTAAAATAATATAGTATATATAGCATTCACTCCAATTTGTTGTAGTTTTCTATAACTTAATCAAAATAAATATTTATATAGACCTGTAAATAGATACAAATAATATAGATAATAGATACAATAAAATATCGATACTTAAATTATGCCTATATAAAAAAAGCTGCATTTAGAATACCATCCATTTCTCGTGTCACGTGTTACACGCACAAATCTCTCTCTGCTGCCCCGCCCACCCCCAACTTGTAGAAGAGAATTTGTCAAAAATTGTTGCTAAACGAACGCTGCGTCATCGTCATCGTCGGCGCAGCGCAGCAGATCGCCATGAGCAGCGTCATCGTCAGCGTCAGCGCCAGCGCCAGCGTCACACTGCTCAACTCAACTGTTTGGCACGCGTTCGCGGCGATGCTAACGGCGACTGCGACTGCGACGGCAGCAGCGACAGCGACAGCAGCGGCAACAATTGAAATGATTAGTTTGAGTTGTCAGATTTTGACATCGCTTGTCATCCAGACTGTCAAACATTTCGCTCTGGCCGTGAAAAATAGACAAATTCGAGAATTTGTTAAATTCTGCCAGACGAGGAAGAATTTCAGGGCAGTTTGTAAACTGAGTACGACTATATGGAAATTTGATTGATGGAATTATAAATAATCGTAGGATATTGGATGTGAAGAGATGGAATTGATTGATAAAGAAACGAGTTCTTTAAATGGAATTTAAGATAAGAGAGAAAAAATATATGGTAAAATAGAAAAATTTACTGAGTAATTCCAAAAATCCGGGAGATAACAGATAAATTATTATAATAATTATAAAAAAATAAATAGTCAAATAAAAAACTTTCTTAATATGCCAAAGGCGTATTTTTTTTAATTTTTGAATAAAATTTGAAATATTTGTAATTATTTTTAGTTAATTTGAAGAAAGCAAAAATTGTAATTAGTATTATAATTTCAACTAACTTAAGATATTCTAAACACCTTTAGTCTACGAATCGAAAGCTGTTATTTATGTTATTTTAGTTTTTTTTTTGGTTATCTTGAAGAGAGTACAAATTCTAATTAGTTTTAGCATTAAAACTAATTGTTAATTCTTCTTAATACCTTAAGTATTCGAATTAAAAGGAACTGTTAGATCTTCTACATATCATAAACGTATTTTATTTATTTTTTATTTTTAAGTAAAATTTGAAATATATTCCAAATTTTTGGAGTTATCGTGAAGTAAGTTAAACAACTAAAAAATTACAATTTTTTAATTCTAATCGAAAATTGTGTACGAGTTTCGTTTGGAGATATCCCAAGTGTGTACTTATCTGCCAGCACCTTTATGATTGATAGCATCGCAAGAGGGTCGACATCTATAGTGTATGTGTATGGCAGAAAACGTCAAAAGCAATCAAACCATCGGCTGAGAGAGCTGCGAGTTGGTAATTAAATGTTTGCTCGTAATTCCAAAGCTTCAGTTTTTGTTTTCGATAACTGGACTTTGAACATAACTGAGCATAATTATAGTTTCCAGATCTCGTATCATAAAAAAAGATAGATAGAAAGAGAGAGACGGACAAACCGTTTGCTGTACTACAATAAAAGTGCTTTATATAATTTTCCCATAGCGCTGATGTCCGATGCACGGAACGAATCTTTATTTATGGCATAATGATCGTCGGACTCCCAATAGTTGGCCTCTTTGCATGCGCCAGAGAGAGAGAGAGAGAGAGAGAGAGAGAGAGAGAGAGAGAGAACGGGAGGGAGGCTGCCCGTCTGATCGCTTTACGATCAATGAACGGCTGTGCATGTGCATATGTGTGCGTGTGCTGGGCATCATCTGGAGACCCGTCGCTGGGACCGGGGCTCTTCGATAATTCTTTATTATTTCTTTAAAACTTCACCTTTAATTAAACACGAAACGAAATTATAAAATTGTACCTGCTTTAGCAGCCCGAAGAAACGAAGACGAACAAACCGGGAGAAACCAAAGAGAACTCGCAGTCGCAGTCGAAGTCGGAGTCGCAGTCGGAGTCGGAGTGGGACTACGTCTCGACTTTATGCGGGGGAATTTCTACCTGAAGCGATTCGAGCGCTCGAGTCGGCCGCGTGTGTCCCCAAATTCGATCAATTTAGATACAAACACCCATTTATGCATCAGTACCTTTTATTAAACTACACACAGGTGTGTGCGTGTGAGAGAGAGTGTGTGTGTGCGTGTGTGTCTGTGCGGGTCTCGATCTGTGCGCCTTAATAAGCCCGTTAATGGAATATTAGGCAATGGCAAAGAGTTTCAATTCGACTCGGCGAGACAATCAATATCGCAACTGTCTCTCTCCCTCGCCCTGTCCCTGCCCCTGTAGCTCTCTGTCTCTCTCACCTGGAGACACTCGGCGACAACAAGCGAAGAAAACACATACGAAAAAATTATTGGCTGCTCTTCTTCTGCTTCTTCTCCCTGCGGCTGCTGGTCCGATGTGTTTTCTGCTTTTTAGAGCTAGTGACCAGCCCGAAGCATCACACGATCGAGAGATTTTTAGTGCTGGAATGCAATAAAATTTTTATTTTTTGTTGTTTTGTTCGATTTGATACAAGTTTTATAGTTGGTCTGGTTATTGTGTGTAGGAGATACGCACGCACACGCGAACAAAGCAGCAGTGTGTGTGTGTGTGTACATAGGAGAGTACACTCGCACACACATGCGCGTAAAACAAGTCTAGAAATGGTAAAAAAAAAACTTACTTGCGTACATTTTATGGTAGTATGCTCTACACTGCAAGAAAAGCCCAGTATACCTTAATTGAGATTTTTCTGATTCCATTTACTGTGAATATTTACTAGGCAGATAAACGGAAGATCCATCAAAATAAATTTAAGAATAACAAGTACTGATAACTGATGCAATCTAGGATAAAATTAATTTAAAATATGCAGTCATAAATCATAAATTTTAATGAATTCTCATAAAAATCATAAAAATAAAAGATTGAATCTAGGAAAATGCTTTATTAGTTGCTATATTTAAATGTGGCCTTTTAAAAAGCCGTTTTTCTCTTCAATTAAAATCTCAAGACTATAAACTGAAAATAAAAAAAAATATAAATACTCTAAACAGACACAACGTTATAATGATTCTAAGTTTTAATAATTTAATAACAACAGTGAAGATATAAGAATTATTATGATTATGAGTAGCTGTGTGAAAAAGTTTTGACTATATGGTTAATAACTGTAACATCAATAAAAATTATATTTACTACTCTATAAATAATTTGCGAAATTTACATTTCTCTAAATATTAAATATGTATGTTTACTTTGGATTTATTTATTTTTAAAATATTGCCAACTAACCATTTTCCCTTGCAACTTTTTACAACTGCCACTGCGTTTCTCTCAGTGTACTTGGCGGGCTTCCGCCTCCGTGTATCTAATTCAAGTCTTTGTCATTGCACAAAGCATTAGTGACTGTTTTCTCCGGTTTCTTCATTTTGACTGTGTCCAGCTGCTCTTCTCTCTCTCTCTCTCACACACACTCTCTTGTCTCTCTCTTGCACTCTCACCCCTTTGGTGGCTGTAATAAATATTTGATACTCGCACTAAAACCGAATTAACATAATTTGATCGAGCGGTTTGCCGCTGCGGCCGACACTGACAGAGGTGCATTTTTTACACACGCACACACACTACACACACTCACACAGTTGCCCGCTGGACGCGTCGGAAAATTATTACATGGAAAACGATACCTTTTCTTCTCCTTCCCCCCACGACCTGGTCATAATGAAGAAGATGCTTTCTTTTCGGTACCCCCTCTCTCTACTTATCTATCGGCCGGGAGGATCTACTCTATGTATTATGCACGACCAACTAGACAAATGTTATTACCCAGAGAGAAGGGAGAATAGAAAGAAAGACAGCGACAATGTAGACGATCTGTGACTAAAATTTATTCAAAAGCGATGCGAGAAACGTCGCCATCGTTCGCCCCTTTCTTCGGAGAGTTGCGGAGAGAGTGAGAGGAGCTGGGGGGGAAGGGGGAGCGTAGGCTCGTTAAGAATAGATGCTGAGTCTGTATTTGGGTAATGCGTCTGACTGCCATTAGACCAAAGTACTTTTGGGATAGTCGCCGATGCCGACGACGACTTCGGCTATCCCCTATTCCCAGTCTCCTATGCCTCTGCCCCTTCTCTCTTACATTTTCATGCCTGATTTTCTTTCACCTACAAGATTTATCGCTTTGTATTTGTATTATTTTTAGTTGTTTTATGTACCCTCCGCCCGCTGCAGCTCCCATACGATATAGTCAAATACCTACGTATATAGTTAGCTTTTGAGTCTTGCAGAGAGAGAGAGAGAGAGAGAGAGAGAGAGAGAGAGAGAGAGGGGGCTGAGGTCTGTGGGGACACTTTATTGATGTCGCCTTGCCGGGCCCGCATAAGTTCATTTCGCCCGATGCAATGTACAGTCCCACATAGTAGTTTCTACCTAGCCTCCTCCTCTTCTATCTAATTATGTTCCCCAATTTCTCTGACACTTTTCTATTTCGAGCAGAGCTGAGCGCGTGGGCGTTTTATTGGTTGACTTTCTCGGTATTTCCTTTAATTAGTCGCACAATTGCATTGAGAAAATTCTTGATAAAATTGGGTCACATTTTTTCTTCGAACTGCAATAATTACGATTCTTTCTTGAATAGGGTAAGCTGAAAAAAGTAACTCTTCAGGCTTTATATTATTCTCGCAGAGCTAGATTTGGCTTTAACGAGATAGAGATATTTATATACGAGTATTACTGAGTGTACACCTGTGTTATAATACAACAATTGCAGGACACAGCTATAAATGCGTATAACTCTTTAAATCATGCCTTTATGTCAATCAAACTTTGCACATATTAGCATAATTATATTTGACATACGTATAAGCAATTTCATCAAAATCCGATCAGTATAGCCGAAATGATCATGCTTTCATTAATTATATTGGGTTTATTGTGTTCTATTGATGGTTTTGCATTTTTATCTTGCTCGCTCTCTCTCTCTCTCTCTCACACTAAACCCCTGTCTTCTGTCTCTCTCTTACTTCGCTCAATTATCTCTCTCTTTCTCTCTCTCTCTCTCTGCGCTTCAACGGGGTCAAGAAATTTGTCAAAGGGCAAAGACATTTCCAAGCGAGTATGCAAAATACTCTATGTTCTCGTCTACTTTTTGCTGCTGTCTGTAAATTTTTTTACTAAAGAAGAATTGTTGGTTCTAGCAATTTGAAAGAAAAACGAAAGAACCGTTAGGAATACAACTACAAATGGAATGGATCCAAGTTCCATTCTTATGCGTTCGCCATTTTTGGACAAAGACGCGGACAAAAGACGAAAAAGAGCGCAAATCGTAGGAGATTCACTTCACTTGGCCGCCGATGCCAAAAACAGAATATTTCTAGTGTATGTGTATGAGTGTGTGTGTGTTGGTGTGCGTGTAAATAATGCCTTTTCGCTAGTTTCAAAGAAATTATTAATTAATGTACGATTCGAAGTTGCTTTTGGCTCTTGGCGCTCTCCGCGCTCCCGACTCTTCCTCAGTTGCGTTCCCCTCCCAAACGGACAGCGCGGCGGTCATTCCCATTTTGTATTCCAGTTCATGTTATGTTAATCGTCCGGAGAGCGAGACTGAAGCTGAAGCTGTAGCTTTAGCTGTAGCTGAAGTTTGGGCTTTTAGAGACATGTTCTCCGTATTAAATTAAGTATCATTTGATTGCCTTTGTCCGCGTAGAGGCCGCTCGAGAGGAATTTGGTCGTTGGTCGCACTAGTCTTACGTCTATTATGTTATGCGTATTTCTTTCAGTTCAGCTTTGGTTCAATAAATAAGCCAAAGAAATCCGAATGGGTTGAGTTCATTGCTCCGATAAGTCCACATTTCAATAACATGTGCTCGAGGCATTTCCCGGAATACGAAAGGATTTCGATTTCCATTTTCTAGCTGGCCTGGCTACGTGATTTCCCACTCAAGATTGTGCCGATGGCCCGATTCGATTCCGGGAATTGCGCACAGGATTAGATTCGCACCTCGCTGCAGTCGTTTGTCCGTCGCACGTTTCGGCAATTGGTTTGCCGGAAAAAAGAGTGGAGTGAATAGATAGTTTTCCAGTTTTCATATTGCACACCTGAACGTGAGTTTGTGCCGCTTTGGTCGCGCCTCGTTTTCTTTTATTCCCTGCTCGCATTTCTCTGCCAATTGTCCGTTGTCCGTTGTCCGGAGTCTCTACAAAGAGAATTACAAGAAATTGCAACTATGTCGTATTAATGTTGTCCAATTGACGTGCGGCGAGATTGTAGAGCAGGGATTGTTGTGCTATCTGAATAGCGTAATAGTTTTTACAGATGGTTTGGGCACTTTTTCCTGGAAAGAAAAAAAATTGGTGTCAATTGAGTTGATTTGCTTGAGATATGCATAGGTTGTTTGGCATATTTAACACGTATGTGTATATCTTTTATTACACTCAAGATTATGTTAAGCGAGTTTATGTTTGAAGGTTCATCAATTGTTTGTTAATGTAAAACTCTTAACTTTATCTAAAATTCGTATATAATACAATAATCAAATTATGTCTGTGCATATATTTTGGTATTATTATTTAGAAGGTTGTGCTGTGCGGTTTGAATATAGAAAATTTTTAGTGTAAGCATGAATATAGTATTTAAAATATATATAACTTTACATTGCAGTATAATGACATATAAAATATAATAGAATACTGGAGTTATTAAATATATGAAATTTAATTACTCTAAGTAAAGTAGATATATATAACAATATAATTATATACAATAAATTACATGTAAATATATTACATTATATTTATATAAATTAAAGTATAATGTATAATAATATAATTACATAAAATACTGTTCTGTATACATATAATAATATAAAATACTGTACTGTAGTAAATTATATATAGCAATTTTGTAACTCAAAATAAATCAATATAAACAAAAAATAATATTAACCCGTTGTAAACTAAAGCAATAAAAACTTTGTATAGACTCTTAAATTTGCCTAAAGTTAATATAAACTAAAAGTCTAAAGTTTATAAAAACTAAAAATAAAATAAAATATTTATAAATCAATATAAAATAAAAATAATATGTAAAATTAATACAAACTAAAACAATAGAAACCTAATATAAAATCCAAAAATTGGCTAAATAGACAACAGGAGTTTTCGAGTTTCTATAAAGTTTCTAATACATCAAATTGTTTATTTAATTTTTGCTTTCCATAATTATACCATGAATAATATACCGTAAATAAAATAATATTCGATCATTTTAAAACTTATTTCTATTATAAATTTAATAATATATTTATAAATACTTTGAGACTTTTCTAATACCATTTCGGCCTGCTCTCTTGCTCTCTCTCTTTGCAGGGTTCCTCGCCCACTCTAACGTTGATCACCTCGAAGGTAAGCACTGTACAGGGTAGCGCGCAACGCGCATACCCGCAATTAGCCTCTACCCATATGCATGGCTCACTTAGCTCGCTTTTGGTCGACGCCTGCGCCTTTGCCACTTGCAGGCGCATCCAGTCGACACTTTAAGTGCATGTTTTAGTTAGTTAGTTAGTTGGTGAGTTAGTTACTTGGTCGCTTGGTCGGCTCGTCGGCTTGTTTGGCTGTTTAATGCGCGGCTGATTCATGGCGCTACACGTCGCAGCTGCAATTAGGCTGAGTCACGGCTCTGGCACTGGCGAGGAAAACCTCCGCCGGCAGTTGGCCCTAAACAAAGGCAGGATTCGGCTCTGAGTCAGAACAGGAAATGGCAATGGCACAATGGCAGCAGTGGCAAGGGCCATGCCCTGCAGCACACACACACACACACACACACACACACACACACACAGCGCTTTAATTTCCAGCAAGCTTTTTCTGCACTCGTAAAAATTGCACTTTATTTGCTGAATTCGACGGGCGTCGCTTGTAATGAGCTGAGGAGGGGGAGGAGGAGGGGGCTCAGGAGGGAGAGTAGGGTAGACCAGTCTACAGGGAGCTGAGATTACCTGGCAGCAGATTACAATATCGGGAGTAATCGCAAGTCGTTAGAGCCTGAGAAATGGCCGCACACTCAGCGAATTCTGCAGAAGAGCGCGAGCATGGGAGAGAGAGAGACAAAGAGAGAGGGAGAGAGAGAGAGCGAGCGAGCAGCAGTTGGAGTATGAGCACAGTTGGCGACCTTGAAAATGCAAACTATGCCGCGAGGGCGCTACAAACACACGCGCACACACACACACACACACAGGCACAAGCAAACACACTCCAACACATACATACAGCGGCTCAGGCCTGGGAACACTGCTGCGCGCAGGGGCAACATGTTGCAAGCCAAATGGAAGTCAAGTGTTGCTGTATGTGTGCGTATGTGTGTGTGTGTGTGTGTGTGCGTGTGTTTGTCCTATGCCCAAACGAGTTTCGCTGCAGCCCGCGTATGCGTATCTAACAGATACGCGAAGCATCGCAGCACAGAGCCCAGCGCAAAAGTCGGTCTTTGTGCCAATAGAGCTTAGAATGCGGTAGCACTGCTGCTCCTCTTCTTTTTCTTATACTTCTTCTGCTGCTGCGTCTTCATCTTCTGCTTCTTCTGCCTCTTGGGAGCGGCAGGAAACGACAACATTTGCCCGAATTTCAGACGTTTGATCAGCCTCTTCTAAACAAATTTCGCATATGTTTTGCTCTTGCCTTTCGCTTTGTCCCAGTGCCAGTTCCCAGCTCGATTCCCCGCCTCCTTCGGCATGTGTGAACTCTGTCGCTGCAGAGAAGGCGGCGATATGCAAGATTTGATTTGACTTCAAAATTTCGCTCTGTGCGGCGCATTAAAAATTTAATTAAATTCCATTTGTTTGTGCACACAGCATTTTGACACATTTCAAATGCCGAAAGCTCTGCCGCATACCCTGCGCGGTTCGCTGGAACTCGGCAAGGTAGCTGAGCACTTAAGCCTGGGGCTGACATTTATCAGCTCTGCCCGTAGTGCTGGAGCAGCTCCAGCACACTTTAAGTATTGGATATATGTACAGAATATATATATTTGTATTATAAGTATGCGCTGCTGTCAGTCTCAAGTCTTGCTGGAAGAGCTGTAGCAATAAAGGCAGCTGTAAGCTCGCAGTTTGATCTACAGATCATTACAAAGCCAGTACTTTTGTATGGGAAACTTCTACTCATATAAATAACTACTGTATTGGGAGTATAAGTCAAGAATTCCAATAGCTACATGTTTTCTAAGTCATAACGCTCAAGTTCTATTAAAATATGCGTTTTATTAAAGCTAAAATTCTATAATGATGCTTTTTAGAGCTTGTGGGCGTGACACTTCAAATTTAGAATAAACAGAATCTGCATATGCTTTATATATAACTTCATGCAAAATTTGAGGTCTCTAACTTTTATATTAGCTGAGTTCTGTGCGTACATGCAGACATACGGACAAACAGATGGACTCATGTCCATGAAAAGTAATAATAATGAAAAGTAATAATACACTGTACGCAATCAATTTTAAGCTCTGCTTTTTAACTCTTATAATTAAGTAGTGATATAGATTACTTGAATAATCATTTATATTTATATATTTAGTATTAAAATAATTTTATTTACATGCTTAAGTTAAAAAAAAATTAAATGAATAACTTATCTTAAAAAGTACGTCAAAAATATTTGAGCTTTACAGGTTAAATACTTTAACTAGCTCTTTTAACTATCTATCTATAAGAAGTGCCTAAGACTCATAGAGTGCAAAAGTCAAGGTCCATATCAGAAAGATATCGAAAACTCTACCCTGTCCGCCTGAGGGCTATAAACGCTTTCGCAATGCGATCGGCTGGAGCTTCCAGGAATGCATTAAACGCGCAGATTTGCACACGGCGAACCCGCCAGGTACTCAAAACTCTAGACCCCAAAGCTACTTGCAGGCAGTGGCATAAATGCACTGGAGTGCTATATATACATACATGCATGCGAGTATAAAGATCAGCGTTTTATGCGTCCTTAACTTACACTCTATTTTAATTGCCAAGAAATGCTCACAATCACAGTTGGTGCCTCGGTCCCACACGCCGACCCGATCCGGCCGATCAACCGATCTTATGTGCAATTAAACGGCAAAACAGTCCGACACTGCACAGTGGGCCGAGTCATTTGGAGCGATAGTTCAAAAGAATACTTCCAAGTCATTGTAGTCTGCTCGTTCTTTAGGCATAAAATATATAAGTTTTATTATAATAACAAAATAAGCATACTTTAAGCCCGACAACCAATTTCTGCAATTTACATAAAAATATTATTTTTACAAAAAAAGCTTTACTTCTTTCGCAAAAATCCACTTATTCGCTAAAAATTCGCATAAAAGCATAAAATAGACAACAAAAATAGGCAAAGACAAAAATATGCCAATGTTTTATCAATGTTTTCATCAGCTTTGTGAAAATGTTTAGAATAGCCAAATCTAAAGTTTATATATACATGCTCAGTCGCCTGTTTATTTGTCCGCCTGCATTTCCGTCTGTCCGTTTGTGTTTACAAATATACAAATTTCAATAAATATAATAACTAGAGAAAATCCCAGCATATTTCTAACTTTGACTGCCACTCCCAACGCCCACAAAATGATTTCTTTAGCAGAAACGGAAAAATGTCCTGATTTCAAAAGTTTACTATATTCCAAGTCAGTTAGCAATTTCTGCACACTGTGCAGCGAGCGGGACCAGGACTGGGGGTGGCAAGCTAAGCGTAAGAGAGGCCAAGGAGAGTGGTGAGGGGGGCTCAAAGCAAATTTACGTGCGCTGTCAAGAGGCAGCGACGTAGCGTATTTAATATTTTTCAGCGTGTTTTACCTTTTTATGTTGTGTCATCATCATTGTCAGGCCCGAAGGAAGGAAGCCCAGGCCGAGATACACTCGCAATACTCGAGTGGTCAATCCTGTTCAGGGGCAGAGCCAGGGCCAGGGCCAGGGGCAGGGGCACAAATTTGTACGCTCAACTACAAACTAAAAAGTCTTAAAGTCTTAAAAGCATTTGCAGAGAGAGAAACGCAGGCAAAGAGTAAACACAATAAAGGCATAAAAATTGCGAGTGAGCAAACAAATAAAAGGAAACAAAACTGACCGAGGGGGGGGAGCGAAGGGGGCAAGGGGGTAGTGAGGGGGGCAGCCTGTGCAGGGTGTGTATCTGTGCGCTGCTCATTTGCACTTGGAATACAAAAGATACATTTTCGTAAGACCATTTTGACATGACAAGATAACGACAAGCAATCCGACCAGTCAGCCCCTGCAAGACGAGAGGGGGGTAGGGGCAAGCAGGAGGTGCTGCTCATTGGCTCCTTGCCCCGCCGACCTTTGCTGCCTGCCTGCCTGCGTGTGTAAGTGTATGTGTGTGCGGTTCGTATTTTAATTTTCATTACGGCCACAGCGAAGGTTCTTGAGAAGCTGCGCAGGCGAAGGAAGCTGTGCGGGTAGCAGGTAGCGGGGCGCTGGCGACGGCGACGGCAGCGCATAAAGCCAGCGCAAGCAGCGCAAAAGTGAGTATTTCTCAGAAATTGCAAATTATTTTTGAGCCGAGCGCCTGCGCCTGCGCCAGCGTCTGCAGCGGCAGCGGTGGCAGCAGCAGCAACGGCAGCCCTCGCTGCCGCCAAAATGAGTTAGCATCCCGATCCCAATCCCAATCCCAGTGTGCGCGCGTGTCTGTGTGTGTGTGTGACTCTGCCGAGTGCCTGCGCAAGCAATGCTTTTGCGCCATTGACGCACCCGCACCTCTCTCTCTGCCTTGCGCGCGCTCTCGCGCTTGCGCTCTCTTGCTTCTGCAGCCCGCTCTCCCCCTCCCCCCCCCTCTCTCTCTTCGTGCACTGCGATCTCCACAGCAACTTCAACTCCAACTTCGACTCGGACCATCGACCATCAAGTGCTGTGGCCTCGGCTGCTGCTCTCTCTCTCTCTCTCGCTCTCTTTCTCTGTCTCCCTCTCTCTCTTCCCCAAGCCGTGTTTATGCACTCTCATAAACATTTTTATTTTAATGATTTTTATTATTGCGCACATTCGTTACTTTTTATGCGGCCGAGAGGATCAGAGCAGACCCAAGTGCTCTGCCCGCCTGCCCTGCTCTCCGGCTCGCATCGCCTTGCCTCTCCTCATCATCAGCTCAATCGTGTCCTGATCTGTGCCCTGAGTGCCAGGCAGGTTTGTCAACAGCGCCGCATAGAGTTGTTTATCTTTCGGTTTTATATGGCCACTCGGCTCTATGAGAGCTCCAGCGATATGGCCAAGAGAAAATATCCTCAATATTATTGTATGCGAAGCAACTATTTGCACAGATTTATATATGTTAAGCTCTGTGGGGAAATGTAAGCCAGCAGAGCAAATTTCCTTAGTTTAGTGCAAAGAAACTAGAAAATGTATAGAAGAGAAACAGTTTCATGAGTTATTTATTATATCATATTAATATAATATACTACATTTTATTCAGTGAAACTATTTTCCTTTTTAAGAAGAAACTGACACAGAAAATATACTAAATCAGTGAAATTATTATGCATTATATGAGTTAGTATATAAAATATCACTTGAGGAAGCTTAAAGAGAAAATATTTATACTAATGAAACGAGATTATTATGCATTATATAGAATACTCCTTACGGAAGCTGAAAGAGAATATATACCAATTCAGCGAGATTACATTATTCCTTTTATAGAATATCTCTTGAAGAAACTGAAAGAAAATATATACTAATATAGAATATCACTTGAGGAATCTGAAAGGGAAAATACATATACAAATTCACCGAATTTATACTATAATCTATTATATAGAATATTCATTGAGGAAAATGATAAAGCAAATATTTTGATTCATTATAAAGCATATCCCTCGAGGAAACTGAAATTTACTACATAAATTCAGCGAGATTACCTTATTTCACATTATATAGAATATACCTTTGTAATTCATGCAATTATAAAATTCCTCGAACATCCATACGATATGCGACTTGACAAAATCCCCGTATAGCACACTTAATAATCAAATCTGCGAGTCCTGCAACAACGTAGAGTGCATAATGGAGTCACAGTTTGTTGTTGTTGTTGTTGCTGCTGTTGTAGTGCTGTTGTTGTTATGTGGCATGTTGTTGGAGTCGCCTCAGCATACCGAACCATAAAAATTAATTTACGTTCGATTGCAAAGTTTTCGCCTGAACGTGGACAACGCCGCCACGTATGACACATAAAATTCCACATTTACGACCCCTTAAGTCTCAACTTGTGTACGCTGTACCTCGGGATGCCCAGCGACGTTCCAGCGACATTTCCAACGGCTTATCCACAGCGGCGGCGGCGGCGTTTAAATTAAACAAGCAAAAAAAAAACTCGAATCTCATTTAACTTGAAGCTTTGACTTCGTCCGCCTTGCCCCACTGTACGGAAGGTGAGCGCCATTATCATCGATAGTTGCAAGCTGCAGAGGGATATTCTGAAACTGGGAGAGAATGTAGGGACTGTCTAATTGTGTGAAGAGCTATCACGCTCTTAACGCTCCCTCTCTCTAGCTTTACCAAAAAAAATTAGAACTATTTTTTCCCAATATTAAGCCTGCTTTTTAAAAATTCCCAGCTGCAATAGCAATAACAATAATTAAGAGCATATCTATAACTTCTTAAAGACTCTCTTAGTTTCTTTTATTTTTATTATGAAAAAAGAATCGAAGAGAGACTTTAAGAAGTGCAAGTGTGGAATAGGCCTAGAAGAATTATTTTGTTAGATTATAATAACAAAATAATGCTTCTATGCCTATTCTATTCTATTAGATAATTAATAAAAATAATAATAATAATTATTCTATGAATTTATTTCGAAACTGTAAACTACTCTAATCTTCTTAGGACAAGTCTACAATTAATTTATTTTCAAGCTGCAAACTACTCTTAGCTTCCCAAGACAAGTCTACAAATCCTACATCAAGCTCTTAAGCCTCTTGGCATTTTATTAATAGTTAATTTCCTTTCTCTTAGGGAATTTTCTATGTACCTATAATAAAATTTCTTACCGCTTGCATTAGGCTTTTCTAAGAACTCTTAAATTTCCTTTCATTCCGTAAGTTCTTCTGGGCAGGCGTAGTTCTAATCTAACAAAATAATTATTCTATGAATTAATTTTCAAGCTCCAAATCCTACATCAAGCTCTTGCATTACACTTAAAATTAATTTTCTTTCTCTTAGGCAATTTTGCCTTGTATAACAAAATCTCTTACCGCTTACCGGCATAAGGTTTTTCTAAGTTACCTTAAATTTCATTTCACTTCGCTTAAGCCCTAAAAGCTAATTTCCCTTCTTGAAAAGTGCCCACAAAACTTAAGAGAGGCTTCAAACTGCAAGCTGCTACTGCCTGCTACATGCAGCTCAAACGAAAATTCCCTTAAGAAATTCTCTTAAGAAATAGTGCAAGTCTGTTTTAAGTCCCCTGCAGCTTGCCTTAGCCCTTTGCCTATGCCCCCAAAAGTCCCTTGCTTAAGTTTGAGCTTAATTAATTTCCCTACAATTAAGCGAAGAGAACATGCGTTGCACTCTTATTAAATTAACTAAAGCAATTTTCGCTGCTCTTAAGAAATTGTGCAAGTCTGTTTTAAGTCCAATGCAGCTTGCTTTAGGCTTTGGCTACTAAAGTCCCTTGCTTGATTTTAAGCTTAATTAATTTCCCTTGAAGAGAACTTGCACGCTTATTAAATTAACTTAATTATTTCTCTTTATTTCAACAACTTATTTATTTTATTTTTATTTAATAACGCGTCTATGTGAGAAGCTTAAAACTAAGAGTTTTATTTTGCTAACATTAGGAATCAGAATATATATATATATATATATATATATATATATATATATATATATATATATAGGAATTATCAGCATATATAGTAAGACCTAGCGACGCACACCTGCGCCCAGACGCGCAACGGAGCGTCGCAGCTTGAGAATCTCCGCCTGCAGCTCGTCGACGCTGTTGCCTGTCGCGCGGCGCGCGGCTTGAGGCGCCACCGAAGCGATTGGCGCAGTGGAAACAGTTGCCGGCAGTGCCGGCATGGCACCCTCGACGCTGGCAATGCACAAGTTGGGATGTATTTGGGGCGTGGTCACGTGCGTGGACGAGAGACTGGCAGCAGGGGCGGGAGCGAGAGCGGGAGGAGGAGCGGGAGCGGACGTAGGAGCGACAGCGGCTGCAGTAGTAGTAGCTTCAGCAGGAGGAGGTGGAGCAGCAGCAACTGCAGCTGCAGTAGTAGAGTCTGCAGCAGGCTGCGGCACACCGCGATGCGTCGCCATGAGCTTCTGCAGCTTCGCCGTGGCGCTCTCGCGCTGTGAATCGATGAGCAGTCGCATGGACTCCTGATCCTCGGACTTGGCCTTCTCCATTGAGTCGGAGCCCTCGTCGATGAAGACGTAGTTGATGACGTGCGCGTGTGTGCCCGGCTTGATGCGGTAGACGGGCTTCCCCGTGGCGCCGCCGCCGCTGGCTGCCGCCAGCGAGTCGATGTCGTAGAGGCGCGCCATCTCGCCGCCCACTTGGAAAATCGATGTCTTGCCATTGACCACCAGTGGCTTGGGCATTATGTACGGCGCCGACACGAACTGCGAGCACTTGCGCTTGGTCACCTCCACGTATTTGCTCACCCTGCAGCCGCTGGTGCTGCACGCGCGCAGCGGAGCGGCGCCGGCGGCAGCGGCAGCAGAGGCCGAGCTGCTGCTGCTGCTGGTTGCTGCTACTGGCGCTGCCGCGGCAGCTGCTGTATTCGAGCTGGCGGTCTGCATTTGTTGACAGCTATAATGAAATTATTATTTCAATTAATTATTTACATTTTAATTATTTTTCTTCACTGCTTTTTCTCACATTTATTGCAATTTCGCTTTGAATTTGCTTTTTCTACGCGTCTATTACTATTTTTTAGCATTGACAAACTCTGGTCACACTGCGCACAGACTGAGCTCACTCGCTCGCTCCAATGAACCGCACAAGTTCCGGCTTGCTTACGCTAAACTAAACTATATGAGTACTGCTCTAAAAAATATATATTTTCTGCTTTTAAAATATTTAAATAAATATACTAAATTTTTTTTATTTATTTATTTGCTTTATTTACGCTTGCCATGCATGCACTACGCACTGACTGTGAACCTGCTCACAGCTCAAGGCAGTCCAGTGAGCGAACCAGCTCTACCCTTAGCGCTCACGATGCGCATGCGCGGTTATCGATAACTCAGGCTTGCGATAGTTTGGCGCGCAAGCGAAAATTTAAAAACCTGCAGAACAAAACATTGCCGAAAATTAAAATTAAAGTTGCTGAATAATAAAAAATACGCAAACGCAACAGTTTATATGACTGTAGCTAAGTCATATACATATACATATTTATATATATATGTGTGTGTATGTATATATTGCTGCAACACTCAAGTGCAGTGCAATGACCCGAAAGACCTCGAAAATCAGCACTGCAGCAGGGACAGGGGCTGGGGCGAGTGTGCGCTGTCCAGCGACAGACACCCGCTTCATTTACATTCCCGAGTACTTTAAAAATGGGCAGGCAACGCCAAAGTTGAGTCGTTAAAAGCAATGAAAACGGTTATCATGAGGCGCGGCGCGAGGGCAACGCGAGACCAAGGACGGCCCTGCATGGCCGGCCGACTGGACTCGCTGGACTCGCTGCCAGCTTCTTTAATTTCCACGTCCATCTCAGCAGCAGTCGCTCAAAGCGCTGACCGGCATGCAGAGACTTGCAGCCTCATTGTTGGCTCAAATGAAATAATTACTTTAGCACACATTGACTGACTGCCGGACTGTAAATCTCTCGCTACGCCTGTGTGTGTGTGAGTGTGTGTGCATCCTTAGTCATGACCAATATATCGACTCGCATTAACAACAACAACAACTGCAACAACAACAACAATGCGAACAGCCGCAGTTGCAATAAAATCCTCCGACACATCCACGTCGCGCCCAGGCCGAGTCCGAGAATAATAAGAAATGAAATGCCATTTATTAAGCATTAATAAGTGCGAGCCTCCATGTCCATCCATCCATTTGCGCTGCACTTGGGGCCGCCAGCCGGACACACTGGACGCGAACAAGCCAACCGGTGTTCGGCCTGCCGCGACCGACGACCGGCTCTGGCTCTGTACCTGACTCTGTATCTGACTCTGACTCTGACTCTGAAGCTGACTCTGACTCTGCAACTGACTCTGACTCTGACTCAGATCCAGACTCAGTAGTCTGCGCCCGCGGCCAGTTTCGGCGCTCTTCCTGCTGCGCTGCCTACCAGCAGCTGTTTGTGCCTTTTGGCCTCTGCGTGTAGGTTTTCAAAACTGCAAAGAGAATTTTGGCAGCAAGATTTACTATTAATAAATTAAATTTATTAATTATTTATTAGAGCTCAAAATTTCAAATCAAAATCAAAAGAATGAATTAATCTAAATGAATTACTTGAAATGAAAATTTATTACCTAGTTTCATGGTTACATTTTGGGGAGAATTAAAAATTGCGAAGAGAAAGTTAGTTTCAAAATTAATTTATAGAAATTAAAATTTCATCATGTTATTTATTATAAAAAAAATTATTTCGCTTTAAATTTTAGCGAGCAAGAAAAGTCGAATTTCATTTAAGAATTCGTACATTTTTTTCAATATTTTCAAAAATTATTAGACGGCTTACTTTAACGCACGGAATGCTTTTTCTAATAAAAAAAGTAATGCAATTTTTTTTTACTGCAATAAAGCTTCAGATGCTAAGACTAATTCCTACTCTTTTATATGTGTTTAAAAATTAAAGTAATGCCATTTTAACTTAAATATAGGTGCTATGACTAATTCAGCGCACTTCTATATAGCTTTGAAAATATTTTTCAAAGTTCCATTTATCTAACTTTCCTGAAAATAAAAAATATTAATGAGTGAAAACAAATTTTACAAATAAAGTTAGCTTAAGATCAAGCTTGCATTTAATTTTCTGGATGTCTTAAAAATAAGCCTAGCAGATGGATCTTCAGCTAATTGTTACCAAAATATTACGTTAAAAAAATTATTATGAAATCAATATCTTAAAATATCTTAATCAATATCTTAAATTTAAAGAAATTTCTTGTACTATTCCGGACAATCCGAAAAATATTAAATAATGATAATAACTGTCTGAGTTGAGTATTAATAATCTACATATTTTCTGTATGCTGTTAGCTGCTGCCCTACCAAAGCTCTTTAGTCACACCAAATGAAATCACTTGATATTATATAACTATAGAGCCACGACCCGCTAACGTCTTTCAGCCTAATCAAAATGCGCATCGAGTACCTGAGAGAACATAGGCCCGAAAAAGATAATTAAAAGTTATGAATGCCGACAAACTTAATTAAATTCCATTGCGTTGCGGCTTAAAAATGTGCACAACATGCAACATGCTGCATGCGGCATGCTGCAATTATGAAATATAAAGCAAACTGCGATTAAAATGCACGAGCAGCAGCCGCAGAGGAAATGTTCTTTTTGCTCTCCCTGTCTCTCTCTCTCTCTCTCTCTCTCTCTCTTTCTCTCTCGATTTTTCTTGAACACAGTCAAAAAATATATTTTTTTTAACATTTTCGGATGCTGTTAGGCATAGAAATTGGAATTACTATATAACGTATATTTCAGCTCATGGCTGTTGTGTTCAGAATGAGACTTTTAGTAGTAAAATCTAAATAATTTTATAAATAAAAAAATATAATTATTTGAGTTCTAAATATAATAATATAAATCAGAAATTTGTTGTGGGATTTTGCTTAAATTCTAGAAAATTATTTGAAGTATTATTTTAATTAGTTCATATAAATAGTTTAAAATAGTTTAGCTATAAAATCCCCATGTATAATCATGTTTTTGTGACTTATAATATACCAAATATTTTACTTTATCCACTTCCAAACTGCCAAAAAAAAACCTTGTTAAGGCCAGCCACAATTTCGAACATTTTATTTATCTGCCACGTCATGTTTTTCGGGCCTTTAAGGAATTTTGTTGTCATTCGAGAGTTGCCCAAGTCGAAGTCCGTTGAACTTTTGAGTGGCAGTTCGGGAAGACGAAGGATTATCATAATACGAATAGAATTAACTGTAACCCTTTGCCAACTGCAACTAGTTGGTAGTTGTTGTCTCTCTGTCTCTTCTCTGCTGTTGCTGCTCTGAGCATGTCTAATGAGCCTGCTGTCTGGGACTTGTCTGCTCCTTGCACATTTCGCCAAAAGAAAAAATAAACAAAAAACACAGCCTGAAAGTAAAACAAGTCGTGTACGTTTTTGGTAAGTTGTTTCTCGCATTTGCCAACAACAACAGCAAAAAGCCGGAATTCCTGAACGGCGCAGACACCGACACATGGCACATTCATTTCGAGTGTCTCGAAAGCAACCCGAAAAAAGGCTGTAAGCAGCAGTAGAAGGCGCAGATCAAGTAGGGAATAGACTGAAGCTAGAATACCCTTCCCAGGGTTGACTGTCCCCTCATAGTCGATTTGAAGTAAGTCGAGCCCAAAGAGAGAGTCTTTGTAATACTATTTAAATTTTGTTATCTAAATTTGTTTTGTAATTCTTTCAACAATTATTAATAATTAATTAATCAATAATAGTAATAATAATTTCAACAATTTCTTGAAAATTTTATTTTTTTTATTTTTTAAACAAAGTTAAGTAATAATTTCGAAGTGTGCTTCTAAAATACATGTATAGCTAACAAATACATGAATACTTAAGGATATATAACATACCTTTAAACACTTTAATTTTGAAAAATTAGTTGTTTTTTTCTCAAAACTGATTCCAAAAAATAGTTATATAGTAAGAACAAATATATCTTTTAAATTATTAAGTCGATTGCAGTATTTCTTTATAGTATATATAAAAGTCTGCAAAACTAATGCATTATTTAGCCTGTAATTGAATTTATAAAAAATGTATACGCTATTAAACAGTATGCCCCATAATAAAGTGTTATATATGCGTATGTAAGGTAAGCAATAAAATTGCCTACATTACAAACTGCCTAAGCAAATCGCAGTACCCGTTCATGTAGGGCATTTGCGAAAAGTCAGCAAATATACTCGAGGCCCTCGGGCGCTGTACTTGTGCTTGATCAAGTGAACAGCAGACACGAGCAGCGTTGACGGCGGGCAGGACGCGGACGTCGTCTGCGACTGGCAGCAACAACAGCGCTTTGCGCCTGCGTAGCTGTTAGATACAGCACACAGACACAGACACAGATACAGACGGCTACAACTACAGCTGCAGAGCACGTGCAGGGCCCGCGGGAACGCCGCGCGCGTTGCGAAGCGAACGACAAAAGGGAAACACGCAAAAGCTGCAAAATATATACAAAAAAGGAAACCAAATGTTTTTCGTTGACCTTGACTTTGAAATTCTCATTGCAAGAGCCAAAAAAATGTACACTGCACACAGACACACACACACACACACTGACACGCAGGCAGCTATAAAGTATCTTTGTATCTGTATCTTTGCATCGTTTGCTTTGTAGTTTCTTCCTTCGTTTCGCTTAGTTTAGTTTGTTAATTTCGCTTTGCCTTGGCTACCCCTAGCCCTAGCCCAGCCTACACATAGGTATATATACATAGGTATAGCCTAGCCCCGCTGACTGTACCCAGAGAATAATCCACAACTCGATCTTTTTATTGTTACCTTTTCAGATGCGCGCAGACCCCACAACACACTCGACACACTCTTCTCGTTCAGTTAAAGCCCAAGTTTGAGCCAAAAGCCACAAAAAAAGAACAGTAACAGTAACAATAGGCCCCATTCGAACAGTACACACGCAATGAGCACTTTGAGGGCCCCCAGACAAGCCATATATGCCTCTATATAGACCGTATATAGTAGACCATACGCGTACAACTGAGCGCACACACACTGCGCCCACTGAGCAGAGCAGCAGCATCAGTTTTGTACCCCGAGAGAATTGCGGAACCAACAGGTACGCCCCCCAACCCTCTCCCCATCTATCAATAACTCAACTGAACTGCTCATTATACTCATGTCAGTAGTATCTATTGCATATCACTCGAATTCGATGCCCAAACATAGCACTACATTTAAACTAAAGTTTTCAAAAATTTTTATTAATATCGAAAACTATTGAGATTACAAAAATTTATGAATATAGGTTTGAAATATATTTCAAACATTTATTTATAAATTTTTCTAATCCCCAACAGATCTTAGTACTTTCTACAATATCTGTCAAATTGATGTCATAACTTAATTTGGGTTCGTACATTTTTGAAATCCCTAGCAACACTAAACATTTTTAAATTACCTGATAAATTGAAAAAATAACTTAATTTGGCTCTCATAAATAATTAAAATCTATCAATCGCAAATGCCATAGACTGATAATTTAATATGCTTTAAATACTTGTAAATTCTACTAAATCTAAATATATAAAGCTATACTAAATATAAGCCCAAATTATCGGTCTTAAGTGCTACTGTTTCTTGTGCTCTCCAAAGTATTTCACTAAACAGTTGAAAGTTTGCATTAACAAATTTATATTCAATATAATATTCAATATTATATATAGCAATATATCGACTATTCCTTAAAAAAAATTATTTAAACAACTATAAAACGATTATTTTCAAAGCTTTTTAGATATATTGAGAATCAGTGTACAGTATACAGATTTAATTGCAAGCCACACCTGGGAAAAGACATCTTTTCTATATATATATATTTTTTAGAAGCCTTTTTGGCTTATATATAGTATAAGCAATATTATATATTTGCGATGTATATCGATTATATGCCAAGTGTTTTTCTGAGATAATACACTCAATTTATTATTAATTGAAATTTTCTATATATATATTTTTTTGAAGCCCTTAAATTATGATTTTGACTTATATATTGACTATATACAATATTATGTATATACGACGTATATTGATGGTGTATGTATGGCGATGTATTTTATTTTAATTGCAAGCCACAACTGGGATAAGGCACATTTTTTTAGAAGCTCTACGCTTATATTTTTGGCTGATATAGAAAGTATACACATTAATATATACTTTTGATATATAGCGATTGTATGGCAAGCGTTATGTGAGATTTTATTTATATTTATTTTCATTGTAAGTCTGGAATATGACACGTTTTCTATATATATTCTATAGCACACTGTGTGATCATGTTCACATAAAATCTATGATACTATCGTAACGTATAATTCGATTTATTTGTCGCTAGTGTTATCTGAGATTAAATATGTTATATATTTCATATTTTGCGTTTTCCTCGCTAATATTACAAAAAACACATATATATCGATAGTTAAATAGACATCTGGAATATTACACGTTATCTATATACCTATATATTTGAAAAAAAAAGTGCAATTCGTACATACTATTGTATCGTATATATCGCATATATATATATATATATCGATTGTATGGCAAGCATTACTTTAGATTATACGAATATATTCTATTAGCTCTTGCTCCCGTCAATTCGAGTATTACAAGACGCTTACGCAATTTGCCCGTGAGTGACCCCAATGCAATCTCCACTTTGCGGCACATCCTCCTTCACTCTGCCACGCTGCCACAGCCACGATGTTGGCACAAAGGAAAGCCACGAAATCGATGAAAATCTGAAGGAAGGCGGAAATTGCGCTTAAATGGCAATTGACACCGCAACGCGAACTTAAGGGGGCGCAGCACTTGCAACAGCAACACTTACAGCACACAGCATGCAGAGGGGTTGCGGGGAGAGGAAGGGGCTTTGAGTGGCTGCGCGACGCTGTTCCCATTTCGTAGGCGTTTTTGGGGCTGTTGCAGCTGCGCCTCGCTTGGCACACGACACAAAGTTGGCCCCGTTTCCCCCTCTCCCTCTCTCTCCAGCTCACGCTCTTGTTAGCCTGCTAGCACATGCCGCTGCCGCACACCGTGACAAGGTGTTGCCGCAGACAATAAACTAATTAAATTTAATTTAAAGCAGTCCGTGGCATTTCGTCAGGCGTCCTGCGGCCAGTCGAAAGCAAGAAAAAAACGCCGAAAATGTTTCATATTTAATTGGCCGGCTGCTTGGTGGCAGGCAGGCACAGTGAGTGCCAACATATTGCGCCCTGCCATCAAATTAGAAGCAATAAAAAATTGTTTGTCTTAGTTGGGGATACGGATATACCCCGCTCTGCGCCAAAGGGCTTAACAGGGTGCACGCACACACACACTCACACACACAGGGGTTAAGCACCGCGACAGAGCGACAGCTGCTTTGGGATTTTTTTTGTGTGCCTCTGAGCGGCAGCTGCAACTGAGCGCAGCTCGCATTTGCATGGGACTTTTCGCACTCTCTTTTAATTTTCCGCAAGCTTCAGCTGGATCACTCTCTTAATTATCACAAACCCTTAAGCTCAACTTGTGGTGCGTTTGAAACGTCGCTCTCTTTAAATTTCACTCTCTTCAAATTGCCCAAAGGTAATTGTTTGGGATTTTTCTAGCTTGGGATTTTTCTAGCTTTCGCTTAACTTGCTCAAGCTGCGCATGCTATGCTACTTTCGCATACCCTTTAAATTTCCCAAGAGTCTGTCTGTCACCCAGACTTAAGTAGGACTTTGCCCAATCTACTTACATATTTCCCCAACACCTCGTCTCGCTCCTGCCAATGCAATCAAACGAGTTATTGGTTTACCGTTAGCGCTCGTGGGGCAATCAAAACGGACTTGTTGTCGCTGTTATGCCTGTTGTTGTTTTTGTTGTACCTGTGCCAAGGCCAGTCACGCACGCGGCAACCCTATGATTATATTCGAAATTAGAGTCTCTTAGAATCGGAGCGGGCCCCTGATCTCGTTGGCATCTGCATGTGCGTAATTGCTGCTCGCATATCTGAAACGAACAAAATCGAATTAGAATTTCGAACCCGAAATTCTCCCTTTCTACCTGCGGGTATTTTCTTGTTCTTTCTTGTTTTGGGTTTCATTTTATGTGGAGCAAACTTTAGCCACAGCTTTTGAATGGAAACAGCAGCGGGAGGGTAGGGGCAGAACAAAACGAAATTTACGATCAATTGCCCTGGAATTGGAACCCGTTGCAGTAGACCAATTATTATGTTAGTTTCCGAATACAAAATTATTCAAATCGATTGTCAATTATGACTGACAAATGCGTTGCGATTTGCATTCTTCCAGAATTGAAAATTAATGTTCTTACTTGGTTGGTAGAAGTGGAGAAATAAGCCAATTTGTTTGCTTATTTAATTTCTAATTAAGCGCATTTAATTATTTAATTATAATTATACAAATTATATAATAATTATTTAACATTAAAATGCTTTAAAAACGGTTTTATTATTTTTAATTGTTAGCAAAAAATAATTCTGCATAAAATCAAACACCTGACATTAACTTTATGCTTCTAGAGGCGAGGAAATAATGAAATTTCTTTGCTTATTTAAGTACTAATTAAGCACATTTAACATTAAACATTTTTCAATGTTTATTATTTCAATATAATTTGAAAGTGCTTTAAGAACTTTTTATTAGTTTAACTTGTTAGCAAAAAATATTTCAGCATAAAATCGAATACTTGACACTAACTTTATTCTTCTAAAACCTTTTTTGTTATAATTATAGCCATATTTGTTGCAGAGTCTTCAAATTGTAGGGTATCTCAGCTTCCCTTAAGCTTAATTTGATTACAAGCGTTTGGTACTTTTAAAGTACCTCAGCAGTCGATATACACAAGCGCCACAGGCGGCAGAACTCTGCACTAGACGGATTTCATTGCAGCCAAAAAGTATGCTGCATAAAATTAAGCAGCAGCTTAAGGCGCGCTAAATATATTTAAAAATAATAAAATAATAATAACAGTCGAAGATGCTTAAAAAATAAGTAGTTATTTCAAAATAATATATATAAAAAAAATAGAAAAGTATAAAGGTAAAATAGCCAAAAAATCGTGTCGAGCATACCCTATAGCAAATTGTGTGCAGGGTGCGCAATTTAATGACAATTATTTATTATTTATTTACTCGAAAAGTAACATTTTTAATTAGTAATAAGCTCGCCACTTAATTTTATTGATTACTAAGCAACTTCGTTGCTCTGGTAACTTCTTCCAAGAAAACCCAAATACCAGGCCGAAGCGAAGACCAAAAGAATTCTTGAGCTGGCCAGAAAAGTGCTTACACCTTTCCTATTGCCGCCTATCACTCCCACTCGCACACACACATTACAATTCACTCTAGCCCTACGTGCAATTCGGCCTGCTCAGCAAACGATCGAGTCGAAGTCGAACTCGAATTCGAGTTCGAATTCTCTTTTCACACGTTTGCGCCGTATAAAAAGCGCAGGCCCATGCGTTGTAGGCTGTCAGTGCATCGCTCACTGCCAAGCAGAGAGAGCGAGAGAGAGAGACAGACAGAGTGAGAGAGACAGCATGAAGTTCGCCCTTGCTGTGCTCCTTGGAGCATTCGCCGCGCTCGCTAGCGCCACCTGTGCAACTGGAAGCGGAACTGAAGCTGCAGCTGGAGCTGGTGCTGGAGCTGGCTACGCTGCGGGTGTGCCCTCCCCGCCCTGCCCGCACAACTATCTCTTCAGCTGCCGCCCACAACTGGCACCCGTGCCATGCAGCGCGCCCTCTGGCGGCTATGGATCCGCTGGCGCCTACAGCCAGCAGATGCCCGTGTACGCCTACATTAGGGATAATGCTGCAGCCCAACAACAATACCAATAACCCATAACAGAAAGCAATATTCTGCAAGAGAGTCGCTCTTTACGTTGACGAACCCCGCCCGCACTTGGATTTACTGCGCGTTTCTCACTGGACAAACTCATTTTCTTTATCATTTCTACGCATTTATTTTTTTGTCGCACTTTAGTCTGTAGCTTAACTTAGGTAGGTTGATGACACAAATTAGGAATATATATATATATATAATCTGGCATATACTGGCAAATACATGACAATGGTACAAAAACAAAATATATGTGAATTTTGGTATGGAAATTGGAACTTTTATCAATGCATAAATCAGATTAAATTTCTTTTATAGACTTTCTCATGATTATGAATGAAGTTAATGGGGATCGATTTGTGAATTATATCATATATTTGATGAAATTAAATTTGATTTTAACGAACTCATTGAAATTTTTGAAATTCACAAATTGGAAAAAGAGTAGAATTTTAGCTTCAGCTTTAGATCTGTCGCGTTTTCTTTTATTGAACTTCTGATCTGTCTGACGGAGACAAACACCAACGAATTCTGGGAGTATGGCTCCAACTCTCTTCTCTCACTAAACTCTGCCCTATTTCCAAATAATATTGAAAATAGCGATATAATTTTGGGATATTCCAAGATAAACTTTTTTTATCGAGCATATCGATGCATTAAATTGAAGTCCTGTTAGATTAAAGACTTTATTAACAATTTTAGTACTATTCCTTACTTTCCTACTCAATATTTACTGATTTTAAACATTTTCATTCTCTCTCTCTAGATTTTTCCCTTATTTCTATATGAAATATGTATACAACTTTGAGATCTTTCAAGATCAACTTTTTTAATTCTTCTCTTTCTTAACTAACTTCTAACTTTTCGTAGTATACCTCTTTCTTTTTCTATAGAACTATTTGATCTTTCAGGGTCAACACACTTTAAGAAGTGAAGGCGAAGAACTCGCCTTACAAGATCTGCCATTCTTCGAGATCTTCTCTGCCAAAAACGTATCCATTCTCACTCTCTCTCTCCCTAGATAATTCCCTTTTCCCTATTTAAAATAGGTATACAAGTTTGTGATATTTTAAGACCAAATTTCTTGAATCGAGCTCCATTAAATTGTAATTCTTCTCTTTCTTAACCAAACATTCTCGTAGTGTTCCTCTCTCGCTCTCTCTTGCTATTGAACTTTCTGATCTTTCAGGATCAACACACTTTAATCGAGCTCTTCGCTTTAAAAGATCTGTCATTCTGCAAAGTCTTCTCTCTCGAGAACGTAGCTAAAAAATCTCCCAATACTGCTCTCTATTTCTGTCATATCTCTCTGCTGCCACCTCCCTCGCGGACAGTCGCGGACACTTCTCTGTAGGCTGCTTGCGCCTAATGACTTGCCGATCATCCGGCCAAGAGCATCAGCTGCTGCTCCCCCACCAGCACCTCTTGAGCTTGCCGCAAAGAGTCGCATTTATGCTTCGGCTGCCAAAAATAATGTCGCCGTGCGCCTCCGCTGTACGTCGGGAAGATCGAGATCGCCTCCACTCAGCCGTCCCCAGTCGGAATTGTTGTCTTTGCGTTTGTGGTCGCTCGCAGATCGTTTGTCGCGCGCGATCTATAAAAATCGGAAGCCCAAATCGAGTGCTGAGTGCTAGCCAAATCCGCGCTATATATACAAATATATATATATACATAATATATATAAGATATTCGTGCGATTTGTGGCGTTTGACATGTGCGAAGCGCGCTTCGCACTTTGACCCAATTTTATTGTCTGGAGAATCCGTCGGCCCTTAAAATTGATTATATTATGTGTCAATGTGTGTGCCAAATTGACTGTGTGTGTGTGTGTGTGTGCGTTTAATGATGGCCATTAAGTCGTTCGAGCATTTCGCCTGAGTGTTTGTTTATGTTTCATTTTATTTATTTTTCGAAAATGATTGCATAATTTGCTGCGGGGAGGTTTAGCGCCAATCGTCAAGTGGTTCGCACACAAATCTATATATATATATATATAGTATATATAGTTAAATCTGTCGCGTTGTTAAGTCCCCTCGATCGCCATGAAGAAGCTGCATCTGGGCGCCAAGCACAAGGGCAAGTCCTACACACCCTTTCGGAGTAGAAACCGTCGGGTAAGTTCAACTCAGTTTCAACCAGATATGCGAGATATTCGTCAAATGTATCCATTCTCTTCCGCTCGGCATACCTCCCCTCCCTGTACTGCGCGAACCACTCGGTGCGGCCCGGTTCGTTTATTTTTATACACTTGCTCTCGGCGTCACTGTGTAGTGCCCTCTCGCTCTGCTAGATCTACGAATTGCTGCTCTTTGCATTTTTAGTCATATTGTGCAAATAATTCTATGTCATTGGATTAGACTGATTCATAGGTTTTTCCCGCAGATAAAAGAAAATAGATATATGTACTCAAATAAATAATTAAGAACAATTAAATAAAAAAAAAAAATTTAAATAACTTAAAAACTGCATTAAATAAACAAAAACAACAAGCACTATGCATAGCGCGCCTATTCAACTGCCCCACGCTGTATGTCACACACACACACATGCTTGCGACGAATTGGGTCGCCAGTAATCCACCAGTTGCCAGGCAGTGGCAGCGACGCCGACGGCGACGTCGACAGCGACGGCGGATCAGCTGCTGCATGCGAGAAAGTTGAACGACTGCAGCGAAAAAAAAAACGCTGACAAAATAAACGGCAATAGTTCAAGCGAGAGAGAGAGAGAGAGAGAGGGGTGCAGCAGGAGAGAGCTGCAACAGCAGGCAGGGTCAATCGCAAAGCCGATTGCACGGGCAGCCCTCACTGTCATTGTGAGGTTGTGGTGTGGTGTGGTGTGGCGTGGTGGGCTGCAGTGGGTGGTGAGTAGGCAGCGTAAACAGGGCTGGCAAGGTAGACAGTGTGACAAGTTCATTACTCGCCGTGTGGTGTGTTTGGCCCACATTTGGAATTAACGCCAAGCGCAGAGCGCAAAGCGTAAACCGTAAAGTGAAAGGTAAACAATAATTCGCCGCACTTTGCGACCCAATTGCTTATTGAGTGGGCGTGTGGGCGGGTGTGCAAACGCACCCATTCGCATTCGCATTGGCAAGTGGCATTCGCGTTTGTCTTTGGCATTGCTTTACACACCACAAAACAAAGAGCATGAAGTAAAAGCAGAAGCAGAAACACAAGAACAAGAAGAAGAAGAATCAGCAGAGCAGAAGAAGCAGAGGCAGGCATTGAAATAGAGCGCACTCTCCGTAGAGAATGAAAAGCTGACGCCTGCGCATAGCAAAAGTGGAGAATTTTCCACTTGAGTTCTCTCTCTCTATCTTCCTCTCTCTCTCGCACTTGCACTATCTATGCCCGTCTCTGGCTCTCTGAGTCTCTATGTGCTCATCTGGAAAATGCTTCCTTCTCTCTGCTGGCAATAGACAACGGAATGTTTACGTTGAACTGCACACTATGCTGGCATTCGCGAACCTCTCGACCAAATTATTCCAGTACGAAAATAAACAAAAACATTTGAAAAGCGAATTCATACTATTTTTTTGAGTATTTTTCAAAAAGTTGGTTTGTCTTTTAAAGCAGCAAATTAAAATACTATCGAAAAAGCAATATTTTCTTTTAGCTATATATTTCAGAAATGAAAAATGAAAAAATTCAACTAAAAACCCTGAAAAACATGTTAAGCCATTAAAGCTAAAATTGATCAAATTTCATGAAATTTGATTTTCTTATAGACTAAAAATGAGTTAAAAGCTTTTTAAAGTATTTTTCAATACCTTTTTCAACTATGAATACTATGAATCTCATAGACTTTATCTATTATATGTATAATTTTATACTAAATAAAATATTAGGATTTTTTTAAAACTAAATGAAATAAATAATTAATAATCATTTTAGAAAACTAATCTTCGTTAATAAATCAAACATGCTTTAGTTTTAACTCAGATTTCTACCTCCTTCAATCATAATGTCGCATTTCCACTTACTGATTTCAACTTACTGAAACGGGAGCAACGAAGATGCGGAACGGTTCAGCATCGTTTCTAGCAGCGTCCCGGGTGGGTATCCTATCTGATCTGGAAGTTGAGAAGGAGTTATTTGAAACACGTCTGCACTGCACTACACTTTAAAGTCAACTGAAGAAAATGCTTGACTGATGGCTCTACTTAAAGTCTTCTTCCTTCAATCGTGAGCGCATCTTCCGAAGCTGTGAGAGCGCATTACTCGATCTCTTTCAATCAAGAGCACATCTACCAAGCTGTTCTTCTTTCAATCGCGAGAGCAGTAAGACGAATCGATCTTCGTCTAGCAATCGTGAGAGCAAAACCATGAGCTGCTCTTTCGGCTTCAGTTGTGTTCTTCCTCTTTCAATCGTGAGCGCATCTGTCAAAAATTTGCGAGCGTAGAGTAGCGAGAGCAGTAACACGAATTGTTCGCTCAATCGTGAGAGCAGTAATAGCTGTTGATCTCCTGATTTCAATCGTGAGAGTAGTAATACAGCATTTTTCTTCTTCTTTCAATCGTGACTGTAGCAAAAACAGAATTTTTATACCACTTATCCACTGTGAAATATGCGATGTAATGCGTTGCTATTGTTTATTCGTCGTATTTAAAATAAAGAATTATTTTTAAACGGTCAAATGTAAATGGTATCTTACTGTCGAGTGCACTCGAGTATAGTTTTCTCTACTTATTTATTATTATATTATTAATTCATTTTGCTGAAAATATAAAATATTTTTTTATACTCTGTATACTCTCAGTTTTGAGGGAAACCCACACGATTTAAAAAAAGTCAGACTTAATCTTTTTAATATATACTTGGAATATGATTTATAGCTAACTCTTATGATACTATTATTAATTTATTATTTTATATATAAAAACTTGTAACTTATGTACTGAAAATATAAAATATTAATGTGTTATACAAAACTGTATACTCTTATTTTTGGCGAAAGCCCACATGATTTCAAAAACAAGTCAGAGTTAACCTTTAGGCTGGGTTGGAAAGCGTGGTCGCCCAACAGGTGGACGACCTTAGGTTTATTTGGACGATTATCGATTTTCCGCAGGCCCGCGAACGGCATAGACAGCGCCGAGAGTTGTTTTTGCAGTGAGTTCGGTAAAATGTAGTACTTGAAACACACGAATGCATTGGCCAATACACATGACTGAACACATGTGTGTGTATATACTATGTACATGCATACATACGTGAATTTCTCCATAAATTCCCAGCGCACAGTGGGGCAAGCCCGATGGCATTGCACTTGAATTCCGCAAGGTGGCCGAAGGCGGACGAATTTGTTTACATTTCGTTCGGGCCTTCTTTCGTTCGTTATGGCCAAATGCGCTGACCGATTGCAATTGTATTCGAATTGTACTCACTGGCAGTGGCAGAGGGAGAGTCGGAGGCAGAGGCAGTGCCGCATTTCCCACTCATTGAATCTTTTGTAATCGCGTTCACAATAGTGGAAGAGAGCATAGGTCGGGGTGGGTGGCGGCGGTTCGAGCGATTTGGGGGTCGAGCGGGTTACACGCGGAGCAACAACATTTACGCACTGGAAAATGGTGGGAAACTCTACACAGATTCGGTTCTTTTTTTTTCCTTTGCCTTTTCGTTGCTTCCTCCGAAACGAAACAAAATTTTTCGTATTCCAAATACAGAAACGATTCAGTTTGCGTGCGGAATTGAGTTCGAGTGAATGTTGAGTGCGACGAGACGAGACGAGACGGGGGACGGCATTGAAATCGAAATGTGAATCGAGTGAATGCAAATCCTAGCTAAAAAAAAAGTCCATTTGTAATATAAAATCGGGAAGAAGTCGGAATAGTTGGAAAGAAAAGGCTGCATTTATATGTGAAGTGAAGTTCTCGCGCCGAGCAGCACCCCGAAAACAACCGTGATAAAGCAAACAAAAACAGCCACGCAAACAAAAAAAAAAAAAAAAACAGAAAAAAGAAAAAAGAAAAGAAAAGGAAGAGGAGAAAATATATAGAGTCGAAACTCTCCCAGTGCATGGCTTTGCGGGGTTTTCCAACAATTTGCGTGCTGAAAAGTGAAATGAGCAGCGCCTCATCGGCTCATCCGCGGGCCAATCGACAGACTGACCGACTGACTGACTGACCGACTGCCTGACTGCCTGACTGACTGGCTGAGCGACCTGGCGACCTGGCGACCCGCCGACCTGTCGACTGATTGACCAAGCGAACGCATCGACGGACAAGCTGAATGCGAATTCCTATTTTTAACCTCATCGCAGAACAAAGGCAGCCGCACGGAGGCGCCAATACGCGTTCGCGTACGTCGTAGAAACGCGTTGCGAAAAAGGCCAGAAGCAGAAACAGATTTTTTTGGGGGACTACGTGAGCGCCTACAGGGGGAACCCCTCAAACGGAGTCGGTAGCGGCGACGGAAGTCAGCGTGCGCGTGTGTGTGTGCGTGTGCGTGTGTGTCCGTGTGCCTTTCCAGTTATATTCTTAACATTTACCATTTACTACCATTGAGCGTTAACATTTACTCTGCCTCTGGCTTCCAGACTTCTCTCTCTATCTCTCGCGCGCGCTCTCTCTCTCTCTCTGTCTCTCTCCTTCTGCCTTAATCGCTCTCTGCATGCGGTCTGCAGATTGCGGCTTGTTATAGCAACACTAACTATCGGCACTATCGTAACTATCGCATAGCCAAAGTGCTGCCACGTTCCGGTAACGTCATCGTCCTTGTCGGCGCCATCGTCATCGTTCGCAAGCATCTCCTGCCGCTTCCACTTCCACTTCACCTCCTCCACCTACTCCTCATTCGCCTTCGCCCGAGCTCAAGCCATCATCAGCTGTGGCATTGCCAGCTGCGCTTGTTGTTATTGCACCGTGTGTGGAACATCGGCAAAATATCTTCATTCGAAGAAGATTACCGGGCTGACAGGCCCATGGTGCAGCGTGCATCGTCTTCAGATGCTCCCTCCATTCAGGGCGGCCAACATCGAGAGTCTCGATTTGGCCTGGGATACACGTCGTACCAAAGCGGATACAATAAACTCTTCACTCAGGTGAACGAAGCGTCGATTATAATCAGTATTAATTATTATTCTACTAGAATCGTCGCAAGAGTTTGCTATTGGAAGATTGAAAGATAATGCAGCAATTTTAGTATTTTTTTATAGCTTATATTTAATTATTTATTATTGTATTCTATTATAATCATGCGCTTAAAAGTCTCATATCTCTTTTATTCTCAAGTGTTTCAAGCATAAAATATATATAAATCTATATAGGATATTTTATAGGGGTTTTACAGATTTTACAGATTGAATTTGTATACGAGGTCTGTTCGAAAAGTATCCGACCCGCAATTATTTCTCGGCGCCAGCGTTAGTCTTAAAATTTCCCAAACTGTTGATTTTGGTATACCAAGATTTAACATCAGGTCGGATACTTTTCGAAAGACCTCGTATACATATATACCTGTACATGTATAGTATCCAGTGAATTATCTACATTATGTGCTTTTTACAATCTAATAAAACGCTAGTATCTCTCGAAAACCAATCAAGTCTTCATATATTCCATTTATACCCAATATTTGGCTTGTTTTATACATTCCGCCATCTTGAAAGCAACACAATTTGTGCTCGATATATGCTATAGTAAACATATGGTTTTCTTTTACAAAGCATTCCATTCTCAGAAAACAGGGGGGTACCCAGAAAATCTCTGACCCAGAGCCCCTTGGCAGGCGTCCAATTAGATTGAAATGTACTTGCAACTAAATATAATCTCTGAGAGAACAATGGATGTTGTTCGACAGATATGCAAATGAATATGCGAATACGTGTAACATGAGTGTACGAATGTATAGTATATATGTATTAAATTTGGGTGCTGTTTGCTTGTTCCAGGGTTCTGCCGACTCGAACTACTCACAACCGTCATCCGATCTGTCGCTAGACGAGGAAAAGGAATCGCTTCGGCGAGAAAAGGAACGTCAGGCCTTAAGCCAGTTGGATAAAGCGAGGGTAAGTCGCACTTTGGCAATATATAGACAATATCAGAGTAGTTCCTTATCTTATACACATTTTTTTATTTATAGAGCAAACCAGTAGCGTTCGCTGTGCGAACCAACGTAGCATACGATGGCACCATCGACGACGATTCACCCGTACAGGGCGGGGCTGTATCATTCGAGATGCGGGAGTTTCTGCACATCAAGGAGAAGTACGACAATAACTGGTGGATCGGCAGGCTGGTTAAGGAAGGCTGTGATGTGGGCTTCATACCCAGCCCCGCTAAGCTAGACAACATTCGCATGCAGGTTGGCCCCCGTCGTCGATGCGACAAGCTATCGATTAATCCATCAATTCGATTGCAGAATCAAACGCGACCCTCAAGACTGTACGGCACAAAGGGCTCATCTAGTGGGAATTTAGGTGCGGGACAAGCAGGTGCGGAGCCATCACGAGGTAGCACACCCCCCACACCTGGTATGACACACATTTCATTCTCCTGATTTCTTTTGGGCGAGGTTTTATTTCGTATATCGTATCGTATCGTATCGTAACGTATCTAAAACAAATAACAATAATATATATCTTCTGTTGTACGAGTGTTTCAATGTAATGTTTACTTTTTCCGTATTTATGTATGTCGTATAACAAACATATCTGACGAGCCTCTCGTACATATACAAACCTATATATATATATATAAATATATATATTCCTATTCAACATAAGTAAAACTACTCTTACTACAAACTGAAAAATCTGTATACAACACGTGAGTGCAGCTGAGTCTGTGAATTGGCAACCGGATACCGATCCCAAGGGTCTCTTCTATATGTCTAAATCTGATACTGAATCTGATCTACAAGCAACCAAGGCCGACCGACCGAATCGAGTGTAGATAAATAAATCGCGTACCGTTCTTTTCAATTTTCATTTAGAGAAACTTTAATCTGGCAAACCAAGAAAAGAAAGAAATCGAGAAAACCAACACTGGTCTACAAAATTCCTGTAATTTCGTAACTTTTTATTTTCTTTAATCAAATCATGCTACATCCAAAAAAAAAGAAAACAACAAAAACATATCCGAAACTGCAATTAGGAATCTCTCTCTTTATCTATAACCTGGTCCAGTCCTGAGTACTGACTGCGTAGATTCAACTTGAGTTCCACACTTTCCTTCTGCATGATCGAAACACACTGTACTGTACACGATACACACAGTCTATTTTTAGAGCACGTTCTTAACTCATTCTCCAACTTCAAACTAACCGAAAGTTTAGCAACGACAGCAATAAATCCTATTAACAGCACTCAACTCTCTTTTGCCTCACACAAACGTAACTCCAACTCCAATAACAACAACACCAACTACTAACCACAACTACAACTACAACATCTACGTCGACTATACATATATATATATGTATTTTATCTGTATCAACTGTGTGGTGAAAACGTCTTCCAAAGACCCCTATAGTACGACACCACGCAAGAAACAAGGTTTGTCCAACGTCTCTCACGCCTCTCACCCGATCTCAGACCGATCATCTCTGCTCGAGTCATGCTCTTTAGTACGTTCGCTCGCAATGCCCGTATTGGAAAATCCAGAGCTTAATCCGCTTTATATTTCTCTAATTATGTATCTGACTTTCGGAATAAGCTTACATAATGTTGGCGAAGAGTATCCATAGCAATTTCTAACTATTTTATATAGATCTCTTTATCTTTCTTCATGTGTAATGTAAAAATTTTTGAAATTAGGCTTTATAAAGTATTCAAAATATATTCTGTTTGCCTTCAAGCTACAACATCTTGGCAGACTTTTTTTGCAATCAACCATTAACGTATGTATTGCAAAACCATCAAATTGTTATAAATATTTGTATGTAATTCCGTAATATTCTGTACGTATGCCTAAAATTATTATAGACAAGAGATATTACTTTTCAACCCATGCGATTGTAACGACGATAGTTATACATCAAATTCGAGTAAATTCGCGTTTGCTTTCCGCTTGTAGTGCTCATCTATATAGATCTATCCACATTTCAGCCACCCACCTCGAAAATATCCCCCTAGACTTAAGCCTCTATATACGATTCAGACAAGATCTCACCCTCGAGTTTGGCATTTCAACAGCATTTGGCGTCGCGTGGTACGGTTGCGAGAAATTGAAGTTATTGAAATAATGAATACCGATCGAACCACACACACACACAAAAACACAGCAATCACACCACCGATACACAGTTTAACCACCCGAAGTACACCGCACACTCTATAAAGTTCGCTTTCTACTCTTTACTTTTTCGTAAATTGTAAATTCCTGTACATAAATTGCGTAAAATGTAAAGTAATTGAACAAAATTTCCTAAAAAAAAAAAACTACTACTACTACTACTTAGTTGTAAATTGGCTTGGCAACTCGTAGCGCTCGATCGTCGTTCGTAGAATTCATTATATCGCTCATCCGTTGCCATTATCTTCTTCTCCATCCATGTGTGGCTATTTTGGCGATGATACTAACAAATCAGGTGACGAATCAGATTCCATGGGACCAGGACGACATGGCAAGACACCATTGGCCACGCCCCCAAACAAGGAGAAACGAAAACCGTTCTTCAAGAAACAGGAAACCGCCAGCCCGTACGATGTGGTGCCATCGATGCGACCCGTTGTGCTCGTGGGTCCAAGCCTTAAGGGTTACGAGGTAACCGACATGATGCAGAAGGCCCTCTTCGATTTCCTCAAGCGTCGCTTCGAGGGGCGCATCATAATAACGCGTGTCATGGCCGACATTTCGCTCGCCAAGCGCTCCATCATGAACAATCCATCGAAGCGGGCCATCATGGAGCGCTCGAGCAGTCGTTCCGACTGCCTCGGCAAGGTGCAGGAGGAGATCGAGCGCATCTTCGAGCTGGCGCGTTCGCTGCAGCTGGTCGTACTCGATTGTGATACAATCAATCATCCGTCACAATTAGCAAAAACTTCATTAGCGCCAACAATAGTTTACTTAAAGATTAGTAGTAGTAAGGTGAGTGCTCTACTACCCCATACCTATCCGATAACTATCGATAAGTAACCGTTATCTGTTGCACTTTAGGTTTTACAGCGTTTAATCAAATCACGAGGCAAATCGCAAGCCAAAAACTTGTCCGTACAAATGGTTGCCGCTGAAAAATTAGCCCAATGTCCACCCGAAATGTTCGATGTTATCCTAGATGAGAACCAATTGGAAGACGCCTGCGAGCACATCGCCGAGTATCTGGAGGTGAGTAGCAACTATCGGCGCTATTCTATCGCTATTGATACTGATTGATATCCATCGCACAGACGTACTGGAAGGCCACGCGTCCGGACATCCGCACGGGAACCGTTCCGGCCATTGTCAGGCCGCTGCCGTCGCAGGAGGTGTCAGCGTCCCCCTCCGCGGAGCAGACGCGCATGGGTCCAACACCACCAGGTAAACTCCGAGCGGCCTTGCCGTGGGGTCATTCAGCGCGCGCATAGTCATTCTCATACGCGAACTCGTATCGTATCGTATTACGCCCCCTCCCCTCCGCCACCATAGCTCTCGTTCGTTGAAAGTCGTGCAAAGAATCTTCCGATTTTCCCACCTTATCCGCCTATATCTCTTCTCTCTCATCCATGAAAAATCCGTTTGGCAAGAACAACAACAAAAAGAGAAATCAAAAATCGAAAGTTAAATTCACAAATCAGACCCGATCTGTTCAAGAAGTTATATACATTTGGTTCGTTTTTGGTTTTCTGTTATCTCAACATTATACATGCTCACAAATACATACTCACATTATACATCATTGCCGCATTGCAATACTCTATATACGATATTCAACATACGATATATTTTCACAATCTTATGTATACTCACATTTATACATCGTACAAAAATACAATTCTAAAATTTGTCTTTCTCAAATTCAAATTCCCATGACTGTACCGAAAAATCCTACCAATCGATGCTTCTTCTTGCTCTCTCTCCGCATTCGCCTCTGATCGCACCAACGTACAGTCGACGGCGAAGAATTTGAGGAGCTCGAGCCACGCCTGGCGAGCGTCGAGCGTGAGGGTAGTCGAGATCGTGAACGGGACCGCGATCGGGAAAGGGAACGTGACCGGGAACGCGACAGTAGGGACAGGGAACGTGAGAACGAACGCGACTACTGGGATCGCGAGTTCAATCGCGATCGCAGCTCGAAGGACAGAGAACGCGACTTGGAGTGGGAGCGCGAGAGAGCACGCGAATGGGAAAGAGAGCGAGAAAGGGATTGGGATAGAGAGTTCGATTGGGACCAAGGTAAATTCACTTGTTTACTTTCTTATCATTTCGGTTATGTACAATACTATATTCGCCTAAGTCAACAGATAAAACTACTTAGTGTCCAACAAGTATTTCAAGTAATTTCATTTTGAGAACACGATTAACCAACTACTCGATTATTCGATTTATATTGAACAGTATTTGCCATAGAGTCTTAGCTATTTTTATACTGATTTATACAAACCATACATAGTTATACAAACTATTCGTTAACTAGCTTTAACTAGGCTTCTTTTGTCACCCTCGTACAATACGATCTCCATTATGAGTTCCCTCATTGCTCATTCTTTAGTCGTCTCACTCATCTAGCTTTTCATTTGGTTTTGATAATTTGAAATCTTGTTTGAGAATTCCAAGGCCTTAACCATCATACAATATATATTCAGCGATACCATAGAGCTTACTGTAGGAAATTCCATCGATATGACTAACCTAAAATCTAGAACACTTTCCAGAAGACTATCATTTACGATTTTTGCCATCTCGAATACGAATTTGTTTTGCCCTTAGACTTAAGTACTCTAGATTTTGATTTTTGGTTTTTCTATTTATGATTTCTTTATTTTATTTATATGCCAACACTTCACAGCATTCCTACCACAAGACATACCCGGTCCCTTTACAACAAGGCTATAACTCAGATTACCAACTATCAAAGATCAACACAGTAGCGCAATATCGACAGTACAAAGCTAAAGACAATTTACTCTTGTGTCTTTAAAAACGTTTCGATCGATCGGAGTCTGTTCCAGTTTAGATATCGAATACAACCCTTCATCCTCGATGCTCTACACTCGCAAAACTATGCATTTCAAGAGTACTTCCGACTCCGAAAGAGGTCCAATGAAAATTTTGATTCGCTTTGTTTTTGGGGAGCACCTCGAGGCGTCCCACTAAAAAGATTTTGATTAATCCTAGAAAATAAGATACCCTTCTTACTCTATTACATGCAGTTCTATGATGAGCTCAAATTTCGTACGCAATTATTAGCATACTTTCTGGAGCAGCAATGATAAAATATCTTGAGTCTCATAATAGAACTGTCTATATTTCTATTTTTTCTTGCTTGATTTTGAGATTAACACCACTAACTCGATCGTGTTTAAGCTCATTTTCCGTAGATAATCCCGAAATCGTGTGCTTCTTCAATGCATTCAAACACACATACGTAAACTCCATTTGTACTTTGTTGTCGGGTGACTATATCGTCTAAATGTGCACTTGCCATTATTGTTTGTACTCGTTTCTAGTTACACCTGGCGTCGTGCGCCTCTAGAGTCCACGTCCTTCTACTCGATTCCCAACACATTGCCCGGGACTATAGTTACGATATCTTCCGTTCTTTTGATTAATATTTCAAAGTCGCTCGTCATTTCAAGTTTCAAGTCAAAAAGACCAAACCAATAACTCAACTCATTCAAATTGTAATTGTTACTTAGACACATATGTTGGCTTAGTGAGTATGTCGCCCCCAAAGAAAACGGTGTTTAGTTTCGTTCCCAATTTAAGTTGTTTAATTTGTTGAAATAATCCCTGGACTTTGTAATTGTTTCCACATTTCCCCAACTCCCTCGATTTAATGATTAACAACTCCAACATTTTAGACAGTATTATTTATACACTTTTAAGGATTAGATTAATTATTTCAGTTTTATGTCCGATTTTAAGAATTTCGTTAGCTTTATATAGACTGTATATGCCTCAGCAAAACATTCTCGAATTAGAATGTTATCTTTTCAAAAATATTACAAAATTAATAAAAATTTGCTAGAATTATGATGAGAAAGCTGCTAACATTTGAGTTTGTTTATTTTGAGACTAAAGACGCCTTCGATTAATGCCAGATTTTTATTTTTATATACTAAACAAAACAATAACATCAAGCTTTTATTCAAAAACTTGTGTAGTTCCTTTTCGAGTGACGACAATATACTTTAGATATTTGCTTAAACTATAAACATAAATATATTTTCAAGGATCTCAGTTTGCCAAAGACCACACTGCAGTTGTGCTACTTTAATTAACCTCGTTCCTAATCCTAATTCCTAAGTCCCTAGTGAATAATTACTAATCCTACTGGGAGTTCCATTTGTAAGATGGTTTTATTGCAAAAAAAAAAAAAAACGAATAGCGTAGAGTACCACGCAAAATATATCTGCACTCCCGTGTTACTAAAACGACTGTTGAGTTGGGCCCGGAAAAGGCAGTGAATATTATAATAACGAATAAGGAAAATATGCTGAGTATTTGAAAAATATATTCGTGATATATATAAGTACATTATATATTCATGAGCATATTAATATATTATATATTCACTGTCTTGTACCTTGCGCCCTACCTTCTGCCTATTTGATGCGTTCGAATGCTTTTTTACGTTTGTTTTGATTTGGTTTTGAGTTCGGTTCTTCGTTCGATTTTGCGACCAAACTGATCGATCCAATTCGATGATCACTAATCTCTATCTACGTGTGCGTGTGTGTGTTGCAGGAGGTGCCTCATACCATCACAGCAGCCGTCGCCAGACCTCGGCCCGCCACCAGGATCGCAGCGTGGGCATCGGCGGCGGGGGCGGTGGCCATGCCCCCAGCGGCTATGAGCGCGATCGCGAGCGCTACGAACGGCAGGAGCGCGAACGGCTGCACGCTCGCGATCGCGATCTCATGCACTACGATCTGAACAGCGACGAGATGCTGGACGAGCGCAACTTCGAGTATCCGGCGATGCGCAGCGGCCCCAGCGGCGCCTCGCACCATGGCCACCTGTCGCGCGGCGGTCGCCTGCTGGACGATGCGGACTTCGACAGGGACGACCGGCTGCTGGGCGGCGGTTCGGGGCGCACACGCTACGGCGCCGGACCCTCCACCCGCATCGATGATCCGCGCGAGGTGGCGCGCGCGGCGGCCGTCGTTGAGCGCGATCGCGATGAATACAGTCCGCACAGAGGTGGTGGGAGTAGTAGGAGAATGCTGAATGCCATGTAGGAATCGTGGATATAGGGGTGGGATCAGATCGATTCGAAAGCGCCAGGTTTGATGGAAGCACGTGACAATAGTTTTGATCTTGACATAATACACAAGCCGACACCGACACCGATACCCATACCGATACCCATACCAACAACGACACCGAAACCGCATCCTCCCATGCACCGGCAGTACTCCCTGCAGCAGGCTCCAACTCAGTCCCGACCCTCCTATCTGCCCCGGCAGCGATCGACGGGCGTCGACTGGCTATCGTCGTCCTCGTACTCGCTGTCGCAGCCCTCGCGGCCGGCGCGCGAACACTTCCCCCTGCGCCATCAGCCGCTCTCCTATCCGCAGTCACGGCCCCATTCCTACGTGCCCTCCACCACATCCAGGCCTGTTGCCACCGCCGGCGCATACAGTTACCACAATCAGACCACCTCATTCGCCACTCCGCCGAGCCGGCATCGCATCCCCCCGAGCAGCAGCAGCTTTCGATCGGATCACGATTGGTCGGCGTCCACTTCCCAAGCGAAGATCGATGCGGTCACGCACGCAATACGTAATAAGATCATTGTCGAGGAGGACGAGGAGGATATACTGAGTACGGATAGGTTTTATTGAGGAGATTTCAATGCGACACACGCACACGCCCTCCACACACACACACACACACACACAGAGCCAGGCACAAAGTATTTAGGTTCGCAGAGAACAAGATCATTATAATACCACTAGCATTGCCGATTGTTCAGATACATATATAAGCATCATTGTTTCAGTGCCAAAGAGAGTGGGAGGCACTACACACACACACACAACACACACACACGTGTATTTCCAGTTTGAGGTTAAGGCTGGAGTGAGGAATGACCCTTTTGGGGCTCGTAGTCGAAGCCTAGCACAATGCTAAGTACAGCCTTATGTGTCTTAAATACTTACTAAATACTTGGCTAAGCGTAAGGGGTTTTATTTATCGTTAGATCTGCGACAGGAGCGGAGCGGGCAATGCGTTCAAGCGGGGGCAGGGCAGGGCAGGGGTACGGGGAATCATTATAGTTACGGTAAACCGTATATATACATACATATATACCATATAGTTTTTATGCAGATTAACGGTAAACTAAGTAATAAGTGGCAGCTTTAATAATTTAGTAAAAATTAATTAAAATAATCTAAGTAAAGCGCAGACATCAGGCACACTCCCACACACACACACACAAGCACACACACAACATATACATACTAGCAGAAGTTTGAAATCGATTGAAATCTCTTTAATAAAGTCAGCTGTACTTCAACTTATAGATTTGCTACAAGAAAAACTATATAGAAGGCTCTCTGTATGCTAATGCTGTGTTTCCACTGCATATAACTGGGTTCAGGTGTTTCCACGGCAACAGAAATGCTTTATAATTCTCAGTATGGCATGCAGCCCGGTCTTGTTTCCACCTCGCTCATTTGATGCACATGGAAACGCAGCACTGTACTCGTTAAATATACCTACATATATATGCCTAGCTTTTGGGAGCACCCAATACAATTTTATTACGCTACAAGTCTAGTTTGAGCCACTTTCGTAATTCTCGTAATTTTGCCCTCAACTCTTGCCAATCTTCTATAACTATATTAGAGCATAATTAGTTTTTGTCTTTCTGCCTAGTTAGTTGCTTCAGTACAGCAATTAATACTACCAGTGCCTTAACAAAAGAAAAACTCACACACACACACACACAGAGACACACAGACAAACATGAGAACACCAAACCAGTCTTGAGTTTAGTTTCCAATTCTCCTGGTCCTCAAAGAGAAGCATACAATGAAGAACACTGAGAAGACTTATTACGTTTTGCTCCCCGTGTACGGTCCAATCATTTCAAGACATCATAAGATACAGAGAAACTATTGTAAGGATGGTCGTTGATCTGGTCCATTCCAAGCGAGCAATCTTTTTACAATTCCAACCACCTGTACGAATTGATCGAACGGTTTTCGAAACGCTATATATACAGAGAATACAGAAAGATGAATACGGAATACAAATGAAAACGCACTGAATTCAAATCGATCGCGACTTTCGAGTATCGAGGGAGAGTTCCTAACTCCCTGCACTTCCAGGCGTTGATTGACTAGCGCTAAGTAAGTAGATACTTCCACACCTTAAGCATAAATCCAGGCTAACTACGTAATACACGAGCTTTGTTCGGATCGGCATTATGAAGGCCTCGCAATAGTCAGACAGAGAGAGAGAGAGAAAGAGAGAGAGAGAGAGCGAAAGCAGGAGAAGGAAGATGCTCCTACTAGTATTGATCGAGAACTGCACTCCCCATCAATGTAGAAACGAGAAATTAGGGTGGTTCTTTTCCCAAGTTTTGAATATTATTCAACACATTTGAAACATGCTAAGAATTCAAATTTTCAAAAGGTTTTTGTTAATAACACAAATTAGAATTGTAGCAAATTGTGATATATTTCATTTTCGAAATTGCTTCCGCGAAAAATTCGAAATATGTTTGAAACTGTTGGAAACCCGACGAACCACTCTGCTTGCTCTACAGTCCCAGGGGAACCGAATGGAACAAAATAGAAATTGAAGCATTTTTGAACCGAGTATTGGAAAATTGTAAAATTTCAGAGCACGGCGAATATTAGTTAATAGTAATCTAAGAAAACGGAATAAGCCTCTCCTCAAAGAAGAAAAACCAACTGAAATTTTGATAAGAGAATTCGATTTAAATATATACACACTATGGGTGCAACCATGGGCGGGAAATTGTTAAGTGTTCAGAAACCCATTTAAACTCATAGACAACTGTGCAAAATGTATAAAAAGAGCACACAATAGAACCGTGGGAAAAAAATCAAGAGAAAACACAAAATATTAGATTTAATATTGGTTTTATAATCGATCCATTTGGTACCGAGAAAGTCATATAACTGGAATCGGAAAGCCGAAACAATTTCTCTAGAACTTCGGGATATAGCTCATAGGCATTTTGCATACAGCTTATAAGGAAATCGGAGAACACAAACCCATAAGCATTAAACCCAATATACCTACAGACAAGCTATAATAATAGACCTGCACGTTAAACGATTTTGTATCACTCGGGAGACGGGGGAGTTCCGCCCTGATGCTATGACTGGGGTAATTGCTGGAGCCATATTAATAATAATTATATTAATATTAACATTAATATTAAATATTAATAATAATGTTAACGATACGCAAACATTTCTTGTATAAAGTGGCAACAAATTTATTTATTAGCTATACATTATATATATAATAATATTGAATATTACTTTTTAATACTAGCTTGGGAGTTGAGCCGAAAATATTTAAGTAAAACCAAAAAACCGAAGAAACCAAAACAAAAAGCAAGAACGGATTCAAATGAAACCAAAACCAAAATGAAAAACTATATACAAAACAATAACATCTATATACATACTTATATACCGATAATGGTCATAGTGCATATGTATATGTAAATTATACAAATATACTCAGTCGAGGCGAATATATTTGAGCGATTCACAGAACTGGTATTTCACAATAAAGTAAATACAATATAAATATGTAAATGTACTATATCCTGCTATAAATAACAAAATTTAAATACGACCGTCAACTGGACAGAACTTTACCAATAGTAAACTAAAACTAATAAAAAAATAATAATATCAAACATTATCTACAATGCGAAATAATACGAAATCAACCTAGATTTGAGGCAAACAGTTTTTCTTTATTTTGAATAACGCAATTATTTCGATCTACTCCAAAGAAAACCTTAATAAATACATTAATAACAACAATACAAATATGTATTAAACTTTGTTGACTTACTAACACACACACACAAACACAGACACACCACTTACACACAAAACACGCAAGCAATTTTATAGAGAAAGTCACTGTCTTACTGTGGACATTTCAGACAATTCATATGACATAAAAACAAAAAAAAACCAAAACCAAAAACTTAAATACACTATGCAAAGACTCCGTTTTGTTTTTATGCCACTTTAATAAATGCAAACATTATTTTTGTTATTAACAAAATACGCAAAAGTAAAAACAAAAGCGAATGGCAAATATTTACGCACGCCTGAGATTCCGTATTCGAAAATTCTAATTCAAATATTATTATTATTATTGCAATTAAAGCAAAATGGGTGAAACAAATACCAAAGGCAAATGCAAAACCAAAAAAAAAAACAAAACAAAACAAAAAAACAAAAACTATTTGTGCAAATATCAATCCAAATTTATATAGAATATTTTTTACGTACACGCATACATACATACTATATATTGTAAAAACCGATAACTTTACCATAATCATATGTAAATAGTTAACGATATTTCAATTTATGTTTACATTTTTTTCGAACATTTTCGAAACTTTTTTTTGTTTTTTTCGTTCTAACAAATGGGGACACACAAATTTGCGAATAACAATTTCTGTCCTGGGTTTTGTGCGGTTTCCGTTGTTCTGTTTGATAACGTTAGAGATTTATTTTAAAAATATGATTAAAACCAATACGAGTATGTAGTTAAATGAACGCTAAATTGCGAATAAAACCAATTAAAATAAATGAAAAACCGCAGCAGTCTTATTTAACACTTCAACTTACCACGCTGTGGCACTTGTAACCCCTGGCGCCGATTGACGGGTTAACGTTGTTTTCGCATAGTCTGTACAGTACTGACGCGAGCTTGTGCACACACGCACACATACACGAGTGCCTGCGTCTGCATATGTACGTAGTTGCTCTCTTGTTGCGGTTTCGCAGCGAGAGCAACTGCTGAGAGCGCGCTCTCAGTGCTCTCTTGATTACAGTGCCGATCGCCAAAGCTCTCTCAGTCGACGTTGACGTCGCCGTTGTCCAGCCGGTTCGTTGGCCGGCTTCCACTCTCCCACTCTGCGAATCAGTTGTATTATCAAGTCCAGAGCGACAACAAGTGCAGTCCGCCTCACTGTGCGTGCGTATTTTCCCCACACTCAGAATTACTTGTCAAGCCCTTCAATTGCACACTGTAATTGCATTTAAATATTCAAAATGCCACTGAAAATTGAGAAGGTTCTCGTTTGCGATGCAGTTGACAAATCGTGTGTAGATCTGCTGCAAGAGCATGGCATCAATGTAAGTACATATACATACATGCATATATAGATAATACCCATATACACGACGTCTGTGTGCATGTATTGTGTTTGCGTCTCTGCTTTGCCTACTCCCCACAGGTTACATACAAACTCAAGCTGCCGCTGGAGGAGCTCTGCAAGGAAGTTAAGGTGAGTGCGAATCAGATTACATAACAGGGCATATGAATAGCTACACATACATACGTGCATATGTTAAGCCTGCATTCTTTTCCACTTCGACAATGAAGTGTTCTAGTGACATGAAAATATGTGTGCAGTTCGAGTTATTTATGCCGTCTGCCTAGAGCACGTGTTATCAGCTCGCTGCGATTGCACGTGAAAGTAAAATCAAGAACTTATCAGTGCTCGCAGTGCATAGACAAACAACCTGTTGTCAAGTCAATGGCATCAGTCCTGGCAACAACATCATTATAATCACAGAGTAGCTTAAAAAAATAAGTACTTATCAGGAAAATACACTTCGGATCAATAACAAACAACAAGTTGTTTATTCGAGACATCTGCAAGTACAGCGCCTGCTCGTTAGTTAGAAGCAGGCCGTATTATTTGCAATACATTTTAGCGAAACGAATTCGTTGCCTAAGAAATGCTACTAATACTTATTTATAGAGAAAATCTTGGGCAATTTTCAACATTAAAGCTAAACATTTAATTTCCGCGAATTTCAAGTTTTTTAAACTTTAAAATTAGAATTGAAATGCCTAAGTTAAATTATATCAAAATATTTTACATAATAGTTGTAACATACATTTTCAGGAAATAATAATAATAGTTATCAGCATTTAAATATGATTAAAATTATATATAATATTTCAAAATCTTATGCAATTTTTAACATTAAATTTAAACATTCGACTTAAAACATCTAAAATTCGTGCAACAAACTCTTTATTATATTATTCATATACTGAAATTAAATGCTATAAATCTATATTTCAAAATGTTTCATAAAATATCAGCTTTCAAATTGCATTAAAATTATACATCATTGTTGATTACCGAATTGCAATAAATTTTAGCAAAATCTAACTCAAAGCACTTGAATTAAATCTACAAATGATTTCGAAATTCCAATAATAAGTGCAATAGAAAGTCTTAAGTTAATGTACAATTCCAAGTTTCTTTATTATAAATTTCCGGCTTAAACCGAATTCGTACATCTGAAAAGTGATTATTTTTATACAAGTTCAACATGTGGCAGTCTTATCTGTCTAGACTAGTATTCGATATGGACTAAGAATATAGAAACAAACAATTTAGTTCAACAATCTATGAGTTAATCTTTCAGTTGAATTCCAGTAAAAACTGGTTTCTTGGAGAGACATGTCAAAAAATTCGAACCTATAAACTTTACTACATATATATACCTGATAAGCAACTAATAGTGATAAAGAAAAAGTATACCAATTAATATTGAGTACTTCCGCCGTGATTATAAAGATTACTATAAAGAAATGGGTCAACCATTTTTTGGCAGTCCACTTTATGCACTTCGAATCGATGCTGTGCGACATTATGGCGATTTATGCAGATTATATGCAGGCCCTTGAAGTACCTCAACATGGTTGAGACTTTTCAATGCAAATATGACATCGTCCTTTTTGATGGACGCGAGTTGGCAGATATCATTGTTCGTTCGTCCTTGCCTTGGGCAACTGAGGTATTAGCACGACGTACATGTCGTCCGCGCCATATGAGCGATATGAGAGTAATCACATCAATCAGAGAGCAGCTTCTCTGGCGTACCAGCTTTGCGTTCAATTTTGGACAAGGCATAGCTGAACTCAATGAGCTGGGCCACTTTGTAGTCTTCTGTGGTGTGCTTCTCCTTGGAAAAGTAGCCGGCAATGTGAAAGCCTTGCGCATCGAACTGGGTCAACATGTAGAACAGAAGCAGTTCTGTGTCATAGTCCACAAATAATTTGGCCAAAAGATACAGATTCCGGGCGTAAAACTTGTTCTTGCGTTTGTCATTCGTTGTACTTCTTTGCCAGGTCGATGCCAGGTCAAATGTCGCCCCAAGCATTGTCAACTTGGGCAATACTTTAGACAGGCTTCGCATAAACAAATACGTTCCGATATACTTAGTTCTTGATAGTAGGTCGAGAAGTACCAGCACGTAGAACTTATATCTGTCCTGGTTGTCCATGCTCACAATCCACTCGCTTGTTATGCGATAGTTTCATACAAACTGCACTCGCTAGAGCCTAGCAATATTTAAATGCAGGCAGTAAATATCGCTCACGATCACGAAAAATGGCAAGAAACTTTTAACTATAAACAAAATTAAGTACAAAATAATATTACTTATTTAAAAATGGTTAAAACAATGTCATTACAGATTTATAGACACTATAATATTCAACTGCACGCTATGAATATTGCTCACGATCACGAAAAGGTGCAAAGCACTTTAAAAACAATCAAACTTAAATAATAATATACCATACATAAATATTTAAAATAGTTTAATAAATCTCACAGCCGATTTTTATATACGATATTTATTCACATTATTATACTACGCGAATTTATCAATGAATCAATTTGATAATCTCCTTTAATAAGCTTCAATCATGCTACTCGAAATTGCCAAAATGAGATTTATGTGACATTTCCAAAGGCTGCGTATTAAAAGCGACTGCTGCATTAATTTAAAGATGAGTTAAGTGCTTTATGCGAGCAATAAACATATAAATGAAAATACGATATATGCATTCATGTGAAAATAAAAATCTTTACAAATATAAAGAAATATCCTTTGTATTTGTATTTGTGGATTTAAGCGGAAAATCGAACATAAAAACTGCTCTAGCATTTTTCGTTCATTTGAAAGCGATTTAATAAAAATGAACTGCACAGTCGAACGTCACTAAAGCGAATTGAACGGACATAAAATGAATACTTTGGAAATGAAAAAATCTGTTAAATGGGTCAACATTTATTTATATCTTTGCAATTCGTTTGAACTGCATATGTTCACCATAATGAAGTGAAACTATGCATGGCAATTCACTTTTTACTTTCGATACTCTTCATAATTGCATTAAAAAAGTGCTGTGAAAATAACAATTGAATTTCACGTTAATCCTAGCTGTGCCAATTATTAAACAAAATAATAAGAACAGCAATGCGAGTCTTTTTTCAAGCAGGCGGGGTATACTCGAAGTCGTAAACAACTGCAGCCTCGCAGGTTCAACGACTTTTTATCAGTTTACAATACAATACATTGCTAGCTTACACACATGTGCATATGTACGTGTATCTGCGTGTGCATGCACGTCTCCTCATGCAATTTTTATCTTATCCCCATCTTCTATAATCCATAATTTCCATAATCAAATCTCAATGTAGAACTTTGATGCCGCGATTGTGCGTTCGGATACGAAAATAACAGCGGAAGTTCTTGCTGCTGGCGCTGGCAGTCTCAAGGTTGTGGGCCGAGCGGGCGCCGGAGTGGACAACATCGATGTGGCTGCAGCGACGTCGCATAATGTCGTTGTCCTTAAGTAAGTAAACGTTCCCTTCCAGAAAGCACACTGTGCATTCGAGCCCATGTGAGTAAACAGCTGATAAGGACGATGGCTCACCGACTAGTAAATATCCTTTTCTTTGGTAAAATTACATATGGAAGCTATTTATAATTCAAACACTCGCAAAGCCAATTACCCAGTAATACGGTAACTTAAATCCTGTTCATTATAGTACTCCTACTGCGGAAAACATGATTTTCTATAGATCTATTTAATGCGGACACTTTATTTTATTTTCAACATAATTAAATGTTAGTTTTCTGATTCTGGAAAATGTAGAAATATAGAAAAATGAGAGCTATATTGGCTTAATGTTCAGTTGATAAACCAGAGACTCTAAGATTCCACACATAGCCTAGCCCCTAATTGTCTGGATTATCGGGAACGTAGTACCAACTCAATTTTTGAGATGAAACATAGAAAATGTTGAAAATACTTGTTGAAAAGGCTTAATGTTGTATAGCTTATTAGATATATTCATTTTATAGTACGAGAATCTATAATTTAATAGCATAAATTATCTTAAAGCTCTCCACTGAGCCCGTCACATGTTAAGTCTAAACAGCGATATAGCCCAACCCAGTAGGGTACACATTGTTAAATGGAAAATGTGCACATTAAAATTGTCGGATCCGAAACCAATAGCTGATTGGCCGACCTCGTGGCGGGGTCAAATTCAGTCGCTTGACGCGCATAATTAGACGGCCCGTAATTTTTGGGAAATCGGAGAGTGCAGGCGTGTTTTGAGTGAAAGGTATTGTGGGCGTGGCAGGGTGTGGGGTTAGGCCGCTGTGGAGAGAAGCTTTTGCCATTGAGCCCGCCGGATTGGCAACGAATACAACGCAAGTACGCGGTGTATTTAGGCATTTGCATAATGCTGTCTAGTCACAACAAGTATTCCCCCTACTTGCCTCCCCAAATACTCTGCACCCTGCACCCTGCAGCCGCAGCAACCTTATCGATAGAGCCGTTTAGGTCCTTGTGTGTTGTTTTGGTGTTTAACTGAAACTCTGCTGATTTCCAGCACTCCGGGCGGCAATTCCATTTCGGCCTGCGAATTGACGTGCATCCTAATTGGCGCTCTGGCGCGTCCCGTCGTGCCGGCCGGACAGAGCATGAAGGAGGGTCGCTGGGACAGAAAACTCTACAGCGGTAGCGAGCTGTACGGCAAAACGCTGGCGGTGCTCGGTCTGGGTCGCATCGGACGCGAAGTGGCCATACGCATGAAGACCTGGGGCATGAAGGTAAGCCAGAGATAGGATAAGGATTAGGTGTTCCATATGAGATGTATAGGCTTATCGATATTACTATAGCACAATGCCTTATAAGTAAATATGATGCATAAATCCGAGCTTGAAGATATACCCTTTTGACAAATACAAATATCCCAGGTTATTGGCTATGATCCTATCACCACGGAGGCCGAGGCCAAGGCAGCGGGCATTGAGAAGCTGGAACTGGAGCAGATCTGGCCACAGGCTGACTATATCACCGTGCATACTCCCCTGATACCGGCAACCAGAAGTGAGTTGCAACCAGTTAACCCCTTCACCTTTGAGTGCAAATATAATTTTCCATATCTTCCGCATAGATCTCATATCCGCCGAGGCGCTGGCCAAGTGCAAGCAGGGCGTCAAGGTCGTCAATGTGGCGCGCGGCGGCATTATCGACGAGCAGGCCGTGCTGGACGCCCTGGAGAGTGGCAAATGCGCTGGCGCTGCCTTCGACGTCTACGCTGAGGAGCCACCCAAATCGCCGGTTACCAAGGCGCTCATCAATCATCCCAAAGTCGTTGCCACGCCCCATTTGGGAGCTAGCACTTCGGAGGCGCAGGTCCGTGTGGCCGTCGAGGTGGCCGAGCAGTTTATTGCCCTCAATGGCACCTCTCCGAAGTACACGAGCACCGTAGGCGTCATCAACAAGGAAGCCCTGGCCCATTACAAGTAATCCCTGGCAAAAGTATCACTGTCGGTCTCTGGCTCCATCTATCTCTCTCTCTCACTCCCAATCGCATTTCATTGTTTAAAACGAAACCTGGAATTTAATAAAAAACTGGAATTGCATTCAGTGTGAACTTATAATTGAATATTATTTAGTTTGCTCAGTCTCGCAATCTGAAGAAGCTCTGGCGCACTTAAAGTTATATTTCTATTAAGAGCACTTGCGGCTTCGACCTACTTTTATAGGCCAAGAGCAATAAATATTCGTTTTTCTTTTTAAAAAATATCACACAAATTGTGTCTAAATTAAATTTTGATTGAATTAGTATTGTCTGTGTGGTGCTATTATTGATTTTGGTATACCCTGTAGGTATGGAGTTGTGTTATAAGGTTAAAAAATGCACACAAATTTGAAAAGCATTATACAATTTCTAATACTAACAAAACATAATATTTAATGCCTTATAATAAAACGGAATTGATAAATGAAAGTAATAAGTTCAAATTACCGAGCTCTTTCCTTCGACAGGGCATCTGCTCTTGCAGCGGACACAATGCGGACAAGCAACTTGCAGGTAGTTTGGTTACGGGGCGCTTTTTAGCATATCCTTCAATGTCTCAATTGCTTCGGCTTCGGATTCGGAATAATCGAAATAAGAAGCATGAACAGTAAAGGAAGCGCGTAGCCCCAATCCAAATATATATGAATAAAAAGTCGTTAATATGTTTGACATGCGACATGAAACGAAATAAGTGAAATTAATTAAATTCATTCAAACGCCGAATAACATTCGATTCGATGGCACTCGGGAACGTGACGTCGTTGTGTGCATCCGAGAAACCAGACAAGGTGTTCTGGTACCTCATCAGCGTCTCAGGAAGGTTTCTAAATAATTTCACAAATAGAACATATCAAATTTGGGCTAATTTTAATTGAATACAGTAAGGTAGGACTTAAGAAATGTGCATTATGTTATTTAGATGAACTCAAGAGATTTATAAAAAAAAACAAACTTTGTATTTGAGGAAATACTGGATGCTTTCATAGACTTAGAAATATGCATTGTTAAGAGTAGAGCAATTTCCAAAAAAGCCTTAGGCTTAAGAGAAAACTGCATTTTCATTTAAAATAAATTTTTATGAACTAACCTTAAGACTTCTAGTTTCAGAGGCAATCAATTCGTAAATTATAAAAGAAAACCCTAAATTTTAGATACTACAGTATCCGTTCTTTCTTTCCTTAAAGCAACTACATGGAAAGCTATAGAGATATATACTTTTAAATCTGAATTTAAAATTCGGAAATGCATGCAAATTTCCAGTCGGGAAATGTATGCAAATACGTTTATTGTACGAAGCTAGTAGCGTATTAATAAATCATACGATTTGCATAAACTAAATCACATGAGACTCCCAGTCGCAATTCAAAGTGTAGTACAGTGCACACTCGCAAACAAGAACGTCTCGCTTTATTGTTAAATTCACGAAAAATATGAAAAAGTGCAAATAGGCAATTATTTCGAAAATTTGAAGTACTTTTCCACTTGGCTCAAGTGTTTTTCGTGCTGCAGCTGTAAACTGCTGGCGCTCACTGTCTGCCTAGCCGCAGATATTTCAGGAGCACTCTGTCAAGGCTAATCCGCAGCAGCATGTGCCCTTGAACCAGACCCAGAATGGGAAAAGCAGAATGCACTTTGCCGAAAAGCACAGCTTAGCCTACGCCTGCGAGGAAAGCACTCGGGATGCTTTCCAGGGAGTTATCTGAAACGCAATTGGTGCAATCGGGTCAATCAACCGAATGAGGATTATTTGGCTTTTTTTTTTGGTTTTTAAATGTTTCTAGTAAGAGCTACCAGCTATAATCGAAAGCAAAGTTTAACTGGATTTTCGGGCAATTCTGAATGCCACACCAAAAAAAAAAAAAAGGTGAAATAGAAAAATTAGCATTCTGTCAGTCTTAATTAAAAGGTTGACAGCACGACACTTGTTTTTAGTTTAATTCGGACAGCGGAGCCGAGCGGCATGCTCCACTCGGGGCCAAGCAGGCGAATTTAGCCGCAGCAGCAGCACCAGCAGCAGCAGCAGCGCCCGTCATTCATCCGACATTTAATTTTGGCGCGCAGTGTGTCCACAACCACAGCTCACAGCGCTGCCGGGGCCTCCCGGCCGCCCCCTGTCGGACGATGGCGGAACCGAGACGAAGCTGCGTCCGCTACGAAGCTGCAGCCATAAAAAGGAGGCAGCAGCCGTGCGTCGAGTCGCAGTCTGAACAGGATCTACGGCCGAGCAACAAGTAAAACGCGCGACACGCTCCTCTCTCTCTCTCTCTCTCGCTCTCTGACTCTGTCTATCGCTCTCTCACTCTCACTCTGTCTTTAGAAATCGGAAATTTACTCTTAAATGGGCCTCGAGCGGGTCGAGTGTTTGCCGTCGAATGTTTGTGTGTGCGTGTGCGTGTGCGAGTAGCGTTAAACAGGCCAGAACTTGTCGGCTCCGTGGATAGCTTCTTGCAAGGAGTCAGCGAGCAGTTGCTCGCGGTGTCAGTGTCGACTTTATTGCCATTAACTCCTCGTTTCGGCCTCTTTACGAGGAGGCGTCATGTGTCCTGCGAGCAGGCGTGGTATTCCGGATATGCGTATCCCGTCCGTGGACATCGCACTGCCGCTGCCAATGCTGCCGATGCTGCTGCTGCTGCTGTCATGTTGTGCCTTCGCTGGCGCTGCAGCTGCATCCGCCTCTAAGGACACCATAAATATTGGATTCCTGGCGGAGTACAGCGAGATGCGGGTAAGCACCGGACGGCACAGACAATGCCTGACAAAGTCGCGCTATTTTTATCGCCCCATCGCATGTGCGCTCCGTTAATTTTTGGGAGCCTCATTTAAAGCGACTTTATGCAGTGTGCTGCCAACTCGATGACAAACTGTGCGCGAAATGTCAAATTTCGCAAAGAGTTAATCACGTTAAAACCGAAAACTTTCTGCACCGAAAACTATTAATAAACTAATTCATTTTCCGGCTGTGTTTTGTTCAACAACTTTCGGAAAATACCAAACTGAAAAGGTAATAAACTCCGTCAGCTTCAGGCACAACTTCTATGGCTGTTCCCAGCTGCATATAAACTTTATCGCATAAAATGTTGCCTATTTCTAGGCGCGCAGTGCTGAGATTTTATGCAACTCGGCAGTATGTTTAACAAATATTCAATAATAATAACAATAATAAAAAAGTTTGTTTTAGTTTCAGTTCGAAATTTAAAGCATGGAACTTTCTATAGCTGTTCCCAGCTGCATTGCACGCGCAACGTGGATTTAATTAATTTATTTTTAGTTTATTCAATTTCGATAACTTTTCAATTTCAATAAACTATTGCATTAAGCATATTTTCGTTTATAAACTTACCACCAACACCAAGTAAAAAATTATAAACTCAGTTTTGGTTTCAAGTAGAAAACATGGAAATTTCCACAGCTGTTCCCAGCTTTGTTCAATCAAAATTGCAAGCAGTACAGCAATTTGAAGTCCTAAAAACTCGGCAGAAAGCGAAACTTATATTCTGACACAATTTATTGAGAATTGAATAAATAAATAAATACACAAATATTGAAATAAAAATAGCTCGGAATTGTAACAAATATTTTAAAATATTTACGTTTTGATCTCAACTCAATTTGTCAATCCTTGGGACAATTTCGAACCCAAGAAAACTCTTACAATCTAATGCACTTGTGGTCTATGCAAAGGCATCAGGGATGTGTACTTTACGTGTGTAACTCATACGTCGAACTACTCATTGCGGCTGAACTGTTATGACAACGCTGACAAGCCGTATGCATATTTTTGCCTTTCACTGTGCCTGCTCAGCAGGTGAGCATGTGTGTGTGTGTGTGTGTGCTGCCCAGCGTTAAGGCAAGAGCAGAGCAGAGCCTTGTTAATTAGAGCTAAATGCACACTGTGCTCCGTATCACGTAAGAATCGGTGTTGCTTCCTCCAGTCGAGATTAAGATAGAGGCAGAGGGAGATGGTAACAGACCGCTCTGAGTGTAATTCGCTTCGCTCTCAAATGCAATCTCTGGAGCTTGGGTAAAAGATGTCACAACTTGTTGCGAAAGTTCTTGCCAAACTATTAGAGGTATTTAAAAGGCAGTTAGCAGTTCAAAATCTAAATGGTTTTTCCTCTTCAGACTAGAGCACAAGTAAATTTAAAGTGCGACTGCAAAAATTAATTAATAAATAGTTTTTAATTTATACTGAAAACTTGAAAGTGACTTTATAAATTTATTTACAACAAGTAGTGAAAACTACAGTCGAGTGCAGTTAAAAACTAATTTATAATTTTAAGTACTTTTATTCGACGAATTAAAAACATATTTCACAACGGTTAAACGGTATACAAATTATATTTTATTACTGTCACGATTGAAAGAAGAAGAACAGCTGGTATAAACAATTATTAAGCAATAAATATTACTCACTTCGTATAGTATTTATTAATTTACTTTTCAGTTAAATTATTTTAACTTACTTCTCACCTCTTTTGTAACCACAAAACAAATCGCACAGTGTGTGATTTCACTCTACACTTGAGCACGCGCTTATCTCCGACATGGCGTAATTCATATGCAAAATGTTGCTATAGCAGCTAAATTAATATGTCCAATTCGTGTAAGCCTTGTCTTTTCATTTACATAATATTCTTCTCTTGTTGGTTGTATGAAAATGGACACATAACGGAATAAAAACCGCACTCAAAGAATTTACATAATTGTAAACGAAAGGAATTTGGCTTAGTAACACTTAATTGACGTCTGTGCGAGGGCTCTCAGCTAACAGTTAAAAAATCGAACATTTTTATTGGAATTCTAAAAATATGCCAACAACATGTCTTAAAAATCAACTTCGCAATGACAAGATAATGAACCTAATTTGAGAAAAAAAGTGAGACCACCTCGTTAAGGCGCAGAGCATTTGGTAACTGTAATTTAGATACAAATGCTGTCTAAAAATAACTGAAAACTAATCATAATTTCAAACTGAATTAGAAACGGAATCAGCAATCAATCACAGTCTTTGCGCCGTCCATTCAATATTTTCTGAGCACGAAAACTTTCGGACAATCAATCAAAATATTTTGAAAGAAATTTCCCAATCGAAGTGGCACTTCATTAGGCCTTTGAAACAAATAGAAAATAGCAAACACAAAATGTTCTAAGCTTGTACAAATTATTTCTCTGTCATAGATTATGTTTTTAAGAGCTGCAAGCGAATGATATGAACACCCTGCCCGAAAATGCCGTCATTTGGACTATGTTTCTGCTCGAGACGACCCTGATACTGGGCATTATACAGCCCGTGAACGATTCGGTGTACCACGAGGTGGCGTACAGCCTGCTCTACACGGGATTCGCGCTCAGCTCGTTCATTTACGGATATGGGATTGTGTATCTGCGACTGCTTTGCACCAAGAATGATTTCATCGGTCGCCTTTGTGCCGTGAGTCTGAGGGTCTGGCAACAGTTGAGCTTCTTCATGCTACTGCCATGGATCATGAAGGTGTTCCAGAACCTCAAGGAGCAGTCCATGCGCCTGAGGGAATACGAACTGGAGGATGAGGCCGCCATTGGGTTTCTCTGCTGCGAACTGGTCATACTGCTGGCCCAGCTCACCTTTCTCAATATCTCATTCTATTTCGCCAACAACTATCGCAATAAGCTGCGCTACAACCTGAGCATAACTCAGAACTTGGACAATCACGAGGTCCGGGCATACGCGCAGGCAATTAATCAATCTCTTGGCTTCGAACTGGTGCAAATTCGTCAGCATGAAGATGCTTTGGAATAAGTTTAAATTGAAAGAAATTTAAAATTATTGTCAATCGAGAAAAACGTCAAGCTTAAATAAACACTGAAACTCCCTAACAATGCGCGCTCACCTACACTTTACGTTTAATACACACGCACACACACGCATCTCACGCAAGAGAGGACGCTGCAATTATTGGCTGGACGCGAATGCATGTGTATTTGTGCATGCCTGACAATTGCAAGGCAGACCGCAGCTAAGATCTGCGTCGTGCAGGGAGAGCAAATTAAGCACACAGAAGCAACGTCAATACGTATGTGTGTGTGTGTTTGTGTGCGTAAGCGAAGCTGCACTCATAATTGAAAGTGAAAGAGAGCTTGCTCTCAGAGCATGCCATACGTACGTACGTGTGTGTGTGTGTACGTAGACAATCGATGTGATCTAGTGTAAGTGAGCTTAGGCAATAGAGAGAGTTGTGAATGGCTGGCGACAGGAGCGAGCAGAGCCTATTGTCAGCGCACAGTGGAGCGTGCGCCTCAAAGCAACTGCAAATGTGTGAAATGCATAAATAATTCGAACAGTGGGGTATGTGTGTGTAAAAGCGACTGCAAACTTAGTGGGGATTTTGAATATATTTAAAACAATTTTTTTAAATCCAATAGTAAATCGAAAGTACTTAGAAATCTTAAAATACTAATTAATTTATTTGCCATTTTGTAGTTGTAATGCTTTTCGCTTTCCCTTTCTAACCGTAGGTAACGCTGGGCGGCCTGCCACTTGCCGTGGAAGATGTCAATAAAAATGTTAATTTGCTGCCAGGCAAAACGCTGACCTTTACGCCATTCGACATTGGCAAGACGAGTTCATATCGTATCAAACCGTTAAGGTAGAAATTTAATTACTCGCTGGACTTGTGCTTGTAACTCCCTTTGCCGTCTAATTAACTGCAGATTTATGACAGAATTGAGGGAAAAAAAGGTAAAGGCCTTCATTGGCCCCGACGAGAGCTGCACAACAGAAGCGCTACTTGCGTCCGCCTGGAACACGCCCATGCTCTCGTTTGTAAGTTAAATAAATAGATATATACGTATATATACAGTATATTTTCTATATATTTTGCTCGTAGAAATGCTCGGACTCGATTGTTTCCAATAAGAGCACCTTCGATACCTTTGCCCGTACGCTGGCACCCGCTTCAAAGGTAAATACCGTACTAACTCGCAGCTGGAACTATAAATTTAAATATATCCATATTCATAACTAGGTATCGAAGAGCGTTATAAGTCTGCTGAATGCCTACGACTGGAAGAAATTCGCCATTGTTGTAAGTTCAAAGCCGATTTGGGGCTCCGATGTGGCTAGCGCTATACAGGTGAGAGTTACCCAAATAATAGCAGTAGAATTTAGTATAATTTCCTTTGCTATAACATCAGGAACTCGCTGAATCGAGAAACTTCACCATCACACATTTGAAATACATATCGGATTATATACCCATTAAGAAGACTTTGTCACAGATCGAAAACATCGTCGAGGAAACGTACGCAACGACACGCAGTAAGTTGTCTAGTCCAAAACAATTCCATTTCCCTAGAGACCCATCAGCAATATCTACTCGCAGTCTACGTGTTCATTGGCGAGCATATCGCCATGGTGGACTTTGTGCGTTGTCTGCAAAATCGCAAGCTTCTCGAGAGTGGAGACTATATAGTCATATCAGTGGACGATGAGATCTACAATGCGAATCGTCGTGTCAACATTATGGAGCGCAGTGAGTGTATAGCGACAACGAATCCAGCGGGTCCTGCCATATCCCAATATTCTAACATGCATGCAACATCTTTTTGCAGATTACTTAGATCCTTATATTAGAAAAGAAAAGAGCAAATCACTGGATAAAATCTCATTTCGTTCAGTTATAAAAATAAGCATGACATATCCACAAAATCCTCATATTCGGTAATTTTCATCTACTTCTTAACCACCTGAGCCTTACCGATAATATATAGTACATATATATAGCTTTATTTATTTTCGATTTGTCTGCTTACCTCAAATTTCCATGAAATTATATAATATTTATACGCAAATACGGTATTTCCAGCGACATTTGCACCAAAATTAAAGAATATGCACGTAAGGCTCCCTTTCTGGTGCCATATCATCAAAGGGTCTTCGAGAATATGTCGGTATGTGGGCTCTGTGAAAGCTCTAGATTTCTGAAATACTACAGTATTATTATTGCAGGTACCAATTTATGGTCTACATCTGTACGATAGTGTCATGATCTATGCACGTGCTATAACCGAGATACTGCAGCTCGGAGGCGACATCAATGATGGAGCTCTGGTCATGAGTCACATATTCAATAGATCCTATCACTCCATACAGGGCTTTGATGTGAGTCGGATTTACTATAAGCTTAAAATATTATTATTTGAAGTGTATTTTTAGGTTTTCATCGACTCGAATGGAGATGCTGAGGGCAATTACACGGTGATCACATTGCAAAGCGATGCCAATGCGGGACCAGGTAATTCCCTTGCGAAAATGTCCATGCAGCCAGTTGGCTTCTTTGCCTACAACAAGGACTCTGTAATACCGGTAAATGCATATATAAATATCTATAATTATAAATATAAAATAATATATAAATATCCATAATTGTTAGGAATTCCGTTATATCAAAAATGGTCGACCCATACAATGGTTGAATGGTCGTCCACCTCTGGCTGAGCCCACATGCGGTTTTCACGGCGAGTTATGTCCGCGTAAGAAGCTCGACTGGCGCTACCTGGTAACAGCTCCATTGTGTGCTTTCGTCCTGCTGGTGGCAATGGCTCTGCTGTTCAAGTAAAGTCAATTTAGATTCCAGTTTTTCGGTGATTATACCAATTCCTTGCTTAGGCATTACCGATATGAACAGACCTTGGCTGGACTGCTGTGGAAGGTGGACATGAAGGAGGTTACAGTCATCAACTTGGGAGAGTACAACAATCCCAGCCATAAGAATATTGTGGGTATATCTTATTATTATTATTATCACATTACCTAATTTTATCGCAATATTATTTCTGCAGATTCAAATTTGTCGGCAAAGTATTCTTGTTGTTGGCGAACCGAACAAACGATCATTTACAAATATCGGTATAAATATTTATAAATGTAAGTTTTATTCCATAATAAAATCATACCCATCCACAGCTCTCTTTCGCGGTAATATCGTAGCCATGAAGAAGATCCATAAGAAACATGTGGACATAACGCGATCGATTCGTAAGGAATTGAAGCTGATGCGTGAGGTAGGAATATATATATAATCGGTATTTTAGGAACTCAATACTAATGCGATTTAGCAGGTGCGACACGAGAACATCATTAACTTCATCGGTGCCTCGATCGATCATGGATCTGTGATAATATTCACCACCTACTGTGCTCGCGGCAGTCTCGAGGATGTGCTCGCCAATGAGGATTTGCATCTGGATCATATGTTCATTTCTTCGCTGGTCTCCGATATACTGAAGGGCCTCATATATCTGCACGACTCGGAGATAATCTCCCACGGCAATTTGCGGTCGAGTAATTGCCTAATTGATTCCCGCTGGGTTTGCCAAATCTCCGACTTCGGGCTGCACGAACTGAAGGCGGGACAGGATGAGCCAAACAAGTAGCTATAGTACCCTATCGTGGCTGATTTATTCTATATATATGCTGTATTTTCAATTGTAGAGCTGAACTGGAATTGAAACGTGCGCTGACAATGGCGCCAGAGCTCTTGCGAGATCCCTATAGACCCGCCCGGGGCTCACAGAAGGGCGACATCTATTCCTTTGGAATTTTGCTCTACGAAATGATTGGCAGAAAGGGCACCTGGGGCGAAACGGCCTACTCAAAAGAAGGCAAGCATGTTGTCAATTCCCTTCGTTTATTTATCGTAATTGCGATCATTGATTTTCGCAGAGATCATACAATTCGTAAAAAGTCCCGATCTACTGCAGCATGGCGTATTTCGGCCGGCTCTCAACTATCTAGATATACCGAATTACATACGAAAATGTCTGCGACTCTGCTGGGAGGAAGATCCCGAAGTACGACCCGACATAAGACTTGTGCGAGTGCATTTGAAGGAACTGCAGGCGGGACTGTACGATATATAGTTATACATATATATTTTCTCTGATTCTCATAGTGCACATTTCAGTAAGCCCAACATTTTCGATAACATGCTGGCGATCATGGAGAAATATGCATATAACCTGGAAGGCTTAGTGCAGGAACGTACCAACTTGTTGTACGAGGAGAAGAAGAAGACAGACATGTTGCTCTATCAAATGCTGCCAAAGTGGGATAACTCCAAAAACCTATATATATAATCGCATGTTTTAATACCTTCATTTTGCTTGCAGAACTGTAGCTGAGCTGCTCAAGAGTGGGGACCCCGTAAAGGCCGAGTGTTTCGACTGTGTGACGATCCTATTTAGTGATATTGTCGGTTTCACAGAACTCTGCACGACCAGCACCCCCTTCGAGGTGGTCGAAATGCTCAACGATTTGTACACCTGCTGCGACTCAATTATATCCAACTATGATGTCTATAAGGTATTAATTTTAAAGTATTAATTAACGTATTAATGCCTATAAAGCAGATAATTTTAATATATTTTATATATTTTCTATTTTATTTTATTACAGGCAATCCTTAGAAATATTTGAATTTATCATAAGGTATAATTTCAAATACTTCCAAGTATCACCTGTCGCGATTTTTAGAATAACTTACAGAATTTTCTTTTAAAATTTTTAAATATAATATAATTTATAAATATAAATATAATATAAATATATTTTATAATTATTAAGACGCCACTCTTTAATTAATTTTGATAATTATAAACAGGTGGAGACAATTGGTGATGCCTACATGGTGGTATCGGGTCTTCCGCTGAAGAATGGTAATCGTCATGCTGGAGAAATCGCCTCGCTGGCGCTGCATTTACTGGAGACTGTTGGAAATCTGAAAATCCGGCATAAGCCCACCGAAACGGTGCAGTTCCGCATAGGCATACACTCCGGGCCATGTGCTGCAGGTGTGGTAGGACAAAAAGTGAGCACGATACTTTATTCTATATATTATATATTAAATATAACTCGAAATCTCTCTCTCTGCATAGATGCCACGTTATTGCCTGTTCGGGGACACGGTCAACACGGCATCGCGCATGGAGAGCACCGGCGAGGCTATGCGGATCCACATCTCCGAGTTGACCTACAAACTGTTGCAGGAAGTAGGCGGCTACATATGCGTCGAACGTGGTCTGACCAATATCAAGGTATATATATAATATATATATATACATGCAAATTCTATATACGATAATGATTTGCTCTCTCTTAGGGCAAGGGCGACATGCGCACCTATTGGCTGACGAAACAGCTGCGCCCCGAAATCCGCACCATGATGATCAAAGAGAGATGGACACCGGATCTGATCAGCACAGTCGACGCCGGCAACGGCTGCTGTGCCAAGGTCAGGGGAGCGGATGAAGCGGCACTGCAGCAGTTCAAGCACATGCGAACCGGTTCCTGCAACTGTGCCACCAAATCCATCTATAGCCGGCGATCCGATGACAATGTCACCAGTTCCCACGATGCGGCCACTGCGCTGAAGAAGATCAGCGAACCCGTGCAGATCAATTGCAACCAGCTGTGCGTCTGCCGCCTGAACGGATCGCAGCTGCTGAACAGCCGAAGTCCCCGCTCTGCGCCCAGCATTACTTTCAGACTTTAGATGGATTGCAGGGTTGCAGCATAGTTAGGATCTACGGAGCAATTATACAACCTAGTTGTAAGCCATCGACTTTTATTGCACAATACTCGCAGTCGTATTTTATTAAATGTAAATTTGAAACCCGCACCCAAAAACTGAGCTCCACGCTCGATCGCATCGCCTCGGTCTCATTGGTCAAGCTTGAATTTGTTCTGCAGCGCTTGCCAGCACTCGTAGTACTCTGCATCCAGCTTCTGGCAGGTCTGCTCGCCCCATTTGGTGACAGCCAGACTGAGCGAGGACTCGAACATGAAGGCCTTAGGGAAGGTACAGCAATAGAAACCTAACATAGCTTAAGGCGCAACTCCATGCCACATACCTGAGTGCCCTCGGCAATGCGTTCGGCCTTGAGTTGGGCCTTCGAGGCGCCATCGAAGCACTTGAAGTCGGGACCGTGGGGCGTCATTATGGAGTGCAGCGTAGCACCGCCCGCAGCGAAGCCATCCTCCTTGGCCTCATAGCGGCCCAAGATCAGGCCCATGAACTCGCTCATGCAGTTTCCTAAGGTAGAATTATAAGAATATGTATATAATATGATCAGCTCATCGCAGTAGTACTCACTATGGTAATAGGGCGGTCGGAAGGTGTGCTCCTGCACGGACCAGCGTGGCGGAAATATGACGAAATCGGCAATAGCTGTGCCCGGCCTCAGGCTCGGGCAGGTGAGCACTGTGAAAATGCTCGGATCACAGTGATCGAAACTAACTGAATTGATGACCATAAACTTGGACAGATCGTACTTGTAGGGCACATAATTGCCATGCCAGGCGACGACATCGAAGACACTGTGATCTTGCCTAGCTACAAACAAACTGCCCTGAAACTTCGCTATTACTTGGAACTCTAGTAGCGAAAGGGGGAATTCAGTTTAGATAAATTCATAAAATATAGCACATACTAGTAGCACCTTTAACTGGCTTATCATCGAACCAGGCGACTGGCGTCTCGAAGTCCCTGGGATTGGCCAGTCCGTTTGCGCCAATCGGTCCCAGATCGGGCAGGCAAAAGTGGCCGTCGTAAACCTCCAGTATATAGCCTCTGAAGAAATGAAAGTTAAAGTTTCATATACAGCTAGAAAATGGATATTTCTCTCCTAGATCTTAAATGCTATATTTGTACTTCTCTACTCACCTAGCAGGCGACTTAACCTTAACTGCAAAGCGTATGCCCTGTGGTATGACGCAGATCTCATTGGGCGCCACAGTCATGCGACCCAGCTCTGTGGTAATATCTAGTACTCCCTGTTGTGGCACTATTAAAATTAAATTTATATACTATATAATCAAAGTAACTAAATAATTTATTCCGAACCTATGAGAAAATCGCCATCGCTGTTATAGAAAGCAGAGTCCTCCATTGAAACGTTGCACAGATAAATATGTATGGCTAGACCATGACGTGTTCTCGTATCGCCCGCACCGCAGACTGTGTGCAGACCCTCGACGAAGTTAACGCGCTGCTTGTCTGTGGCAGGTATATCAAAGGGTTTCCAGCGCATCTATAAAAGTAGTATTCAAAGTCATTATTTCATATATTTTCTTGTAACTATGCGAGATTGCCAACCTGATTGGGATTCGGCGACTGTTCATCCCAATTTTGAGTTAGATATTTGGCTGCTTCGTAGGCCTGAAAAGGCTTGTGTACCGCACTGGGCAGCTTCCTGTAGAGCCAAGTACGCACATTTTCCTTACGCGGTGCCGTGAACGCCGAACCGGATAACTGCTCTGCGTAGAGCCCATACGGACACTGCTGTGGCGAGTTCTGGCCCGCTGGCAGGGAGTTCGGACAGCGTTCGTCTTCCGACGAGAAGTGCGAGCCGAAGCCAGAAAGGTACTGTTAGAGCAAGTAAATTAATATATATATATATTCTACAGTCAGTTGAGTCTTCTAACATATAGAGAAAAAACCAGCGTAAGTTTTGTTGCTTTTTTGGAAAAAAAAAACTCCACAATCGGCACAAAATACCGCTCAGTTTCAATAGAGTTATATTCCATGCGCTCTCCAAATAGTTTCGACTAGTTTACACAAAACGTTTATATTTAAATTTTGCCAGCGACAGCTTCACTTCAAACTGCTTTGAAATCATATCATATTTGCATATCATGTTAGAAGATAGAACTTTAATTATAATCACAATTTTCACAGTTCTATAGCAAAATTAAAATCTTAAAATTTCTTCACTAAAAGTTTAGTAAATATATATCACTCTGCACTGAATTATTATAGACTTTTGTCAACGTGCTCTATGCGCTTGGCTTTTACCTTGTATTCCGACATGCTACGCGCGACGGGAGTGAGAAACAGACTTGAGCCTCTTGGGCGTAGTGCTCGTCTATTTATATGTTCGGTGTGGCCAAGTCACCTGTTCGTATGACATGATACCCTCTGGCATGAGCTTAGCTGGGTATGCGAGGCTCAAAATATGAATTGAAATTTATATCTTTTCCCAATACTATTTTATAAAAGCGTAGGATAAACATAGCTTAAAGGTAAACATAGAGTAAAGGTATTTCTCAATGTAAAGCCTCAAAATATGATATGATATTAATGCTTTTTTTAGAGACAAATTCAATGGGTGCATAACAATTTTTATGCATTTCCTATACTCTTTTATAGAAGCTTATGATAAACATAGCTTGAAGGGAGACATAGATAGTGTAAAGCCCGAAAATATTATTTGATTTTGGTACTTTTTTCTGGAGACAAATTTAAGAGTAAAGGTAAATATCAAAGTAAAGCCCCAAGATATAGTTTCATATTAATATTTTTTATAGATCAAATTCATGGGTGTATAACAATTTTATATGCATTCCCAAATTTTTTTAAAGCTTTTAATAAACTTATTAAAGTCATTTAATAAAATAAAGCCCGAAACCCTGATTTGATTTATTGATTGATTTATAACGGCTTTAAAGCTAATCCTTCTTTTAAAAAATTTTATATTTAACCCAGCTTAAAGTTAAATATAGAGTACCCTCTAGCTGAGCACAGTTCAAGTAGAATTTCTTGTTATGCTAGCGATAAGCCTGTCCCCCTCGTAGAGTCGAACGGCACGTAAACACCTGCCCCCAAGTAATTATCTATGCATCTTTTATCAGAGCCACACGCCTCGCTCTTGCTGGTGTTATTGTTGATCTCTTAGTAGTGCACAAACAAGATACTGGATAGGATGTTTTGCATAGTAGTTGAGCTGGTTGCCCCGGCCGATCATAACAAAAGTCGAACCGGTATTTTCGACGGTTTGCCGGCAAGAGGCCCAGCTGTAGCTGTATATGATCAGGGAACGGCAATAGAATTGTAGTATTTATTTTTATTTTATTTCTCTTTACTATTCAGTATTGTAAACTATATAACTAGTTATATATATATATATAGTATGTATATATATATATTTTTTTTGTATTTGTAGTTGTATTTTATTGCGGCAAAGTCAATTCGAAATAATTCAGTAGGTATTACACGTTATATATGCATATGTCTGCTGTCTGTGTGTGTTTGCATGCGTGTGTGTGTGTGTGTGTGTGTTTGAGTATGTACTATATTAAAATACTTAAAGTACCTTTGTGCAGTAGTTAAGCCTAAAATAGCAAATACATAGTATATAAATTAATCGTTTAAGGACATCGATGCGTGTAATTATCTACATTCTGTTCACATTGTAATTGTCAGCGATTTGTTACAATCCTCAGCAATGCAGCGCGGATGTCATTGAGTATATATATATATATAGTGTGTATATAGTCCGCTGATCCTTGTCGGCTTATCGCTGAATCTGTTCACAGGCCTGCATACATTTCCTTTCTGTTCTTTATATTATTATTCTTTTCTTTTATTATTTGTTATAAAATTGTCTTGCCGGAAATACTGATTTCTGTTTCCACAATCAACGCGAATCGAAAAAAACACGGGAGAATTACTTTCGGTCTGTCTCTTTGCCAGAGATTCTGTGCACCTTATGCTGCATACGGGGTTAGATACTGTTGGGGAAATACTGCGTTCACTGGGCCAATCAGCGCCCGGTAGGCATGGCGCCCGTCCGGCCAATCCTAATCGTGCGACAGATTCAGCACATCGTCGCCGACATTGTTCTTGGGTATTTTCGCCGGCGGCGGCGCTGCCAAGTCGGCGACCGAGGCGAACTCCATGCGCTTCTTGGGCAAGGCGTTGGCCAGCAGCCCACCTGGTGGCGCCAGCTCGCCGTACAGACGACTCAAGTCCGGCGAGGGCCGGCGATGCGAGGAGCCGCTGCTGCCGTCCGACGGCGACGGCGATGGCGTGTTCGACGGCACGCTCGATATGGCCAAGTCGACGGCACTGAAATTGTATTTGCCAGCGGAATTGGAATTGCCAGCGCCAGAGCCACCGCCAGAGCCAGAGCCGCCACCGCTGATCGACTTGGTGGGCGTGAGGCGTTCCAGTGCCGGCGAGGCCGACGACTCGCGTGTGCGGGCCGACGAGGGCGTCGTCGACTTGGGCGGCTTCATCATCATGGCCGACAGCGATTCCTGCTGGATCTTGAAGAGCGCCGATGGCGACATGAACATATTGTTGGCGGCCAGCGTGGACTTCGACAGCGGATCGGGTATGCCGTATTTGCCGTGCTGCTGCTGAAAGAACGCCGCATAGTCCTGCATCTTCTCCTGCGCCAGGGCATTGTAGTAGGCCGCCGAGTTGCTGAGCGTCGACGGCGATGGCACGCCGGAGGCAACTGCCGCTGCTGCTGCTGCGGCCGCAGCGGCAGCGGCCGCTGAACTGCCGCCAGATTTCGAGCCGCCCGAGGGTGCCGCAAAGAGTGCATCCAGATCGGCGGCTGCCTTATTTTGACGATACAGCAGCGCCTTTATTTCCGAATCCTGCTTCTCCAGCTGCAGCAGTTGATTCAGCATATCCGATTGAATGTCCTTCTGCTTCTGCTTGGAGCCACCACCGCCGCCGCCACCGCCGGCGCTGCCAATGCCCATGCCCACGCCGCCAGCGCCGGCTGCCAGCAGAGCGGTGAGCTCATTGTGCGCTCCGCTCATGTGCTTGTTGCCCGTGGAGGCCATGGCAGCGGCAAACTGATTGTTCGGATCGAAGAGCTTCGTGTAGGTCTGCAGCAGCGCCGTGTAGTCCGCCTGAGCGGCAGCAGCCTGTTGCTGCTGCTGTTGCTGCTGTTGCTGTTGTTGCTGCTGCTGCTGCTGTTGTTGCTGCTGCTGCTTCTTGGAGCTGCTACTGCTGCTGCTGCTGCTGGCAACAGCTGGCGGTGGTATGGAGGCAGCTGCAACTGCTGCCATCTGCTGCTGTAGGAACGCGTTGAGGTCATTGCTCTGCTTGCTCTGCTGCTGCATGTAGGAGTCGTAGCCCAGCAGCTTGGACGCCTGTATGAGATTGTTGTAGTCCGCATTGAGGGCTGCTGCTGCTGCCGACGATGTTGCTGCTGCCGCCGCCGCCGCCGCTGCGGCCGCCGATGCCGATGCTTTCGATGATTTGCTGCTGCCAGAGCTCGTTGTGGGATTCGCGGCGGATTGGCCGCCAGTTAAATAGCTCAAGTCGGGCCCAAAGCCAAGTGTGCCCAGTGTGGTGGCTCCCAGCGCCTCTGCCTGCTGCAGCAGCAGCGCCGCGTACTCCGGCGAGCGTATCAATTCGCTCATCTTCAGCGGATCGTTCTTCAGCTCGTCCAGCTCCTTCATCAGCTTCGTCTTGTAGGAGTTCGACGACGAGCTGGAGTTCGATGACGACGACGAGGATGCCGACGATTTGGAGGAACGATCCTGCTTCGACTTGCTGCTGCCGCCGCTGTTATTGTTGTTGTTGCTGCTGCTGCCGCCGCCGCCGCTACTTGCCGCGACCGTTGGCAGCGGCATGTTGAAGCTATTGGAATAGGCAGCCACAGCTGCCGCCACATTGGGATCACTCAGTCCGCCCACCTGCTGCTGCTTGGCACCGCCAACCTTGGCCGCCGCCGCGGCCAGTTGATTCAGCGAGGAGCTGCCGTAGTCCTTGCGCTGCTGCTGCTGAAAGAGTGCCGCCAGATCGGCCTGCAGAAAGTTGGGCGGCAACTGACCCGCCAGCTGTGCCAGGCTGGCCGCCATCAGATCGTTAGCTGTGGGCAAACAGGCCGCCGATGGCGGCACCAGCGGCGTTGACAGCGCGTCGTACTTGTTGGGCGTCAGGCTCGGACTGTTGCGCGCAATGTCGCTGACACTGAACTTGCCCGGACTGGGAGCCGGCGAGTTTCGCGTGCGGGACGTGTGCGACGAGGTGTCCGATTTCGCTGGCGACGGTGAGGCGCGCACCGGCAGCTCGAACTTGGCGGGACTGGCAGCATTCGTGGCTAATTGCAAGTTAGTGGGACTGTCGCATGGCGATGCGGCGGCGGCCACAGCCGCTGCTGTCGCCGGCGGCAACTGCGGCGGCAGTAACTGGCTGGCGGCAGCTGGCAGCGGCGGCGGCACCGTAGTACTCGGAACAACGGACGCCACCGGAACTGGCGTATGATTCGTGGGATTCGGTGTGGCCAGCGGCGAGAGCATGCGCACCGGATTCATGTTCAGGCCCGACGGCATACAAAGTTGTTCCTGCAGCGACATGACCTTCACCTCGCTGGCCTTCTGCTCGGCTTGCAGCGTCGACTCCTCGTCCGCCTTGCGTGCCGCCTCGGACATGTCCACCGAATTCAGGCAGATACTTTCGCTCAGTATGGGCTCATCCTTCGGCTGCTGCTGCTGCTGCTGCTCCAGTTTGATGTCATTGATTGCCTCCACTGGCGTCGCCGTCGTCGTTGCCGTCGACGCTGGCGCTGGCGCCTCCGTCTTGAGTAGCAAATCATTGTCGCTGTCATTGTCGATGATCTTAATCGTTTTCGGTGGTATGAAGTCATCCTCCTGCTCGCAGTCCAGCACGGCACACAACCAATTCCAGAGCGCCTTGTCGCTCTGCTTCGACGGGAACTTCGGATACAGCGTGTTCTTCAGCTTCTCAATGAACGTCACGTCGCTGTTGACGATATTGCGGAACTTGACAATCTCGCCGCGATATTGGGAGTAGTAGTCGACGCAGGATTGTATCTCGGTGCGCACCTCCTCGGGTATCTCCTTGTCGGGCAGCACGGAGTACTGCATGAGCATCGGTCGGCCGTACTCCATGCTCTGTTTGTTCTCGTTGGGCGGCACAATCCATATGCACTTGACCACCGACTCCAGCGTGGGATTCTCGTCGTAGTAGGGAGCTGTAAGCAAATGCAGTGAGTATCTTGCTCAAGTAAGTATCTCGCGGCAGAGACTCACAAATAATCAGGGAAACACACGGAGTATATGTCAGATCACTGGCGCCGCGCATGCGTATCTGATAGTCCAGCTGCGAGTCGCAGTCGCGCAGTGTGGGCTCCGCCTGGAACTTGGGATGCGAGTGGTACCAGCCGACGAGCAGCACCTGATCCTGCACCATCATTTTTTGTATGTCACGCTCCACCTCGCCGGCGCGTTGTCCATCGAAGCGTGTGATGCGACATGGATATGTTTTCGTAATGTTCAGAGCTGGAAGCGAGCACAAATCGATTTAGCAATTGCATGAGGAGATCGGAGATAGATAAACTTGATGCCGGACTCACTGTGCGTGTTCATGTCCCAAGTGCCACCCAAATAGCCGCACACCTCGCGCACCGTCAGATGGCAATGGAAGTCGGCCAGCAGCAGGGCGGACGAGGTGATGGTCAGCAGGAACGGTTGCAGCTTGCCAACCGACGTGAATGGCACGGCCTCAATCAGCATGTTGGCATCGCTGCAGGGTGAATTCCAACATTAATTAATATTTAAAAAGTTAGCTTATTTATTTATTTACGCACTGCGTTATGTTGCGATTGGCCACGGTGTTGTGTGGGAATACTGTGCGCTTGATGACCAGATCCGGGGAGTCGGACTTGCGCTCTGCATCTGCCAAGTAGAGAGCACATATTTTGAGATTGCAGATATATACATATATAGTATGTACAGTCATATATATATATATATATATAATTTCCCTGTGACTCTTACCCAAATCTCCGTCCTCGGGCGTCGACTCCTTCTGCAGCGCGCACTTGCGCAAATATGTGTTCTTGTAGGCGTCCAGCTTCTTGCCCTTGTACTTGACGGATGCCCAGCCGCAGCCGCTCTTCTTCTCGGGATTAATGATGCGCTTGCAGTGCATGGCCCAGGCGCTGGGCGTTAGAAATATGGTTTCAGTCTCCTGCGATTTGATCTTGCCATCCGGCAGCAAATCCCCCACAAACTTTTGCCCCAGATAGTCGATGGTCATCAGCGACTGGCCCGGCTGCAGCACATTGGCGGCCATCAGTGTCTGCAGGGTGACAGTGCGGCCAGTGCCATTGAATCCCTCGTAGTTCTCCTTGGCCTGTTTGAAGTAGAAAAAATCAATCCAATCATTTAGCCAGCTCAGCGTGCCGAGTTAAGCAGCTTTAGCCGCCGCCCCTCACCTCGTCGTCGTTCTCGTCGTCCGGTCCATCGCTGTCCACATCCTTTTCGCACAGACTGTCCTCGAGTATGGATATCTGGCATGGCGCCGCATTTTCGGCCGGCGGCGTCGCCTCTGTGTCCGCCTCAGCTTCGGCCTCGGCATCGGCCGCGTCCGACACAGACATGTCGCGCTCCCCATCCACATCGCCGTCGCTTACATCGTCGTTTGTTGTTTGCGGCGGCTGTGGCGTCGAGTCGCCGCCCTCGCCTTCCCCCTCGCCGTCTGTGCTGCTGCCCATTTGGTTTTCACGCGCTTCTAGTTGATCGCCGTCGGGCAATAAACCATTTTCCACACCGTTTTCCATGCGCTTACGTCTAGTCTTTAAACAATAAAAGAAAACACCTTCAAAACTTTGCTATCCACGATTATGCCGCAGAGCAGCCGCAGAATTTATGTATGTGGTAGCAAATAGAGGTGCGAAAATATCGATAGCGAACGCAATGTCATCGCTTGCCAATCGATGCCTGTGTGTGCGATGCAAATGCAGCTCCATTTATCGATGCCAACGATTGCAGCATGCAAGTTTAATTAAATTATTTTCAATGTAAATTTTTGTTTTAATTTTTTTATAAAAAAAATAAAAACTATATATTCAGTAAATTCACTTTAAAATAATTTATAATATATATTGCAACTTATACTCATATTTATCGATACTTCCCGTGTAGCATTTGCCAGCACAATTGATGTGTGTTTACACTTGTGAATAATAGGAGAAAGCGAATCCGAAAACTGTTATTGTTATTGTAAACAAACGAAATTGTGCACTTTGTAGCAAATGTTGCCAATCACTCGCGCCACAGCTGACAGTTTTTGTCGAGCTTGTTTGCAAGTGCTTGCAAACACGGCAGATAAGCAGCAACTCCATCATGACATCAAGGCTGATACGCAGCTCCAACGAGTTCTTGAGGCATTAGCAGCTGAAAAGCAATCGAATTCGGGAATTCCACAGAAGTTATGTCACTCTTGTCACACCAAAGTCACAATGTTAATTAAGTTCGCCGAGGTTTGCATATGCACCAGTGTGGCTTTAAGCGAAATGATGCAAGAAAAGCAGAAGTTAACTGCAAACTGCAAATTGAAGCTGATTTGTGCAACATGCTTTAAATTCAAGTCGAGCTCTATCAGTAGTTTAAATTTACTGAGTGCAGCAGAGCTGCAGAACTTGCTGCGTGTAATATTCATGGGCATGGACGAGCAGAATGTTAGCTTTAAAGCTATACACCCTAGAAATCTCTGCGGCATTTGCTTTCAAAGATGCCGCACCTTTGTGGAGTTTCAAAAACGCATTCAAGAAAGTTCGCAATACTTCAAATCTGTACTCTCAAGTGCAAACGATGAAATTCTAAGCGAAGCTTCCACACGAATCGGAGTTAAAACTGAAAATCAAAACAACGAAATACAAGTATGTGCATATTTTGTATATATTGCTCAAATAATAAATGCGTTTTCTCCTTAGACTGACGACAGTGAACCAGAAATTGATAGTATAATGTCCAAACCAGCCAGTGTTAACGCTGATCCAATTGAATTATGTGATCTAAGCTCGAAAGACTCCTTTTCCTACGCAGACTCCAAGGCGTTTTGTCGCTGCATCAAATGCAGTAGAAGCTTTCGAAAACTGTCCGCGTACGAGGCACACAAGTGTACAAAGGAAGACATAGGAGAGTCGAAGGGGCCTAGTGTAGATCGGGAAATCACGCTGCACTGTCAAATTTGCCAAAAACAATTTGAGACGAAACTGCAATTGCGAAATCACGGTTATCGCGTGCATTGTACATTCGATAACAAGTGTCCCTACTGTCAGCGCGAGTTCAAGCGGAAACATCACCTTAACGATCACGTGAAAACGGTGCATCAGGGCATACGGCCCTATCAGTGCAGCTACTGTGATCGATCTTTTGGCCTATCGAAAACGCTGCGCGTTCACCTGATGGGACACACAAACGAGCGGCCCTTCGACTGCGAGATTTGCGGAAAATCATTTCGCCAGAAGGCCGAACTTAATCGTCATTTGAAAAATCATTCGGCGGACAATCAATTCCGCTGTCCGATTTGCTCGCAGGGCAAAGCGAGCCAAGAGGAACTGGACGAGCACCTGACCAGGCACACGAACACTGAAGGGTATCAGTGCAGCAAGTGCGGCCGCAAATTCACGAAACTCTGCCACCTCAAGAATCACGATGATGCAGTGCATCTGAAGTTGCGTCCCTTTAAGTGTGACTTCGTTGGCTGTGGCAAGGCATTTGCCGCACGAAAAACGCTGCAAATGCATCTGCAGACACACACTGGCGATGGCTGCAACACTTGCGGCATTTGTAGCAAGGAATTCAGTAATCGAGCAAATTTATTGCGACACTCTTACATGCACAAAGTGACTGCTAAGAAGGAATGTAAGGCATGAGAATTGAGTGCATTTAATTGTGTATATTTTGCATAGCTTTCTTTAAAAGAAATTAGTTTAATAAACACGCACATATCATTTTAGCAACTCGAAAAGTGCATTATTTGAACACTATCAGTGCCTAGGCAGAGCGATTATGTTATCGATGCTGCATGATAATGCTTAAATGCACTTTTAGTATTTTGCGTCTGACTATCGATACTTTAGTATTGTAGGCAGGCATTTTGCCAGCATATCGATATGTTGGTATTTATTGCTTGCATATTGTCAGCTCATCGATACTGTAGTATTACATGTCTGCATACAGTCAATCGATAGCTCCGCATAGTACAGCTATCGAAATTGTATACAAACCTATCGCAAAAAAGCGCGCACTGCGAGCAGCAAAGCCGCAGTATTATCATTTCTCTCGAGTTTGCTTTGTTTATTTTTTAATTAATTAGCATGGCGCTCTGGGTGGACAAATACCGACCTCGGGAACTATCCAAGCTGGATTACCACAAGGTAAGCACCTCAAGCATCGAATGAAGTGCAGGGCAGTAACTTGGAAATCTCTTATTAGGAGCAGGCCGAAAACCTGCGCAATCTCTGCAAGCAGAGCGACTTTCCGCATCTCATGTTCTATGGCCCGTCGGGCGCCGGCAAGAAGACGCGCATAATGTGCCTGCTGCGCGAGATGTATGGTCCGGGCGTGGAGCGGCTGCGCAACGAGACGATGAGTTTCACGACGCCATCGAACCGCAAGATCGAAGTGATGACTGTGAGCAGCAACTACCACTTGGAGGTGAATCCCTCGGACGCGGGCATGTACGATCGCACCGTGGTGATAGACCTGATCAAGCAAGTGGCGCAGACCCATCAGATCGACATCAACGGCCAGCGGGAGTTCAAGGTGATTGTCATCTCCGAGGGCGATGAGCTGACCAAGGATGCGCAGCATGCGCTGCGTCGCACCATGGAGAAGTACGTGGCCACGTGCCGCATCATACTCTCGGTGAACTCGACGTCTCGCATCATTCCGGCCATACGCTCCCGTTGCCTGGGCATACGTGTGCCCGCGCCCAACGAGACCGAAATGACGGCCGTGCTGCAGAGCACGTGCAAGCGGGAGGGGCTCACTCTGCCGCCGGAGCTGGCCAAGCGTGTGGTGGAGAAGTCCGAACGGAATCTGCGACGCGCCCTGCTCATGCTCGAGGCCTCCAAGGTGCAGCAGTACCCGTTCACGGCGCAGCAGGAGATCGCCGAGCTGGACTGGCAGGTGTATCTGCGCGAGACCGCCAACCAGATCGTGAGCGAGCAGACGCCCGCCAAGCTGGAGAAGATACGCGATCGCCTCTACGAGCTGCTCTCGCAGGGCGTGCCGCCCAACCTCATCTTCCGCGGCCTCGTCGAGCAGCTGGTCAACAACTGTGATATGTCCATCAAGGCGAAGACGCTGGAGTTCGCCACGCAGTACGAGCATCGCATGCAGAACGGCGCCAAGCACATCTTCCACCTGGAGGCCTTTGTGGCGCAGTTCATGAACATCTACAAGAAATTCCTCTCCGAGCTGGTCATGACGGATGATTTCTAGCCGAAATCAACGCGCCTTTCTTTATTATTGTATATTAATTAATTTAATAAGCCTAATAAATGCCGCGTGCTCAGCCGGAAATGTACTGCTGCTGCTGGCGTTGCTCCCTCTCCGCGAGAATGGCCAGCTTCAGCTTATCGTCCGTGGTGCGCTGCACGGTCTCCACGTAGCGGGCCACCTGCTCCTCCAGCTTGATATGTGCCTGCAAGAATTACAGCACAGAGATTAGAGTATAGTCTAGTCGGACAAAGCGGACTTGCCCCACGACCTACCACTTCGTATTCGGTGTCCTGCTTGCCGTTCACCTGCAGTCCGTGCAGCAGCAGATCGATCGTGTTTATGGGGAATGCCAGTTGCGGATTGGCCACATTCACCGCGTACTTGAAGTCGAAGTACTCACTGCCCGCTCCCAGCATGGCGTCAATCATTTCGCCTGCCAGATCGGCGGCCTCCAGCAGGCGATTGTGCCTGACCAGCAGATGCAGCAGCTCCCGCGAGTTGGCCAACTTGTAGGAGTCGCAGAGCCACTGCGGTATAAAGGCGTTCAGCGTCAGTATGCGGTTGACCACACATTTACGTATCTGCGTGGAGCCCCTCAGCTCGTTGTCCTCGACCAGCTTCTTCAGCAGGGACCAGGCCATGTCCGCGGCGTTGTTGCGATGCGCCAGATCTGAAGGACAAAACATGGATATGATTTAAGGCATATTGACTCCAGCTCCACCTGCTTCTCTTACCCGCCAAGTCGTTGTTCTGCAGCCAAGTCCAGGCATCCATGGCCTTCTCCTCCGTTGCGCTGACACACGCCGCCGCCAGACTCTCGAAAATGGGCAGTACGGAGAACTCGTGACCATGGGAGAGCTTCAGCGCGGCCGTGTACAGGCCCGATGTAGCCAGCAGATATGCGAGCTCCTCGGCGCCGGCCAGAGCAAAGGCAGCCGCGTCCTTGCGATGATGCGACAACTCCCTGAGCGCGTCTGCCTGCAACAGTTCGCGTCGTATGTCCACCAGTTCGAGCACAACGACCTCGTGACCCTGTGCTGCCTCATTCTGCTCCATGGGCAGCTTCTCATCGGCAATCGCAGGTCTGGCTATCCATCTGTAACGCTTATCGACCAAGTGCAGGCAATTGATGCACACCAGCAGCGAGGAGCAGCGCTTCTGCAGCGCATCGGGCACATCGTTGTCCACTTGGAAGCGCATGGCCTGCTCGTACATAACAGTCGCAGCTTTGCGCATGTTGCCCTTGTCCACGTGGAAGGCATAGAGGAAATTGTACACCTGATTCTGTTCGATGCTCAGCGAGCGTGCACGCGACTCCACAATGTCCTCGAACTCCTCCTGCAGATTGTTGTAGGGCAGCTTGACCAGCAGATCGAAACGCCTGCGCTCGAACAACATGATGACCAGCTGGCGCAGGCAATCCTTGCGCCTCGATGGGTCTGCATTGTAGACGAGCGCATGGTATGCCTCCTCGTAGTGTTCCAGCTGCAGGTGATTGTTGAACACGATCGACTGGAACATGGGCAACTGCGGATCCTCCAACTGCAGCTTGCTCATGGCCATGTGAGCCAGTTGAATGACGTAATCCGCCGCCGAATGCTGCTCAAAGAGCTGTATGACTTTCAGATAGTAATGCACCAAAGCCAGCTTGGCATCCACCTTTGACACCGCCACATCCTGCTGTCTGGTCAGCAGGCCCGAGAGATTCGTGTAGAGCGGCGTGCTCCTCAATACCTGCTCAAAGAGAAATGGCTCATGGAGCACACCCTCTGCAGTTTTGTCGAACAGCTCAATCGCCTTCTCGGGCTCGCCGCAATCCAAGAGCGAAACGGCCAGCATAAAGTTGCCTGCGTGTAGGAAAGCATCAATATTAATGCTGCTTCCAGTTGGACAAATTAAAGTTGCTCTTACGCGAATGCGGCTTCTCCTCACACCAGTCGGACAGCAGGCGCACATAGTCCTGTATGATGATGTGATGGCAAGTGCCAAAAAGCCACTCCATGAACACCTCGCTCCAGGCCTCGGGCCAGCTACGATACCAGAGAGAGAGAAATGTAAGTCTAGAGAGCTGTAAACAGCAGTCCATCGATTCGTCTACTCACAGCATCTCGTTGATGCAGCCGACGAGCTGCAGCAGTGCCTGCCGCATGGACAGCTGATGCTCCTCCGCTTGATTGGACTCCCGCAGCAGCATTGAGAGCGCGCTTGCCAAGCCCTTCGACTGCAGGAACAGGCACAGCAAAGTAGTCTGGCCATTGAGGCGTATCTGGCTCGAATAGGGACGCGTGTAGCCGCTAAAGAGCTGCGCGCGTGCCAAACGCTGTATGGAGACCTCGCTGCAAGTAAAAGCGATTTAGGTAAAGCTCTCGACAGTGTCAGAAAGCACTGCAACTTACAAATTCGCTGGCGTATTCAGCGATATGGGCGTATTCGCAATCCAGACTAAAGTGTAGTACGAGTGCAGAAAATTAATATTGGTAACTATGGTTGCTCGCTCCCGCGCATTCTGGCCATAGGCAATGTACTGCAGTATCAGCAGATTGCGGCAAACGGCAAAGCTGAAAAGAGCAGCACGTTTATAAAAATAAATATATATTTATATATATATACTACTGTGGGCAAAAAGTAAGGTGAATATTTTTGTGAAGTCAAAATTCTTAATTTAAATTACTTACCGTATCAAGGCGATTTGCTTGACCGTCTCAGTGAGCACGGAAATGCCGTACTCGCTGCCAAATAATGCGCCTGTCGACTGCAGAAAGCGCGTTGACTTCGCCGAAGCGGCTAAATGCAAGCAAGAAAATCAGCATTTTCAAGGCAAACTTAAGTAGAGCTTCTGCAGTTACTCACCGGCGGCATCCTGCGGCGCATCCTGATCCACAATGGCCAAAATGTCGAGCAACATGTTTATGGCCGTGTCCAGATCGCCGAGCGACTGCAGCTTCTGCTGTATGTGCTGGACACAAGCGGGCGACAGACCAATGCCTTCGCTTCCATTGTCATTCTCCGCCTCAGCGGTAACATGTTCCAGCAGGCGGTTAACCACAGCAGCGTTGCGTTGATAAAGCTTCTTATCGATGTCCAGCTTGATGTCTTCGCTGAGGGACTTCTCCAATTGCCTGATTACCTTCATTAGTTCGACAAAACACAAGGCCGCACTGCGATTATTCTGGCAATGCGACGCCACGAAGTCGGTGACTTCTATGGTATGCTCCTCGGCGAGCAGCAGATGCTCCAGTATCTCGCAGGGCCGCAGCAGGGCAAACGATTGCCGGCGCACAACGCACACGGCATCGAGAGCGCCCAGAGCGGACACTCCGATGGGCTCGGAGAACTTCATGTCGTACTGCTCGCAGCAGAAGTAGAAGCGATCCCAGAGCTGCGCTGCAATCTCCAGATACTCGTCGTCCGTGACCACAAAATCCTTCAGCCTGTCCTGTATTTCATCCTCGACAGCCTGACACACTTGCTCCTTCAGCATGGACATGCTCAGTTGTTTGACATCGAACTGCATGTTGATGCGCCGGAACATCTGCGAGGAGACAATGACAGGCAATGACTTGGAGCACGATTGCAAAAAAGGGGAGGAGTGGGTTACACCTACATAGAGTGCTTTGGCGATAACGTTGCGATCGAAGCGCCCCGGATGAAATATATACGAGCAATATGCCTCGCGTGGATCCACGCTCTGCTCTATGGTCAGGCAATAGCGATCTGGCGGTGGCTCCAGTGCTGCAGTCACCCATTTAACGCCTTTGTCCGTGCCCAGGAAAACCGCGGATATGTTGAAGTCCCCCTCAGCATTGCTCCACAGCGTCCAAATGTGCGAGGCAGTCGCATCGAAGTCGGCCAGGTCCATCTGCGACGCCGGCACCCTGTGCTGTGTGACCAGGCCAACAGCTCTGGCATTTGGCTCTCCCACGTTGCTGGCGACGCTCAAAACGATGAACTCTGCGAACTTCTCGTGCGAGATGAACACACAGAAATGCTGATCATCGATCTTGCGCAGCAAACTGCTTTGGGCTGAGTGGAAGAATAGTGATAATAATCGTATATCTCTTTGTATCTCTGGTACTTACGTCCTGGAGCCTCCTGGCCGTCGGCACAGTTGAGCGAGGCAACGTGTTGCAGCGTGTCCACCGACCACAAGCGCAGCTCGTTGTTGCGGTAGAGCACCAGCAGGTACACATCGCTCTCGACGCGACTGAAGGCCATGGAGACAGCTGCCTCCAGGCTGTCGCTGCGACCACTGTGAGAGGAAGTATAACTTTATAATGATATCAAAAAATCAGTATTGAATTTAGTCTTACATCAGCGCTCCCTTCAGGTTGGACAGAAAGCGTGGCATCAGCTGCGACTCCTTGACCTCACGCGCCACAGTGTTGCCGCTGCTGCAGTTCATCACGTACAGCATGAGCTTGGACTGATAATCGACAGCGAAGTAGGCATGCTCGTTGTCCGCGGACATGTCGGCGGCTGCCAGCTGTGGCACATTGATGGCCAGGCTGCCGTCGAGTGCATGCAACTGGCTGCGATCCCTCAGATGGCCATTGATGTCGTGGAAAATCGAGTTACACTGCGTATCCGCCGACGCGCCGTCTGCCCGCAGGGGGAACACAATGCGATGCACACTGCTGACGGTGACCGCCAACAGGCTGACGCTGTTGGCCTGCTCCGACAACGAGACATGCAGCACGGCGGAGTCCGTGAAGCGCAGACGCAAATGATTGCGCACCAGCGAAAGATCCAGGCTCACTTCGGAGAGCTCAACGATGTCCTGGTACGTGCGCCTGAAGAGCGCGCAGAGAATTTAATAATTTATGGACTGCAGTGCTACACAGCAGCGAGACTCACCAGTATATGAAGCGATTCTTATGCTGGCCATTGTTATAACAGAAACTGCCCGACTTGCCAAAGGTTTTGATGTCCTGCAGCGTGCTTTGCGTTCCTATTAACATGGATCTCATTTATTATTAAGTAATTTACACATTTCGAGAGGCTCCCGCAGACACGCGCTCGCGCTCGCTATGTGAACTCGTCTCACCCGTACTTATGTCGACTTCTATCCATTCCTCTGGATTGAGGTTTCTTGGCATCACCTCGCGGTAACTCATATTCGCATTAATGTTCATCTTAAAGCATAATATTTCGAAACACAAGCAGCTGCAATAATAAACAAGCGAAATACGCTAAACTGGTGATGGGCGCCGGCAAAGAAAACACGCGCGTGTTATCGATTGGCAGGCTATCGATGTTACATCCAGAGTATTATCACGCTATAGGTTTTATTTTAATTTTTTTGTATAACTTTTTGATTAACATGCACTTACAATAATAATGACAACTCGAAATATGCTTGAAAAAATTATTGATATTGACAGAGCAAGCAAGCGCGTGTGTTCGATTGTTAAGCTGTTCAGTATGCTGCACAGAGCTATCGAATGCTTTCGTTAAGTCACACTTTCGATAAAGCAGCGTATGCTGCTTACAACTTAAAAGGCCTGCAACACATGGCATTTGTTTTGTTTTGATCGCAAGAAATTAAACGTTTTAAATTGAAAATGACTGAAACGGCGAGTACATCACACAACCAGGACGATGACATTCTAATCTGTGTGCCTGGCGAGCGTCTGTGCCGCGTGGAAGATAACATTATAGTCGGCCAAGGCACCTACGAGCAGGGCGGCTACATCTATGCCTCCAAATCCGGCGTAGTCAATATCGACGAGTCCACGGGAAAGGTAGGCTCTAAATATTAAATTTAATAAATATTTATTAATCATTTCCCTATATCAGTGCCAAGTCGTTAGCGTACATAAGCCCGGCTTCCACCTGACCATACCGGCCACCGGCGATGTAGTCACAGCGCGCGTCCTCGTGACGACGCCGAAGTTCGCCAAGTGCGCCATTTTCTGTGTGAGGAACGTGCTGCTCGAGAGCAGCTACCGTGGTCTGCTGCGCAAGGAGGACGTGCGTGAGACCGAGAAGGATCGCGTCGACATCTACAAGTCGTTCAAGCCCGGCGACATCATCTTGGCGCGCGTGCTCAACCAAATGGAGCAGTCCTTCACGCTGAGCACGGCCGAGGCGGAGCTCGGCGTGGTCATAGCCTACGCCAGCGACATACGCAAGAATCGCATACCCATGGTGCCCATCGGCTGGGGCGAGATGCAATGCCCGGTGACGACGATAAAGGAGCCCCGCAAAGTCGCCAAAGTTCTGCCCGAAAGCACAATTAAATCCGAAGCATAGAATCACGCACAGTACTGCTCTCTCTTAATTAGTTGCGTGTCTCAGCTAGAGCGAGACCTCTTTGAATTATAATTAGCTTGCGAGTGAAGTCCTTATTCCATTATTAATAATGGCATCCAGCGAATATTAAATATTTGTCAATCCGATGTCGAAATCAACAAATATTCAGCTATGCTGCCAGCGGCGAAATGGCATCGCGTGCGGCAATGCGGCTAGAGATGGGCGTGCATCACGTGCATAAAACATCGGGGGCAGTCATTAGGGGCGATTGTTATTTGCATACCAAAATGGCTTTACGGCAGAGACCTAAATTTATTGAAAAGGATTTTGAATAACAAATAATTATATATAATATATTTGAATAGCTATTTTTATATATAATATAATAGCATATATAAAAATGACAACTATTTTTATATATAGTATTTATAATTGTACTACGTATACATATATATTTTTCCAACAATTACCCATTTTAACAGTGCAAAAAAGGTATATTAGCTTGGTGCAAATGTACGTAGCAGGCAGCAGGCGGCTAGAATGACCATATACACATATATAGTTGACAAGCATCAAATAGGTCGTGTCCTTGTGGCTCTGTGGACACTCACAACTCAACTATCGCAAAGGCTACGGACAGAAAATTTGGCATACGGACTCCTTTATAGCATGCGCAGTTGAAGTATAATTCAAACCTTATGAGCCACGCTCAACGTATTTAAAAATATAATATTTTCAAATTAAAGTATTGGTAAAAAGCTAAATTAAATAGTTAAAGCAGTGTCACTTGGCATATAAATATATAATCAGCATATTATCATTTGCTGCAACCCAAGTGGATAATTAACGTCATACACAGCTAACAGCGACGCAGCAGAAAAGTTTTCTTTCGGCCTCAAGAAGTTTTCTTTCGTACTGCGTCAACGCTTGCGTTTTATTTGTATCTGTGAGATCGGCATGTGCGTGTGAGTACTGCCAATGCGTGTGTGAATGATCAATGCACAAATTAATCATAAATCAGTGAAAATGCGCTATGCTACGCTTTTTTGAATTTTTAATGACCAAAGTGAGTAAATGGTATCTTGCCGTTGAGTGCCCTTTGAAAATTTCTATATTTATTCCTTCTGAAGAAATTCGAACTAAAATAGTTTTGCTATTACATATTAATATAATAATTAACAATAATAATCAAGATCATGTATTATTTTTTAAATAATTAGTAGGTTTTTGCCCTGTGCAAAGTCGTGCCCCTGCCTGTCACGCACAGCACGCGCTCAGCCCCAGCAGTAATGATATGCTTACAGGTACTTGTGTGTGAATGTACTTACAGCTCGCACTGTAATTCAATTCAAATATGTGGGAGTCTCTGCCATGCAGGTGCGAGGGTCAATGACTAAGTTGATGCGCCGCGCGAGGCAGGCAAACGAGTGTTACAGGTGTGTGCAGAGCACAGAGCACAGGTACATGCCAAGCTTGCGTGAGAGTGGACCCCCTGCCCTACTCCTACCCCAGCCAGTCTGGGAAATAGAGTCCAAGGCAGAGGGATGGACAGAGCCAGAGCCAGAGCCAACCAATAACTGTTTGATCGATAAGGAGCGCAACTCGTTCGGGGCGATTGCGATTACAATATGCCGGTTAATATTCAAATCAAAATAAATAAAACCAATGCGATATTTAAACGTATCCCCCGGGCTTGAGTTCGAGTTGGAGTTCCAGTTCGAGTGCGGGTGCGGGTTCGAGTAGTCATTGTCTCAGCGCTCGCAATGTGACAGCCCGAGCAATTGCTCATTCAGCACTTGACAACAGCGTGAGGCGGGACAGCAGAGCTCCGGCAGCACAGCACAGCACAGCATAGAAATGGTGCAGATATCGCAGACCGAGGAGGACATCAAGATCTCCATTGAGCTGAACCGACTGGTCACCCGCAAGCCGGACGTCGTGCTGCTGCCGCAGTATCTCAAGTTCAACAATCCGCCGATATTCTTCGAGCGGCATCTGGCCCAGGAAATCGACGAGATGGCCAGCTTCTGTCGCATCTTCAAGCACGAGGCGCGCATTGTGCTCATCAAGAAGCAGCCGGGCATCTGGCCCGAGCTCTTCCAGAAGCTCAGCAAGGAGGAGCTGATGCGCAAGCGTCTGGAAATCGCCGACATGATCGTCGAGCGCAACAAGAAGCGCGACGAAATGGCACTGGAGCGGTACGAGCACAAGCGACGCTTGGAGATCCAGCGGGAGGTCAAGCGCGAGAGCGATATGAAGGATCGCGTCAAGAAGTTCCAGGAGAGCTCGTGCCAGGAGACACTCATGGGAGTGCGCAAGGAGACGCATGTCAAGCCGCAAAGTGCACCGCATGGCAACTACAACAGCAGCAGCAACAACAACAACAACGAGAACAACAAGCAGCCGGCAACAGAGTTCCGACAGGCCACGCCGGTGGTGCGATACCAACCCCCGGTGGCAATGAACCCTGTGCGCGGCGGCGGCCGCATCAGCGTGTGCTTCTCCAGCGACCATAAGCGGCAGACCCCGAAGCGCGAGTCCCAGGAGGGTCTGCAGATGCCCTTCACCATACACGACGGCAACAACAAGCCGACCATCGTCACCGAGAAGTTGCCCATGGAGACGCTGGACGAGTGAGCTGAAGTACAACTGAAAACAGGGGGGTTTGGCGGGGTGTGTGGCTGTACGTAAAGACAACTAACATAACTACTAGAAATAAACATTAAGTTACTGCATTTAGAAGACATGAAATGAGGGGATATGGAAAAATAGTACGGTGCACCGAAGGTTGTATACCCTTACAGGTAATTGCAGGTGTTTTATTTTTTTTTTATCTTTCCTACTGTTATTACTTCATACTAATTTAATTTTAGCATTACTTTTGATATTGTATTCAAGCTGAGAAACTATAACTATAGTTATACTACTGTGGGCAAAAAGTAAGGTGAATAAATAAAGAATTTTGACTTTACAAAAATATTCACCTTACTTTTTGCCCACAGTAGTATAACTATAGTTATAGTTTCTCAGCTTGAATACAATATCAAAAGTAATGCTAAAATTAAAAAAGTAATCAGATTTTATGAAAATTGGAATATACTATTAAGAAATGGTTGATTAGTTTAGTACAAGTTCCACAAAATTATTTAAGAGCTACTATGGCAGCTATATGAAATCTGAAGAGAATGCAGGGAATTTTAAATAATCGATATATAGTTTCTATTCAAAACGAAAGTCATTTCAATTGGAATATTTTTATTTGTTTTAAGTTTAAATTAGATAAAATATACAACAATTATTACATATGCGTAGACCCATTATGTTTTTCCAGAAGCTTTCTCGGAAACAAGAAAATAATAATACACAATATTGAAGCTACTTATATAACGTATGTCTGTACGTAGCGAGTTCATAATTAGCAGAAGTGTTGCAGCTATTCAGATAGATATTTCAGATAGTTATGCTGTAGTATTTATAATATATATATATATATTTATTTATATATAGTACTTGCATATATATTGCAGTTTCATAGCGTGTGTAAAATGCTGACGACGTTCCTTTGCGTTATACCATATATCGTTATTATTATTTAGTATAGCTCTATTTACAATCTTCCCAACTAACTGTCCATTCCGCTCCGTTCTTCTCTGCATTGCATTCTCCATAATAATCATGTTGTATTCGAGTGTGTGTGTGTATATAGTGCGTTAAATATCGGTTATGTTTTCGTTCGAATATCCAAATATCAAGTCAGTAGCTGCATCAAGTGTATGCGTTCGTTCTCCGCGTGGAAGAAGGTGCAGCTCGGAGGAGAATTGCTAGCATTCTTCCCATTTAGTTGCTTCAACGAGACGAGTATTAGTTGCCTCAAGAGGCTTAGGCTTAGCCATGCTACAAATACGAATACATATATTTAGAATCGTAATTTATATATATGGTATATATGTATACCCTTACGATTGCTTAAGCGATTTCAAGTGTATACAGTGGTCGCTCGTCAATTAGAGACTCTACGAATTCGAAATCAAAATGTGCTCTCCATGTTTCAATAGCAATAGCAATAAATTAAATAACAATCATTGAGTTCCGTTAAATGCAAGAGTTGATAACAGCTTTTGAATACTTTCGGAAATGGAATCTAATTGCGGAGCGACAACTCTATTAGCCGTAATTACTATGGGTGTGTTTGAATATGCCTGTAAGTATGTACAATTCGTTAAATATTTTGATTTTCGATTTAAGGTTTAGTGTGTAGTGTTTAGTGTATGGGTTGGTATAGGCTTCCCTCCATATAGCTGTGTATACTCCTTAAAAAGTATGGTAAAAAAAAGCTTTGGCGCTTCGAAGTAATCCAATTGCAATTCAATTTTCAATTTTCCTCTTTGGAATTACTTTTTCTTCTTGTTTTTCGCACTTTTATCGGGTTTAACCGACGCCATCAGGGATCAAGCGGAGGTCTCATTGGTCTCCATCCATCCCTCGCTATCATCCTCGCTATCCGAATCATCCGATTCCGACAGCTCGATGGCCACACGCCTGGCCAGAATCGAGGCCACATCCAACATAGCCGTGTTGCGTTCAATTTCCTTCAGCTCGGACTTTTCCACCTTGCGCAAACTGATGCCTGCGAATCGAAATGTTGTACTCATTAATAGGGGCAATGGCCAAAGGGAATCTCTCAGCTCAACCTACCATCTCGAATGGCCTTCATCAGATCGTTGCGTGGATCATGGAATGGTGGCTGGATCTTCTTGGCGGTGACAATGTGGGAGCCACCATTCGGCTGCATCATCTGCATCTCGCCATTGGCCAGCGCCTTGGGCAGAATCTGGTGTGGATGTGGCGGCATTTGCATGGCATTCATGCCATCGTCCACAGGCGGCGGTGGTGGCGGCGGCGGTGGCGCCACATTGGGTGGCGACATTTTTGGTGAGTGCTGGAGGCAGTAAGGGTAAACCAGAGATTAGATATGCTCGAAATAAAGTACTCATAATTATCTAACCTGATCGGGCACTGGCGGCGGCGGCGGCAAATCGCTGAGCGAATTCAACTGGTTGTTGTTCGCCATGGTCATGTTGTTGAAGTTGTTGCTCAGCTGCGCCATGACCAGATCGTTGGCGTTCTGTGCACTGCTACTGGGCGCCAGCAGTGGCGAGCCAGCTCGCGATGTGCTATTGGCGCGTCCCAGCAGCTTGGCCGCCATGTGGCCGCTGGCGGCACCGTTCATGCCCGACAGTGGCGACACCACATCCGGCACTGGCGGCGGCGGTGGCAGTGCATCACGACTCGTCGACATGCTGCGTCCACGCGTGGGCGTATTGGCATTCGATGCTGTGGGCGTGCCGCCACCACTACCATTCGAAGGTGGCGCCGGCGGTGGCTGTGAGGGTCGCAGTTTGGTGCGCGACGGTGTGCCCGGCCCGTAGATCGGTTCAGGTGACATGGCGCCCTGTCCGCTCTGTCCGTAGATAGACTGATGATACAGCGATCCATCGTACAGTTGTTGCTGCTGCTGCTGCTGCTGTTGTTGCTGCTGCTGCTGCAGATGCAGCTGTGGATTTGCCGCGATGCCGTTCGTTCCATACGCAGCCGCATACTGACTCATCGTCGACTGTCCAGGAGTCAGCGGCTCGAAGCCGGCGCCGTCGATCTGCTCGGACTGGTAGCTACGCCGCAGCTCTATCGAATTGGGACGCTGCGGGCGTGTGTCGTATATGCCCATGTCTATAAGATGCACAAGCAGAGTTGTCAATAGATTGCCACGAATATGCAGTATGCCACAAAAAAAGAAAACAAAAAGAAGAAACTCCAATTGAAGAGAACAAATAAGAGAGATTAGCAAAACGCACAAAATATGCAAAAAAGAGAGAGAAACTATGATCGCAAGCAAAAATCGCAGCTGTCGAATGAATCCCGCACAGAGTCGCGCCGGGTGCGTGATGTTAAACAAAATAACAGAGTAGTAGTAGTAGTTTGGGGTATTATAATGAGCAAGGCTGGGAATTGCTGCGCGAAGGATCAGATGGCCAATTGGGTAGTTACCAAAATGGAGAATACGAACTGGTTTCACTCTCTTAGAGCAGAGACTGCTGCGAATGTTTTCTAGTAGTACGCAGCAATTCCGAGCCAGGTTAATGTGATTTAACAACTAGGGGAGTACGTAGAGATTGGAGAGATGGACGATCTGCTATTGACAGCCACGAAAAGAGAGTGTTGTGTATATAGAGAACTGGAGTAGGGGTGTGGATCAGAGCGAACACTAGGGCTAACATAGCTATAGTTCGATTTGCTTTGCTATTTGGGGGAGTTGCTACAGCGTGTGTGAGTGTTATACGAGTACAAGTGTTATACATAGGTGTAGCTCAATAAATTTTGATAGAATTTCTCTCATTTGCGGGCCAATCAATTATCGAATACTGCATATAAATTATATATACATATATATATATATATATATCATATATACTCATATATATGCGTAAATGTTCTCGTTGTGGTGCCAAACATAAGTGTTGCATTGGAGCAGTTATCGCATATTGTTTATATGGTCGGGGATCTAGAGTTGTGATAGAGTAGTTACAAATAGAAGTAGAATGTAGAGGAACATTTACACTTAAGTACAGACTCAATGACTGTTGCTCTGACCTGTAATCGCGATAGCCGTTTGCTTTGTCAGATTACTGTTTTTCTCCAAATGCGAGAGCATATTATAGGGCTTAACAGAATCTGCAAATGAGATGATCATGCGGTGTACGTTACGTTTGACGCTACTATTCAAGTATGATATACGTATGATACTACAACAGATGAGACACACAACAAAGCACAATACAACACAACACAACACAACAATCGAGCCAAGTTAATAAAAACAGTTATTAGATAAAGTCAATTCTCTGGTAGGCCAATTAATCGTATGATCGGGTAATTTCGAATAGGTTTTCAACTGAATTGAGCTGGTAAAGCTTCTCTAGCATAGGCTGCAACGCTTACTAACCACTAGCTAGCCATGTTAATGAGCTGTGACACTTGTACTTAATGCTAACTGCCGGGCGTTATGTTGTTGAGCATGAATCTGGTATCTGGAGGTAGTATGTACTAGAATGGTGGGGCTTATGGTCTTGCGCAAATGTACAGATGAGCGGGCGCTTGTTGTTTGGAAAGCTGGCGAGCGAGTATGCAGGAAGTTGCATGAAAGGTTGCTGGTTTTAGAGGTACAGTAACGATTTGAATAAACATCTCGAATTGTTGCTTATAAAACCGATAAAACGAAAAGCCAAGAAGTACGCCATGTTGCCGCCGTACCTTCGTCTTGCTCATCGTCATCATCATCGATAAATGCCAGTTGTTGTATGCTTACGGGTAGTTGTACGGGCTGTACGGTCTGTACGGGTACGGGTACGGGTACGCTCAGTACGGATTGCACGCCACGTACGGGTACGGCTCTTCTGCGTGCCAGAGTCCCCAGCTGCAAATCGCTGTCGGCGATTACAGTTTGGATTTCGACTAGTTGCGCTAGATTAGCATACAGTACAGTACATGAATTGGGTATTATAAAACTGGTACACACAATTCTAGACGACGTCAAAATTAGCCTGATATAGAGACAATTGAGTGAGGAGAAACGTGTGCATTCCCTAACAAATATAAATAATATCACGTTTACAGTTCTATTTACCTAAATTCGTTGCCCCCATTCCGACCCTAAGGGTATCAATTCAAGCGAAAACTGACTACAGTAGGACTGGAATTTAGCTCTTCTGAGCTTCCTCAATTTTTTGTAAAAAACTTGCAATTAATAAATATTTTCATATTATTTTTCATGATTATATCACGTATAGTTATAATACTGTTAAGTTGCTTGTTTCAAAATAAACTGCCCTAATTTCAAGCTTTTAGTGTTTAAAATTATACTATCATAGTTACAAGCTTATGATTTACGTATACCTAAAGCTCCTCAAGCATATTAATGTCTATTTAAAGCTTACTCGATTCGTTGGAAAACGGAAGTCGTGAGAGCTTTACCCCTATTTGCTTTGCCACACAAACCACAAACACTTACAGCACAATCTACCATTGATAGCGTACAACCGGAGATATATTTATATAAATACAGAAATAATACTTACTACCATATCCGGCCTCTTCAACGGGCATGGCATTGGGCGTGCGATAGATAAGGTTCGGCATCAGAGTTTCGCCCTGAATCAAAGCCATTTGTCTCTGCTTTTCGCGCGTATTGTGAGGTGTACGGACGCGCTTCTTGTGACGATTGTTGGGACCACCGCCTCCTCCGCCGCCAGCGCCATCCTGCCGTGGTCGATGCAGCTTCTTGCCCTTGTCGTGCATGACACGCTCAGTGTCCTTGATCATCTCCTGGCGCCACAGCTCGAAGAAGTAATTGGGATCTGTGTAGAACTTGAGGCCATCCTTTCCATCGTCACGGTACACATTGAGCTTGTCCAGTGGCGGCGGCTTGTCACACTGTGCATACGTCTCCAGCATGGGGGCGGGCATTGTGGAGCGTGAGAAGATCTGCTGATCGAAGACTTTCGCCGATTTGAAGGCCTTCTTGCGTGTTATATCGGTGAGCGGTACTTCCTCCACAGTGCTATCCAGCTGCGTCACCTTTATCGCCAGGCGATCGATGCGCGCCTGCAGCGAGTTCGCACGATCCCCAATGTTGCCCACATCGCGCGCCAATTCGCCGAAGACATCTTCGGCATGTTTCGATAGCGACGACAGCTGCCTGATGATGTTCGTTAGGGTCGTATTGGTCACCGTCTCCAATTCGACAGACTGCAGCTCATCCTGTTGGTAAACAGATCGAGCCACATGCACGGGCTCGATCGATCGCTTGGGCAAGGGCATGATTCACAGTTAGATCTCTAGGGTCCGCCAAGCAAAGCACTTTTCTTGGATTATTGACGGCTGAAAAATATATATAATTAATTCGAAGTGATTAGATAAGTGTAAGAATTAAAATATTAATCAGATATATTTTTTATATATATTTTAAAATTGTTGCTTATCACATGCTATAGCCACGGAGCTCGGATTTAAACTGCGACTGCAAGCTCAGACGGGGTGATGGCCTTGGCAAAAATAAACCCCTTAATGGCCGTAGGCGCTAACAGAACCGGTTTCACTCGGAATCATTCCAAACTTCTGCAAGTTCGTTTCGCTCCATGCTTTTCGCTAACAAGCCTGTTCCCAATTCTGCATTCGCATTAATTACGCAGAAGTGTCCACTAAATGCGGCATTCAGTCGAGCTAGGGAAATTCCTCAACTCAATTTCGCATTCGCGTGAATAGGGGGAACAAACTTGGGAACAAACTGTGGATTGAGTCGAGCAAGGGAAATTCCTTATCGCATTCAATGTGTTATCGTTTTATGCCGAATTTGAATTTCTAATACTGTTACTGTTCTGTACTTCAAGGCAAAAATCTCAAGTAGTTGTAAGTAATTTCCCATGCTTATAACAATGCTGCATTGTTTATTTGTTGTTGCCGGCTCAAGGTGCTGCGCTGCTAAGGCCAGCTCACCACCCTCTCAATATGTGTGTGTGTGTGTGTGTGTGTGCATTAGCTGACAATTGGCCGTTGGTCTGGACCACACCCACAAGATATGAGCCGTACTCACGATAAGCAGCACATAAAGCTGATAACTCACCCCCACCCCCGACACCCACACACACACACAGAGAGCTGCAGCAGCCGATCGCGCAAAAGTCTCGAATGACTCCTTAGTTCCGATTGTCGTTCGTCATTGTCACCAAATAATTGTTGCTTTATTTGCCAACTGGAGTGCCCTCACTATGTGCGGCTGTGTGTGTGTGTGTGCATGTGCGTGTACGTGTGTGCGCGTATATACATACATACATGCAGAATACTCTAGCGCAGGCTACCCCCTCAGTTCACTAATAAATTTCAATTTTCAATTTGCACGCACACACACACACACACACACAGACGCACACACGCACACACACTTGCATATCACTTTCAAAATTATCAATTTAGTTTGCACAGTGGCAAGTTGTTTAACTAGATGGCACCACACACAGTACTTCATTTGGTCACCAGCACCCCCTCACGACTCACCGTCTCACCATTCGACGTCGCCGTCGTCGTCGCACGCACTTTTCACACTCGAGCAACGAATATGCGAATTTTAACTACTGCCACGCACATAACACAACCAATTGCGTTTAGTAACTTAAGTGAAAGTTAATTGCCTTACACTAAACAAATTCAAGTATAATTTTTGCGTTCTTTTTTTGTGGAAACAGATTTCCACACCTTTATTGTAGTGGTGCACAATTGCATTAATATTGCCTGTTATCGAATAGATTAGACAAAATTTCGAGTTGGAATTTCAGCGCTGATTTCGATACTTTTTGCGTATTCGATTAAACGTAATAATACAATATTAAATAATGTATCATTAAATTAAATAAATAAATTACTAATAAGTAATATTTAAAAAAATGCCTAAGCATATTATAGGAATTTAAAATGGAAAATTTTAAATATTTAAAGCGATAGTTTTGCTGTCGCCCACACATGGTATCGATAACTTGCCGCTCTCATACACATAGCACGACACGAACGACCCTGTTTCATTGCATATTACGGGGGTAAGGTTTTCACACATTTTTACCCAGTTTTTTGAGCTGCATAACATAAATTTGGATAATTTTTAGACTCTATTACCATGGCAAGCGTAGCAGCAAAGGGATCCGGTCTGATCAACAGTAAGACATATTTCCATTCCGCACTCGTGGCGTATATTCGCAATATTATTTCTATCGCAATTATGTAATGCGCTCAACTCTCGACTCTCTCGACAGGGCTTCTTGTGCAAGCAAGGCCGCAGCTGGATGTGTTCTTGAAATACGCCAAGGTGGAGCTGACCCCTCCCACGCCAGCCGATATTCCGGCCATCCGCCAGAGCATTGGCAACATTGTCAAGGGCGCCAAGACCGGATCCTACAAGAACCTGTCGGTCAGGGAGGCCTGGCTGAACACACTGGTCACCGCTGAGGTTATCTTCTGGTTCTACATCGGCGAGTGCATCGGCAAGCGTCACATCGTTGGCTACAACGTCTAAATTTACAGTTACGAAAAGTGGGTGTCCCTCAATTCCATTGAACACACACGCACTCACACTGGCGATTATGTATGTGAACGAATAAAAATTCAAAATTCTATATATATATAATAAATACTGTGGTGTAATCGAAGAGCTAAAATAATTTTCACCGCATCGATAAAAGTTCAAACTTAAAGCAGAGTAAGTCGAGCTTTACATAGAGTTTATTCTTGAGTGACAAAATAAGTTTAAAGCCATATCAAGCGTGATCTTTCAAGAAATCGGCAGAAACCTGTGTGAATGCATTGAGAAAAATAATAACTGTCGTCTGGACTGGCAAATCTTATAAGAATTTCGGTCTGTACCCAGCCAAAAAAAAACAGGGCTGTCAAATTCACAGCCAGCTGATACTCTGCACATCATGTAGCTGGCAAATCTTTTGGCTGTTTTATGTCCTTGCAGTGGGTATAATAATGTTGTATATATATTTGTAACGCAAAGAAGCAAGCAGCCTACAGAGTATATATAATTAATTACACTTGTCCGTCTGTTTGTCCGTATGGTGAAACGCAGGTCAGTCCTTAAGTTTTAAAACTAAGTATTATTTATTATTATTATTGGGTGGCACTACAACCCGTTTCGGGTTTTGGCGGACCTCAGTGTCTCCCTCCAGGCGCCTCCTCCAATCATAAATCCCCAGTGTAGTAAGGTTCTGCTCCACTTGGTCCTTCCATCGGAGCTTTGGTCGTCCCCTTCGTCGTCGCCCGTAGTCGATCCACGCTTCGAACACCTTCTGAGATAAAACTAAGTATAGCTGCCAAAAATTAATTAATTAATCAGCACTTGTCCGTCTGTTTGTTCGTATGATGAAACGCAGGTCAGTCTTTCAGTTTTAAAGCTAAGTATAGCTGCCAAAAAAGCTATCGAAACATTTTTCTTTATTTTTCAAAATTTAGCACGCACATTTTACTTTAGTAATGTTCCGGGCATACTCTCAAAATCAAATCCCTAGCATAGATGTCTGTACTTTTATGAAACTAGAAGCAAATTAGTCAAAATGAACTCAACCAAACACAACATTAAAAGACATGCAACACATCTGAAAGGGTATGCGACCTTCGGTATGCCGTCTTGTCCCTCTTCTCAATAATCATATTTTCGAAAGTGCTTCGTTTTCGAAAGTAAAGGCACATAGCTAATGTTTATTTCAGGTATAGCAATTCGAAATTACAAAATTAATGAACGTAATGAAAGAGTTTAATATATCTCTTTATAGTCAAAGCCATACTTAGACCTTAAAGCAAGAAATTAGGCGTCTTCTCTCAAAATAACTTAAAATGGAATTCCAGTTTTGTAGCGTGTTTCGAATTGAAAATAATATGAGAATGACCAAATGTGGAAGATTCCAAACGTTTTCTTCCTTTCGTAATTCTACACTTTGCCTACAGATAGTAGAACTTTTTCTCGAGTGCATTCTGAGGTATGGCATGCAGGTTGGTGCCAACCAAAGTCGCCAACTTCTTGGCATATTGACAGACGGCCGGAACTCGTGTGGTTCCCGACCAATTGTAATACAAATGACACATTTTGTACGTTAGCTTCTGTATCTGATCCGGACTCAGGCGAATGTTGCTGTAGATGACATTGTAGCTGGTCGGCGAAACGGAGCCCTGCTGCACCGTCTGCGACACCAGATAGAAGTCATAGCGTTCCGGCAATGTGACCACATCATCGACCACTGTGCCGGGTGGGGGATTCTGTTGGTTGCCGGTAAAGAAGCGCGTGTTCGAAGATTTCGTGACCACAATATACGCCAGCATCGGTGGAGCCTTAGCGCTCATACGTTTATACTCGGCATCCAACTTCTCCACAATGTCCTTGACCTCGTACTCGTACAGCTGCTTCAGCGAACCAGAGCTAACGCCATCGCGATAGAACACAATGCGTGTGGGCAGCTTCTGATGCTCGCGATGGTATTGCCGCAGCGCCTTCAGGATCATGGGCCACAGATTGTTGGCCAGCACATCGTAGGCGCTGCATTCGGCTACCGTGCTGAAGTATGTCGAGTTCTGTTGCAGATCCATCGAGGCGACCAGCGCGCCGTAGGCCTTGCCGCGATCTCGAGAGCATTTGGCTATATCGAAGCCGATTGTCATCAGGCCGGACAACGGCAGCTCGATCATCCACGGCGTGTAGCCGAGTTTGCAATTCAATTGTATGGCGATTTTGGTCGCCACGCTAAGACCCTTCTGATTGGCTCTGGTGGTGACCACTTGCGTGGGCACAGCCTTATCCACGCAGCCGCGCTTTTTGATCGAAGAGTACCTACGGGATTACAAGTGAATGACGCTCCCCATACAACGTAGTACACACCTCTCCGTATTGTTGTTGGGCACCAGGCAGAGAATCAACTTTGGATCGCTGCGAGCACAATCGTCCAGTGCCTGGATGTAGCTGCCTGTGCGATCGTCGTAAATGGATACCCTGCCAAGTAGCAGAAAGAGAAGGTATAGATAAGTACTACTACTACCATTACTTCACATACTCGCGTGGTCGAGCGAGCTGAAAGCCCATGCCTCCGGCGGCACGATTCAGATTCTGCAGCAGAGTTCGCAAGTCGCGCTCATTGCGCTTTGGTGCAATGACTGCCCAGCGATCCAGCCCTTCCCTCGGTGTTGTCAGCATGCGCTGGTCCCGGAAGTATCGCGTCCAATCTGCCCTGTCGCCGGCGGAAACGCTACACAAAAGGAGCAGTGGGAAATGACTTGTTATGCTTGTATAGTAATGCTGTGGAAGCACATCTACCGATTGGCATTGAAGACAATTTTCTGTGGCGCAATTAGACGACCCTGGACCTCCACTAGGCTCTCGTCCAGCTTCATATTCCAGTCGGTTAGGACTTTGACGCTATCCGCTGTGGTCTGTAGGCGCTGGTTGAAGGTGCGCAGGCGATCGATGCGTCTGGATGGATTCATACGCGTATGATCGGACATGGCGCGCATGAGTCTGGAATCAGAAAAGGTATATATAGTATAGTATATATAGTATTATATGATATTGCCCTACTGGAAATTGGAGCGCATGCTGTCTGTCAGCCCAGTGACTCGGCATAGCTCGGGTATGAGGATGACCAATTCGTTGGCATTGGTATTCTGCGCCTTGTCCCTGTTCTTGGATATGAGCAGCGGCTGGTTGTGGTCCCTTATGCGAATGTTGTATTTCTAGAAGCATTATTCTAATTATTAATATTCTCCATCAAATTTAAGCCAAAACCCACCGTTAGGTAGTACTCAACGAAGCTGACATCGCGGCCCTTGCAGTTGAATGTGGCACGCGGCGATTGGGTGAAATCCACGTCGTTAATGCGATAGGTCTTATTGTTGTAGTCGGTCAGCACAATGAGGCCCAGGACGTTGACACGAAACTCCTCCTGATGTCGTCCAGGATTCTGACTGCCGCGTCGCAGTATATCGTATACGGTCTCGGTGCGCATGACCTTGTGCGTTATCTCAGCGCACAGCAGAATGTCCCGTTCGTGTTGCCGGATTGAGGTCTCGTAGCCGGGCCACAGTTCCATGGAGAACTCACGCAGTGCAACCTAACGAAGAGCTTGCATTGTATTGTATTAAGCCACAGCAACTCAGCTCAGCTTACCCGAGCGTGCGGATCGAACAGGTTGCGTCCCACCTGCTCCAAGTTCAGACCTTTCATGGAGCGACGCAAGATGAGATTGAGAACTTGCAGGAAGCGCGGCTCCACTGCCGATATGAAGCCGACGCGCTTGATTGTTATGGTATACTCAATGTCCTGCTTCGATTTGCCCTGCAGCACGGTGACATCCTGCTCGAACTTCTTCGTGGTGAACAGTTGTTTGCCATCGAAGAGGTAGCCCGTGCCCAGAACTCGCGCATGATTCGACAGAATGCCACAGCGGACACGCAACGCTTCCACCTCCGGCTTAAAGTCGACGTGGTAGTGCTCGATGCGCCATTGCGGTTTGGTCCGCACGCGATAAAAGTTGGACAGCAATTTGATAGGTTCCCCGTCCTTGCCCTGTTTGGTGACCACGTCCTCTGGTCGTGTGTGCACAATATCGTAGCGTTCCTCATTGCGACGACGTTCATTTGGCCTGCCTCCACCACCGCCACGTGGCGCACTGGATGGGCCAGCACCACGCGATGTCGAAGGACCTGGGGTGCCATCACAACCTGGCGCAATGCCTTGAGATCCCGAAGGGAAGGCTGCAGATCCTGCTGATCTATCCCTGTCGTAGCTCACTTGTTCGTCTCTGTGGCTTCGAGAAACTTTGGTGCGCTGTTTCAGAAGAATATATAATTCTTGAAGGTTCGATCTTGAAGCAGAATACTTTTTATTTTGTATACCATTCACTCATTGAAAAAGGGCGTATTAATTTTGAACAAATGTAGGGGAGGCATGGAACGCTATTTCAGGAAATTATATTAATCGCTTGCCCAATCTATCTTAATATATAACTATTTCGAGGAAAGGCTATCAACTACATATTTTGGTAGCTTTGTTCTATTAAGAGGGTATATTAATTTTGTGTAAAAGTATGTAGCAGGCGTGTCGAAGATTTGATGCGCTATTTAAAAAAACCTTTATAATTTTATGAAATTAGGGACAACAAAGTTTAATTAGAAACTACAAATCTAGAGTTTCCATGTCAATCTCAAATATTAAGCATTATTTAACACTTAAAATATGCTTATTTGACGTACAGATAGGGTTGACAACTATTTTTACAAGATATAAAGTATATTTCTATCAGATAAGAATTTTAAACAGTATTTTAGGAAAATAAACAGTAGTTCATTTTCTCGTTAATTTCAATTAAATTAAAATAGTTTTTAGAGCTTTTCGCACAATATATTAATTTGCAATCCTTTTTAAAAATGTAATATATACTTCTCCAAAATTAAAATTAAAATATATAAGGAGCTAATTTTTTATTAAATTTATAGTCACCTTATTACAAAAACTCGTTCAATAAATGCAGAGGTCGTGAGAACAAAGAGTAGAAAATCTACAATATTTCAATATCAAAAGAATTGAAATATCAGGAATTATATTTTAACTTTGTTAAGTAAAAATGTATATATTTTTTTATTACGTATTGTGTTAAGAATTTTTACGCTGAAAACAGTATTTTGTATACGTTTTTTTGTTCAACAGTAAAAAGTATAATGCAGTCAAAAACAGTATAATACTAATATGGTTGGCAACCCTACATACAGGTAGCTAATTGTAGTGTTAAGCAGTGTAAAGGAGTAATTAAAAAAAAGGTACATGACACCAAGTTTTCTTGGTAGTTTGACAGTATGCATGAGCAGCGTTAAGTATTGCAATATAATTAATTTATTAAAGTTCGACTGGGTGAAAGGTATCTAACTGGCGAGTACGCTCGTCAGTTTTCCGTACTTGTTCGTTTGATATCCGTATTGCTTAGCATACAATTTATAGAGATTGAAACGTATGCATGGTATTTGTCAGTCGGGTGCATGCGCCAGTAGCCTTTTTGTGCTTGTGCCTTGAGCAACTCTTTCGCTTTCCTGCTGGCCAAAAACAATGTATGCAATATTGTCGCATCAGCACAATAAACAAACACTCAGGCGGCACTCACTCGGGGCTCTCAAGTGGCCTAACTCAACACCGCGCTCAATTCCAGATAACGGACTCTATGCCGAAACGGAATGTATGCATGTGAGTGTGTTTTTTACGATTCAATATATGCCTGTGTGTACAGGCAGCTTCAATTTTTTTAAAGAAAATTTCAATGTCTACGCACACACTCAAGCAGTAGATGCCTGTGTGTGTGTGTGTGTATGTATGAAAACGAAAAGTCAGCGTCTCTCGATGCCGTTATACTGCATGAGTACAGATTAAAACGTGCTGCTCCCTGCCCACACAGCAATAGTATTGGCGCTTTTAGCATTATGAATGTAAATATTTACAATTTATGGATTTATTAAACTGTGTTTTGGAAAATGTTTTCCAAGCTTTTTGAAGCTTACCGGCTCCTGTGGCGATCCAGGTACTTCGGCAGTCGCATTTAACGGCCGGCGGCGTCCCCTCTCCTGATCCCCCATTATATGCTAAAAAGTTTTCCTTTCGTTTCCCAAACACAAACAAAACGAAGTCCCTAATGGGATCGACAACCTCCAATCACCGAAAACGGGACGCGAATGAAAGATGTTTGAAAGTTTTAGAACTATCGATACTTTCGCGACTAGTGGCAATGCTGCGCGCCACAGAAGTCTGTTAACTCCAAATACCAAATTAGTTTACTAATTTAACTAATTTAACAATGTAAACTATATAACAAAATAAAACATTTTTTTTATTTAATTTCGAAATAATTTCCAACTTTAAGCGAGAAATCAGAGTAGTATAAAGAACTAAAGTATATTCCAGCCGTGAGCACTGCCCACTGTTAATAACAGCACTGCTAACATTAACATTGTCACGCGAAATATTGCGCATCTCTAGATTGCAGCGAGACGCAGAAAAGCAAACAAATTTTCAACCATGGAGGATATTAAAGTTTTTCAAAGTTTTCTGAAAGACATTGCATATTTGAAGGACTTTCGGCAATTCCAAAATACGAACTACACTAGCTGCAGCAGGACCAAGCGGAGCAACGCCAGCATAGTAAAGAGACGACGCCCGCGTTTTAATCCACTCGAGCAAATGAACGAAATTGAGTTTCGTAAAAAGTATCGATACTCCAAGGAAAATATGCGTCGCATTATAGAAATTGTACGCGATGACTTGGAAGTGGACCATTACGAGCCACTGAAGAGGAATCAAGTGCCTGTGGACCTGCAAATTTTGTCTGCCATAAGGTTTTTCGGTGGAACTGAGGTAAGGCCCGCCTGCTATTATACATACATACACACACACACACTCACGCACACTTTGCCGCTGCCACAGCATCCTGAGCTTACGGCCATGGCACACGGCGTCAGCCTGCATACCATGGCCAAAATCACACGCCGCGTTGCCTCCGTGCTGTCCTCGAAGGCTTCCCGCTACATTCGCATGCCGGCCACGCTCTCGGAGAAGGAGCGTATGATGCGCTCCTTCCAGGCGCTGTCGAATATGCCGCAAGTCATTGGTGCCGTTGTCCAGACCAGCGTGCGGCTGCAGCTCGAGGCCAGTCGCAGCCGCAGCCAGACGGAGACGGAGTCTACAGTGGGTAGCGAAGAACTTGTGCATCTGCAGCTCGTCTCGGATGCCGAGCACAAGATACGAGATCTGGATATACGCATGTCCGATGAGCTCGATCTGAATACCGCGCCAGAGATATTCTCGCTGTCCAGAATTAAGGAGCGCTTCGAACAGAATGAGTTCCGTGGCCGCATACTGCTGGGCAACGATTCGCTGGCGTGCTCCTCCTGCCTCTTCACGCCGGTGCAATATCCGCGCAGTAAACCCGAAGAGCTTTACAATCAGGCGCACGCGGTGACCTTTGCGCCGGCCGTGAAGTGCCTCAATGTGTGGATGCGCCGCTTTGGCGTACTCAACAGCGAACTGCTGGGCACGTTTGCCTCGGCGAAGCAGACCATCACGGCGTTGGCACTGCTCCATAACATGGCCATGGAGTGGAATGATCCCAGCATAGGTAAATAGGTTTGAAATTGATTTTTTTTTTTTCATTTTAAAATAATTTTAATTGCTTACCATTTTCAGAAGCCGAGAGCAGCGTGTGCTTCTATAAGCCCAACTTTTACAGTCCTGCGCTTGTGGAGGAGCAACGGAATCGAAAGGATTTTATTAACGCGCATTTCGCTTGCAAATAAGTTCAAGTATTATGCATATCAAACGTATTTATTTAATTTAAGCACATTTCACTTCAAAAGTATTATTTCAATTCATCTTGTAGTATTCCAAGTAATAATATAAATAAATTCACACTATTCTAGCGTGAAATTATTTTGTGGGAATTCTCTGTCTGCTGAAACGGCAGCACTGGCACACGTAAACTCGCAAAGGTGGCAACTCCCAACAGAGCGCGAGCTCTTGTTCAATTAAACTAGTTCTATGCTGAGCTGCAGCTTGACTGCTGTTTAAATAATTGTGGTGAGTTAAAGCCAATTAAATATTGTTAACGGCTTAGTAAACGCTTGCATACTAAATTTAATAAATATGAAAATAGTAAATAATGGCATTTGCTATGCTATCGCTGTTATTAACATTGCAGCACAGTGTTAACAGCTGATGTTGTTTGTCAACGTTCAATATCGAAAGTCGATTACATTAGCAATTCGATATATCGATACTAACGTGAGTGGTCAACCCAGCTCTAATGCACAAGCGAAAATGTAAACAAAACTAAGACTTTTTTATAACTGAAGTTTAACAAAGTTTTATGCACTGCAGTTGCCAAAGAGCATCGGCTGCCCGGTAGCCGCTTTGTGTGGGAACCCGCACCCACGCAGCTTTTCCTCAGGCTATGGCTGCAGAACATTGACGATCTGCACGGCGCGAAGTCCAACAAGCAAATTCACAGGGAAATGTGCGAGAAAATGCACAAGTATGGACTGACGCCGGTGGAGATAAAGGCCAAGATGGACAACATGACCAAAAAGTACAGACAGGAGATGGCCAAATATCGTGCCAACGGTGGAGAGCCATCGACCTGGCCACACTTCAGACAGATGCACGAGATCCTCAAGGACTCCAAGCTGGTCAATCTGTGTTTCTGCATGAGGGAGACTTTTGGTAGGTTTCAGTTTATATTAATATTAATAGTATTAAAAAAAAAAAAAAATTCAAAAAATATTTAAATATTTTTATATAAATACAAACTCAAATATCTTCTTTATTGCTGTAGAATTCTCGCCCATGGAAGACTCGGACAGCGACGACTCTGCCATCTGGACGAACATCGATGTGAATCCCCCGAAAATACAGAAAATTAAAGTGGAAATGCATGAGGAGCAACCACACGAAGAGAACGTAACTCCCGAACAAAGCATTGTGATCAAAACTGAAATAATCGAGGAGCCTGCCCCGTTGAGGCAACAAAGGGTAACACACTCAGAGCGTATACTGGCCATAGAGGAAGCCAAACTGCAGGTACAAAGGGAAAAGCTGAAGGTCATGAAGACTATCGCAGACGAACTGTCATCCATGCACAGGGATTTCCTTAAAGTCTACAAGCAGAAGTAAGCCAAGTCGCAGGAGAGTGTGGCGAATGAGACAATCTAGCAAGTCTTAATAAAATAAAAAAAAAATAAAATTACATATAACATATTAAATTAATTTCGAGCGTTGAAAGTATTTAAACTTTGCTAAGTTTCTCAGCGAGAGCGAAAGCTGCAGTTCTGCGCTCTCCTACGTGTGCATCAGTCGTCGCTTGTATTGGTGTGTTTGGCTTAGTTATAGCTGCGGTGAGAGCGCCAACGTGAGAGGCTTTCTATGATTGGTGAGCTTGCGGCTTCGGCGTGAGATTGCAAATATAGTTGACCAATCGCAGTGCAGCTGCAAAAAAAGCGAGGAAGAGAGAGCAAACTGTGCACCTGCGATCTCAAAGAGCGCATAAGTACGTAAAATGAACTTGAGCTATTTGAGAGCTTCAATGAAGAGGTGTGTGAAGCGCCCTCAGGCTTTGACTAAGGAGAAAAAATCATTGGGCGTGTAAGATAACGAGGTTAAGCTAAATAAACACCTAAAATTCCCACAATTTCTATACAGACTGGACCTTTTTTGTCATTAGTAAATGTATTTTAAGATAAACTGCTTTTTCTTCAATGGATAAAATCATATTTTACCAATTAATTTGCAAAATCTGTCAATTTTTAAAACATATTAGCAATTTTTTGCTTGAAATTGCTAGCAGCTAGAAATTTTGCAATTTCCAACTCTCTAATATCAATAGAAAAATATGGCTAATAATGCTAATAAAAGAAAATAGAAGTATAAAAATAAACGGTACGTTTCGAAACATGCGGCAGAATGAAGAGTATTAAGGAATTTCCAAGCAATCGGACATTAGCTATATCTAGCATTAAAAATTGTTGCTTTAATTTCAAAATTGTTCTACTCTTTTAGCAACTTTTTCTTTACTTAAATATTAAAATACTGAAGAGTAATTAGGAATTTCCAAGCAATCGGACGTTAAAAATGAATTTTGCGGCTCTATCAAGCATTAGAAGTCTTTGCTTTAATTTCAACATTTTTCTATTATTTTAGCAGCTTTTTCTTCACTAAAATCTAGCTATTTTCGCTAGGAATAAGCTGCCAGCACTGATTCCCAGGAACTCATTGATATTTTGCATTTTGAAATTTTGGCATTCAAATCGAACGATTTCAGTGTAGACACGATTGACTCGACTTCCGATAACTTTGGCGATATCGAGGCGCAGTTTATCTAAGCTTTCGTCGTGCTTAGTGATGTCAAAAAAAATTCATTAATCGATTATTGAATCATATGATTAATTTTAGCCAATCCGATTTTTAATTGCAATTAATCGAAAAAAAATGAAAATAATCGATTAATCATATGATTTTTTGCACTAAGTCTTGTAATTTAAATCTTTAATCCAAATGCCGGGATTACAGAAGAAAATTATAAATACATAACTCTTTTATTTATTTAGTATAGAACTCAAAAATAATAATTTACACAGACGCGGGGTGGTCAATCTGTTCCTCTTTTCGGTGGCAGTTGCTCCCGCCTTTGAAAACAGACGTTCTGCTGGTACTGAAGTACCTATGAGAAAACAATACCGACGAGCTATAATATAAAGCTTTGGTTATACTACACACATGTCATCCCAGGCATTGACGACGTTGCATTTTAGTTCAAGGACTGGAGCGTTCAGGAAAAAACTGAGCTCGTCCTGAACAAGTGATGGGTCATCGCCTACTTTGCGGCGTTTGTGCGCCAACGACTTTTGGTGTGCTCATGGATCAAACTCAATTTCACCAGTGGATGATGCATCACTTGCGCTTTCCAGACTCTCATTCCGTTGTGAAAGATCCGCTATTTCTTTCCGAATATTCTTCATGGTTATGGCCAAGGCCATTGGATCATGGAAATGATTTTTTTTTAAAACGCGGGTCCAGCAACGTTGATGCACCAATAAAAAAGAGCGCTCTATAGCTCCAAATCTACGTTCAAACTGTCCCAGTATAGTTGATTTCAGGTGGCTTGCTGTAGCCGACTTTCAATATTTGTTGGCGTCCGCAATGTGCAATTGCAAAAATATTTCCAAACTTTACTATAAGTTGTTGCCATTATAATTTGTTTGCCAATTTGTATTTTGCCGCAAAAAGTAGTGACGTGATTATTTTAGTAAGTAATCGATTATAGATTCAATTAATTGCAACTGTTTTTTCGATACAATTAAATCGTAAATTGAGTCCAAATAATCGATTATTGTGTATCATATGATTAATCGTGCCATCACTAGTCGTGCTCGGACGCGCTCTGAAATTCGGGTTTTGATTGTGTAGTTTCGGTTTGCAAGAAGTTCGAGTTGTTGTTTATTCGTTGCGTTCGGAGGAGCTTGGCCAGGTTAGATCTAACGTTCGCTGCTCGTTTATTGTTGTAGTTTGGTTGTTTTTATTAATTTACATCAATCCATTCACTATTTGCTGTCGCGGGGCTATGCATTAAAGTTGAAACGTAAACCTAACCGACAACGAGGGTGCCCTCATCGGGGAACTCGTGGGTGGGCACCTCCAGGTTGAGTGGCGCCGGTCCCTTACGAATGCGTCCGGATGCATCGTAGTGGGAGCCATGGCACGGGCAATAGTAGCCGCCCCAGTCGCCGGCATTCGCAATTGGCACACAGCCCAAATGCGTGCAGACGCCGATGACCACCAGCCACTCGGGCTTGACCACACGTTGCTGAGGAAGAGAGAGAGAGTGGATAAGAGATTACATTGAATACACATTTCCTATGACAATACGCACATCGTCGGTCTCGGGATCACGCAGCTCCGAGGTGGCCACACCGCGTTCCGTTTGAATCTCGGAGGGTGTACGATGACGGATGAAGAGCGGCTTGCCGCGCCACTTGAACGTCACCGACTTGCCCTCGGGTATGTCGGCCAGCTTGATCTCGATCTTGGCCATGGCCAGCACATCAGCTGTGGCGCTCATCGAGCTGACGAAGGCGGTGACCAGGCCCTTGGCCGCGTAGGCACCGCCGACGGCACCGGCACCAACCATCATGTACGAGAAGGCCTTGCGCTCCTCTGTGCTCTCGCTGCGGCGGCGTACATCCTTGACAGATTCGCGGCGATATGGCGAGAAGTCGGGCACCTGCAGATCGGTGTGACCCTGGCGCGTGGCTAAAACAGACAATAGATTAGTTTCATTCATCAACTCCGGAACACTTTTCTCTTGTTGTTTCCGCCTGCTTCACACACACACACACACACTCGCGCGTACACTCGCTCAATCAGCTGTTCTCACTTGCCACGGGTCGAGGTTATGTTGAAATTACGTAAGGAAATTCGCAACTTTGGCCCATCGATTGTTTATATTTTTGTGCAAATTGCATTTACTGCGAGTTGAGCGTGCTCCACGCACATATCTCTGGCTCCGGGCAGCATTATGTAACTCTGGGCAGGCTGCTTCGTAGCTTTGGGGGCATTTGGGTGTGCTTACCAACGGCATTGACAGCGACGCCGCTCGCCCGCAGGCCAGTGGACAGCGCCTGTGCGCTGGAGCGCACCAAGGCACAGGTAGCGGCTTTCATCATCTTGTGGCTGGAGTTTAGTTTGTATTTCTATTTGTTTTTGTATTCAAAATCTCGTTGACGAGACCCAACGTCGTCCGTCCGCTTTGCTGTTGCTGTGAAAACCAGAGTGACCGTTCGCTGTGAATGGAAAAAATACCCTAAATATTCACGACATACAATTTCAATACTGAACGCAATTACCTATAAAATTTGTGTACAAAAATAGAAAATATGCGTGCTTATATTAAACTGACTGTTAAAGTACATTTTTGTAAATGACAAATTTGTCGTCTGTGGTGAGAAAACTTGTTAAGCACTGAAAATACATTCATTGTTTTGGTATTTTGCGTGTGGGACGTTAACGCAAACGCGCTACGTAAAACAAGTGAAGTTGGCTGCGCGCAAAATTGGACTCACTTGAAGTTGGCTGCGTGCTATAATGCTGACTGCGCGCGTAATTTGAATTTCAAAGGGATTACTGTTTGCTTATTATTGTTTTATTTAGTGTAGCATTTTCATTCATTGTTAATCTCTGCTCGAGAGGCTTAAGAGTTTCTCATAATGCACAGCGTAAATAATCCTTTATTTGTAATTTCGCTGTCCCTCAAGCGTCTCCACCTTTCTGCAACTGCAGCAAATAATCCGCATGCCGCTTTCCCTGTCCACCCGCTGCGCCGCTTTCTATGCCAAGGTGAGCAACCCCGTTCTAACGAAAACTTGCTACCCATTAATTTGATGAGTGCAACAATTTAGCTTTTGCCAAAAAAGGGTTTTCATGGAAAACCGGTTGTGCATGAACCACCCGACGGTGAATCAATGCCGTCGACCCACCACCACCACCAACACGGACAGTTTGCACAGAGTTTTCCCAACTGCATTTTCCGACCGAGCCGCATGATGTCATTGATGAGAGCAGAAGGCCTGCGCTTTGAAGTCCTCCGCAAGCAGCGCAAATATTTGTCCAGGGGAAAGCGCTAGATAGAGTTATACAGACGCAATGAATAAGCGTGGCAAACAAAATGCTTAACTAAATTAATAAGCGCGTTGTGCCAATCATGCTTATGATTTTTAAATCCCCTTCCCCTTTGCACGCGCTGACCTCATCGCGTTGGACCGCAAAAACAATAAACGCATAAAACGCTCGTAAAAAATGCATAAAAATGAAGCGAATAAAAAATTGCCCACTGTATGCGCATAAAAGTAGGCAACGGCGAATAATTCGCAAAACTTTAAACCAGCAAAATAAAATAAAATCAAGCAGTAAAAAAGAACTAGAAGACGAAGAAGAGGGGGCAGAAGAAGGGGAAGAAGCGCAGAAGAGCGCGCAGCCGGCAAAATGTAATTCCTTTGGCGCCAGGCCTGTGATTATCGAAAGTAGTTCTTTTTGATGTCGAAAGTTTCTGCCCCCAGTGCCCCTTCTCTCTCGCTCTCTCTCTCTCTCTATCTATATCTTCCTCTCCCTCTCAGGCATCGCTAGGTGGCAGTGCGAAAGCGAAAGTGAAAGGCGAAAGGCGAATCCCGCCCAGCGCCTGGCAGGCAGGCAATCTGCGCACATAACGGCGCCTCTATGTACTTGCCGGCACACTTACACTCTCACACACACACACACTAACACACCCAAAAACACACACACACTATAACACACTTACACTCACACACACACATACACTCGCCTGTACGCACTCTATAACATTCACATAGAGAAGCGCACAAAAAGTGCGTGAATTTTTGGGCAAAACAACAAATTCGAAGGAGAAGCATTTGCCATGCACCGACTGCTCTATACACTTATGAAGTGGAATGAGAAAGCTTAAACAAAAATAGAGTTTATAATAAATTTTTGAATATATTTCTGAAATATGAAATAATCTTGAGAAATATTTTATTTACAATTAATTGCAGCTTTCTGTAAGAGATAAAAAATGAGAGATATAGAAAAATATTAATATTAAGAAAATTGAGATTTTGTTTTCACTAGTTTTTTAAGAGTTTAAAAATGCAGCAACGCATAACTTTAAAGCAGTTAATAATTTTTTAACATTAGCAAAATGTCATTAAATTTTTTAAAGACTTAAGCTACATTAACAAAAACATGCAAATATTTTAAAAAATGTATGAACGAAATCTATTACCATTGACAACTTTGCAGCAAGTCGAGACTCTTGAGATTCAATACAATTGCAATATAAACTCGTACACATATAGACACAATAGACATACATAGAAAAGCGGCGAGATGAATTGAAGACAGGAAGAGGAGCACAATGAAGTTGAAAGAAAAACTAGAGCACAAAGGCGAACAATGGGAATTTCTTTGTGCGCATCGCAATGCAAATAGAGTAGGAAGGGAAGTAGAGGAAATAAATCATAAACAAACAGAAAAGTAAACAATAATGCGAAAAGCGCAATTGATAGGAAAATACGCAGAAGCTACGACCAAAAATAGACCATTGATAAACAAGGCGGCGGAATTGAGAAAGCGAGAGGTGAGCGAGAGAGGTAAAAAAAGGCAGAGATGGAGAGAAATATACAGAATTGTAGCTAGAGAAATATTATATATAAATACACATACATATAAAAATAAATATATATAGAAGGAAAAGTAGATAGAGACAGAGAAAGAGTTAAAATAAAGATGGACTTAAATCGATGCATTATTTATAGAGAAAGAGAGATCATGCTAGAAAGTGATGGAGATACAAATATAGAAAGGGATATAGATAAAATAAAGAGATATAGATGAAAAAACGAGATAAAGATAAAATAAAGAAGAAGATATATAGATACAAAGATATATAGAAAACTTTTATATATATATTTATATATACAAATATAGGGGGAAAACAGATATTGAGAGAAGAAAGAGACAAAAACGAAGAACTAAAAGCTATAGACAGACAAATAGGGATATGTGTAGATATCAAAACAAGTATGACTTAATTTAACTGCAGATATATATCTATTTTTTTCAACTCTTCAACTGCCCAAGAAAGTCAGCTAAACCAAGCTTAGTGAGTGTATGGCAGCAGCACAGTTAAAACTATGCCGCGCGTAGGCGACGCCAGCAGCAGCAGTGGCAGGCGCACCACCCCACCCCACTCTTCTCCGTCCCCCCCAAAACTCCGCTCAATCTTCTCCTGCCCCCCTGACTGCGTTACACTTTTCAGCAACTTTTACATTGGGCAATGGCGCCAACTACAACAACAACAGCAGCAGCAACAACAACAAGGACGCAGGCAACTGCTTGCTGCTGCCTAAATTTTCAACCCCCTCCCAACGAGCGCAGAGCCGAGGGCTGCTTTTCCAGCTCCAGCGCCTGTGTGTGTGTGTGTGTGTGGCGTGTGCAGCGTTGCGGCTGCGGCTGTGCCAACAACAACGACGACGACGTTGCCGCTTATCGCAACATCAGCCAAGCATAAAGCTCAATACACACACACACACACGCACACGCACAGTGCTGGCACGCATACACCACACTACCAACCACCGCCCTGCAGCAGCAGCAGCAGCAACCCGCTGCCCCTGCCCCTGCCCTGCTCCTCTGCTGCTGCTGCCCCTGCCGCTGCTGAAAGTTGAAAGTGGAAAATTGTGCGTGGCAGCCAAAAGTTTGAGCTGAGCCGAGCTGAGCTGAGCTGACTGACGGCCGCCTAACCCGACTGACAGTCGACTGCCTGCTGGCTGCCTGCTGCCTGCTGCCTGCCGCCCATGCAGCCACCCAGCCTCGCAGCGCCTCCCCCCTGCCCCCTCGCCAGGCACTACCTTGCCATGGAAAACCCATTTACTCCTTGGGCGGCTTCACTGGAAATTAAATGAATAAGCAGAGCGCGCTGTGCATCGACAAGGGAAGTGCCGAAGTAGTGGGCGAGGCTGGAGGTGCAGCCTTGAAGATGCCTGCCGCCTGCCTGCTTGCCGCCTGCCTGCTGCCTGCCTGCCTGCTCCCTGGAGCCGCCTGCAAATGTAGCACAGCTGGCAGTCATTTCGAGCCGCTCTCGGTTTGCATTTAAAGTTATTACGCCGAGGGCGATGGGTTGGGCCGGCTTTGGGTCTGGCTTGGGTTCGCTTTTTGCTGTAGAGTGTTGTTGTTGTTGTTGCTGCTGCTGCTGTTGGCACATGCTTAGGCCGGCGCTTTGTTGCCTGGCGAAGGACTTTGCTGGCGCTTTGCTCGCTTTTGGCCATTTTGTCAGCCTCGGATTAGGTGACCATGACAATTGGTCAATGGTCAAGGAGCCAACTTTAAACTGTACCCGGCGACATTAAAGCCGCGCTGAGACTTTGTAATGAAGCCAAGTTTGCTGCTGGGAAGGCTTAGAAGTTCTTTCAGTGCAGCTGATAGTCGGGCTTAAACAAGCAAGGATTGCAGTATATTTCAAGTGATTTGCTTTGGAATTTGTATGGGATTTTAGAAGAGACTTAAAATCTTTTTTTTATGACTACAAAAAGCTTACTAGTTATTTTAAAAATTATTATTTATTATTTCTTCTACTTACTTTTTATATTTTAACTTGTTTGTAGTATCTAACTACTAATTTATATACAAATATTTCTTAATTTTTTTATTATATTATTATCACAATTCTAGTTTATTATATTTTATGTTTTTATTAATTTAATTTATTAGTAATTTTAAAATTATTTCTTGATCTTATTTTCTTAACTTTATACATACATTATATATACATTATTTAAAATTAAGTAAATAATAAAACTTTGGCATTATTTTAATTTTTGTACATATGCTGCTTAATTTTAGTTTAATATATTTTATGTTTTTAATAATTAAATTTTTTTTTCGATTTCTTTAGCTAATTTTTTATTTGATTTTAACTTATACATTCAACGATAGATATTTTAGGTGAGCCCAGTAGAATACAATTGGTGATTCAAAGGTTATGAAGGGGTGATGGGTAACCCCGTATACCTCAATAAAGGAAATATTTACATACATATAAATATAATATTTAACTTCGACTAAATAGTAAAACTTTGGCATTATTTTCATTTTTATACAAATGCTGCTTAATGTTACTATTATATTATTTTTAAAATTTTTAGTTAAATATATTTTATGTTTTTATTTATTTAATTTTCTGAATGCCAACGAAGATTTTCTACAAAAAGGTGAACAAATCAAAATAAAAAATTGCTGCATACTTCAAGACTGCAGCATAATTTCAATTGTTTTGCGGTGTTTGATGCACACTTTTTTTTTTTTATGCACTCTGAAAAAATTAAGATAATTTGAAATAAATAAGAATAGCTATAGCTATATCTAACTGTACTTTTGTTTATCAATGTGAATGCATAACTGTCACACACAATAAAACCCGAGTAAAGGATGCCAAAAAGAAGCTCGTACGCCTTACAAATAAACAGAAAAATAAAAATAAAAAAATAAAAGAGAAACTTATAAAACTTACTGTTGCCTACTTTTTGGCTGCCTGCGAATTCCAACTCCTTTGTGTACAGAGCAAACCCAAGTCGACTGCAGTTCCATTGACTACACGCTGTAACCTATTTATTATTTCATTCAATCAATTTCGACTGTTCGCTCGACACATGCCCCAGCCCAGCTCAGCCCAACTCCTAGCCACGCCCTGCCCCGCTGCCGCACTTTAAACTTTGTTGACATTTTTCAATTTGCGGCAACTTGAAAGTTTTGCTTACGACACTCGCAAAAAAAAAATGAAGATGGAAATGAAAATCCGCCAAAGCAAAAAAAAAAAAAAAAAGGAAAAGCGAAGAGCAGCAAAACTTTGGCTAGCAGCTAAGAAAACAGCGTCAATGAAACCTGCCCTAAATTCGCACAAGCGGCTTAAAACAACAACAACAACAAGAAGAGAGGAAAAGGAAAGCACAAAAAAAAGGAAAATAAAAACAAGACACGCTGAGAGCAGGAAGCGCGGGAAGGCAGCGGCAGAAGGCACACGCACAGCGGGCGGCAGCAGCAAGATGGCCAACTGGCACAGGAAGCAGCAGCAGCAGCAGCAGAAGGAGTAGGAGCAGGAGCTGAAGCTGGAGGCGGAAGCGTAGGAAACGTCGACGCTGCGTTTTCATTTCGCTTTCCGCTTTTCGCTCGTTGCGTTGCGCTTCCCAAGGAGGCGCAGCACGCATAAATCTAATGCCAAATTACATTATTTTGTCATTTCGGGGGTATGCCTGCCCCCTCTGCCCCCCACGCCTCCACCCCTGCTCTTGCTGCTGCAGCAGTGTCCTGGCCGCAGGGCATAAAACACTGTCAAAAATAAACTTGGCAAAGCAACGAAACGAAACGAAACGAAAATGCAGAAAGCTCTTGGGGTAAAAGTTTTGCCTTGCCTCGCCGCCCTGCCACGCCCCCCGCGCTGCGCACACAAAAAAGTACATTATATGCATTAGCTGTGCGTGTGCCTTAAGGGGCTTGGAGGAGGGGGGAAGGGGGTCGCCCAACTGTGTCCCTGTCTGTGGGTCTGGGTCTGGGTCTGGGGTTGTTTGCCAAGTTCGCGGCCAGCCGAAAGTGAAAGTAAATGCAAGCGCGGCCCAAACGAAGCACACGCGTCGCCGTCGCAGTCGCAGTCGCAGTCGCTGCTGGCGTCGCTGTCGACGTCGTGCGTTTCTACCAAATATGCTGCGGCACGTCGGCTTTTGGCCAAGGACATTGCGGCCATTAAAAATGCTGAAGCTTTTCTTGAGACGTCGCTGCAGCGCTCTCGCCTGCACTCGCTCTCGCGCGCGCTCTCTCTCTCCCCCACTCTCCCACTCTCTCTCTCTCTCTCTCTGCGCCTGAGCCTGGCCGCACTTTCACTTTCTTTGCCTTGTCCTTTGCCTTCACAGCTTTTCACTTTCACGAAAACCCTGAAAGTTCGACGACGCCTCGTGCGCTCTCGCTCTCGCCTGCGCTTGCACTCGCCCACTCTCTCTCTCTCTCTCTGTCTCTCTCCCTCTCTTGCTCGCTCGCTTGTGCCTTTGCTCTCTGTCGCACGCACTGCCGCTTCCTGTCTGTGTGTGTGGGCTTCCGGTTTTGTTTTTACAACTGATAAGGCGTCAGTCAGGCGATGTGCGCCGCCACCCCACGCCGCTCCACACGACTCGCGCGCCCCAAAAAGTATGCTATGCTTTTTGCTTGCGCTCGCTGTCGCTGCGTGCGCGCGCGTGTATGTGTGTGTGTGTGTGTTTTGGGAAGACGACCAGCAGGCGCCCTTTGTTGTTATTGCTGTTGTTGCTGCGCGTTGCAAGGATCAAGGACGTTCAAGAAAACAGAAATGGGCGAACGCTTGGGCCACGCCGCGCCTTGACTGTAGCCCAAAAAAAATGCAGGGCGTTCATTTCATTTACTTGGCAGTGGCAGGGGGGGGGGGTGGTGTGTGGTGTCCGCCCTTTTCGGTGGTGGCTTGACTTTGACATGGGTACGAGCAGTGGAGCCAAGCGGGCAGCGTCAGTGGTTTGGGGGCGGCTGCAGCTGCCTCGCCTGCTTGTACATAGGCGCTGTGCGTGTGCCTGTGCGCGTGTGACTGTGTGCGTGTGCCTCTGCCTCTGCCTGCCTATGTACGTGGCAAGGCGCGGCGGTGCTGGCATGTAGACGTTGCCGCTGCCGCTGCTGCTGTCTCTGCTGCGGCTGCAGTCCTTTATTGAGCCCACAACCACCACAAGCACAAGTAGAGGGAATTCGGAGGGGGGGAGGGGAGGCAGAGCAAGACGACGGCGAAGCCGAGCAAACGCCACAGACCGCTCGCTGCGTTTGTAATTTTGGCGCTTTTTGTGCGTGTGCAGCGAGGGAGTTGAAAGAGGCAGCAGTTGTATGTGTGTGTGTGTGTGTGAAAGTGATGGTGTGTGGGGTTGAGGGAGGAAGCCAGCGAGCAGCAGGCGGTGCTTGGCGGTGTGAGGCTCTTAGGAGCGGCATTGTGACTGACGTTGATTGTTGTTGTTGTTGTTGTTGCTGCTGTTGTAGTTGTTGCTTTTGTTGTTGTTGCTGCTGCTCTTTATAATGCTGTTGTTGTTGCTGCTGTGGTATAGAAAAGTCTTGCTGCCTCTATGCTCGTGTGGTTGTTGCTGTTGTTGTAGCCTTTGCTATGCTGCTGTAGGCGTGGCTGTTGCTGTAGTTGTTGTTGCTGTAGTTGTTGTTGCTGCTGTTGTTGTAGTTGTTGGCATTTCTGCTCTTTATGTGGTTATTGTTGTTGTAGTTGTTGTTGCTGTATTTTCGACTGCTGCTGCTGTAGTTGCTTTTGAGGCCGTAGTTGTTGCCCATACTTAGGATTGCCGACCATACTCTTAAAAACAGTATTATACTGCATTATATTTTTTACTGTTGCACAAAAAAATTATATACAAAATACTGTACGTAAGAATTCTTAACACTATAGGTATGTATATATTTTTACTTAAGAAGGTTCATTAACGACAGTGTTGTAAGCAACTCAAAAAAAACTCATTAATATTACTAATTAATAATAATATTATTAATACTACAAATTGTAGCTTTTCTACTCTCTGTTCCCGCCACCTCTGTATTTATTGAACGTGTTTTTTCAGTGATGAATGCAAAGTGTCAAGAATAAAGCAATAAGGCGGCTATAAATATAATAAAAAATGGGCTCCTTATATATTTTAATTTTAACTGTGGAGAAGCATATGCAATTTTTAAAAATTATTGAAAATTAACAAACTGTGCGAAAAAAAAATTATGCTCTAAAAAATATGTATTTAAATTAACGAATAAATATAATACTGTTTATTTTTCTAAAATACCGTTTACTTTTTTTCTTGTAAAAAAGTTGGCAACCCTACCCAGACTGCTATATACTACATAGTTTCACTTTCTTTTTTGTTGCTGTTGTTGCTGCTGTATATGCCACATAGCGGCACATGCTTCGTAGTTTTCGCAGTGCAAGCCAAAAATTCCATTGCTTTCAGTCTTCGCCAGCTTCGCTTTCTTCCTTGTCTTCTGTTGCTGCTGCTGCTTGTGTGTATGTGGGTCGCAGCGGGAATCGTGTGCGGTGCATAGCAATGAGAGCTCTGTGTGTGTGCGTGTGTGGGTGTGTACACTTTGCGGTGCGTTAGTTTAAAGTCAAGCAAAGGGGAGCGCAGCTGGAGGCAGAAAAGTAGACTCATTTTCAGTTCTGCCTAGAGAAAGTTCCCTTTTTGAGGCTTTGAGGTTTTGCCACCCATTCTTTAGTTCTCTGCCTACGCTACTTTTTCTCTGCTTCGCTCGCTTCCTACTCTTCTTCTACTGCTTCTACTGCCTGCCTTCGCCGGGCTTCCTTTTGTCGGTTTCCTAATAAAGTGCGTGCCAAATGCCGTGTGCGGTGCCCGCTGCTTGGTTAATTCCCTCAATTCTCTCAATTCCCGCAATTCCCGTTTCCCCTTTGACTTAATTGCCAACTTTAGGCGGACTTTAAATACCCTGGAGACCGGCACTTGGGGCCAGGCAAAGCAAAGTGAAATTCATTGGGCGATAATGAGCAACGATCAACTGCCAGATACTCGCACTAAAAAGGGAAAACTGCCAAGCGCAGAGTTTCAATTCCATAAGCAATATTTTCAGTTTTAAAATACATTTTTAATACCTCTACCTGGTTGAAAAAAAAGTAATTTGCATTTAAAATTTAGTTTTGATTGCATTCTTAGATACTGCTTTTGATAAACGACTCAAAATGAATAAAAAATCAATTAGAAAAAATATACCTAGTCCAAGTCACAAAAATAATCTCAAATCAAATAATTTAAATTAAATAAAATAAATAGAACAACCAATTTCGATTGATATATGGTACACATAAATTTCTCAAATTTTTCCACTCCACACTCTCTTCATAATTTATAGAATTGGAAAACTTAATCTGTGGCATTTAAACATAAGACATAAAAACTAACTTATAAACTACTCATAATAAATAAAAAAAATTCTTTACAAATTGATCAATGACTCAAAATTAATATAAAAATATTTCACATCAAAGTCACAAAAATAAAATATTTTCGATATATAATAATATTTTATTTAATATAAATTAATAATATTACACATATAAAATTTTCTAAAGATTAAAGAAATAATTTCTCGCATTATTCCAAGCAGAATTTAAATTTAAATTTCAGTATTCTTCAAATTGCATTTATATGCTGCGAAGCACTCCATCTGTATTATCTATTAATAACTTAAATAAATTATATGCGTATATATAGCGCACACCTTGCCACATCTGATTCCCTGGCGGCATTTGCAGCAATTTGCATGCAGCGCAGCTGCGATTGTTCCTGCTCTCCGATTTCCATATAGAAATTACGCACTGACAGCACCTGCCTATCAAAATGTGCTTCCCCTTAACTCTTTCTGCCCCTCCTCCGTACAACATACTCTGCGCTACAATCTCGAAAATGTCAATCAAAATAAAATGTCAGGCTGCAATGCGAGGATTCCCCCGACTGTCTACCCCCACCACTGCGCACTCCCCTCGCTCTACGCAGCATGAGTTTCATTTCCCATTTGAACGCAATCGCTTCGCATTTTCCGCGATTTCCCAGCGAGTGTGTCAGGCTTTTCAGCTTTTGTCGTTGCGCCAAGCGCATAACAACAACAACAACGACAAAAACAATTAAAAAACTTTCGGGATTAAAATGTATTTGTAATTAGCTGCGAGCGAGAAAGAGACAGCAATGGAAATTAAAAAAAGAAATTTGAAAATTTCTGTGCCTTTGAGCTTTGAGCTGCTGTCGCAGTTGTCCTGCTGCTGCTGTAATTGCTGTTGTGCTGATAACACACACACACACACACATACAGGCAGCGCTATGTAAAAGCTTTTCGGTACATAAAGCGTAGCGACAGGAAACACGCGCAGCAGCGACGCCAGCTGCGCCGTCGACGTCGACGTCAAAAATTTGTTGCATTGACAGGCGCAGCCTACGCACAATCCACGCACACACACACAGCGAGGCACACGCACACACAGAGGGAGAGTAATTATGTTGCCCGGCATCCTTCGGCTCTTCAATGTGCTGCCGCATACCCCGGCCCGCCCCGCCCCTCCCGCTCCGCAAAACTCTTACTCCATCCCCTTTGGTATTTTTAGTTGTGCCTCTCTCTGCCTTGTTTTCATTGCATGACACCATCCCCCGCCCCGATGCCTTTACTTGCTAGTTGTTGTTGTATCTGTGTGTGCGTCGACGTCGGCGTCGGCGTCGGCGTCGTCGTCGGCAGCGCAGCTCATTGAAATTTGAGGATTTTTGTCTCAGTGCCCTAATTAATTTTACGTACCATGAAAATCATTGTTTGTTGCTTTGCTTTTTCTCTATTCCGTTGTTCCCCTTGTTGTTGTTTTTGTTGTTGTCACTGTTCCGCCTGAAGAATGGTTGAGTGTGTGTGAGTGAATGTGTGCGTCGCATTGCAGAGACCTGTTTGAGCCGCAGCAAGAGCAGAGTGAGTGGTAGGAGCAGCTCGCGCATCGCATGAGAAAATGTTCGTGCAACACTAGCGGCGCCTACACTGTAAAAAAAATAATGGCAGCAAATTAGTAAAAACCTTGCAGTGCACCACAGATAGAAAAGATGGCAACAAAGAAAATTTGCATTAGATTTATCTTAATTTTTAATTATTTTTAAAGTTTTTTTTTTGTAATTTTTCGTATTTGTCATTTTCTCTATGTATATATTTGTCTATATCTTTGGAACTGAGAAAAATATAATTAATAAAATTGCATACAATTTTTCAAAAGTTTTAATTATATTAAAAATGTAATTTTTAATTTTTTATTATATAAAAAATGTATTTTTTTTAATTATTTATTTTTACCTAGATCTTTGGAACTGAAAGAAGTAGCATTATCAAATTTGGCACATATCAAGCCATATGATATTTTTATTAAAGAATGGCTTAAAACATAAGTTAATCTGAATCTCTACTGATCCATCTGCATATTTGTCTCACCGACAAACTAGAATTTTTTTAATTGCGGCTAAAAATCACTTTTTCTGCTGATATTTCCGTATATTTGCTTAGATCTCTGTAACGGCAAGTGTTATAGGTTTTAAATTTGACAATCAGCAGGCTTTATGCTATTTGCATGTGATACATAAGTCAAAAAAAGCATAACATAGTTAATTTTTGTTTCTTACGCATTTTTTGCCTAAAGCTCTGAAACAAATAGACACGAATGTATCAAATTTGTTATAAAGCATGCCATATATCAGACGCATAGGAGATTTTATGTAAACGTGAGTTTCTAACTATGATTGCAATGCACTGCTGTAAGGAAAAAGTCTCCAGCAGTTCAATGCATTTCCCAAAAAATTCGAATCTGTCATCCGTTCTTTAGTTACCCCAAATTTTCTTACAGTGCAAGAAATTCCGGCAAACTCCTCGCATAGAACGCACTTAAACTGCGCCATATTTCTCAGACATTGTTGGCCTAAACGTCGGCTACAGCGTTGGCCATGTTGTCGTTGGTGTACGTTTTGTTGTTGTTGTTGTTGGTCGTTTTGGAAATTTGAGAAAATTAGGTTTTGTTTTAGCTGCCGGCAGGCAGGCAGGCATAGCACAGCGCAATGTTGGCGTCTTGTGACGACGGCGTAACCTGTTTTTTTTTCCAAGCACCGCCCCTTGGCTCTGCTGTTTGTGCCTTTCGCTTTCGAGCTGAAGCTGTCGCCGTGGATGGTTGGTAATTAAATGCTGCGTTGCTGGACCACAGCAAGGACGCAGGACACAGCAGCAGAAGGAGAAGGTGGCGAGTCGATGGCGGCGACGGGCACCTAATCAGCAATCCCAGCGCTGCTCGAATCTGAGCCGCTGCTTTTCACCCATTCCGGGGTGGAAATTATGCAAATGCTCGTTTTTGGCAGGACCTCAACCGAGCAGCAGCAGGATGGGAACGGGAACGGGCGTGCTTTGGCTGGCAAATTGTTTTTCATTGCTGCATTTAAAATATGCTCCAGTTCGCATTTGCCATGGCTACAAATGGCGCTGGCAGTTTAATTAAAATTTCACTTTCGATGTGCTTTCGCTGTGCGTTCCCTAACATAACCCCAACGGGATGCTTAAGCCGTTGCACCACAGCACGGCGTCCAGCCATGGCTATGGAAGGGAAATTACCGGAAATTAAGATGCTAAATCATAAAGAGACAACAAGCAGATACTATGTAGGTCAACTAGGATGCTATAAGTTGAGCAAACTCAGTTCTAGTTGTCTGGCATGCAGATCCCGCCGACTATTTGTAGATCTTCAGACGAAAATGCCGGGAAATTAGGAACATAGTTTTGAAGCCTGTCAATTTATATAATACTAGTGACCCGGCGAACTTTGTTCCGCCTTAATGGCAATAAATAAGCAGTTTTTTTTTTATTTTATTCGAAAAAATCTATATATATAAAAGAAAGTCGTGTTAGTTACACCACTTATAACTCAAGAACGGCAGAACAGATTTGGCTGAAAATTGGTAGGGAGGTAGCTTAGAGTGCCTGAATATACGTGCTGTGATGTCGTGTCTATCATTTGATGTTTGTCCGGGAAGCAGCAATTGAGTAATTTCTATCCATTTTGGATTACAGGTAAAAGTAATAAAGAGATCTGGCCGGCCGTAATGACGAACATATGTCATTGCATCTTGTGCATATTCATGCATATGACGTGGGCTACCAATGTACGTCGCCGGCAGAATAGTTAATCGACCAATATTAGCTGCATTTCCTTCAGTACTAACTGCATCACGTAAATGGATGTACTCCTCAGAACGCAGTTTGGCTTGGTTCAACCTAATAAATGTTAAACGTTCCGTTTCTATTTTTACATACATGTCAACGCAATACTGCTGAAACAATCGACGAAACCGCAGCAAATAGTTGTCAGAATTTTGACGAATCATCAAACGATATGCATAATAATTCATTGAGCTAACTTTCTTTGTAGTTTCTTCACCTGAAATTAAAAATTTGATAATTAACCATTTCAAAGGCAAATAATACAGACATTGACCATTATTAAGATACTGATACTTTACCATTCAATGGATTTATCATTTTAATATTAAAATAATATCCATCTTCTCCTTGCCAAAACATCAGTGGGTATTGCAATGCGTCATATGATCGATGAGTTTCCGATATTTGTTGCAGTTGCCCAGTATCGCGACGTGTAAGCACAATATCGCGTTTTTCCAATTGTTCACCAACAATCAGGATGGCAACTTCGTCTACTGTTGGAGCATTAAATGTGCGTTAGTGTGTTCCAGATGGTCATTTATCTGCTTTGATGACAACTTTATAGTCATCATTTGGCATGCGCTCTAAAGCACTCTTAAACAACCTGACCAACGCATGATGTTCATGAAGCAGACACTGCAAGTCTTGAAGAATTGCTCGCTTCATTCCTGCGTTGATCCCTAGGCGTCGATCAAGTTGTTCTTCCATGTTGCCCATGAAATATATTTGTAAAAATTTATTCTGTGTATCTTCGAAAGGTAGTAATGATCCAATTCGATGGTGAATCTGTCCTTGTATCTACAAAATAAAAACCAGACAGTATTAACTGGGTTATAAACACTTTTTCTGTAGGAGAGTAGTATAATACATACCAATAGATAAACTAAGTTATTCTTTAACTACATTCTATGTAAGTACAAAAATAAATACCTTAAATGTCGGATTAAAACCTCCTTCTTCGATAATGTCTGCCCCAAATGACGTCATTTGGAAACAACTATTGTATTTTCGAGTATTTGCAAGAAAGTGGCGTGATTCTTGTGTTTCGCCGCAAAGCAATGAATACAATGGCTCATGTGGCGGAGTCAACACTGGCAATTTCACTTTACCATTAACGCAGCATAATCCAGGCGTTTCTCCGGAAAACTTTAATGCACCACAATACTCGCAAACAACGTCCATTTGCCCATTGCAAACGCTAGGATGCAAGCTGTAATCATTGCTGCAATCGTATCGAAACGCAGCTCGATTCAAATCAGCTAAATATCTTGTTCACGTGCAATTTCTTGTTCTTCTTCAGTCCTTTCATTTGCAGTATTTTGTATTCTTCTTGCATTACGGCTTTGTCGGGAAAGATTCGATCGTCTTGGTCGCGGCATTATTAATTAAACTTCACTTCACTTCAATCCACTTGTTAATTATTTATTTAATAGAAATAGTTTTAATATTGATTTCTTACAAATATCAAATTGTCATCCATACGTCATTACATAGCTGTCATTTCACGTCAATTACATAGCTGTCATTTGCGTTTTGTTATTCCAAGTCTGATTCTTTTTTGTTATACCACGTTTTATAGTGACTGACGTTTCATGTCAAGTCACAGAGGAACGTTGTCGAACGGGATAAAAAGTATCCTATGTCCGTCTCCTGGCTCTAAGCTACCTCCCTACCAATTTTCAGCCAAATCTGTTCTGCCGTTCTTGAGTTATAAGCGGTGTAACTAACACGACTTTCTTTTATATATATAGATATAGATTTAATATAGAAAGATAGAAAAATAATTGGAATACAAATCTATTCTTGCAGACTGACAGTTTATTTTTAGAAATACTATAGATATATATAGAAAAATAATTATTTAACTCTAAAACATTTTAATCTCCTTTTTCTCGCCTTTAAAATTGTTTTCTAATATTTAATATAGTTTTAAAATTGTTAATTAATAATGAATTAATTAATTAATTAATTCTCCTTGAAATTCTATTCTATTATAATTATACCTAGTTTGAAAAAATATTTAAAAAATACAGCAGAACTTTATTTTTAATATTTTTCAATAAAACTTCAATTTTCTTTCGTATACTTTCACATTTTGTGTTAGCTCTCGCATCTGCTATCAGTTTGCTTATTGCATTTATATCATAATTTTATTTGCTCCTACTTAAGTTCTTCTTTATCCTGTACCTCTCAGCTCTTGCGCGTCTCCTTGGCGATTGAAATCTCCTACAATTGCCGACATCCATTAGGCCGATGCGCTGCAGGAGTCGCTGCGGCTAATTAAGTGTCCGTTGGGCCTTAATAAATAACAATTTTGTAGCATTTTTTAGGCTCAGTTGCCGCAGCTGAGTTGAAAGAAGTCCCTAAGTGAGACCCACTTGTGGATATTTCGTATTATTATGAATTCCAAGTGAGGCTCCTTGGAACGCAGAGCGTGCAACTTCAACTTGACAACCAGAAATCAAATGAAATTGTACATTGCGCATTTCGTTGATTGTTGAGAAGGTTGCCGGTCTCCTTATATATAGTATAAATATATAAATATTTATATATATTTGTATGCTACTATTTTCTAATTTGCATCTCTTTCTCATTTCGTAGTTTATATAAACTAAAATGTTTTTCAGGCTCTTTGATTTAATTTTGTGATTAAATATAAACAGCAGCTAAACTATCGATATTATTTTGTTCAAATCGATAAAATATTCACCCTTTCCTTTAGAATTCTTCGAGAATTATGCTGATAACAAACACCCAAATTCTGTTTCACTCCTGAGTGTTTTTCCTGCTTCACCTCAATCTCTTCCTCTCAAACGTACAACCGCATCGTTTGCCTGCAGTGGACCATGATTTATTTGGCAAATTTGTTTCTGGATGTCGCTGTGACCATTAAATTAATTGCAATTTATCGATTTTTAAATTGCAATCACAACGAGTTGCCATAAAAAATATTGCGCGCCGCAACGCACAAATCCCCCCTGCGAAATGTCGCAGCACGACTCCACAGATAAAGGGGGTCAGACGCCTGCCAGTCCACATGTGTGTGTGAGTGTGTGTGAGTGTGTGCGAGTGCGTGTGAGTGTCTACAGCTAGAGTAAACCCTGAGCTTGATCTCTGCCTGCGGCCGGATGCAGCCGTGAAATTTCTCCTTTTCTCTCGTGTATACAAAATAAATTTCAGCCGCGTCTGGCAGGCGGTGCGTATACGTAACGTGGCAGTTGGTTAGGGAGATGGGCACAACTCTTTTGCGTGCCTCGCTCGTATAAGAGGGCTTATTAGCTTGGCGGGGATTTGGGGCGTTTTGCTCGAAGATAAAATTGAATTTACTTTATGCCCAAGCCATGGCTGAGGCTCAACTTTGGATTGGATTAACTCGAATTAAAATCGATTTACATAATCGTTTCGAACGCAAGAGTTCTTGACTTTGTCTTGGGCGACTGCAGGCGAAATTTTAGCTTGTTAGCTGCAGCAGAGTCGGAGATATGGTACAAAATAAACTTATATTCGCAGAACCTAAAAGTGTTTGTTTTCAAATGCTTAATTAATTTTAATTTTTTATTTTTAATTTTTAAGCTTTCGTTTTTGCTAAGTTTAAGATTTTCAGTTAACAGGAAGTATAAATAGTATTAAATAAAATTTCAAATTCGTTATGCACTACAATTTTAAGTTTTTTTTCGAAGACATAAATATTAAATATATTTTCGTCTGTATATTCAGTCGCTGCCTGTGAAATTTTGGCTTGTTAGGCGCATCCCTGAATCTGGATTTGATACAAATTATGCCTATAGCTTTACTTTTAGTTCGAGCTTATATTAAAAAGGTTAGTCAAGAAGCACTGCAGCAGGCATTGAGATAAACTCTAATTTTTTACTGTGTAGGGTATTTTATAGTCGTTCACTGCAGTCTTCGCTGCAACTTTCCCAAGCTCGCGCTTCATTTTGTTGCGTTCTTTTTGTGACAGCAGCAATAATGAAAAATATATGTGAGCACCATTAAAATACATCAGATAGGCATAGATCACACGCCAGGCAGTGCTGTGTAGGTGTGTGTGTGTGAATAAGTGTGAGTGTGTGTGTTATGCGCCGCCCTGATGTGCTGCGTTCAGGCTGGTCATTTGCTTGCCGCATGCATTGACATTGCGCGCTGCTGGAATTAGAGTTGTTGCTGTAGATATTGTTGTTGTTGTTGTTGCTCCTCTTTTTGTTATTGTTGCTGTTGCTGCTGCTGTTCGCGTTATCTTTGCTGTCACAGCAACGACAGCCGAGTGCTCCCTGGGCAATCTCATGTGGGTGTCTGTGCGGGCCTGCTATGTGTTTTTGTGTGTGTATGTTATGGATTATATGCATGTGTGTGTGTGTGTGTGTGCCTGTGTGTATGCTCTGATGTCTAACTGTGGGGACATTGGCGAATGCGTGCAACTTTATGCAGGTTGAGTAGCTTGTTAGGCCGAGGCGTATGTAACTTTAATGAGGTGTTGCCCACAGCTCAGTTGACTGCTGGCAACCAAGCCAGCGGGAAAGAGAGAGAGAGAGAGACATAGAGAGAGCGGGAGAGCGACAGAGACGCAACGCTACAGGCCCCCAATAAACTAGAGTGCTTTTCCAGTCATACTAACTGTTAAGCAGACTGTGGCTTTAATATGAATGGCTCATCCCGCTAGAATAAACTAAATAGAAACTAAAAATACTAGAAATTGTATGTTATGGTAAAACTTTTATTATTTAAAAAAATATTATATTTTATTTCATATTATAAATAATATAAACATAAACAATTCATAAGTATATTGAAAAGATATGTTCAGCATCAGCTTAAATTCGATATATATATAAATAATATATAGTAACTAATTAAATAAAATATTTATATTACTGACACACATATTCTATAGATTTCGGTGAGAATCATATATATCCCTATCAAAAATAGAGTAGAGTTTATTAATTTTTATAATTCAATATAATAATATCTTCAGCTTGGGCTAAAATTTCCATTAAAATTGTTTTTCACGAGTTTATTAATTTTAACATAGTATTCGATAAATTTGTGAACTAGTATAAAAAATACTTTTGCGAAGTCTTGATAAATAGTATGCATTTTCCATTGAGCTTTTGCTTGCTACGTGTAGCTTGGGCTAAAATATCCATTAAAAATATTTTAAATATAGAAAAAAAAATAGTTTTTCGACAGTTTATTGATTTTGATAATTTTATATTATATTATCATAGTATGCGTTACATATTTGAGCCATAAAAATTGGTCTTCATTGATAAAAATCTATATATACTTTGCCATTGAGCTTTGGCTTGAATTCTATTAAAAATAAATGTATGTACTAATTTTACATAAATAAAGTGTTTCAGGTCTTACAGAGATTATTTCCAACAACTCAATAGAACCAGCAGCTCTCTATAACTGATAACAATCCTTGCCTTTTGCGCCTTGTACCTGCTTTAGATGGGATTATAACCAGGCAAACTTGCTACGACAAACATCTTTTTTGGGTAACCAATCAAAGGAACTTCAATTGCTCTAGTGCTAAGCAGATTGTCTCTATCGATTCGGTATAACAACCTGCTCAACAGTTGCCTGTGCTTAGCACGCATCGGCACAATTACCGAGGCATTCGGGCACTTGCGACTGGGGCCTGGAGCTGGTTCCTTGGGCACTCCAGTGGATATGTCGCTATCGCAGCTGATAAAGCTGCTTATGTTGGGCGGGACGTGCGCCACTTTAAAGCCAATGTCTGAGCAACATAAATTGCTGGCTGAGGCAGAGGCACGACCAGCGTAGGCGAAGGCAGTCCAAATATATTTCAAGTGCTGCTTGACTTGCCCTACTTGTTGTAAATTTGTTGCCAACTAGGCGCGAGTGGTGGCTAAGGGATGTATGGTAGCAACCAGCAGCAGCGCGAAAAGGCAAAGGAAAAATATGTTGGAGCTGGCTCGAACTTTGCTTCGCATGTGTTGTGGTCTTCCATCATGCCCGAGCATCAAGTATGCGCACTGTTGGCCAGGCAAGAAGACGACGAAAAAAACAACGGCAACAACAACGAAAACAACCCGAAAATATAGAGTGTGCCTACAAATTGTACGTACAGACCCGAAAAAAGAACGCACAAGCCGAGGGAGGGGGATTGGTAGGCGGGGCGTGGCAACTGCTGGAAAAGTGCGTGTGTCTGCATTGTAAAACTTTTAATGGCCTGTAGGTGGGTTGAGCGGGTAGCGGGTGGCAGCAGTGTAAGCCTACTGCTCCCACGCTCTGCACATATGTGTCCCGCAGGTGCTCGATTGCCACTCCCCCGCCCCGCGGCAGCCGCTCGTTATCGCTTCGCCAGAGTTGCCATAATCATTAAGGTTATTGCGAGCGGCCGTGCAGCTGCTAAATCTGTCGCTGTCGCTGCCGCTGCCGCTGCCTCTTTAAAATTACACTTGAATTCGCTTAGCAGGGAAATGCATTTTCAATACACACACACATACACACGCACATAAGGTATACGAGACGTCGCGCAATTTATTTGCCTGCTTTTTTGTTTTTGCACATAAATCAAAAATGCGTAAAAATTTATACGTCGTACGCAATGGCAACGCGAATGCGACAGCAAAGTGGGCAGAGAGGAGCAGGCGAAGGCGACGAGCAAAGGAAAGGGAAAGTGAGTCAGGCAGGCAGGCAGGCAGGCAGTCAGCTACAGCCTCTCCGCGCCTTGCCCCCGCCCAGCAGGCAAACCCCAGGCCCATTATCATCATCAACAGTCAGCAAAATGGCCCCAACTTGAATGTTGAATGGCAAACGGCAGCAGCAGCAGCAGCAACAACAACATCAACAGCAACAACAACATCCGTAGAAATAACAACAACAGCAGCAGCAGCAGCTCCGGCAATGCCAGCAGCAACAAGCAGCCGCACCTGAAGCTGGTAGAAAATAAGTTACAGTTGGGGAGGGAGAAAGAGAGTGAAAGATAGAGAGAGAGAGAGAGAAGCATAGCAGGTTGGGGCACCGGGATGTTGCCAGTTTGAGTAAGACGGGTGAATTGAGCAGTTCCAGTTAATCGTATAATGGCAAAAAAATGTAGCAGGTTTATCAAAAATGTAGAAGCATTGGGAAAAGGCCGTAGATGCGTTCCGAATCATGTGCCACAGCAGTTGTGCAGGCTTTAGTTTCCAAGAACCCAAGCTAAACTAATTTTGCATAGAGCTTTGATGGGAATTAACTGGGTAATCGAGTAAGCATAGGTTCTAGCTTTTAAATTGGGTAGTTTTAAATGTGCAGGGTGTTTCTAAGTTGAGTTCTTATTGCCTTGCATATTGTACAAGTTGCAGCTGATGAAATTAGCTGAAATTATATATATTTTATTTGTATGATTATAAAACAAACTGAAGCTTGAAGCTTTGAAAAGCTTTATACCGGACATAGGTCAAACGATATATTAAGAATAGATCTAATATATGTAATATATCACTAATGTTTCAAATACAACATGTAAAAATATTTTGTATAATTCTTTGATGGGCATTCTTTTTTTCTAGCTGTCAAATTATTAGTATTTGTTAATATGCCAGGTATTTTTTGGTTGCATCTTCATACAGTTTTGTATGGTTCAAGCTGCAAATAATGGAATGAACTATTTAATATGCTCTTTAGAAATTTAAGCTTTATAAATCGATTTTTGATAAAGTGTAGACTTATTTATTATTATTATTATTAGGTGGCACTACAACCCATTTCGGGTTTTGGCCGACCTCAGCGTCTGTAGACTTATTTATAGAACTAAAAAATATAGTTTTGAATTTAAAAAGTTCTTTAATTTAAAAAATCTCTGTTTACATATGAAAAAAAATTATATACTATATATATATATTGATATTAATTGTTATAAATTTAATAATATATATATAATATTAATATAGCTACAGCTCTCAGTAGACCAAGCAGAAATATAAATAGTACTGCAACCTGCTAGAATGTTACAAATGGCTCAAGTTATCTGCACGCCCATAACTGTTCGAATTGCCCTCGTTGTAGCAGCCCTTTCCTGTGTGTTTTTCGGCAACAACGTTGCAGCAACAACGATAACAATAATAACAACGAGAAACTGTAGTAAAGGCCGCCGCCAGCCGTCGCTACAAGTGCCCATGGCCAACAGCAGCAGCAGTAGCAGCAGAAGCTGCAGAAGAGAACGACAGAAAAAAGGTAACAGCAGCAGCAGCAGTAGCAGGCAGGCAGGGGGTTGACGCTGCGAGCAGCGGTGAGGTGAGGGAAGGCGCACTCGAGGTAAGGGCAAGCGCAAAGGTGCGTACAATCATTTTATTGATTTATATGCCGAAGCTATTACAACTGACATTCGAATTTTCCAACAAAATGCTGCCCAACTTTTGTGTACATGCCCAGGCGCAGGCCGGGAGGGCGGAGGTAGGCGTGTGCTGGCGAGCAGTCGACAGCAAAGAGAGAGAGAGAGGGGGGCAGCAGCAGCAGGGCAGTTTCAATGGGGGCGTAGCTGAAGCCCAAGCCAGAAAACCTTTTGTCAATGTTGCTGCCGTTACTGCTGCTGCTGTTGTTGTTGCACTTGGCTGAATCCGAAGCTCATGGCCATGTTGTCGTGCCCCCTCCAGCCGCTGCCAACATGCTGCTGCTCCCTTGCGTCGCCAGGGCAACCTGCAAAGATGAAGACGCAGCAGCAGCAGCAGCAGCAGCGCCTTATGTACTCCGCCTGCGCCTTATGTGTAGCACACTTTTAGGCGTTGCTTTTGTCTTTTTAGTTTACTTACTTCGCCTGCCACATGCTGCCTGCTGCCTTGCGGTGGGCGGTGGGTGTGGCTGACAGACTTGACAGCGCACTCGTTACTTTGACAACACAACAGTTGCCCCATCCGCTCTGCCCCTCGCTCTTTACAAACTTCCTGCTCTGCTGACAGCTCCAACTCGCTGTACAGTTTTGTGTATCCGTGAGATACTTTTGCGCTGCGCTTTGCACCAGCAACTTTTCGCTGTGTACTCAGCTCTGAAAATCAATTCATCATGCAGCGCAACTCGCAGCTCGATTTTCATTGCGACTCCTTCGCACTTTTGAGACACACATACATATGTATGTGTGTGCGTGTGTGTGTGTGTGTGTGCGCCTGTATCTGTGCGAGCTCTAGGGGGAATGTCACTTGGCCAAAAATTAATTAAGGCCAAAATGAATCCCCGCTTCAAAATGTCGGTTTCTATGCCGCCTTGTCGGTGTATATGCGCCTGCAAGTGTATGTGTGTGTGTGTATGTGTGTCTCTATGTATCTGTGTAAAGTCTAATTAAAATTTATATATGCGCAGTTGATAAGTTTTTAGTGGCTTTACTTGTTGATGGGTGGCCGAGGCAGTCGCAGAAGCAGCTGTCTGTCGTCTTGGCATTTAAGTTGCCGTAGTTGTTGTAGTTGTTGGCCAACATAAATATAAAATATTATAGCTAGAAGTTGCCAGATAAATGAGCTTATTCCCGCAGCTGTGTGTAGCCATGTATTTTAATAGTATTTATGCTCACGCACAGCTTCCACTTAGTTTGTCGTAAAGTTTCACTTCAAGTTGAGATTTAGATAGGCAAAGGTCCTTAGGGGACAACTTATAGCTGAAGTTGAAGTGGAAAATTATATACCACAAAAAATAAATGATATACTAATACACCAAAAAAATATTATATACTGTAAAATTATATACTTATAAACTAATCCATTAGTACAGAAAAAATATATAAATACAAGAACGTAGAGCATTTATTAATAAAAAATATTTTAAAATTTAATACTAAAAATATCTTAGAGATTTTTTTTTAAATTATATAACTTTGATATTTTTATTTACATATATCCAATGCATTAATTTATTTTAATTTTATGTAATTTTATTTAATTTTAAAATACTCAATTATCTGACCGTAAAATTATTTGGCCATAATAATAAGAAATCTGTTTATGACTGTAAAAATGCAATTAATTTTTTAAACATTTTTAAAATTTTATTTTATTTATTTTATAATTTTTCTATTAATAATTTTATACAATTTTCAGTTTTTCACGACAATTCTTTATTAATATTTTACTCTTATTTCATGCCCAAGAATTATTTAAAAAGTTCTCCTCTGCACTTTCTGCAATAAAAACACTACAACACCTTCCATGCCATACTCAAAGGAACTACTATGTCGCCAATTAACGAAAACTACTTGTACACCTTTAATTTATGTTTCCCTCACCCTTGCCAAAGAAAACTGCTACTGCATGCCGCTTATCAACTTGGCTCAGTGGAGCAGAAGCCGACAGTGACCGACATTTATGACAAATTTTTAGCAAATTGTAATCCAATTTGACATATTAATTAAGTACATTGTTAATTTGTCGCATTACACACACACGCACACAGCGACGCCGGCAATAACAGCGGTAATAACAACCCCCACAAGGCCAGAAGACAGTTGGGCCCACAGCTGCCATTCTCGCTGGCCTGCGTTCGCCTCCGTTTCGCTCTCCCTTGACACACTAACACAACTCCGGCTCTAACTCTCTAAGTAGTGAAAGTAATAGCCAAAAACTTTTTGACACACTTTGCGCACTGCGAACTCACACGCCAAACACACACACACACACAATAGCACACTCACACGCACAGAGCAATATATTTGGGACAGGACAAAGGACGCAGTACATAAGAATTACTCGGCCAGAGCCCGGCAAAAACAGGAAGTTTGCTGCGTGTGTGGGTGTGTGTGTGTGTGCAAGAAAAAAAGGGATAAACATGTGGAAATTTATTGTGTGCGCATTTAGTTGAGTGTGTGTGTGTGCGTGTGTAAGTTTTGTGGTTGGCAAGTGCAGCAAAGCGGCCCAAAATAAACTCAGCTCAACGTACTCGTCCTGGCGTTAAATGAGATATTTAAGTCATTGAGCGAGAGATGCGTATGAGATAAGCAAATTCGGGTCAGCACGAAATTTTCGAGCACCTTTTTTGCTACCCAGTACCGGTGAGGGGTCGACAGAGGGTAGTTTCAACGAGACAAGCAGCTAATATGACTAGAATTCGATTATTAAAATCTATAAAAAAATATCTAAACTTATTCAAAATTGCAAGTGTGCTAAGCGTAACTTTTACGTGGTATCTATCAGCCACATCACTACCGTCGGCCACTTGCAAACCTTTTTCAGCTCTATCACTGACCCAGCGACGGCTACCGTAACCGCAGCCGGCTTAGGCAATCAAAGTATGTGAGAATAATGCAAAAGGTCTGCTTTGCATGCGAAAAACTGGGAGTGAAAGCGGAAATTCGGGCCTAGTTTCGTTTTATTTGCATAGTCGCATATCTGAAAGGGATAATTACTGGCAGCACCTTCACCCACACTCGCCTGATTAAAAGTTATAGTAGGTAGATCAGTAGCACACGGCACACTTCCGCCTTGCACGCCATGAACTTGACCCAGTGCAAAAAACGTTGCATACTTTTGAGCGGCGCCATTAAAAATGGTCGATTTATTGTTATTTATTATTGTTTGCAGCCCATAAAAGGTGGAGAAGGGTCTGACAATGTTATAAATATTTATCAGACACACTAAAGTTTAACTGGAGTATTTTTTGGGCTAGTTGGATATTTGATTTTTGATTTATTCGATAACTTATGTTTTATTATAATTATTTGTATGCAGCGAAATTCTTTTTATAATAGTTATGAAATCTATGATGTATTCATATGATCTTTAATTTTTTTATTTATATTTATTATTGTTACTTTTTTATATATTTTTTTATTATTTTTCTTTTTCATTAATTTTTATATCGAAATTTTACCTTTGCTTCACTTAAAAGCAAATCCGATTCGACGATTATATTAATTAGTTATGCTCTCAATCACAAACGCCCTTATTTATATATTACAATTATCTAATTTATCATTATCACCGCTTCACTACTTTCCCAACCTACACCAAACTATTTTGTTAATAAAAGTCCAAGCAGAAAAAAAAAAAATTATTCAGATAAAAATAAATCGCGGATGACAGACACATCACATACAACATAGATACACATATATAATATGGCTCCCAGAGTGCTTGACACACGACAGACAGTCCAGCATAATCATCATACGCCCCGTTCGCCTGCCCTCAATTTGCCCACACAGTCGCAGACACTACATGAATCAAAAACCCAATAAACTAATCGAGACTCGTTTAAAAGTGCGTTGCTTTAGTTGCTGTTGTTGTTGCTAGTTCAGAGCAGCCACGATCCATCAGAGATTAGATAAGATCTACGTGGTACGTTGGCGTTGACAGAGCTTTTTTGGCAAGCGCGCGCGAGAGAGCGAATCGCGCCATGTATGTGGAAACAACACAAGAGCTTTCGGCCGTACGCATTTTACACACCTACACAGGCACACATTTATATGTATAGCCCGAGCAGCAGTCTACTAGTTTTTTTTTTAATTTTGCTTTCGAGCGCTCTTCATTGCGCTGTTCTTTTCTCTCGCTGTTCCGATCGCACGCACTCGCAATCTATGCGCTGTCCCTCGCTCTCCCTCCCTGCTAACTACTTGGCCCGGCAATAGTTTAAGTTGCTTTTTTTCTCTCTCTTTTTTTTTATTTCGCACTGCTTTGTTCTGTTTGCCTTTTGTGTGCGTGTGCGTGTGTGTGTTCTAATGGCGCATACCTTGAACTTCACCGAATTTTCGCCATTTGTTTTGATATGTGCGAAAACAACAAACAACAACATTAACTCGACGTAGTTGTTGTTGCCTTTTGATTTCGCATTTCGCCAATTTTGATAGTTTTTTGCCCGAGTGCGTGGGGGGAGAGGGAGAGGAAACTGCGGGCGTCTGCGAATTTGTTTTTTGTTTTGCTTTTGATTGCTGCGTAATCAGAACTATTTCATGTTGGGGGTTGCCTTAAGTGGTACCCCAGAGTTTTGTTCCCCATTTACTTTTTGCCATGAGTCACGCCGGCTTCCGATGCGTGGCGGAAGTGCGCGAAATTTTCAGCTGGAGCATGATGATACGGGATCTGCGGATTAGTGGTATTTGCTTATGCCAAATTATTGTAAATTTATTGCCGAAGTTTGAATGGATTTTTGGGTAAACTAGACTTGAAAATAATTTAAAAAAAATTTAGAAACTTAAAGAAATTCTTACACACAAAACTGAGCAGATTTCTATATGAATTTCGGCTGTAGAATCTTTATAAACAATTTTCAGAATATTTTAAATAAAAAACTAAAGTTTCAAATTCATTTTCTTATATACCCACGCACAATTAAAATCTTTGTTTTACTATTATAATTTATATGATATTTTTTTCTATAGTATATGCAGCTAAAGTTTTTGTTTTATTATTATAATGTATCTAATATTTATTTCTATGTTATTTGCAGCTAAAATTTTTGTTTTATTTTTATAATTTATATTATACTTATTTCTAAAAAGTTTTTTTATATCATTATAATTTATATGATATTTTTTTGTAGAGTACATGCAGCTGTGAGCCTATCATATCGCACTGCACACATAATCGCCCGATAAGATTATATATTGTGCGTAGGGCGAGCAAACTACTTTGATGGCAATCAAATTACCTTTCTGATTTACCTGCAACTTTATGCAGGGCCCCAGTGGAAATTCCCAGAACTCGAAAACAGCCCCGGCCAGCCAAATGCACACGTGGCCATTTGGGCTGGCCAAAAACCGAGCAACAAAAAAAAAAATGCCTAAAAAACGATAGAAAAAACTCTGGCCATAAATAGTCGGAACCCCAAAAAGTGCGTATATATTTGCATTATAAACGATTCGCAGTGGCCGACCAAGCGACCAGTTGGTCAAAGCTTGGAGCACCGCACTCTCGCTCTCCTCTTCACTCTGCCTATGCCATTACTCGCTCTCTCGCTCTGCTGCTGCTGCTGCTCTCTGCGATTCTCTTGTGCGTCTGTTTTTGCGTGCAGGCAGCGAAAAAATAAATTATGTTATTTTTGTGCAAGTTTTTTACTACTTTTTTTGTTGTTGGACTTTGGCGCTGCGTTTCGACTTTTTGTGTGCCTTTTCGCACTGGCGTGAATGAACTTTTCAAGGTGAAACTAGCTAGAATAGGCAAAGTGTAGCGAAGACGACGGCGACGGCGACGACGACAGCGACAGCGACAACGACAGCGACGTCAACGACGGCAGCGACTGCGACTGCAAAAAACAAGTTAGAATTGTGCGACAGGCGAGTGCTCAGCGCGCAGATACCTCGCAGGATGCAAGAAAAAAAATTTCAAAATTTATAAATGTGAGTGCAATAAAATTTTTAGAAAATCAGAAAAATGTTTTTAATGCGTTAATTCCTTATAACTTCTTTGAAATAGGGAATTTTGATATAAATAGAAAAAAATACTATTGTTCTTTAAGACCATACACCATATAAATTCTCTTGCAGAACGTTTAATTTCTTTGCCATAGTGAATTTTAATATAAATATAAATTATACTATTTTCTTTAAAGCTTATAGACCATATAAGTTCACAGCTATAGTGTATTTTAATATGAAATTTGCAGAACAGTTAGACAATGCCTTCAACTTCATTGACACCAAATCTTTAGACCACAGCTTCAAAAGCATGACTTTTATGCCACTTTAAGAAGGAAATACTATAATCAACTGCCTAATAGAGCATGTTAGGGCACTTCTTATGGGACCACCCTCAATACACTCTGATGAGCAGCGGGTACAAAACTCATACAAGAACTTGCAAAAGAACAGGAACAGCTTTTCTGTGTGTGTGCGTGTGTGTGTGCCGGGAAGCGTGTGATTGGCGCTGTTGTGATTGTTGTTGTGCCAACAGCAACAACAACAACAACAACGACAAACAAACAACAGCAGCAGCATTTGCTGCCCGGTTGGACCGGGTTTTTTTTCACTCGAAAAAGTCAAAGTCAACGCTTGCAAGTCGCCATCGTCCACGCACCAAAAAAAAAAGCGTAGAAAAAGAGACGGAAAAGAAGCCGAGAACAGAGAATCGAGCAGCAGCTAGACAAAATTTGAATGAGTCTTCTTTTTTTTTTGTTGCCATAGAAAAAGTCTCGAAAAAGTTCTTGTGGTTTCTGCTGCTGCTTCTCTTCTTGTTTTTCGCAGCTTAGAAGTCATTCTTGTGGTCTCTGTTGTTTCTCCGCTGCTTCGACGCCATTTCGCCAGTTGTTCCCTGCCCACAGACATTGGACTGCGCGTTAATGGTCTGCACTGGGCCCACAACGCGGACACTTAAAGTAAAGTGTAATTTACAAATCATTCACTCGGCCCAGAAACGAGGCAAATGGCAGAGTAGCGTGTACTTTAATCGTTTTGTTTTCAACTGTTCCGATTGCCTTCATTCGGCTGTTCTATATTTCAATTGAAGTCGACATTTATTCATTGTTGTGCCCTATTCCAGTGTTCCTTACATATTCCTAGTTTTAGCATTTATTTATTGTATTTATTAATTATCATTCTCAATTTATTTATTAATTTTTAAATTGTTTGATTATTTTTTCATATTCCAGTATTCCTTAGACTTTCCCACTATAATTGTTTCATTTCACATTTTAATTATTTATCCTTCTCCACACTCAATCTTTCCGTTTATTTTTTACTTTTGTATTTTTTTTTAAATTTTCAGATTCTATATTCTTGACACTCTTTCCTTACTTTTTTATTGACAATATTTCAGCTATTATCTTTGCTTTGCTTAATTCCTAATCGTTTAATTTAATTTTTAAGAAATTTGTTTATTTTAAATTTTAATTCTGTTGCTCCGTATTGCAATATTTTTTACACTTTACTACTATTATTTTTTATATTTAGATTGTTTTTCCATTTTGCAATATTCTTTGCATTTTCCACTATTATAGTTCCATTTTGCATTTTTATAATTAATTCTCATTCGTTTCATTTAATTTTTAGTGTTTTAAATATTTTAAAATTTTTAAACTATTGTATATACTCGTTACACTTTTGCTTGCCATTATTGTTCATATTTTGCTTTCATTTTGCGTTTATTTATTAATTTCTCATTTCCTAATTTAATTTTTCCCTCATTCTTCGCCAATTTCAGTTTTAATTATTCTGATTCTTCTTTTAAATTAAACTAATTTTGTTTGCTATATTTTAATTGAATGAAGTATGGCAAATAATGTTAGTTATAGTTTGCTGTGTCAAATTCCAGTATTCCTTGCACTATTAGTGTTATTTTTTCTTTCAATCAGTCTTCATTTTATTTAACTGTGTTTTATATTTTTTCCCATTTTTAGCTCAATATTTTGCTTTGGAGTGTCGCCTTTCCCGCTGTTCCAATACCAATTACCTCAACTGCTAATGGCCCAGTTTAAATTCCCCGCAACTCCGCCTCAATATTTTTATTATTATCCAACTCTATGCGTTTTGCCTGCTCCCCTCGCTCCCCAATTTAATTACTTTCGCGAAGTTCCCGCTGTTCGCCGGCCCAGCGGGCCAGTACTTCTGGACACTTCTCTAATATATTCTATTATGTAGCCAAACATTGGATTGTTTTTGCAGCCAGAAGTTGTCGAGCGGCCACTCCAAGTACAAGAATGCACGACTCGAGTGTTGTGCGAGGGCCCACGCTGGCGGCACCAGTTTGTTGGCTAGTGTAAGCGCGGCGTCTTAGCCAGCCAGTCGACGTCTATCCAAATGCTTTGCCAATCAATTTACAACGAAAAAAAAATGAAAAAAAATAGAGGGAGAGAGAGAAACTGTTGGTTAATTAATCGCTCGGAACGCATAGAACGCACCATCAATTTATTCAAACTACACGCACACACTGACGCATAAATCGAAGTCGACATACGCACTGTGCGTATGCGTGTGTGCGTGTGTGTTTTGTATGCAGAGAGTGGAATGATCGCATCTACAATATTTCAAGGTTAAAGCACATTTCTTGGGCACTGCCTGACATGCGCAACGAGTTGGCCAACTACCAGTTTTCAGCCAGTCTGTCAGTTATATATTTTATATATATTCATATACTTGGCAGATCTGTTTAAAATGGCGTTGCATTCATAGCAAGCAGCTTTAGTTAGCGCGACTGCAAGCTGCGCGCAGTGCTATAGCAATGAGCTGACTGTTCCCAAGCTTGCACAGCAGCAGCTGCAACTGTTCCCAGCTGAAAGCAGCCGCTAGTGTAGTGTATTTGCCTAGTCGACATAAGCGTCATTTTTGTCTTGCCACAACAATTTGGTATTCAATTTAATGCGTTGTTGCCCATTTGCATAAAATGTGCGTGAAGTCAGCAGCTTCAAACTTTTTGCAGCTATTGCTAGCATTATTGTTATTGTTATTGTTGCTGCTACTGTTGTTGTTGTTGTTGTTGTTGTTGTTGTGCTTGTCTTAGCACATAAATTGAAATTTATGTTTTGATAATAGGCAAGTGAATCTATATGCATAATGAGGCGCATTAATTGAACAGCACTCGAGCTGAGGCGACGCCTCTGCAGATCGCGCCACAAATTGCGCACACATGCGAATGCGAATTGCGAATGTGTATGTGTCTGTGTGTGTGTGAGAGTCAAAAAGCAAGCGTAGGAAATGCTTACACGAACGTCAGCGCCAACGTCAACGTCAACGCCAACGCCGGCGACAGCGTCGCGCTGCTGATTGGTGCACGCTGGCAGCAGCGGCTGCGGCAGCGGCAAAGCACGTCAAATGCTGGCAAATAAAAAATAAACATTTCTAATGAAGTCAATGAACTTTTTTATGCGCGCGATGCGGTAATTTTTTTTTTTGCTTTTTTCGCGAAATTTCGCGTTGAGTATTATTATCAAAAAGAAACCCAGCAACAACTCGAGCTGGAAATTTCTTGCCGGCTGAGTGCAATGACTGCTGGCAGCAGCAACAATAAATAAATAATAGCAATAATAAAAAACTGTCTTTGGGCTAAGCGTGGGAGACACGCTGCGTATGCGCAATGTGCCTAAACGCAGCTCTGGTGCGATTAGCAAACTGTGCCGCTGATAAAAAGTGATAGTGTTCGACGGGTTCCTACTACTACTATTATTATTATGTATTTTATGTCTTTCGCTCGCAGTGTAAACAGTGCTAAAAGCGCTGTCTGCGTGTGTGTGTGTGTGTGCGTGAGTTGCTCCAGCTACGTTCTGCTTTTGTTTTCTTTAACAGGAACGTGCCACAGCGGCACAGAAAATAAGCAGATATGTAAATGCCTACGCCCAGCTAGCTAATACCCTGTAAAAGTAGTAACAAGCACTAGGCTCGCCTAAAGAAGACTAAAAGTAACTAAGCAAAAAAAGACTAAATAATTGGTATTAAAATTGCGCAGATTGAAAAAATCGATCAAACCTTTTTCGCACTGCAGCTGATTACAGGGTATTGTGGTAAAAAAAAACGTAGCAAAAATCACAGATACAAAAATTATAAATACGCGTTCAGCAGTCAAAAATATTTGCTAGACAGCGCTGAAAGTGTGTGTGCCAGTGCGTGTGAGTGTGCGTGTGTATGTGTTTGTGCGTGCGAAAAGTAAAATTAGAATTTTTGTGCGTACGCTGCGAATGGCTAATCATAACAAAAGCCAGCAAGAAGAAAGAGAGAGAGAGAGAGAGAGAGCAACAACAAGAACAACTCTATGGAAAGCCAAAAATATACAGCGAAAGCCTTCGTCAAGGTCATGGAAAACTTAGCTACAATTGAAAAAAAAAAAACAAAAAAAAATAATAATAATAAAAAAAGCAAACTATAGCGAAACACCTCATAAATTTACATTGAGATAACAATTAGGCCCGGCGGGCAATTGTCAGATTTGACAGGCAGCATGAAAACACCATAAAAATAATCGAGGGGTATCTGTTCGTGGTGCTCGCAGCGTGTGTCCGTTCCTATCGACGCGACGAGGGAGACTTATAGTATGGCCAATTGGTCTTCTAATCTCGGATAGACACTGTCATAGATAGCTCGATTTCTCGGTATTGAAACTATCGTTTGATTTGTTTTTTTTTTTTTTTCAACTAAAAATTTGACTGATTTAAATTCATTTCAAGTGAAATCTTGAGAAGCACAGTCTGCTTAGCTCCTAAAAAAGTATTTGGATACTTTTTAAGTTCATCGAATTTGTCGATTTTGATAAACTGTAAAACCCATCTACAAATATTATATTTCTGTTATTAAAATTTTCGATTTATTAGAGTTTTTTTTACTCAAACTTGAACGAACTTTTGAGCTCAAAACTTATTTTTAATACATTAATTTTAATTAATTTATTTGATATTTTTAAGCTCGAAAATTCATTGAAAAAACTATTAATGATAGCTATAAATATTATTTTTCTGCGGCTATAATTGTCGATTTATATGCGTTTTTTTTTTAAATCAAAATTTAACTAAACTATTGACTAATAGAGAGTGCTACAGTTGTCACCTCTGTGCCAGTTAATTTTCGAATGATTTAAATTGTTTTCATCTCAAAACTTAACTAAATTTTATATGCTTTGATTTCTTTGTTTATCAATATTTTGTAAATCAGCAGCAACAATTTATTAAGATTTCATCAACAAATTTTTCATTAAAAAAGCAAATAGCTAAACTCTATAAAAATTAAATGACTTATAGAGGAAAAAAAATACATATATGTAAAAAAAAATAAATAATATATTATTTTCAAAATCGCTAAAATCAGATCTTGGTTAGACTTTCTTTTAGCTCAAAACATAAACATAACTGACCTATTGGCGCTTATAAACAGCTAAAGATAGCTACAGTCTCTTTCACTACATCGATTTACCTCAGTTCCATTTATGGATTTCTATAAACTTCCAGAAATAGCTACCAAAGTCCAAATAGCTATTCTCTACTGCCATAACAATATATTGAACTTTTCAACTCGAAAGCTAAACTTTCAGATACAATACTCCATTCGAGTTAAATCCCCAGTCTCCTAGAAGTATGCAGAAATATTAATTAGTCTGTGCCACAATCGAGCTATATACTATATACTATATATACCCACACACTCCAATCGTAGACAAACTTATTTCGGGCTTAACTTTCATATTCTATTGTGGGACGCGGTCGCTTGGCTGCTGCTTCTTCTTACCCGACTTCTTGGCCCGGCCAATTTGTTGTTGTCTTTCAAATGCAAAAAACTTGTTAAGTGGACTTTGATGAATCGCCATTTTCAGTGCGTCGTTGTTGCTTTTGCTATTGTTTCTTGCCTTTTGCCTATTATTCATGCTATGTCTGTCCGTCCAGCTCATCCCACATGTGTTGTGCTTTCTGCTGCTGTTGCTGCGAATTAGAAGCAAAAGTCACAGCAAGCAAAGTGCAGAGTGCGTGTGGAGAGGCAAGAGCAAAGCAGCAATAAGGCACTACAATTTAATGGGGCATGCTTGACTAGCAGATACCCTGCCAGCTTTGCAGTAGTTTTCTTTCAGAGAAAAACAAAAAAATCAGTACATTTCTTGTCAAAACTTTAACTGTAGTAGAGATTGCACGACTTTCAGATACCCTGTAATTTAAAATTTTTAATACCATAGTGCGTGCTTATAAGCAACTACACTATTGTAGACAAAGCTCGACTCCAATATACCCTGCAATGTGCTTCTTTCATGCCATACTCATATACACAATGCATGAAGGCAAGCGATTGTGTTTTTTCTAGTGATATTGAGCTATTGAGCAACACTTTTGTAGATATAGCTCGACTTCAATATACCCTGCAATGTGCTTTTTTCGTACCATACTCATATATATGGCTGAAGGCAATCGATGGTGTATTTTCTAGTGCCCTTGAGCTTGCAATGCTCGCGGAAACCCTGTAATTTGCTACCATTGTGTATGTTCTAGTGATCTTGAACTTGCAATACCCTGTAATTTGCTCTCAACTTAACCATAAACTAAAATTGAAAGCCATTGCGTATTTTCTAGTGCTCTTGAGCTTGCAATACACACAGATACCCTGTAATTTGCTATCCACTTAACCCTAAGCTTAAATTGAAAACCATTGCTCTTGAGCTTGCAATGCTCGCAGATACCCTGTAACTTACTGCCCACTTAACTCTAAATTTTAATTGAAAGCACTAAGAAAATATCTCATGCTGAGATTTTCTGTTTGGAAGTCTGGCATACCCTAGCTTACGCACAACTGCGCTTGTAGCATGTTCTAAGCGACGCCCCAACGCGTTGAGGCGAAGACGTTCGAAATAAATGGTTCTTGTTGTTGTTCTTATTGCTCTAGCTTTTGTTCTTGTTGTTGTTATTGATATTGTTGTTGTTCTTGTTATTGTTGTTGGCAACTCCAACGCCAAAATGCGTGGATTGCATCATCAAATGTAGAAAAACAAATTTGAGCGCGCAGCAGCAGCAGCAACAACAACAACAACACCAATCAGAACGATTACACGAAGCATAGAACGCTTCGGCAATGCTCGCTGGCCTCTGATTCGTTCGGGGCTGCGCGCTGCGACCGAAGCGCAGCGCTGACGCAGCTGCTGCTGCTGCTGCTGTGTATGTGTTGGTGCGCGTGTATTGCGTATTTATGCTGATCATCGGAATTTTCGCTACATTTTGGCACCAATACACGCAAGCGCACGCGCTCACACACGCATGACTTTAATTGTAGTCATTGCTGCTGCTGTTGCTGCTGCTGCGTCTGCGTCGCTGCGCTGCCTACTGCTATGGGTATTTTTCTATGTATTTTTCTAGCTTGTTCGCTGATTACGCGCTGCTGTTGTTGTTGCTTCCTTTTGCGAAAGTGCAATAACCTCGCGAAAAAATATTGCTTAGCGCTGCGTTAGTCTTAGTTTTTCGTGCAGCGCACGCGGCGTATGCGTAACACTTGAGCAAATACAAGGAGGAGACCTGGAATTTAACTAACTGTGCGAATAATTCGTAAGCGGCAAGAACGAGGATGGAAAAAATAAGTCTGCAGTAAAATTCTATTGCCAAACTGCAACAGCTGTGATTGGTAATAGTTTGCTTAAAAATTGCTCTGTGCCAGCAACGCAAGGAACACGCATTTATCACATGTTGTGCTGCTGCCAAATGCCATAAAAACCCACACACATACACACACAGAGTGCCAAAAAAAATCATGCTGCTGCTGCTGCGGCTGCTGCTCAGCCTTTGCAGCAGCAGCAGCAAGCGACTAAGCGACTTGTTTACGAAAGTGCGTGGAAAGCAGGCACTGAGAATTATTCAGTCATTTGGCAAAGGGCAACAACAACAAGCACGGCGACGAGCTTTGCCATTGTTGTAGCCGCTCTGCGTTCTACCTGCAATGTGCCACACACTCACACACACATAGATAATAGCACAAGAGCATAGAAAAAACTACCTGTCATTATTATGTTCGCATTCGCCTCGTCTCTTTCAACGTTCCCTTCCATGACAATTTCTCGTTCTCTCTCTCTCCACGCACTGCGCGACTTGAAAATCAAAATGCGAAAAAAAACTACACAAAAAATACACTCAATTAATTTAGTTTTTTTTCGCTGCTGCGACTCTCTTGAGAAAAAAAGGAAAAAAAAAACATAGAGAAGTCTAGAAAAATTGCCTCTATCGCAGTTCCCGAAGTCAGTAACCCTCTAACCTTGAATCTGCCTCCCGCGACCCGATCGCCAGCTCGTCGAGTGTGTGAGTTGTGCTTTGTTCTTGTGGCTCTCTGATTATGGAACGCAGCAGGGTGTACCCGCGGGTGTGTTCGACAGTTTTTGAGCTGCAAGTGCGTGTATAATTAATCTCTATTATTAACTGACTGTAGCAGTACACACACAGACACGCACATACACCATTTGCAGAAGGTGTAGAGTTCGCCTTTCAGCAAGCAGCCAACTCCATAGAGACTTTTAATTAAAACTTTTTCTAATTTTAATCATATTATTTATTATATTATTATGTTATTATAATTAGACCCGTTTGCTAAAACTGTTTCTGATGCTTATCATATTATTTCTTTGGGAATTTAAGCATTTCAGTTAAGCTAAAATCCCATTAAGCACTGATGAATAAAAGAATTTTGTGAAAGGCTTAAAAATTCTGTAAACATTCTTTTAATTTTCCATTTATAATTTACATAATTTTTTACATTATCCTACTCATAAAAACTGACTATTGTTAAGAGAAATTAGTAAAAATATTTTATATTATTTTTGTACAAATCAGAAAACTATTTTCTGCGTTCACAAATCTTTCTACCATATTTTATATCAATATCCTTATAGCAACTTTACTTAAAACTCTTTCTTATTCTTATCATTTTATTTCTTTGAATGTTTATACATTTCAGTTAAGCGACAATCTCATTAATCCAGGAGTATTTTCTGGAGAACTGAAAAATTCGGTAAATATACTTTTAACTTTTTAACAATAATTTACAACATATTTTTACGTTACTTTATGAATATTTCCCTTAAAAAAAATCTGAATTTCGCTTATTATTCAGATTTTAGTATAAATACATTACATTACTATATTTACATTATTATATTTATGTATACTAAAAAAAATATTTGCAGCGATCACAAAATTCTCTACTATTTTTATATCAAAATACCTATCAATAATACCTATCAAATTACTGAAATAATTATTATTTGTATATTTTATGTACATGTAGCTTAATTCTTTATACAAAAGTTTAAAATAATGTGTATTTATCAAGTAGAGCAATGCATACTTATTTTATAAATATGATTTGTGTATTTTCCATGCTCAATTTTATATTTCCGACTGTTTTGATTACATTAATCATTTTCTCAATACTTTCTAACAATTTCAGTCGATATTCAAGCATTGCTCTATTTCTTCCCTTAGCATAATTTCTAATATTTGTATCTTCTCATGCCTTCATTCATATAAATCTCTTTAACTGCCAAATAATGTATCATCTCTTGGCCTGTATTTGCATAGACAACCCTTCTGCCGAAAGGGTATCAGCTAATTCGAATTTGATTCGCCTACAGCCTCGTTGCGGCTGCAAGTGCGTACGACTCTGATGTATATTTATTTTTATTTTGAATTTGCTTTTATGATTTGCTATGCCGCTCGTTAAGACTATTATTGTTTTGTTTTTGTTGCTGCTGCCGCTGCTGCTGCTGCTTCTATAGATATCTTATAGTATCATCGTAGATATATAAAAAAGTATTTCCGTCTGCTAATGACACTATGCTGCTTTTTGCTGTCTTTCTTCATGCTTTTTTCTATCTAAATGTTTATGGTTTTCTATTTCAGCGCAAAGTGCGTAAGCTGCATGAGTGCCACCAGCAACAGCAACAACAACAACAGCAACAGCAACAACAACAGCAACACGTACAACAGAAAATGGCGCTGCGTGTCTCGAATGACAGCTGTCAAATGCTGCGGTGAGTTCAGCTTTGATTAATGCCCTGCCGCTTGCTAATTTTGCATTTAAAGCATTTACACACACAAAAACTCGCACACACGCACATGTGCACGCACTCACGCACTTTCGAGTGTGTCGAAGAGTTTTGGCAGACAAAATATTGAGTGACATTTGCCTGCCTTGGGGGTGGTCCGTCTGGGGAACTGTCTCTGCCACCGCCTCCGTCCGACTGTCTGGCCTCAAGTTCGTTTCGAAATCGGCGTGATTTATTGTAGAATATTATTTTTAAATTTCTATATGCAGCAGAAGGACACAGCTGCAGTTGCTAGCAGAACAGCGACTAAACTTTATGATAGACAGCGCAAAAATAAATTTAAAAAAAGAAAAACTTGAAAAAATAATTTTTAAAAAATGAAAGCTTTATTGTGAGCTTAGTTAGTTTGTTTTCCAATTTCGATAACTAACATGTGTATATAAATTTAAGTATTTTAAGGCTTTTTTTATAATATATTTATTTATTTTATTTATTATTTTATTTCTTTATTATGTGTATTTTATTATTTCTCTGCAATTTCCAAGCTTAAAGCCTGCATCTAATTTTTATATTTGTTTAAAATTTTAATACTATTTATATAATATATTTATTTATTTCTTTCTTTAATTTTGTGCATACTCTGCACTTCCCCTGCTTTAAGCGCCAGCAAAAATTTCGATTAGTTTTGCTTTTTCGACCTGCGTCTACTGGTTGTTTGCTATTTGTCTGTCTGTCTGGTGGTATTCACTTGGTGCTGTTGCTCACGACATTCCGTCATAACTGTCAACTTAATATCAAAAGCAAATAACTCAGCGAGACACTCGCACGGTAATTAGGGGACGGACAGTAATTAAATCGTATGCAAAGGAGGCTCGAAGTAGAGAAAGACTGGCATCCCACGCACAGCGTGCAGAGCACAGCTCACAGAAGTAGTAGCCACAACAGAAGCCGGCAAAAGCAGTGAAGAAGTAGACAAAGCGAGAAAGAGAGAGTAGAAGTAGCTGAAATAAAACGAAGCCAAGAGTCGCAAGAGTCGAAAGTCGCGTGTGTGTCACACCTTTGAAATGCCACAACAAAGCGGCAAGTGTGAATGTGTAATTAAATTTTATGAAATAATCCCCTGAAAACAGACACACACACAAAGACACATGCACACACACACACACACACACATGCCATTCACCCATTTTACATGATATATACATATTTTATAGGCACACCTTCGGCTGCAAAAGTATTTGTCAAGCCTCAAGCCCTCGCGGCGTCTGTGCGATTTTTCATTTACTCGTTGTTCACTGTGTTCCACTGTGATTTATGCGTGTATGCTGCATAGATTACAGGTGTGAGAGTGTGCTCAAGTGTGTGCGTGTGCGCCTTGACTGATAAGCTAGTGACACTGCCCTTCAACAGCTAACGGAGGGCTGTGTAAATAGAGCGTACCCGTACCCGACTCGTATGACATACTCAGACGTAAACAGATATGAACAGATTGAAAAGGCATATATAGCTATTATCTATAGAACTGATCTTTAAATTCTTTAACGGAAATAACTGACATTTACGTGAATTTATCGTTGCTAACGTTATAACTTTTAGTAGTAGCGTGAAAGTGCAAATATGAAATTTTCAAAATATACTTAAACAAATTTTAAAGAAAAAAAAAAAATTATAAAGTTTCATTATTATTAATTTTATTCATTTTAATTGCAATTTTATTTTATAAAATTGGTATACTAATTTTAATTTTTAATTGAAAGTTTACTTTATTGAATGTGTTTTTTAAAATATAAAAAAATATATATATAAAATGAAATATTATTATTATTGATTTTATAAATTTTAATTGTATGTAAAATAATTTTATTTAATTTATTAAGCATTATATTATTATTATTACAATATTTATTTGCATTTATTATTGGAGTAGATTGAAAACGGCTATTTAAAATTTGAATGGATATTTTATAAAAAAGAATATAAAACAAAGTAAAAAACTATAATATATAATTATTATTTACTTTATACATTTTAATTTAAATTTTATTTTATAAAACTGCATTTAAACTATATACTGAATAATTTAAATGATTAATTAATTTCAAGATCTTTCTATTTTATTTTTATTCATGATATAAAATGGATGCACTAACAGCTCTCAATTCCTCATGTTTCTCATATCGAGCTACTGCCTTTATATGTCATATATACCTTAATCATATGTCACTGTTGTTATCTAATTATAGATTTATAAATGTAAACTTAACTTAATTATAAATACAGAGCTGCATATGATTATCGGAATCGATTGTCAGATCGGCGCATAACCGAAAAGTAGATGCCGGCACGTAGGCCTATGCCAAATGCTTAGATTAATTCGAAGTTTTTCGAATTCGAAAACAAAAAACCTTAGATCAGTCCAAAAAAAACTCGACTTCCTGTGCCATAAAACGGTCGCTTAACCTTTACGCTGCATTCGAAATGCAAAGTTGTTGAAGATCAAGTCGAAAACTGTTATAAATGGGCCCTTTAGCGGTACGCAGCGCATGCAGGCCAACCAGTTACCAGTTAAGCAGTCAGTCAGAGGTCAAGTTGGCCACAAAAAACTCGATGGCTGACCTTGAATACAGCCGACGAATTACAAGTTACAATTCACAGCTCAATTTGAATATTTGAACAGAGCCGAGGCGAGGGGCGTGACAAATTGATTTTCAATTCGATTCTCGATACTCTATTGATGGGTTGTGGTGTATGTGGGTATGCGGCAGGTCTGTGTAGGTCGGACAGTAACCGAAGAAAGCTACTACACTATCTGGAGAAGATCAGAGAATTTGTATTAATATTACCATATATGTGCAATTATAGTCCCATTTTTTCAAAAAATTTATAAAAAAAATTCTTATTGAATCTTCGACTTCAACTGCCCTACATATATAATTTTCCAATAGTGCATGTATCTCTCGACCATCCGTAGTTGCAGAGAACTTATCTATTTTAAGCTTTACTTGATTTCCCAGTTAGCTGCACGCAACTTGAGGTTGTTCCTCTTCCTGCTGCCAGTTGCTGCGACTCCCATGCAGGGTCGCCCTTTCAACTAACCTTGTCGCGGTTCAATCGCCCACAGTTCCAGCTAACTATGCAGGTTGCCAAAGTACATTTTATAGTTCTATAATTAAGTTTATTTGGTGCCCTGCGTCGTCTCGCTGTTTCTAATCACATTTTTATGTTGCGGAAATGAACGCACCAAAAAAAAAAAACGAAAAACGAATCGAAAGAAAAAAGCTCTATCAATGTAAACTTTATGATTGAAGGGCCCCAACAATAGGAGCAACAACAACAACAGCAACAACGGCATTTAATTGATATACGCATTGATAGCGCAGTCCGAAACTTTTGGCTTTGCTTTCGGGTTTTCGGTTTTCTAGAAGGGCAACGCAGCGCTCGCCTTGGCGACTTCTCAGCGTGTGCGTCTCTCTCTGTGTCTGGCTGTGTGTGTGTGTGCCAGTGCGCTTCATGGGGGCCCTTAACGAACTACACTCTAGCGATACCAAGTGCTCAAGGTCAGCGCCGCACGCCGCGCGTCGAGCGTCAACAAAGGCAACAGCAACGGCGCACAAGTCCAACGAAATGTTTGTTGTAAGCAAATGTAACGTCAGTCAAGTTCACGCAGTTTTTATTTGACTCCAAGAATTTCATAGCGAACTGCCAGATTAGTCGAAACTAGTTCTGTCGAGGGCGCCGTAGATACAATCGCAACAGTAATTAGTGCAGCTTCGCTTTGGCGCCTACCACAAAGGCCTATTACTGGGCTCAACTGTATGGCTAACATTAGGCAGACTTGCTGCCATCGAAACTCTACTAAGAATATCATACTTTTTAATGATTTTAATGGTCGATTTGGTAACTTTAATATTTGATATGCTACTATTAATAATGTAAACAGTCTTTTCAAGTTTTGAAAAAACATTTTTTGATAAAAATCCCTTAAATGTTAGAAGTAGCAAATTTTGAAAAATTTATTCTCAAAATAGTACACTTTCTTTGTTGCTATCGAAAGTATTAATAATTTTCTTAAATGTAGAAGTAGAATTTATTGATAAAAATCTCTTCAATTTTAGAAGTAGAATTTAACAAAAAATCTATTTTTAAAATAATTAGTATAGTCCAAAATTATTTTGATTTTTTTGTCTGTTTTGGTCTATAATCAGACTTTAAACTCTCATAAGCTATAAAATTTGGTTTATTACTCCCAGATTGATTTGAAAATAATTAATACAATCATATAAATTATAAAGATTTCGAGATTTTGAAAATATATATTATATTTATATTATATTATAAATCTTAAGAAATATTGTTGAAAATATATTTCAATTAAAATATGGTCCACTTATCCAAATTTTTCATGCCTTTCGCCGGTTTTATTTTTTTTTGCATTTGCAGCGCGGCTTTTAACTTTGACTCGACCTTGACGCACAATTCTAATTACAATTGCCGCAATTGCTCTGATCGCTTTAATTGCATGCGTAAATGTGTGTGTGTGTGTGTTCGTATGTGGCATTCGTTTCCAACAGGTTGCCAACTCCCCGAGCGCAGAAATATTGAAAAGTATCTGCGCCCATTCGTAGCTGTTCCGTGTTGTATGTAGCTACAAGTGTGTGCGTGAGCGTTTGCACTGCAAATACAAATCAGTTGCGTAAATAATGCGTATCGCCAGCCGCCGCAGCTGTAGAAAAAACAACAACAATTTTTCAAATTTTCAAACAAAATAGTAGAAAAATTCGGGCTTGTTAGAGGCGTTTATAAATTACAGCGAGCGACAGGTCCGGAGAGCATTAAGCATTTTGATTAGCAGCTGCAAAAAAAAAAACTCAACTCGAAAAAAACCGAATACAAATGCAAACACACACACACACTCGCACACACAGCAACAAAGTGAGAAACGCACTGACGAAAAGTTCGAATCGAAACGAAACGAAAATTCGTTGTCGATGCGATGCGTGTAGCCCTGAACATAACCTTGAATCGAGTCGCCGCGACGCGAGTTCGGATAGTTTGTATTTTTTTTTTTTCGTTTTTTTTTTATAAATTTTTTACTGCTGCTTTTTTGTTGTTGTTGAATAATGCGTTAGAGCCCAGCGAAAAAATGCGTTACGCAGCTGAGCAGCAACAAGCGTGAGCGCAAGACAGAGACAGAGCGAGAGTGAGAGACATTGTGGTTAGTGCGAGCTGCGTGCGAAAGCGAGAGCGCGCTATCTGCGCTCGGGATACCTAGGCCCAAGCGCATGGCACTTGAGCTATGCGCTGGGTTTTGGTTTAGGTTGCGTGGGCTGCTCGCATGCGCTGCGCTGCGCTACGTGGAGAGGCTGCACATGTGCCGAATTTCAACGGACAGATAAGACAGAAAAAAACCCAAGCAGCGCTTTAATTACTTTTTAATCTCGAAACGAAAAATATTCTAGAATAAATCATACATTTTGTGTGGTAAATTGAAATTAATTATCGCGAAATCTCAGTGCGTAAGTGCGTAGAAAAATACCCAAAATGCTGTTAAAGCTTGCTAGAAAAACTAATTAAATTTCAAAAATAAAAGTCAATTTGCAACTGAAAACTTATTAAAATTTTCAAATAATTCTCGGCAATTTTTCAGGCCAGAAACTTTTCACTTCTCCGCTTTTTATTCTTTGAAAAAAGCTCATTTTTATCAAAAAAAAAATACAGAATAATAATTAAATAATTGTCTAAAATAGTTTACAAGATTTCAAATTATAATTTAAAATTTTTGTAACCTTGAACTCCCGCATTTCGAAACTGCAGCGCACTTTTCTATTTCTTATTCTTCGAAATCAAAGCCAATGTGCAGCTAAAAATATATTGGAAATTTCAAATAATTATTTAAAACTTTTCAGACCACAAATCCCCCAGCATATTCGAAATTGTAGCGCACTTCTCTACTTCTTATTCTTTAAAATAAATGTCAATTATCTGTCAAAAATTTACACAAAAGTTCAAAATATTCTTTATAATTCTTGTGACCAAAAACTCCCATGGATATTCGAAATTGTAGCGCACTTCTGTGGTGCCAACAGCTCTTCAGCCTGGGGCTCTTGAGCCGGGCAAACTACGAAGCTGTAGCACAAAAGGCAACGGCGAATGACGAAGAGGCACAGGCAACAACGAAAATGAAAACTTTGGCAAACGCATAAAATTCTGCTGCTTCTTGCTGCTTTGTTGCTTGTTTGACCGAGCAGAGCTTGAAACAGGGCCTAGACCCAAGTCGGAGTCGCAGCCGGAGCCGACAATTTGTTTCTAGGCTCAGCCGAAAAACCAGTAAATTTCGTTGTGAGATCAGCGTGCGCAGCGTGTTGCCAACTGTGCTACAATCTGTCCCGCCGTCTCTCTGTCTGTCCGTCCGTCTGTTTGCCTATCTGTATCTATGCGTCTTTTGTGCGCGTATCTCACACGCATTTTGTGCGTAAGGTCGCAGCTTCAGCGACGCATTTATAAAGCGTACAATAACCGGTAATTATATGGCCAAACATCGGCGGCAGCTTAGGCCCCGAAAGAATGACGCTGCAAACCGCGCCGACAGCGGCCTGAGAAAACATTGACTTCGGCTTCACTTCAGATTTTTTTGTATTTTTTTTTTTTTCGAATAAGATATCATAAATCTTTGGCAACTTCCGCATTTCGAATGCCTGCCGCCAATTAAAAAGAATTTTTTTTTTTAATTTCGCATTTTCTAGTTTGTATTCTTTTTGTTTTTGAATTTAACGTCAAACTTATTCGAGCTGCAAACCTCGCTGCGCCAAAACTCAACGTCACTTTTGCTTTCGTTAAGTTGCTTTTCGAAGAGTCTGATCGGTTTCCCCTACCTGCTGAGCAAGTGCACGCTTGCCATTTTGATTACGTACAATTCGACGAAGCACTCAAAAGAGCCAAACTTAACGAACCTTGCGAATTGCACTCTCAGCAGCAGCATGGCGTCCATTCGTTCAAAGAGTCTGCTCATTCTATCTCACTGCCACTCAACTGCAGTCAAGAGAGTAAGTTAAGTTCTTTGTCTCGCTCTGGCTACAGCGTCGACTTAGCCAGCGATCGTTAAACTCTTCCTTGACAAGGAAGAGAAGTGTTTTGTCCCGCTCTGGCAGCCAGGGTTCGCTTAGCCGCTGTCAGCCTATGGTTGTAGCTAACGAATTGCATTAAGTATACGTATTAAGTTGTTAAATTATATTATTTAAAAGGCATTCAAAATTATGCTAAATTCGTATCTTAACAACTTTTATCTTCATCTGCATTTTCGAGGCACGCTTTTGTCGCCCTCTTCGTTGATTTAAGCTCGCAACTCACGTGCGCAGTGTAATGTTTTTAAGGTTATTTTTTTGTTTTTTTAAACTTTTTTTTTTGTATTTTTTTAACATTTTTTTACATGTTTTTAAGTAGTTTATCGTGCATTGTAAGCGAAGTGTGGAAGAAGTGTGTAAGTTTTGATCATGTTCATCACGTTTGCAGTTGACTTTGCGCGCAAGGTGAAGAATCTAAGTTTGCTAGCAATTTAATTGCTTTTTAAATACACTTCAAAAGTTTGGAGTATTTTTTAAATGCAAGCTGGTTCGGGGCTGCGGCCAAACTAATCCCACTAAAAACGAGAAAACAAACAGCACAAAGCACACTTCAAAAACAGCTTGGCAATAAATGTCAAAGAATATAGAAAATAAAAAGCAGCGGGCCAGTGGATGGCCAATAAAATGGCGCTGTCAGATACCAAAAAGTTGTAATGACAGTTCAAAAAGGACAACAAGAACTGCCAATAGATAGACATTAACATGTGGCACACACTTCGCTGACCGGCAAAAGCGAAAACAAAAATAAAACCAGCAGCAGCAGCAGCAGCAGAAAAAGAAAGAAAGACAAACACCATAAATCGGGCTGAGCTCCTGCCCACTGCCCGAGCTGGTCCGAGCCAAGCCGAACCAAATCGAAGCGAGTTGAACTGAACTCGGTCAGTGGAGGGCAATGTGTTAAGTACTCTCGCAGCATCCCCGTTACGCCCCTGTCCCTCCCCCCATCACTTGCTTGTGACCACGCAAACAAATTGCTGCGTTAATAATGCCAATAACAGCCACAACAAACAACAACAACAACAAATATCGAGTCTATAAAAATATGTGCAAAATATTTTTGATTTTCCAAGAACTTTCTTTGGACTTTTTTTTATGTATTATGCTGTGTATTGTATAGAGGGTAGTAGAGTGCTAAAAATACCCTATAAAAAGGGAAGTCTACAGTTATAGACGGCAATTTAGAATTTGCACAGCTCCAAAAAGACTACACTTTTTTGTGTTAAATATACCCTATTAGGCTAGAAGAGAGCGGAATATAATTACAGACAGAAATAAGGTATTTTCACAGCTCAAAATAGGGTAGTCTAGTGCTAAAAATTCCCTATAAGAAGAGGAGTCTACAATTTCAGACAGAAATTAAGTATTTACACAGCTCATAAAAAAAAATACCCTGTAAAGTAAGGAGTGCAGTCACAACTAATTTTATAACTATATATATTATTTTATAACTGTAGTTCTATGTAAGTCGTTGCTTAAAAGTGGGTAGTGGAAGATTAAGATACTCTGTAGTGTCTACTTTGTGGCTTAAAAAGTAAAGATACCTTTTAAATAAGCTAGAGAGGAAAACTGCACAATATAATAAATAATATAATAATATATTGGGTCTATAGCTTAAATCGCGCGCTTCTAATATAATATAATAAAAAATACTTAAACTATAATTTTTTTTGTAATGAAAATAAAAGAGAAGATAGAAAAACTAGGGAATTACTTTTATATGCAAAATGGATGTCTACAATTAACACTTGGGCACACCCTAAAAACTACAAAAGATTCAGCATAAATTCTTCAATTTTACAATGTGCCATAAAAACTAAAGCATTCGCTATAAATCCATTAGGAGCAGTGCTCCCAACCTTCTATAAATTTCAGGGTATGCGCTGCGTAACCGCGGAAAATATCAACTCACCCTTTGGAACTACTTTCGCTTTCGGTTTCGCTTGCTCTATCCTTCTTACCCCCCTCGGCAGAGTGTCTCTATCGTGCTGCTGGCATCGTCTTTGAGGCCCATTCATGCAGTTTCCCAGACAGCCGAGCCGAGCCGAGCACTTTTCTTATCAATTTAATGGGCAAGTGGCGTCAGGCGTTGCCAAAAAAAAAATAAAAGAAAGCAGAGGAAAATGTTAAGAAATATTTTACAAATGTCACAAACAGCAGTAAAGGGCAAGGCTGGGCCTGGCGACACACTGCACTATATAATCAAATATATAACTCTGCGCTCGCTCTCACTCGCTCTGGCTGTAGGCCGCGCATAAGTGAAGCATTTGCTGGCTAAAACGAGGCTCCAACTCCTGCGCTGCTGTCGCCAGAATGCAATAACTGTGTCTGGCGCTGGCTTTGGCCCCAAAACAAGGCCAAAGATTAAAAACAAACTACTTATACATGCGCGCATATGTATCTGTGTGCCAAACATCTACTGCTCTTCCCTCTGTTCTCTCCCCGCTTGTGTGTTTGTTGTGCTGTTTTTCTCAGTTAGTTTATTTAGCGACAGCATTTTTATGATGCCCATCGCCAGGCGCCGGGAATCCTGCTTCCTTTTTGCGGCAGGCAGCAGTTTTTCCTCAGCTTTCACTTGCAACATTATCAGCTCGTGCTTTGCTGTTGTGTTTGCCTTGTGATTGGATTGCCCCCCTGCCCCTGCCCCTGCCACTGCCCCTCTGCTCATGCTGCGCCTTTGTTTTTCGCTCTTCTGCCAAACTAATTTGAATGATTTTAGTGCTCCGCTTTGACTTCTGTTCGGTGGACAGGCAGAGGCAGAGGCAGAGGCAGAAGCCTGCCATATAAATTTCTAGTTTTATTATCATATTTTTCGCTAGATTTGGCCTCTTGTTGTTGCAATAATCGTAAATTGCTATCTCTACAAATATTGTGCATAGTATAAAATACGCAAATTTACAAATTGATAAATTGATGGAAAGCGCGTAGGGCTTGCCTCGGCTTGACAAGTGCCAAGAGCAGCAAATAAGAGCATTATAGATAATCTAAAAATACGTTATATAACTAGCTTTAAAAACCAAACTTCTCTCTTTTTTATTTTCTCCATGTTTCGATTAGAAGTGTTAAAAAGTGTGTAAAAAAGGAATAAATAAATATTGCATGTATTTCAATATTTTAGAAAGGGTTTTGAAATAAACTAAAGTATATATTTGCTACATTTATCTGCCTACAAAAGCTTCGATCTGCCTTCAAGTACACAAAAAAGCTTTTCTCTATGTTTCCATTTGAAGTTTGTGTAAAAGTGTGTAAAATGTGATAAAAAAATTGAATACTTTTCAATATTTTAGAAAGGATTAAGTAGTATTTATCTGCCTATAAAACCTTCGATCTGCCTTCAAGGATGCAAGAAAACTCTTCTTCCGTTTCCAAAGCATAGTAAATTCTACCAGAATTACTATTTACGAGATTGGTTCAAAAAATCTCTGACAGGCTTATTCATTATCGAAAAAATGCTTAAAAATGTACATCATATGGGTACCGCCGTTATATAATAATAAACCCTAATATAATTCCATCTTTCCACTTACAACCCAACCCATCGCTTCTTTTTCCTCTCTCCATCATTATTTTTAATGCATTTTTCTCTCAAAAGTACGAAACTCTTTGTTCTGTTGCAAATAAAGAAGCCTCTGTCAAACTCTCCACTCATATATCGTAATTAAGACGTCCAAGTATTCTAGTTCTATTACTTCCTATATCATCGTATACCCCCCGCGCTGCCCTCACACTCTCATTAGACTGATTACATGAAAATATTCTGAAAAAACATATATCATATTGCAAAATTTGCATATTTCTGGGACAGTTCATGAATCATTACCATACTGCCAGTCCCCCAAAACTGCCTGCACGCACCTCAAAAAAAAAAAAAAAAAAAATTAAACAGCCAAAGGGCAATTGGGGTCAGCGGCCAAAACAAAAATTGTAAATGGAAACGCAATTTTGCAATAAAAATCCATTGAGTTCGAGTGCGTTGTCGAACCAAGCCTCAAAACGCAGTGAAAAAATGGTGAAGGGGGAGAAAGAGCAGCGAAGAGCAGCACAGAGAGCATAGCCAAAAGGAAATTAGAATAATTAGAAAATGCCGAAATTATGAAATTACTTTTGGCTTAATTGTTTCGCGTTGAACGAACGTTTCGACGGGTTATTGTCATATTAGCGGCGCTGCGGGTGGTCAGGCCGACACGCCGAAACTATGACAAAGAACAACAAGAAATTTCCATTAAAATGCAATAAAGGACACACACTACAAGCAGTAACAGGCGGCAACCGACAACCGACAACAGCAAGAGCAACAGCAACTGGCGACAAGCGGCAAATTTATGAGAAAATAATAAAATTAAAAGGGCGCAAAAGAAAATGTTGTTTCCTTTTCAGTTAGTTGGGACTGCGCCCACGACTGTGACTTTATGGTCATTAACACACGCAGCAACACACACACAGGCACACACACGCAACTAGCGCCTGTGCAGCGCTTGACCCTTTGTCACACATCGCGTATACGCAACGCGGTTACGCATACGCCACGTAGAACCTTTGATATATGATTTCGTAATACTTATGATTTTTTTTATAGCTGGCCTGTGATTTGAGTGCCGGGTAGGCGCACTTGGCCAGGCAACTGGCCACAGAGGTGTGGCATGTGTGCGCTTAGGGCAAAGTTCAATGGAAATCTTGCATTAAGCCAGAGACTAAACTGTAAGCCAAACATCTACTATATATACTATATACTATTCACATACGTAAATATATAGATACTTTTTTAGAGTCCTTCCTTTGCTGCACAACCTGCAGAGCATTTCCAGTTCGTCTACTCCTACTTGCCTACTCCTTTTCTCCTGCCTTTGCACACAGCTTTGATTTATGATCGTATTAGTTTCTACACACACATTTTCCGCATATTTTCCTCTACACTCACACACACACACACACGCACACGCACGCACAAAGTTTTATGAGCAACCTGCCTGAAAATGCAAATTACAATAATTATGTGAGGTATTTTTCTGGCCTCACATTCTGCTTTTTGGGGCTTGCGTGAAATGATTGTGAGTGCAGCACACACCCTCGTTGATTTACGAACACACCCCCCCCCCCCCTAACCTGCGCCTCTGCTGCGTATTTTGATTAATCACCTGGTCGAATGGCATCGCAAAAGTCAAGAGCATTTTAATGCCGCATTTCTAGGCTTTAATATCTTTGTGGCTTCATCTGTTGAAACGCAAACAAACACATAAACAAACAACAGTCTGCAACAAGAACAAGAACAAGACACATTTCCGGCTATTACAAGAAACGTCGAATTGGAGTTGTTCGCAGCGAGAAAGAGGGAAAGAGAGCGAGGCAGCGGGAGAGCGGGAGAGAGCGAGCAAATGACCTACCATACAAGATTTTACATTCAGCTCAGTTGAGTTGAGAAATGCGCGCTGAAAGAGAAGTGGAAGAATCAAAAGTGCCAAAAAAAGGTGTACGGCTAAAGAATACCCTGTAATGTATTGAAAGACTTTGAATTTGGAGACAGACGAAATTTGAAGTAAATTAGAAGCATTAAAAGTGCTGAAAAACAAGAGTGCATGACTAAAAGATACCCTGTATTATATTAAAGCGCATAGGGTTGACGAAAGCTAAAATTTAAAGATAAATATAATTTGAAAAATGCTTAAACAAAAAGTGCATGACTAATAGATACCCTGTACTGTATAAAATGTGTTGAAATATTGAAAACTTAAAGAAAACTGAAAGAATTAAAAGTGTTGAATAAGAAAGAACACGTCTTAAAGCTACCCTGCAATGTACTAAAAGAGCAAAAGGTTGAAGCAAGCTAAAATATAAAAATAAACAAAATTATTAAAAGTGATTTAAGAAAAATTGCACAACCAACAGATACTCTGTAATGTATAAGTGTTGAAAGCTGGCTATACTGAAAATGTAAAGAGTAATAGATGAATTAAAGGTGCTGAAGATGACTAAAAGATACCCTATATTGTATTGAAAGAGCTAAGAATTATAGAGAGCTAATATTTGAACCAATGCATTTAAAGTGCTGATAAACAAAAATGTACGACTAATGGATACCCAGTATTATTTTAAAAATTTAGGTTGACAATACTTACAACTTAAAGAGAAATAGTTGAATTAAAACAGTTGAAAAGAGAAAATAACTAAAAAAAATGATACCCTGTACTGATTTTAAAGCTTTGCGAGTTGAAGAAATCTCAAACGCAATGAGAAAGAGAAGAAGCACATAGACTATTAAGCTGTAAAAGTGTTGAGGAATTCAATAAGTCTTAATTTTTCACAATTCAATCTGAAATCAAGCTTTCAATACAGGAAAAGCCTAAAACATACCCTATAAACTGTTGTTAGAGCTAAAAAATTATAGAAACTAGCTAAGATCACTGCAAACATAAAGCTACTATATGTCACAAAATGCACACCAAAGTTCAAAATACCCGCTTGATATGTATGTACTACAGGGTATCAATTGTAGCAGCAGCATAAGCATTGTCAGATCATTAATTAAAATGTTGCTGGACCAGTTCTTGAGCGCAGGCCAAGCAGCGAGGCGAGGGAAAGGGGGTTGTGGGGGTAAGCAGGCAAAACTTACAGCAAACGCAAAAGCTCCGGCAGCGACAACGCAGCGAAGCAGCATTAATAGGAGATCGCACGCTTTTTTAATCAGCACATAGAACATAGAAACGCACACAGGCAATCGCTGGCACACGCACACATGCACACACTTTTATGCTTCGGTGTGCGTGGCCTCTGGCATACAAAGTGCGTTGATTTCCCCAGCACCAGCCTGCCCCCCTTTGCGCTACCCGCACGCATTTCTCGCTTCGCTTTTGCTGCTGCCGTTCTCTGCGTCTGCTTTTGGCGCTGACATTCGCTGCGATGAGGTAATCGCCACATGCGTGTGTGCCTGGGCCTATGCGTGAGTGCGTCTCTCTGCGTGTGTGTGTGTGTGTGTGTGCGAGCACAAAGCTTTGTCGCTCGCGTTGCACGCGCTGCTGCTGGCGTGGCCTCACACCCCCCTTCCCCCCTTCTCGCTGCTGCTCGCTCTACTTCGCTGGCCTTCTGCGCGTTTAGGTTCTACGCTGTCCGCTCGTCTGCTTAGTACGTCGTCTTAGTAGCAGCAGCAGCAGCAGCAGCAGCGGCAGAGGCAGATTATGGCCCTTTGACATCCCATAAATTTCAGGTCCACGCAGCGCAGCGCCACATTGTTGGAAGATTAACGTCGCACAAGCTACAGCAAAGCTAAACGAATTTCCAATACTCTACAAATTTTCTACACTTTCATTGCACTGCCAGAATATGCGTAATAATTGTAGAAACTTATTTGCATAGTCTACTAAAAGCTCTTGTTCCTAGCCGCTTTCCAAAGCGCATCAGCTTTCTTTCCGTTAGAGTATTAAACAATGAGAACTTGTAACCAACACTGAAACTAGTTGGCCAACATAGTTTCCATATAGACTTACGCTAAGTAGAAATCTTTTGCATTGAGCGAATTCTGTGTAAATCTGCTCGGGTTGTTGTTGTTGTTGCTGTTGATTTATGTTGGACACGAATCATTAAGCATATGTAACTTTTTGGCAAAGAGAGAGCGTTTTGTGTTTTTTTTATTATATTATTTGATATCCATTTTCGTAATGATCCGCGCGGAACGAGAGCAAAGGTTGTAAGCGCAGGTAAAAAGCATAAGAAGTTCGAATAAAGTAAAAAAAAATATATAGGCCCAGTTGCCAAAGATAAGCATCGTGGGAAAAGACTCCAATAATTTTAAATTCGTGTATTTATTTATTAAATAATTTTGAATATTGCGGGAAGAGTTTACAATTCAATTAATTATTATTAATTGTTTATTTATTTATTTATTTAATATTATTTTTGCTGCATATTCCGCATTGTAGTTTTAAGCACATTATATTTTAAAAGTAATAATAAACTAAATTAAATATTATAATAGTATAGTGAGGTTATATTTATTTAATATTTCACATTACAGTTAAAACACATTATATTTTAAAAGTAGTGATAAATTAAATTAAATGTTATTAATTGTTTACACATAATTTTTTAGTGCTACTATATTTTTTAATTATATTTAATATATATTTAATATTCCACAACCCAGTTTTAAGCACATTGTATTTTTAAAGTAATAATAAATTAAATTAAATATTATAAATAGTTTATACACAATTTTTTGGTGCTATTTTATTTATTTAATATTCCATATGGCAATTTTAAGCACATTATATTATAAATTAAATAATAAATTAAATTAAAAATTGTTTACACATTATTTTTAATGTTGTAATATTTATTTAATATTCCACAAACTCGTTTTAAGCACTTTACATTTAAAATGTAATTATAAATTGGATTAAATATTCCAAATAGTTTAGACACCATTTTAAGTGCTGTTATATATTTTTTTAGTGTTCATTGCATTTTCGAAGCACATTATATTTGAAACATTAATAATTTTAAATAATTTACAATATTTAATTACTTAATTTACCACTTGTCATCGCAGCTTTTATATTTAAATGTAATAATATTTAATAATTTACTATATTAAACTACTTAATTTACTACATGTTATCGCAGTGCGAAATTCAGACACAGCAGCTGCACTGCACACGCATCCGGAACATGCGCAACGCGATAACCAAGCCGTCCGCGCTTATCGCTTTGCAATGCAACAACAAATGGCAATCGCCATTTTCGCGCATCCAATGAGAAACCAGTTCGAACGACACTCACACACACACACTTGCGCTCTCGCTCGCACGCCCTCGCTGCAGTTCTAAGCACAACGAAAGCTGCGCTGCGCCAGGCAGAGAGATTGCAATTTGTGTGCCTGCCGCCGTCTCGCTCCAACTTGAGAGATCGGCGTTGCGGCGATTGCTCAAAGAAAACTAATTAGCTACAAATTGGCAGACATGCTCGAAAATTGTTTTGTTTGGCTGTTGTTGTTGTTGTTGTTGTTGCTGCTGCTTTTTGCACATCATGTAATGGATAAAATGATTGATTAACTGGAGCCGCGAGCGCTCTGCAGGGCGAACTACATACAGCTGCGAGACCCCGCCCCGTCACATGCCCCCCAAAAAGATGCGCAAAATCGCTGTGTTCTAATTGTTGTTTTTGTTGTTGTTGTTGTCGCTGCTGTTGTTGTTGTAGCTCATTGCGGCAACTTAGCCAAAGTCATTAATTTGCAATTAGTTTTGAGGCAGCGCGGCACGCGTGGGAATCGAAGTTGTGGACTTGGAATTGCCATCGGAATTGACTGCTGCGATTTGCTGCTCGCCGTGAAACTTTTCAAGTGCGCAGGGGCGTAGAAGGGTGCACAAAGGGCGGCAGCAACAAATGCTTATAATTACACGCGGCAAGTCCGAGCTTGTTCTCGTGCCCAAACCCAGGCCCAACCTCTGCAATCGCTTTCTTTTAATATTCACAATTGCCCTCGTTTCCTTTGCCCCTTGCCTAACCCACCCAACCCCCTTTCCCCCCGCTATGCTTCTTACACTCAATTGAATACTTCCAGTTGCTGCAAAACTTTGCTCTACATTTACAATTCATGCATAATAAACAAATAAAAAATATGACTGGCGGTGGGGTGCACTAGCAGATACCCTGGAATTGCAGTATCTTAAAAATTTTAAGCTAAAAACTCACTTACATCAATAATTAATAATTACGATTGAGACAAGTGCGACAACCCTTCAGCGCTGTAATTACAGGGTATACACGCAGTTTCGGAAAAACGCGCTCGCTGCCGGCTTTGGGGTTGCTCCTAGCCATTAAATTGTGCAAGTTTTTCAACATTTTCTGTTTATTTGCTTCTCTGTCGTTGCTGCTCCTTTGCCTTCTGCATAAAATAAATATAAATAAGACACAACAAAACTGAAGACGAAAAGGAAGATGGAAACGCCGACGATTTCTGTGGACATTTGCGGCTGCTGAAATTTGCCATATTCTGCCTCTGCTTCTTCTTTCTCGTCCCCGTTTGGTGGTTAGTTTTCTGCTGGTTTTTGCTTAATTTAATTTATGGTCAACCTTCCTGAAGGTCTTGTAATGGACTAAAGTACTTAGTGTTATGATGTGATTATGCGCGTCGATAGACCGGCGAAAGCTGCGAAATCCTCTCGAATGTGCACGAAAAGGAAGGGATTTGTACTTGTAGTTTGCACAGATTTGACGGATTTAATGTGGTAAATCAAGTTACTAGTTAAACTGACCAAGATCTCCAATAGCTTATTACCAAAAGGGTTTTAAATCTTATTTATTAGCTATTAGAGCTGCAGTCGATAGTTTTCATTGACTATCGTTAAATAAAGCTCTCATTAAACTTTAAATAGTCCAATAGGACTAACGAAATAAAATAGTTTATTACTTAAGCGACTTGCTAATTTTATTTATTAAATATGAGAACATCAATCGATAGTTTCAATTGACTGTTAATAAATATAAGTCTCATTATACTTAAACTACTGATGGACGGTTGATAAGAATACGATAGTTTACTACTAAACAGATTTTATATTTTATTTATAAGCTATGAGAGCAGCAGTGATTTTAATTTGACTAAATCTTAATGAATATACGACAATTTAATGCTCAATAGATTACAAAAACTAGGTATATGATAAAACACCATATACACAATGAAACGATAGTTTTTTGTTTAATAAACTAAAAAACTTAGAGGAGTTTATTAAATAGATTAAAGTCCTAGAAAAATTGACAAGCAGCTGAAAGTCTGAATGAATATGGCTTAAATTAAAGCTAAATAGATTGCAAATACGATAGATACGATAGTTTTATGTTAAATAAACTACCAAGGTTAAGCTACTGTTTGTTATAAAATAGTTTTTGTTTTATACATTTTAAATGATTTTATATTTGAATCGATTTTTTTATAGTTTAATATTAAAGTAGCAACTTTACTAGGATTGCGTTACAAATTGCACTCTCCCTTTTCACAAACAACTACTTGAAGGGTCTGCCTTCTCTCTCTCTCTCTCTCTGTTAGGACTTTTATCATCTATCTGTCCGCTGCTTATACTCCACCGCCCACACCAGCACCCCCATTAGCTTTTATTCTTCGGTCATTCTTCTTTTTGGGCAATTCTCACAGCGGGCTCCGTAGATTACATAATTGCCCGGTGGTTGCACACGAAACGAGGCGAAGGGAGCGACGTCTGTAGTACATCTGCTGCCATTGCGATTGATGGATTGCATTCTGAATGTTGCCACACAAAAAGAGAGAAAGAGAGAGAGAGAAAGGGAGGCAAAGCAGCCAAAAAGCAGAGCGAACATCAAAGACACAAAAACAATTTACAGAAATTACAGCGTCAGCAAAAGAAGCAGCAACAGCAGCAGCTATGGCAGCAGTAGCAGCAACAACTGCGCCATCAGCAACATTGCAACATACACAAATACACATGCAGCCACACACACAGCCGACGTCAGCTGCGAGACGCACTCTAAATATGCATTGACCTAATTTGAGCAGACACTGAGAAAAATGTACAACAATTTTTGGGTTTAACTTGCGCGAGAATTGCATGTTTGGAATAGTATGAGAGAGAGAGAGGAACGAAGTGCGGAGAGAGAGGGGGAATTTATGAAGAAGCGAAGAAAGCTGCAGAGAGTACAGTAGGGTATAGAGGTATAGAGTTAGTGGCTGCGATTTATGAGGAAGAGAAGAAACACAAAGAGAAGTGGAGTAGTGTACAGCGTAAGCTAGAAATATATAGAGAGAGACAGAGAGAACGAGAGAGAGAGAGTACTACTACTGTGAGAGCAGGCAGCTGAGATCAGAGTCTGCAGCGCTGTGCCACCCACTGCAAACGCCAGCCGAACAATTTGTTAAAGTAGCTTTGTGCTGCGCCACGGCAATGAAGTACAGTAAAGCATCGCTAGCAGCGAAACAGATTTGTTATACAATTAAAAAATAAGATAATATAGAGTTGTATAGTATATATAGAACTAAAAAAAAAAAATGTACCGGTATGAAATGAGCGTAGAAATGTTTGAGAAAAGTTTGGTATAAATATCGCAACATATATAGCTTATAAAATAAATAATCTTATTTTCTATATATCAGAACAACACATTTAATAGCGTAGATGTACTACGGTCTTTAAAAAGTGTAATCATTCTTAATCTGTATAAGAAACTGGTAAAACTTGCAACTTTTAATGAAACAAGAAAAGAGAGCAACAGTAAAAAATTATACACAAAGATACCTGAAGATATAACTTAAGAAAAAATTATGTAGACTTATAGTCTACATATTTAAAATCATTAAAAAGATAGAAGTATAATTTAATTACTTCAAAGTACATGAAAAAAGCTTTCATATGAATGATATAATTGAAAAAATATATATACCATTAAAAACAAATATAAAAATATTAATTCTTGTTCAGCAAAATGTTGATAAACCGCACTTTGGTTAGTAAACAAAAAAGCTGAGCTCTTTGTCATCCATGTCATGCATATACTATATATAGAATTTATATATATCACCAGATATATATAAATATATAATTTCTTGTTCAGCAAAGTGTTAAAAAACCAACTTTGCTAAGCTCCTTGTCATCCAAGTCTTTGGTTAGTAAAAAAAAAGCGAAGCTCCTTGTCATCGAAGTCATATATATACTATATGTAGAATTAATAAAACATATATAAATTTATAAATTCTTGTTCAGCAAAACGTTGAAAAAACGTTGCTCAATTAACAAAACAGTTAATCTGCTTGTATATAGAATTATAGAATTAGTATATAGAATTTATATTTATCACTATATCTTCTCGTTCCGTGCATGCAGAGTGCCCACAGTGCTTTTATTTTAGCTTCAGTTGTAATTTGCATGCGTAAGTTGTAACCGCATCGCTTACCTCGCTTGCTCTCTCTCTCTCCCGCACACCTCCGGCTTCCCTTCTCGCGCCCCTCTCCGCACAATGCGTCGCATTGTCTGCCGCATTTTGTTGTGTTGCTGTTGTCGATGATATCGCGCGTATCTCGTTGTGGCGCGTTGTAACGTTGCAACGCCGCTCAACACATGCGTGCGTGACCCAATTTGCCTAACGCACCATCAGCCTCACCCCTCTCCAGCTCTCTGTACTACCTACGCCGCTGCCCTTTGGCCCCCAGTCGGCCCCTTCCCCGCTGCTCACTGTGTTAATAGAGCGACGCTTTGCTCTAGTTCACAAATTGCTCTTTTGAATGGCCGCACAGCATTTTGGTCGTGTTCGAGCGTGTTCAAGCGTGTTTCAACGTGTCAGCGCTTGCGTCTCGGCGACTGCAATTGCAACGCATATGCAAATGCTTGAGTTGCCTTTGTCATTCCTTCCCAATTTGTGGCAAGTTCGTTCACCCAAAAGGCAATCATCGATTTACCCGGCACGACGTTAAGAAAAAAAGGTAAACAAGGCAGGCCTGCCCGTTTTGGGATTGGGCTTAGAGCAGCTTAGAGCAAGGGGTAGAGCAGAGGGCACAAAGGTATGGGCTACACAAGGTGAAAAGGCAATCAATGTTGTCGTCGTCGTCAGCGTCGTTGTCCTAGCGCTCGTCGCTTTTAGTATTATTTGAGTGGCCCGCGCTGTCGCGCGCTCTGATTGTGCGTAATAGAGCGTTAAACACCTCGAGCAACAGCCTTTTTATACTATTCGTCCTCTGAAAATATGAAAATGGTACAAATGTTTTGTGTACAAGTGTGTAACGGGCCGAAAAAGGCTTAGCAGGCATGCAAAGTATGTTCGAAATGTTCTGTTTATCCATCAGTCTATTTGTCTGTCCATCTATCTATTTGTTTGTCCGTCTGATTGTCCGTTTGCCTGGCTATCTATCTGTCTGTCCGTATGATTGTCTATTTGCCTGTTCATTTATCTGCCTGTACGTCTGTCTGTCCGTCTGATTGTCCATCTAATTGTCTGTCCGTCTGATTGTCCGTTTGCCTCTTCATATATTTGTCTGTGCGTCTGTCCGTCAGATTGTCCGTTTGACGCTCCATGTATTTGTCTGTAAGTCTGTCCAACTATATGTCCGCATGATTGTCCGTTTATCTATCTGGCTTTTAGCTGGTCCGTTTGTCTATCCGTCCGTCTGTTCGTTTGACAGTCCATGTATTTTTCTATACATCCGCCCGACTATATGGCCGTCTGCCTTTCCCTCCGCCTGTCCGTTCATCTATTTATCAATACGTCTGTACGACTAGAAGGCTCTATTATCTGTATAAACGCACAAATATCAGCTAATACCCAAGCTAGAGACTGTGACGTTGACAGAAGGTCCTTCCATGCCACACGAAGATCAGGTGTATTTCAAAATAGTTGTACCACTGCTATCGCCTCTGAAAATTCTTAATTTTGATTTTGTACTTGACTATTAAGAACAGTTTAAAAGCCACAATATTTTTATTAAAATCAATCAATAGCTAGTTATTAAACTCATCTACACTATAAATTTCACTCCCATCGGACAATAGTCATAGAGCTTTATGGAATTTTTTCGTTTTCGCCAAACAAAAATGTTTAGCGGGAATGTGTAAAACTCAAAGCGAATGGTATTTTACAGTCAGGCATGCTTATGCCTGCTGCTGCTGCTTCTTCTTCCTGCTATTCTTTGTATTACTCCTCTTCTGCCTTCGCGCAAGGACGTTGAGAAATCCTGGCGCACATCTTGAAAATTATTACATTAGCATGAGCTGAAGGAGCGGCGAGCGATGGGAGTGCGCGAGAGAGGGGCGCGGAGCGGGGGGTGCCTTACCGGGCATCCTTTGTCTGCGCGGCGAGCGTGTAAGGTAGTAAAAATTATGTGTAAAATGTCCTTGAACCCCTTTGGCTCCCTTTTTTCGACTGCGTCATTGTTTGGAAATTATGTTGAAATTTTATTCCGTTTTTTTTTTAGGTTTTTTAGGTTTCTTCCTGTTGTTCTCTGCTTGTTCCTGCTTTCTGTGTCAACGTCACGGCCCCGCCCCCTGTTGGGTTTTCTTTGAATTCTTGCCGTTTGTTTTTTTGCGGTTATTTTCGCCACGCTTTCAGCTGGTAATTCGTCTATTCTCCTCGCTGCCGTCTTTGATGTCAGTCACAACAATTTTTGCCTCTTGGCTCGACTTTTCCATTTTCCATTTTCATTTTGTTTTTTTTTTCCTCCTTATTTTTGGCAGACCGAAAAGGATTTAAAGGAACTTTCGACCGATTGTATGAATTTGAGTAACGGCAACTTGTTGCTTCCGCGAAGGCGCAGAGTCCTTTGTATTCGCCAGCGCAAAGAGTAAACATATCTATGTATTTCTATGTCTATATACGCATAATATATATCTCTCTGATCCCTCTCCCAGTCTCGTTTTTGTTCCTTTTCCCTCTCTATCTTTATCGACATATTTATCGTGTGTGATATATGTGCGAGCATATTGCATGATAAATATGATGGATTACGGCTGGGAACTGGCAACTCGCTGGGGTCTGCTGGGTTTGGTTGCTTGCTAATGTTGACGCTCTTTATAATATGTTTACACTGTTCTTTGTAACGTGTTCAGTTCGAAGAGTTTCAGTTTTTTTTTATATGCGAAATAAAATTGTTAATTACTTCAAAGTTGCTGTAATTTGATTTAAACAGAGCTTTAAATATAATTTAGTTTAGTTAGCAGATACAGCCGATAAGCGTACTCTTATTTAGCTTATTTTATTTTATTTTATAAAGAGGTTTTTTTAAATTATTGTAAAATATCTTCAAATTCTTCGTTTCTTAGTTGATTTTTGCTGATTTTATACAAGTTTTTTTTTTAATTTATAGTTGATTTTAAATGTTTTATTCAATATGTTTCAACTAATTTCCTTATAGCTACAATTTTTTTTAATCTCAAAATCATTTTTCAATGCTTTATTTTAATTTAGATTTTAGTTTCTTTGTTTTTGGCCATGTCCGTCAGTTTGTCCTTACGTCCGTCTGTCTGTTCGTTTGTCTGTCCGCTTCTTTGTCCGTATAAAACATTTTTCAACGTTTTAGCTTGTTTTAATTACAGTTTTTTCATGTCTTTTTTTTATTCTTTACAACATAGGGGATTTTTGTGTCTTGAATTTATTTATCTGTGTTAATTTGTGATATTATAAGTATTCTTTACTCTTTCTAAAGAAATTTTCGATTTCCACGTAGCAATAGCTATTTTTTTCAAGCTTTTAGAATACATTTCTTTAAATAAAAACAAGTTTTGACTGTTCATTTAAGTTTTTTACTGAATTATTTTCAGGCTAATTTCTTTAATTCTTTATTTTAAAATTTCATTGTAATTATGCTTATTACTTTAAATCTTTATTTGACTAACTTATTATCCTGTTACTTTCTTTAACTCTTTCTTTAAGCAATTTCCACTGCGCTTTGCTACGATTTTTTTCAAGTTTTCTCACATGCTGCTTGCCCTAAGGACTTGAAAAATTAAATACATAATTGCGAAAGCTTCCCTGCTAGCCCCAGTCTGTCAGCCCAGCCTGTCTCTACCCTCAACTTGCTGCCATTACTTCATCTAATTGGCACAATTACTGCCCTAGACATAGTTCTACACAAATACCTGTGCTTAGTTCTCTGTGTATGTGTGTGTGTGTGTGTGAGCAACATATGAATCATTTTCATTGTCAAGTGCCTATCGGACTGACTATGCGATTGTCCAGCTGTCCGGGCCATAACTAGTTCAAACCAATTGACAGCCAAAATCCAAAGAAATGTGAAAAAAGCAACAAAAAAAAATGGAGCAAAAAAAAAAATAAATAAATAAAAAAACTAAGGCAAAGAGCATAAAACGCACTCGCAGTGCACGCGGCAGCGAATTCGAATTTTGAGCGGGCACAGCCCCAAAAGCGATATGTATGCGTGTTTGTGTCTCTGTGTGTGTGTGCGCCAAATGCTACAAAAACAAATGATATCATCTTATCTAAAAACGCAACAAAAATCCGTCGAAGCATGCGGCGCGCTCTTCATGAAAAATAAATAAATGTGCGTGCGGCTGTGCGTGTGTGTGTGTATACATTACACAAACACAAACAGCAAGCGAAACATTTGTTTTTTTTTGTGTGCAATTGAAGAGCTTTCGAGGGGGAGGGGGAGAGAAGCGAAAAAATGCAGTATACACACAGCCGAAAAGTTTTTAGCAGGGTCACACACACACACAAGCAAGCAAGCAAGCATGCATACATGCATACACACATACATAGCTCTACATAATTGCCAAATAGTGTACATAGCGGGCCTACGCAGCAGCAGTCGCAGTCGCAGTCGCAGCGGCAGTCGCAGTCGCAGCAGTCCAAGTGCGAGTACATAACAAATAAATGCTAAAATTTCACAAAAACGCACACCCAAAAAAGCGCACGCACACTGTGACAGACGCACACAAAGCACTCACACGCACACACGCACACGCATACAAACGCAAGCGCAGGCTGCAAAAGTGCGTTCGCTCAAAGGGCAGTGCGAGTGAGTGGGCCGACTGCGTGCGTGCGTATGTATGTGTGTGTGTGTGGAGTGAGCGAGTGTCGGCATGGCGCCAAAATGTGGAGCATTCAAACCGCCCCAAAACTGTACATAGGCGCCGTCGCAGCAGCAGCAGCAGCAAAAAATGCTGTAGCTAAGCAAAAATGTGAGCCAACCCCTCCCTGCCCCCTGCTCCAGCCGCCACTGTCAGCCGAAAAGTGCGTGCAGCACTGCAAACGCGACGCCGGCGCCGCTGTCAACGCTGACGGCGGCGGCCATGCCAAAATACGCAATACATACACACATACATAGGCACACATAGCGGCTGGCGCATACATACGCACAGGCATACAGCGCAACGCAAGCACATACATACACGGACGCACACACGCACTGGCAATACATCGTGCATACACGCATATAATGGCCTGCATTGGTGTGTGCGCGCAGCAAACGCAAAAAGCTCTTTTTCTTATTGGATTTCTCGTAGGCAGCATAGGCAGCGCCAGCAGCAGCCACATAAGCGCCAACTCACCAATACACACACGCACGCACAATGACAGCGTGCCAGCTTGTGTGCGTGTGTGCGTGTGAGAGAGAGTGCGGGGCCGCTGCGCTTGGCTGCGCCGACTGCGCTGCCGCTGCTCCACGTGTTTGTTTGGCATTGCGTAAACTTGCTGGCGCGGCGCTCTTATGTTTTTGTTCTCGGCTCTCGCGATTGCGGCTGCTGCAGGAGCGCCTCGCTTCGCTTTTGCTTTGCTTTGTTGTCGCGCTGCGACTCTCTGAGCGACATGCGCGCGCTCTCATTGAGTGCTACTGCTGCCTTGCATGTGCTTTTGCTCTGTAGCTCAGTGTAGTGTATATTATGACTCAATGGCGCGCGCTCTCTGCGTACAGGCAGGGGAAGTTTGAGTCGAAAATAAAGCTCAAGCGCTCAAGTTTCGCTGCCACTGCAAAATGAATGCGTATTGTTTTGCTTTTTGTTTTTGTTGTTGTTGCTGCTTTTTTTGTTTTCACATGCTTTTTGCTTTTGTTGCAGCACTGGAAGCGCAGGAGAAACGAGTTACTCACTCGAACGCGCAATGAGTGAGATGCCGCGCTGTCGTCGCTTTGAGCGCTTTTCGGGATCTTTGCGGTTTTGTCTGGTTTAATTAATTAATCTATTATTATTGGGCGCATTTTTTTTGTATATTAATTTTTGAGCAGGTTTTGCAGACAATTACAAGTTGATTGCTGGAATTTGATCTTGTGGGAAAAGGATTTTCTATTGTGTTTGGCGCTGCTTTTGTTTTTATTCTTTTGTTTTTTTTTCCTGTGATCGCAGCTTGATTTGAGTGATTCCTGAATCCTCGCTCAGCTGAGCTTTTTTTTTTTTTGAGAACTGCCGCTACACCTGGCCGACCAGCTGAGAGTTCACTTAACCCCCCCTTCCCCTGCCCCCCTGCTGCACCCCTGCTGCGCTCGCAAGCAAGTTTCTAATTTTGAAACATTTCATTTACCCACGAGCATTTTCCACATGAAGGACTCGTGCGACTTATGCAATTTGCCTGCAGACAGACAGAGAGAGGGAGAGCGCGAGTGAGTGAGTGAGAGTGAGCGCACGCGAGAGCGCAGTGTGAGCGAAACTAACCCCCAGCAGCAGAGCAGAGCAGCAGAGCACTGAGAGGTCCTGGCGCTGGGAAGGGGCGGCAGTGCATACACACAAAACATGCAAAGAGTTGCAGCAATGACATCATAAGTCAAGCACAAGAACAAAGCAAGCGAGCGAGAGCGAGTGAGAGAGTGAGAGCGAGAGCGAGCGCATAGTCAGCAGTTGCGTTGAGTCCTTGCAGCTTGCAGTCTTAAGCCTTTTGTTTAATTACTGCACTTTTGCCATTATGCCAATTAGCACTGTGCACTCCAATTGGACTTGAAGCAAAAACAACAACAACAACAACACAGTCGCTGCGCAAGTGGTTGCCTACGTACTGGAAGAGAGAGCGGCAGCGCGCGTCAGTAAAGAGCGCGAGTCCAATAAGAGCAGCGTTCACTCTCTCTCTCTATCGTCGCTCGCGCGCGCACACAAATGCAAATGCTGCATTTGCAACGCAAACAAAATGAAAAGCAAACGCAAAAGCACACACCTACACGCACACACGCAATGCAAAATGCTCGCACTCTCTCACAACCGAAAACTTGTTTTTGCCAGAGCGTGAGAGCGCGAGAGAGCGCGCGCTCTCTCTCAGTTGTGTGTGTGTGTGTGTGTGTTTTTTGTCGCTGCGCTTTGCTGCGTTCGGCTGCGTTTGGCTCTTATGCTCTTGGAGCTGTTGCGCTGCTGCTGCCTGCTGCTGCTGCTGCCTGCTGTTGCGCTGCTGCTGCTGCGCTGCTGCTGCTTCTCTGCTGCTGCTGCTGCTGCTGCTGCTGCTGCTGCTCTTGCTGCTGTGGTGGTGGCTCTGCGCGCTGCCCTGCCAGCGTGTCTGTGTGCGTATGTGTGCGCTCGCTGGCCGTGTGTGCGTGCAGTTTGTAAGCTTGTGCGAGGCGGCCGCATCCGACTGCCTGCCTGCCTGCCTGCTTGATAGCCCATAAACGTATTTTGAATTTCATGCTCGTCTATTCGGCGCTAGGTTTCGGTTGTGCGCAGCTCGCAGCAGCAGCAGCGTTCGTTGTGTGCATTTCTCGGCTCGTCTAACATTTCCCCGCAGCGATTCGAACAGAAGCTGAACACACATTAAAAAAAAATAAAAAACACCAACACACTAAACACAAAAAAAAAATAACACAAAATTACGCAAAATTATTTCTACGAACAATCACAATAATAATTATAATAATAATAATTACAACAACAACAACAGCAACTGCAAACGGAAATGCATAAGAAAAATAAATACAAATTCTTCCTGTGAGAATTGCAATCGCGAAGCGACAGTGCGACAGAGTGAGAGAGAGAGAAAGAAGGAGAAGTGAGGGAAAGCGAATCCAACTGCTTTTCATGAATTTATTATTTAAGTTTAGTTTACGTTCTGGCATAAACAAAATATAACGTCCAAGGCCGGCAAACAAATCACGCATACAAAGACAAGTTGTCGGTGTCTGTGAGTGCCGTCTCGTGTGTGTGTGTGTACGAGTGTGTGTGTGTGCGTTCGTTTGACAAGTGATTGAAGGTAAATTCATTGTTGTTTATTGCCATTGTTGTTAATCAATGCAAGTCCCAGCGTATTGCCAAATGCCAAATCCATGAAATCAAGTGGAAAACCAGCTGAGAAATCCATGACAAAGTGCTACAAAATTGTGCAAATAAATAATAAAATACAATGCATAAAAAGCAGTAAATATAACTGTAATGCTTTCAATATAAATATTAAAAATAAAGTAAAAAGCTATGAATAAAAAGATACGTTCATAAAAATGTTTTAAATAAAGTACAAAGAAATAAATAAAAATAACTATATTCAAATATAAATGTTTAATACAAAAACAATTGTTTGAACTAAAGTAAAGAACGATGAATAAAAAAAATGCTTTTATAAAAAATTAATGAAATAAAATAACAAGAAATAAACAGCAAAACTACTTTCTAAATAATTGTTTAAAAACATAATTTCAAAATAAATTCTTTTAAAGAGAAAATAAAATAAAAAGCACAAAAAGTTTTTCAAATAAATAAAAAAGAAATAAATAAAAAAAAAATACTTGTTAAGAAAATAAAATGAATAAAAAAAAATTTCAATAATTTTACTAAAGTAAATTATTTATAAAAATTTGTATATATAAAATATTTATCAAGACAAAATGCCAATTGTTTAAAAAAAAGACTCTATAAATGATTAATAAATTGCACAATTTTGCTCAAAAAATCTATGCAAATGACTGATAAATTATAAACTATCTTGAAATGCTCTGCTCAAGCAAGGCAAAGTGCCAAAGATTGTTTCAGCAAAACGCTATAAAAAACTATAAAAAAAATCTAAAATATTTAAAAAAATTAAACGCAGAGTTCTATGAAAATTATAAAGTATTTTAAATGCTAAACTCAAGCCACAGAGCCACAAGATACCCTAGCAACTGTGTGGAAACCAAGTGCAGAACAGTTCGAAGGGATTCCCATTTGTGCGTATCTCTGAGATACTTTTCAAACTGTGCAGACTGTGCAATTAGTTTGGCCCGGCACGGCACAGCCCCAGGCGGAGCAGGGGTGCAGTGCAGGCGCAACGCCTCAAGTTTCCCAACCCGTCGAACGACTCGCAGTTCCGGGACAATCCTTACAAATGCAATTCGCTTTTGCTTTTGCCTACACTCGTATCCGCAGCTAAATCCTGCGTGTGCCGCTGTGACTGAGTGTGTATGTGAGCTGTGTGTGTGTGCTGTGTGTTATTGTGTTGCGAACGTGGTAAATGGGGTTGCTCTCCATGCAACTGAAACTGGAAAACGCAGCGAAAACGAGAAGCAGCAACTTTATGCATACGCAAAGTCTGCATCTTTAATCGAGCTACAACACACACACGTGTGTGTGTGCCTGTGTGTGTGTGTGTATGAAATAACATCAGCATTGCGCCTCAAACAATAAACAACCCTGCCCGAACCGCTCCGCTCCGCCCCATCAAGGGCGAAAACGAACTCAGGCGAAATTTCAAGCTAGCACGAAGAACCCCTTTTTGCGCCACGTGTGCGTGTGTGTGTGTGTGTGTGAGTGTGTGTGATTGCAACATGAAAACTGCATAAGCATAGTGAATAAATTAAAACTGCTTGTGAAAGGCATGAGAGCTGTGAAACAGCTTGGTAAAAGGCACAAAAAAAAAAAAAATAAACTGACAAAAAAGAACAAAATAATTAAGAAATTTGAAATAAGTCTTGCATAAATATTTTAAATAATTCTAGAGCATATTAAACATTATCATCAAGCAATAAAAATGATAACATAATATAAAATAAACTATAATGGAATAAATGTGAAGGAAATGACTGCGAAGAAAATTTTATAAATTTCAAAAAAACTCTGCAAACATTTTCAGTGCTTTATAAAATTGGCACACTTCAATTTCCAATGATTTTTATAAATTCTACGCAATTTTGCACGAATTTCCAGTAAAATTTGACACATTTTTCAGCCAGAAATTTCGTGTACCCGCATCGAAATTGAAATCACAATGAAATTAGAATCGCACACTTATGCCCCAAAGGTTTCTATGTAGAAACGACATGCTTGCAGCGTCCACTTGAAATGCGTGTATATAGTAGTATTATATAGTATTCGAATACGCGCGCGATAAGCATTAACAATTTCCTGATGCGACTCGCACTTGGAGCACTAAGAAATTGTCAGCTCGAGCGCGAGATTAGAGCAGAATCGGGGGGAAAAAACAACTAAACGAACATTTGCCAGATGCAGCCCATTGGCGTGTCTCAGATTACTAAACTAATGGAACTGTGATTGCGCGAAACATGTTCCAAAACTGATAAGCCCGATTATTCTGTATACTTTTGACATTGTTTCGAGCTCATGAATGAAACGCACAGCGAGCGAGAGAGATGACAGAGGGGTGGGAACAGCAGTACTGGTAGGGGAGAAAAGCGAATACCCAAAAATCGTTTCTAAGCATTACTACAGATCAATTTTGATAGCAAGAGTTACAGCAGTACCTGCAAATTTCGCTTAAAGAAGAAGAGCATAGGCAATACCTTAGGGAGCTTCGGGTAAGTAGTTTATAGACAAACTACAGACCAAATTGCAAGCGCTAGTTTCAGTACATTCCGAAATAATAAAAAACTTGTACTATAAATAATAAAAAAAAAACTCTAAATACCTCAAAAATAATACCTATAACGCACTCAAGCCTTTTTCGACTTGCCACAATTGATTCTCACTAACTTTACCACAATTTTTCTCTTTTTTCAGGCCCAAATGTCACTGTGAAAATGTCTCAACAAACTAATCACGACAACAAAACCAACAACAATCGGCAGCAAAACCGGCACATGCAACAAAATGCAATTTTCGCACATTTAACTAATTAAAAATCATAAAACAAAAAAATTTCCACAATTTTTTTGATTATGTTCGAAATTCGAGGCTCACAAAAATGAACTGAAGAGAAAAGAAAAACTTTTGTAAATGCAAATGCAAGGCAAAAATTCAAATTGGCAAAAATAATTTTGGGCTTAAAAATTCAAAAATAACAACAACAACAACAACAAAAACTAACTATTTTGGCAAGCTGCATGCGAAGAAGAAAAAAAATTTGAAAAGCATTGAAATTATTTGGCTAATTGAGGGGATTTCGATAAACAGAAGAAGAAGAAGAAAACGGCAACCTACACACAAAATTAAAGGAGGGTCAATCAACTAAGGCAACAAGCAACAAACAACAATTAAATGTAACATTTAACTAAAACCGAAAAACAACAACAACAAAAAGCAAAAATCAGCTAAGCACAAGCAGGCAAAAACCGCAAAAATTTAAGACAACAACAAAATTGGGAAAACTCTTCAAAATTATTGGTTCGGACAAAACGCAATACTAAACACAGCAACACAACAACAGCAACAAGCAACAGCAACATTAGCAGCCATAACAACAACTACAATAACAACAACAACAAGCAGCAGCAGAACGTGTGTGTTAGTTTGCATAAAAATTTCGTTTCGATAAAAGTTAAAAAGAAAATTTATTGAAAAACAAACAAACAAAAAACAACAACAAAAAACAAACACATAAATCTATAAAACATATGTAAATTATATAGATATATATATATATATATAAATATATATCAGTATACGCTTTGAAATTAACTAAGCAAATATTTGGTAAACTTTTTGATAACTCGTAAAACATTACGGCACAAGTGCAGTGCAGTGTGCTGAGTGAATTTATATATAAATATAAAAAAAACATAAATTTGTAAACATTTTGAGAAGCTTTTTGGATTAACGCGAAGATTTGCAATTGGATTTTAAGGTGAGTACGAGTAAAAACTATAAATAAGCACTGATAAAAACGAAAAATAGTTTTAAAATTTAAAATTTGTTAGTTTCTCTCATTAATTAATTTTCTAACGATAATATATTTTAGTTATTACATGCTTGCACTTCATGTGCCACCCTAATCTGTGAAGACACACTGATAAAAACGAAAAGTAATAATTTTAAAATTTAAAATTTATTAGTTTCCCTCATCAATAATTGTTATCATTATTTATTTATTAGTTTTTCGCATGTTTGCACTTCGTGTGCCACCCTAACCTCAATACGCTGCATTGCTTGCGGCATTCTCCAACACTGACTGCAACATAACCTCAACAATAACGCTGCGGCAATGTATGCTAATTACGCAGCGCATTTTCACTCTCTTCACTCAGTGCCTTCCCCTTCCCCCTCTCTGCCTACAGCCATTTTCCACTTTTCGAAAGTTTTCTTCACTTTTTTTGCATTGTCGCAAACATTTGCAGCGAGTCTGTAATTTTAAGTAATATCATTATATTTACTTACATTTATAATTTATGCAAAGAAAAAAAAAAGAAGAAAAAAATGAGTTTTTATTTTCTACGCACTTTTTTGTTGTCGCGCTTGATTTATGAGCGTCGCCGCTGCATATTAATAACAATTAGGCCTCAACTGAAGAAAAGCAAAAGTTGCTCGCACACACACACACGCATATGAAACAATAATTTTTTTCTGCTTTGCATAAATTCAACTTTTCTTATGCTGCGTCGCAGCCGCAGTCGCAGCCGCTGCTGGCGTCGCCGTCCACACGCAACCCCCTCGCGGCGCTGACGTCGCTGCTGGCGTTGCTGCCACTTTGACCTACTTTGAGCGCAGCGCGTTCCAAATTTTGTGCGTTGTGTGTACTTTTTTTTCTGCTGTCCCGCTCTCGCGCACTAACTCCCCCCCCTCTCTCTCTCTCTCTCTCTTGCGTTGTAGTGCGCGCTGTGCGTGCGCTTAAGTGTAGTTGTTGCTGCTGCTGCTTTTGTGGGTCTTCCGCATTTAATTAAATGCAACAACAATTTTGTAATTTTCATGTTTTGTTTTAAGTTGTTTCTTTTTACTGTTTGCGTGCGTTTGTTGTTGTTGCTGTTGCATTTTCACTTGTCGGAAGTGCGTTTCGGGCTTGGCCTCACACCCTTTCGCTCAGTCGCTGTCGCTGTCTCGCTCGCACGTGCGTGCATTTGCACAATCGTTCGTTTTCCTAGAATACTTGCACTCACACCACACCACAAAAGCTCCGCACCTCACCCCCAACTCTCTGACTAACTCACTCACTCTCTCTCGCTCTCTCTCTCTGCATCGCAGACTGCGCGGCTTCGAGCTGACGCAACGCTGCGACGCGTCGCCGTCGTCGTTTGCAGTTGCGCAAAGTGCGTCGCAGTTGCTGCGCCTATGCACTTGAGTGTCACTCGTACGAACCCCCCACCCTCCCACACGCACACACACACGTACAAGTCTCATTAGAGCTGTTCGTGTTCTGCTGCGTCTTCTGCTTTAATAATTGTGGCATTTTACGACCTGCCACTGCAGTTGTTTGAATTTTAATGCCTTCGCTACCAAGAAAACGGATCCAACGGCAACAACAATAAGCAATAAGCAATAGCATAAGCCGCGCTCAGTTGTTGTTATTACAGTTGTTTGGCTCTGTCAACAGTGTAGAGTGGGAGGCAGCACTGCGACTCCACTCATAATTGAGTCATAATTGGCTGCGTTTGCACTTTCAATCAAGCAAGCGAGACAGAGACAGCAAGACTCAACTGCAGTTACTCGAAGTGGCGCGTCAAGTTGCTCAAGTGTAGTGTAAATAAATACTGAGTATTGCGTAGCATAAGTGGAGCAGAAGCGCGCTCTCTCGCACATGCAGTTTTGTTTTTGCATGCCTTGCAGCGGCTCTCCGCTCTCACACTCAAGATGGCGGCCAATTGCAGTTCCTTGCAGCGGATCGGCAGGTTGCTTAATACTGCGTATTGCAGAATTTCTCTCTCTCTTGCACACAGCTAATGCTAGTTTTTGCATGCCTGGCGTCGCCCGCTCTCCCACTCAAGATGGCGGCCAGCGCTGCAGTCGAGCCAATTGCAGTTCCTTGCAGCGGATCGTCAAGTTACTCAAAAGTGCGTATTGCCTAGCATAAGTGACGCAGAAGTTCGCTCTCTCTCACACGCAGCTTATGTTAGTTTTTGCATGCCTAGCGTCGTCCGCTCTCACACTCAAGATGGCGGCGAGCGTTGCAGTTGAGCCAAAAACGTAGCCAAAAGCCAATGAATAACGACGCCCCAATGGTATGCGTTTTCTATTTGTGCAAACTATGCCGACAATGGCGAACGCTCACAAACACACACACAAACACAACCAGGCATAGGCACAGCTAAGAGACACACATACATACACTGCATGCGAAACTTTTGCCAATACGTGAGAGCGTGTAAGTTGGAATGCGAATTGAGCGAGTGAGTGCGGTTGTGTGTGTGTGTGTGTGTGTGCGAAGTGGAGCAAAAGGCAACTGGCAACTGGCAATTAGCAGCTGGGGAATAGTTTGCCATAGCATTGCACATAGGCTCCGTCATATCTACGCAACTGTATGTACATACATACATACATACTACACACACACACAGCGAAGTGTATGCTCTCGCACACAGACGCCTACACTCGCTCTGCAGATAGCGGCAAGTCTGTGTGTGTGTGTGTCTGTAGGTTTAGGCCTAGGCATATGGCCAACTCAGCTGGCCAGCAACATATTCGAGTGCTGCGACAACAAAAACAACAGCAGCAATGAGTAAAGCAAATACACACACACACATACAGAGAGCAGTAGACGCTGACAGGTTTTCACTGTATTTAACAAAATAATATTTATTTTCCTTTTGGCTTTTCAAACTCGGAAACTTGTCTAGCGCTTTAAGCCGCGCTCAATTAGCGCCGATTTCGCAGCAAAGTTAAGAAACGGTACAAAATGCACTGCCAAAATGGTGCGTGCTTTGGTCTTTATTACAGGCCATAAAGTTGCGAGATAGCGCACGGGGTGTTAGTTTGTTAAAATTCAAAAAAGACACTGTTAAAAAAAACTATAAAGTACTAGAATGCTATGCTAGAAATACTAAACAAAAAATATACTTAAAGGAAATAAAAATACAAATATAATAATAGTAATAGCAAATACATTTTTTAATGTAGTTTTTTAAGCCGAATACTAAGTTTTTTGCCTATTGTAAAAGCATTCAATACTAAATAAAAGTCATAAATTTAGTAAATATAAGTTTTTTATATAAATAATACCTTTTAAATACCAATTATTCATGGTGATCGCATTTTTTTTATAGAATTTTTATGCTAAATATACAAAAAGGCCTCGAAAATATAAAAATATAAATTTACAAAAAACAAAAACTATGCAAGTAAAGCGCAATGAGCATTTGTAAATATTTTTTATTAATTTCAGTAAAATAATTAACTAATAAACTAATTTATTTATAATTTTTAAAAGCTAAACTTCACAATATTTTACAATAAATCGAAAAACTACAATAACTAACTAATAAACAAGTTATGTATAATATTTAAAAGCTAAGCTTCTCCATATATTTACTAAAAATCGAAAAACTAAATATTAATATTATTATTATAATTATTATTATTAGGCATGCGCCTTTTCCGCAAAGAATGACGATCTTTAAGCTGTAAAACCCATAAAATTCAACTGGAATTCCAGCAAAAATTCTCATTAGACTCAAAGAGCAAGACCAAAATTCCCCAGCATTTTCTTCCACAAAATACGTACCGAAATTTGTCAATTTGTAGCAATTACAACACAAAAATTGTATAAATGCGCTGATAATACACACACACACACACGCACACACACATAGGCAGACGCGGCACGCACAAGGGCGCAGCAAATACATAAAAAAAAAATTTCAAATTGAAATACAAAAGGCCAGACGTAGGCCTACTATGTACAGGCATTAGTTATATAGAGAACTATGCACGCACACACAGCCAGGCGCACACTTGTCAGCCCACACACACACACGCATAGTGTGTCTGACTGTGCAAACGCAGCGCAAAAAATATTTACGCGTTTGTGTTGTTGCCTCGTCTATTTGTAGATTGTGTCAGAGTCGCATCTAAATTATTGCGGCCTACAATTAAATTGGCTGAAAGTGCGTGCCGGGGGAGCGCTGAAGGGGGGCAGCGCTGCTACTGGCCGCTTCGCTCTATCGCCAACGCCTGCACGGCAACGAAAAATATAAAAAAAAAATAGAAAAAAAAACTACAACAACAACTACAGCGAGCAGCGATAGAAAAAACCTTGAGCTCGCACAACATAATTAAAAATGTGCGTAGACGCACACACACACACACACACATAGGCACACGCGCAGCGTTTGCAGCGCGCGCAAAGCTTTTCCTGCTTTATAAATGACATTCACGCGCACTAAATACATACAAAGAGCAAAAGCAACTAAAAAAGCTCAACTGCAAATACAACAATGCGCGCGCCCTACAACAGCAACAACAATGAGTCAAGCTAAAAATGGCTTCAGCGGCAGCAGCAGCATATGCCTTAGGCCTAAATACATAACTATGTCCCCCCCCCCCCCCCGCGCTCTCTCCCACAAATGCAAAAGCTACGAGCACTGCGAGAGAGAGCGCGCGCACACGCCCGCTCACGCACTATTCGAGAGAGAGAGAGAGAGCTTTGCGAAAGCTCGTGCAGCCAGCGATCCGATCACCATGCGGTTTGCCCAATCGACGCACGCAGCAGCAGCGGCAACAGCGACAGCAGCAGCAGCAGAACTTAAACTCAATTTAGATAGGTCAAGAGAGCGGGGCAGCTGAGCGGTAGGTTACTCAATCGATATTTATTGATAGCTGGAGCACATTTATGCTCAGAGGAGACAAGAATTTTGTTTTATACATTTTTCCCAATTTTATGACTGATATCGCAAGTTGTGGGTAATCGATAAGTATCGATTAAATATAATAAGTTTAATTTATTTGTAACTGGGAGGCAATTTTATGAGAAGTAATTGCCAGAATTAATAATTATCGAAATGCATAAGTTAATTTAATGGAAACAATCGATATTAATCGATAACTAAATGTTAGCTATGAGTAGCATAAGTAGAAATTATCGTCAGTTTTGAGGTAAAAAGAATTTGCCACACTTTATAATTATTGAAATGTAATTTTAAAAAAAACCGATAATAATCGATAAAAGCATGCAATTTATGATCAACACAAGTATAAATTATGGTTAATTTTGAGGCTAAAAAAAGTAGCTACAATTTTTAATTATTGAAATGTAATTAAATGAAAATAATCGATAGCAATCGATAATTTAATGAAGTTTGTGAGCATAAGTAGATATTACGCTTAAATTGAATTTTCCAGAATTTATAGTTATTAAAATGCAATTCAATGAAAACAATCGATAACAATCGATCAGCTAATGCAATTTACGAACGGCAGTAAGAAGTCGCGACAATTTACAATTATTGAAAAAATGATCGATAGCTATCGATAGCTATTTATGAGCAGCATAAGTATGACTAATTTTGACTCAATTGTTTGTCTTTTACTCCTATTTTCAATAAGACCATGCAATCGATATTTATCGATTAGTATAATAATATTAAATTAATATTATTTCTATTTAATTTATACTCCATTTGCCTATTCAACTAACTACATGTAAACCAAGTCCCTCACTCTCAGTCTGTTGTCAGCTCTTCTACTACTCTTCTTCTTCTACTGCTGTCCGTCTTCAGCCCAAACGAAATCCGTTCGAACGGAAGAAAAATGTTTATTTAATTGTGCTAGAAGAACCCTTTCGGTCTCCCCCAATTTGTTTTTAATAACACCTAATTAAGTCGAGCATAATATGCGTGTGCCCGGCTGTATGGTAAAATACACACTCCAACACAAATTGACTTCTTCCAGTTGACGTTGTTGTTGTTGCTCTCGTTGTTCTTCCCGTTCTTCTTGTAAATTGCCCCAATCTCGCAGCGCCGGCGTCAGCACTTGAGGCATTGTGTGTCACATGAGATTCCTGCCACACACACACTCACACACACATGCACATTTATTTTGTATTTCTTTTTTGACGTTCTTTGATTTTTGGCTACACCCCTCACACTCCCCCCGCTCGCACGCTCTGGCTTAACCCTTGGGGAGGCAAGTGAAGCAAAGACGTTTGGAGTGCACTCGGCGCGCAGTTGGCGAACAGAAGTGGAAACAAAAAGCACAAAGAAATTGTTAAGGAAATTAAAAAGCATAAAAACAACAGCAACAGCTTCCGTTAAAACAAAGCGCGAGCAAGAGAGAGAGAGGGAGTAGGGGCTCTACCTCTCCCTCTCTCTCTCGCAACAACAGAAACACGCAAGCAGCTCGCATATGCAGCATTTACCGTTAGCATGAGCAGAGCGCAGTGGCGGGTAAGACGTGTGCAGAGCGGGGGAAAGCCTGCTTAATTGCTGGGTTTGTTGCTCACTGCTAGAAGCAGTACCAAATCGAATGCGTCGCTTGTTATAGGAAAAGAGCAATTTTATAGCAGTTGCAGCTGCGACAAGGGAACTCATTATAATCTTCACTATAGCTTGCAGAAGCTTGCAGTAAAAAATCGTAGAAGTAATATTGATGATCTTAATTTCAGCACGCTTTTAAATAAAAATATATGCTAAAACATCAGGGTCTGCTCTTACTGCATTAATAGTACCATATATATTTAAGATTTTTTCATGATTGAGTTTAATATATGCAGTTTATTTAAAGATTTTCTTCAAGATTTTATTGTTTCTCTGTTTTTTTTTCTTTCTTAAAAACAGACTGAAAATCTGAAGAATAACTTTAGTTATTGCAACACAAGAACTTGTCTTTGAAAAACTTGCATTTTTACAGATTTTTTCAAAATATCACTTATTTTCTAATACTTTTAGCTCTACATTGGTTTAAAGCCCTGATAATTTGTAATTGATACTAAAAAGTTTAGATCATTCTAACTCAAGAGCTTCCTTATGATAAAGTTTTATATTTCCAGCGTGTTTCAAGTCTTTCGTTTTGTTGCTATTGCTGCTTTTTACATTTAAGCTCATATTTTAGACTGCATTTCTGAATGATGCCATTTACTGTAACTTCAACATTTTCTGATAATTACACTAAGGTGTTTCTGTTTATTTTAATTCGTTTTTCACAATACAATTACCTTTTTTTGAAACATTTTAAAAACATCTTCAGTTCTCTTTTTTCACACTTTGAAATGAAAGAGTAAAATATAAGCTACTCTAATAATTCCTTAGCTGACTTTAGCATTTTAGTAGCATTTAGTATCATTTTAGCATTTTAGTATCTTATATACTGATCAGAAATTTTATATAACTATTACTACTCTTACCTTAATATCAATTCAACTGCCCGACCTCTTGCATATGAGTTCAACTAGCATAAAGTTAGTTCATTCGGGCTGCTTTCACGTCGCTTGCAACGGAAAGAAAAGCCCGCGTTGTTTTCGACTCTGCGCCGCGCTAATGAACTCTTCAAAAGGGGCACTGCCACCGCTAGACACTCTCTCACCTTCCCCGTCTGCGTATCCCCTCCCTGGCTGCCAGTGCCTGCACTTGCAGCAGCGTCAAAGCGTCGACGTTGCCGTGGTTGCATTTGGTAATTAGAATGGGTAACTAGGTGGCCGGCAGCCCCGGGTTGGGTACGGGCTTGGACCGGTAGTCTGAGCTGGGGTCGCGCTGGTGTGGGCTCCACTGTCTATCAGCCGTGCAGCCATGTGTGCAGTTAACCCATGATCCCCTCTACCGCGCCCCTGCCCCCTCAACGTTGAGTGCACTTCAAAGTAGCAATTCAATTTCATGGTTACCAAGATTGCCGCCTGACTCGGCGGCTTCGTTTTTCTTTCGGCTTTTTGGTTGCTCCTCATGTTACCCGTTTGCCGTGCACTCTTTTTGCGCTCCCCTCTCAACGCTGCATTCCCTTTTCGCCGTAAATCACGGCCATAAAATGCACGTGAGTGCAGTACACGCAGTCAGGCCCTTTTATGGGCTCATTCACACTCCAAACTGTATTTCGAATGAATTCTAATTGGAATGCAATGCGAGGCGGGGCTGATAAGTAATGCAGGTATTTTAAAAAATAGTTTGCAGTTGCTTGATAGAGTAGATCATATTATAAATATAGTTTTTCTGAAAAATTCCATTTTCTTACAAGCTTATGAGCTTGTCAGTCAGTTAGTAAACCTTTCTTAAAGCTAATATGATTTTACCATAGTAAAAAAGCACTTTATTTGAAAAACTAGATATAGTCCGTGAAAATTGAATTATTCAACTAAGCTGCCTGCCAATCTATAAGGCAACACTCGTTTCAAAGCTACTCTCGTGCTGAAAGCTTATATATTTTTTAAGAAGTGAAACTTTACAACGTCGTTGATTTTCTTAAAAAATAAAACTGTATTTATTATATTCGAAAACGTTTAGTTTTTCTTAAACAGCTTGCAAATTTATCAGCCAACCCTCGTTTTGCTCTTTTTAAGTCTTATATGATTGTTAAATAATGCAACTCTAGACTATTTTGAAAAGTATATAGTTTTATTTAACATTCTGCTAACTGTTCAGCCAACCCTCGTATGATAAGTATTGCTATTCTTAAAGCTTATAAAGTTATATTATAAAGTTATATTATATTATTTAAAAGTAAATTTTCTTGAAGTACCTGCTAACTGTTCAGCCAACCCTCGCATGCAGAACTTGCAGTTGTTGCCTGCTTTATCGCCGATCAGCGCAGTGTTAAAGAAACACCTTGCAGCAGCAACAACCAACTGTTGCCAGAGCGTGTAAGGGGCGGAGGGAGGGGAAGGGGTAAACCACCCACGCATAACGCTAACGCAGCGCGGCCTGAGAAAATGCATAAATTGTAGACGATTTCGTAAGAGTTGCCCGTGCACTGCTCCGCTCCCCTGCCCTACACTCGAAAGTGTGACTTACAATCGAAATGAGGCAGCGATGCGTAAGCCATGGAAGAGGAGAAGGGAGGAAAGGAGAAGCGCAGCACAACACGCTGCCAACTCCAGCGGAGCGCAAAGTGGCCCAACGCAACGCAACGAGACTTGACGCTGCGCTGCGCTGCGTTGACTTTTGACTGCGCTGCACTCGGCCGACTGCGGCTTTGTCTCTGTTTTGGCTGAGTGCATTCAGACTGCCGGAGAAGCCTTGGGTCGTAGCATCGCATAGTGTAATATTTATTATGCAAAGCTTGGCTTAAAGACTTAAAGCGGTTTATAGTGTAATTGCAGCATATTCTTAGTATCAAAGCGGAAATTGTTTGTAGTTGAAGGAGAAACTAGATGGGAAATACGATAATATATATAATATAATACAAAATACATAAAATATAATGCAAAATACATATTATATATAACAATACTATGTATTAATTTTTTTTTAGTAAATGGATCATTTTTTAAAGAATTATGAAATACTAGGCTTAATACTGTTAAGATCAATAATATTACCTTTATCCTAATGATAATTAAATCGAAGCCAAGGCTTGATCTTTGCTTTATTATTGAGCCTAAAATTTCGTATTTTTGAAATAAATTTATTATTCACTGTATAAATACATGATATACATATCATGTATTTTTACATTAAATGCATGCTATAGTCTTCTGATATATTCTAATAAAAGTTTATCTAACTGTAAACTTTTTTTACTCATAGTTAAAATTTCCTAAGAAGTTTTACAAAAGTTTTTTACTTTGATAAATCAACTTTAAAGAGTTTTCGCTATAGTTACATTTTTATTTACAACCCCAAACTAACATAATCTTTTCTCAAATCATCCAAATCTATCTAATCATCTAATCACTAAATCATCTTTAACTTGCAACATTTTAAGTCTATCACATTCCGGCTAACGCTTTCGCCACAATTTCAACAAAGAAACGCTGAAAAAAAAAAACTAATTTTGTAGAACTTTTCACTAAGCTAAAATACTAAATAACAAAAGTCCAGTAAATTTCAGTGAAATCGAGGCGAATTTGTAAGCCGGAACTTGACTAATTTCAAACTATATTGACGCGGCCTTATGCCATTCAGAGGCAACAGGCCTTTGATAGTAAATACACTATACACTATGCTACATACCATATATTTCCGCAACTAATTTCCTTTTCGCTTTTCTTCTTCTCCATTCTTGCAGGTAAGCAGTCGCCTTTGTGGCCAACTAATTAGGCCGTCCAACTGCACGTAAGTTGTTGGCTTTGTTGTTGTTATTTGGGTTTCTACTGGCCACAGGGGAATTTGCATTTGGCCATTTTGGTGCGATTTCTAGCCATAAATTTCGCAATTAACGACAAATGTCACTTTGTCTGGCCCGCAGGCATCGACGAGGCCGACATCCTGCGCTTAACCCCTTTGCTGGCAGCCCCGCCGGGGTTGCTTTTAGCCCGGCCAGCGAAGCGTGCAGCCCCTTACCCCCACAGGAGGAGGCCACTCTTACGGTCTGCTTCGTCCTGCAATTGCATTAAAAAGCATAAATTTACTTTAGCATTGGACGTTATAAAATCCATTTATGCACTTCACTTGCTGCTGCCTCTTCTGCACCGCTTTTTTCTAGCCTTTTTCTCATTCTCTCTCTGGCATTTTGCATGCCCCTGCGTTGCATGCGGCTGCTGGTCTGCTGGTCTGGACATTGTCCGGACGGGCAGTCGTAGCCAGGCCCGGACTGCGGCCCCTGCAATCTACAATAATTTCTGATTTCTCTGCTGTCCTTTTGCTGCGCTGCTGTTGTTGTTGTTGTTTGTGCTACAAAAAATGCCAATTTCTGCAGCCGGCACAAAAAAGGCAGCAGCAGCAGCAGCAGTAACAACAACAACAACAACAACAACACCGGCAGCAGCAGCAACGCGAGTCTATGCAATTTTTGTAGGAAAAAAGAAATGCTTGCAAACGCCCATGGACGCTGCCACGCCCCGTCAGTGGTGCGCTTTGTTTGCTTGGCTCCGTTTTGCGCTGTTGTTGCCGATGATGAAGTTTCATTTAGACACGACTCGAGTGGCAGCCTCTCTCTCTCTCTCTCTCGCTCTCGCTCGCCGGCGACGCCGTCAGCCTGCGGCAGGCGCCCGCATGGCTGCCCCATCCGAATGCAAAGCGATGCCCACGAGGTGGTGGCGCTGCTGAGGCCCCCGGCCAGCTGGCATTTTATTGCATGTTATGCCTTCGTGCACCCAGCAAACAGCAGTGGCAGAAACAACAACAACAACACGGCAGAGAGCAGCTCCAACCTTTTGCGAAAATGTGTTTTGTATGTAAACCTCTTGAAATAGCCGAAAATTGGTGGCCCTAGCTTTGGGCAGATATATTACTGATCGTAGGAGAGATAAGAGGATAGTGTATGACAGGGAGAGAGAAAAATAACGAGTGAGAGGGAGAGAAACAGAGAAAAAAGGAGAGGCAGACGATGAGAGAGATATAGAGAAGAGATAGAGAAAGAAAGAAAAATAGAGTGAGAGAGAGAGGGAGAGATATATAAATAGAGAGAGAGAGAGAGGAAAAGAGTGATATAGAAAAAAAGGGAGCGAGAGAGAGAAAGAGAAATAAAACGAGGGAGCTAATGAAAGATAACGAAAGAGGAGAGAAAGTAAAAGAATATAAGAGAAAGAAAATAACATAAAGCAAACAAAGAGAAAGAGAGATACAGATAGATAAAGTAGAAGAGAAGAAAGTACATGTATGTAAAAGTGATAGAAGAAAGGAAAAAAAATTCAATTAAAAAGAGATAGAGAGAGATGAAAAAAAAGATCTTGAGAAAGAAAAATAGAGGAAGTTCTAAGAGAGAAAGAGAGAGATAAATTGAAAGTGAGAGAGAAAAGGCAAAAGAGATTAAGACTATTTAAGAGAAAACCCAGCAAGATCTATAATATTTTATCAAAAGTTTTAAATATTTTAAATTTATTTGGAAATTATTTCGAGTACTTAATAAGCAAAGAATCAGATATAAGCTAAAGGAGGAGGAAAGTTAATATTAAAGTAAATCATGCCTAAATATATTTGTTCATAAAAGTTAAGATAGCTACAATGAGATATTTAGCTCATTATTTTCTTTAGAAAATCCAGCAGAAAATATAATATTCTATTTCAAATTATAATTATTTCAAATCTTATTCAAATCTTGTCTCAAATTGTATACGGAAAATCGATTTAAAAAGAATTAATTTATTAAAAAAACAGAATTCTAAGCTCTCTAACAAATTCTGTTCTTGCCATAAACTTGCTTCGCTGGCCTAAAAGTATGCAGCACAAGGCAGAGTGAAAACGCTTAGAATACACAACTGGGAACATCACTCATTTATATGCAATATAGATACGTACATGTGTAAACTATATACATTCAAGTTGCATATACCAGCTCACATATCAAACGAGCGCAGAGAGCGGGCAACCCCTTTGCATAGTTGGGCCATAAAATAGTTTAGTTTTTATTGGAGCGCATGCAATTCTCTTGATTGGTCAGTTGCAGTTGCCCTCCCCCCCTGCCTTCTCCTCCCTCTCATATTTTCTCTTTTTGCAGTTTGCATATTTTGCAGCATTCAGTTTCAGTTTTTGCTGCCGCAATGTTTCAGTTTTCCGAGCTTTCCGAGTTTGTCCTGCTGCTGTGCTGCTGCTGCTTCGTGTGTCCATTTCCATTTCCGCTTTGCTCTGGGCTAATATAATTTCGATATTTGCAACGTGTCCACCCCCTGCCCGTGTCGCCTAAAAGTTCATTTCCTCTCTGTTTGGGGCGTGGCCAGAAATGCTGCAGTGCCGCCTCCGCCCCCCTGCCTTCTTGTCTCTGCATTGCAGTCACAAACTGCAGCAGCAGCATAAAGTAACGCAACAACAACAACAACAGTAGCAGCATTTATTTTCCCACTTTGGCTTTTGCTATATATGATTTTTTGTCTCTTTCTGCCTGCCTCTGGCTGTCTCTCTCTTTCTCGCGCTTCCTCTGAATTTTGTGTCTGCGTTTTAAGCGCCGCTTTTTGTTTGCTTTTGTAATTTGTTGTGCACATGTGTGTGTGTGTGTGTGTGTCTTGTTTTTGTTTGCATGCGCTTTTCTGCAGAATTTTCGGCAATATTCCATTAATACTTTTTCGCTCTGTGTTTGTTTTGCCAGCGTCGCGCGGCGCACTGTAAAAAAAAACTTTTTGATAAATAAATTTTACGATAAAATGCAGGAAAATGCAGAAATGCTCGCAGTTGTTGTTGTTGTTGCTGTCGTTGTTGTTGTTTGCCCGGCTGCTATGCAGCATAAATAAATCATCATTGCATTGGGGGATTTATTTGCGTTCGGCTTCGTTTTCAATTTATTGAGAGCCCCTCTATTCCGTCCACTTACTCACTCCCCTAGAAACTGCAGTCTGGTGTGAAATAAGAACAAGAAATTTTTATCAAACGGAAATGAAATTGAACATGCACGGAAAAAGTCTGTCTATAGCTGAGTTCGTCTGTCGGCAGCTTTTTTGTTGGCAAACTTTGCGCAAAAATAGTTAAAAGCATTTTTCACAGTTTTAATGGAAATTTTTTGCGAGTTTTTTTTGTTTGGTAATTCATTTAAAGTTAAGTTTAAGTGGGGGAATAAATGATTTTTGTTTGGATATTTGTACCAAAAGTGCATTCATATATTTAAGTTCTTATTTGAAAAAGAAAAAATTTTAATTTAAGGTTGGTTGAAATTAATATTTTCTTATAAAGAGTTAATTTTAAAAATTGAGCAAAATAGAAAAATAAAATTTACAGAAAATGTACAAAATTTATAACATACAATTATGTATGAAATTTTAATATGCTTGCCGAGGGTGGTTCGAAAACTCCATAAAGATAAATGAGTTAATACTTGTAAACAAATTGTTTCTTATAAAAAATGTATTTTAAAAATTGGCCGAAGTGGAAAATTAAATTAAACAAAATACAGAATTCAACACACATAATTACCTATTGCATAACATCTTAATATGCTTGCAGAGGGTTATTTGAAAACGTCACATGAAAAAGCGAATTTAGGCTATTATCGATAATTTAAAAAGTTATTTAATACACTTCCGAAATCATGGAAAAGCATTTTTTGCTAGTAGAACATAGAACTATTATTTTTCCAAAATTGCACACAAATCTAAACCAAAATTACTCCATGAGAACACTGCATAATCCAGTTTAAGGCATACAAAATTGGAATTCGTTCGGCCCATAACAGTCGAGTTATCCCTTGGGAGCTCAGACCAAATTTACGAGGCTTTTGCACCCCAAAATCAAGGCTGACTCAGAATGCAATTTGGATTGACCGACGTCGAAGAGCAATTTCTCACCGCAGTCTGCCGTACTCTCTTGCCACGCCTGCACAGGAAGAAGTTGAGGCAATTGCCTGGTTTGCCCGCCCACTCTCCACTCTCCTTCCCTTCCCGCTGGCCATTGCAGCAAATCACACAAATTAACTAGACAAAACTGCCGCAGGATGCCACACGAAATTCTAATGAAAAATACGTCAAGCAAAAAAAGCCAACACCAGCTCCCACTGACTGGTCGTCTATCTGCAATAAATGCGATAAATTGCTCAAGTGCACAGGAACCCCTCCCTCCCAGCGGAAAGGGCGGCCAAAAGCAAAATGCAGGCAAATTATGGGCCCGCTGCGAGCAGCTGACAAAGACAAAGCCCAAGCCAGAGTCAGAGTCAGTTGTAAATAGTGAAAGAGTACGAAGAGAGAGAGAGAGAGAGAGAGAAAGAGTGTGGTAGAGCGTAGTATAGTAGTAGTAGTAGAGCGTAGTACTATGTAGTAGACAGACAGACAGACGGACGGACAGGCGAAGGCAGAGACGGGCAGGCCAAATGAATTTTCACTCATTTCCTTATCGTCTGTGATTTCCTTGCCAGACAGCAGCACACACAGTGTCACACACACACACACTCACACACACACACGCACACAACATGCTGACAATTTTAAATGAATTTTCTATGCAGGCAGCCCATACAACCACCCGCTCCCCCCTCCCACGCTGTGTCTGCTGCGCAGCGTCTGTCGCATTGTCTACACACACACACACACACACACCAACACACACACAGAGGCGAAAAAATGCAGTTTGTGTAGCCTGAAAGTTTTTTCGTGCAGGCCAAAGGCAAAAAATCAATGGCTGAGGGTTGGACCTGCACAACGCGATGATCATCGTAATCATCGCTACGATGATCATCATCATCATCATCATCGCACTGCTGGCAGCATCAACGTTTTCGGCTTGTCATCATTACGAAAGACACAACAACCCTCGGCCTGCAGCAAGGGGCGCCAGCTGACTGCACACAACCCCCAGAAAAAACTGCAGAACACAGCCCAAGCCCCAGCCCAGGCAACACACACACACACACACACATACAGGCGGGCAGCTCGACAGCATTCAGGCCAAAAAAGGAACAGCAGAAACTTTCACTTTTTGCATGCGGCATTTCGCACAGTGCAATGCGCCAGAAGAGCGTGCGAGAGAGCTAGCGAGAGAGACCGAGAGAGAGCGAGAGCGAGCGGCAACCCTTTGGAGCCGCAGCATGTTGTTATGTAGTTGCAATTATTTCATAATATTTCCCATTTTCCGCGAGTTTCCCTCGCACAACTGCAGTGCAGAACTAAAGCATACTTTGCGGCGCCGCGGGGGTTGCAAATTGCAGCCAGCACACACGCACACAGCACACACATACAGGCAGACGACTGCAGAGCGAGGGTTGCGCCGGTTTGAGGGGCGTACGAAAACTTTTGCACTTCATGTACACACACACACACACACACACGGGAAGAGCAAGCAGGCGGAAATGCTAACGCTTGGAAAAACTTTGCCACAGCTGTGTCGGTGTGTGTGTGTGTGTGCTGCTGGGGGTTGCATGCTACGTGCACGAGTGTAGATAAAAATATTTTAATTTATTTTACTTTCGACTGCAGTGAAAGAAGGCGCAGCCAGCAGACCAGGCAAACTGACTGCCCTGAGCCCCTGCTGCTGCCTCCCCTCGCTGGCATTTTCAGCTTTTCCTTTTCGCACTGCTTTTTCGGCCCGCCAGCACGCTGTCTGCAGAGGGCATTGCATATGCATAGTGCCATATGCACGAGCTGCAAATACCCTGTAAACCTAGAGAGTGGCTCTACAGGCAGTGAGCGTGCAGCTAAAAATAAGTTGATATTTTATTTTTAAATCGCAAATATAAAATTAATTTTTTTTTTAATTCCCATTAATTATTTTAAAATCTTAAATATAAATTAAATTTTTTAATTCCTACTCAAAGAAAATTCGACTTAGCTTGCAATTTTAGCCAGTTGCAAGCCAAAAAAAGCTCGCAGTGCATAGCCAATTATTTTACAGGGCAGCTTGTGTGCTATCAATGCCAGTTACTACCGAGCTTTACAGCTGCATTTGTCGCCTGCAGCTCCAAAAGCGAATTCCTCTATTCAAAGGGACTCCCATGTGTGTCCGTCTGTCCGTGCGACTCGTCTGGTCGCCTTTTGCTTGTTTGTTTTTTGCTTTTGCAGTCATTTTATTTATCTTTGATAAAAGGTTTTAGTTATACATGTGTGTGCGAGTTTTTGTGTGTGTGTGTATGCTCGTCAATAGTGGCTTAGGTTAAAAGGTTTTTTGTTTCGGGGCTTTGACGAGTAAAAACCTCGAACAAACGTTGAATAGTGGCGATTTCGAGTTGGTTTTGAGTTGCAAGCACTTTAAATAAATTTTGAAAATGCCATAGAGCGTTTATGAACTTAAACTATGCAAATTTTGGCTTAACTAGTTTTTAAACATTTAAAAAAAGCTTATTTATTTGCTTAAAATTTGTAAAAATTGAAATTTCAACTAAATTTGTAAATATTGAAATTATTTATTTACCCTCTTGTACCTAAAACTTCTATAAACGAACTTTTAACAAATCTATAATTTTAGCAAGCCTATAAATATTAATAAACTTGTTGTATACCCTGTAAAAGCATTAAACGCTGCATTTCTGCTTTTTTAATTTATGCAACGCGCACTCCAAATTGAAAGCAATCGCCCACAATGAATGTCGAGCGTTGGAATATTGTTTTGTGCACACAAAATGTCAAATGTTGCTAAAAACAATTGATATTCAATTTATGATGGACAGCAGCAGCTGCAACAACAATAACAAAAGCGACAAGCAAATAAAGAAAGCCGCGAACGGCATGAATCATGCGAAGCAAGCCGAAAAGAGAGTCGAAAAACACCCACCGACACTTCAAGCGGCCTGCATATAGAAGGTGGCACATATAGGCGCTCCATACACTACATACAATATACACTATATATATAGTATATACAAATATATGGTATACTGTGCATGTAGTGCGCCTCAAGTTCGCTCCAGACGCGTTTGTCACGACTCGAAACTGACACAAAAGCCGAAAAAACAACAGAAGCGACACAACAACGAAAATGTCGCATGCAATTTACTGCAAAATGTTCGGGGGGGGGAAGAAAAAAAACGGGAGAAAAGCAGAAGAGGAGTAGCAAGCAAAAGACGCAAGAGCGGGCGCGGTGCAGAAAGCACTTTGCTTTGTCGCATGACTTTTACTTTTTACTTGTGCCAAACAAACACACACTTACACACACACACACACACACGTATTTTATTTACTATTGTTGTTGCTGCTTTGGCTGATTGCGTGCAACAACTTGGCAACTGCGACGCCACGAACGCGTCTCCTGCCGTCTCGAAGAAAGCGAAAGTTATGACATTTTGGCAGCCAACGAAAGTGCCGCGTATCTCTATATATATTTGTGTGTGTGTTAGATTTGTATCTACAAATTGCAGTTGTCATGTGGCTAAATTTAGCGCACGTTTTCGCCACAATTTTCAATGACGGAGAACAAAGTTCAAAACTCAAAGTAAGATTTTCCAAAAAAAATATATATTTGAGAAATATTTTATGAATAAAGCGTGTGAAGGTTGGAGTAGATACACACAGTTAAATATCAAGTGATTAATCTGATAAATAAATAATTATAATCAAGTAATGCAGCGGTAGGCTTTAGGAATATTCAAATATACTTCTCAGATTACTGCGAAATGCTCAAAATACTATATCATATATAGTATATTTAGCTTATTTCGGTATACTATCTGCTATAAAGTTAATATAGCTAGACTTGTTTTTATTTTTTTCATATATAATACAGCGACTTCAGCTTCATCTCAACTTTTCTATCAATTGCCAATTTTAACCAATTTTAGAGTTAAATATTTACCTCATTCGCCTTATTTATTAAATTCTTAAAATATCTAGTTTATTTCGTTAAACTATGTACTTTATAGTAAATATAAATATACCTCCTCTCCTAACTTTTCTTTAGTAAACCATGTATTGTATAGTGAATATAGATAGAGCTCCTCTTTTAAATTTTCTTACCTAAATAAATTAACACAAGCTAAACATTTTCTTCACTTTCAACTTCCACTTTTTACCTTACCATATATTAAAATATATACTTGGTGTCTGTGTAAAATTTACTATATAGTAAATATACTTGCTCTTTTAACTGTTCTTTCATAAATAAATACAGGCAAAATAATAATGTACTTCATTTTCGTCTCTTAGCTTTCCGATCAACTTCCAATTTTTACCTACTTTAGACTTAAATATTAAACTGGTTCTCTTTACATATTAAATAATTAAAATATTTACTTTATTTCTGTATAAAATGTACTATTTAATATAGATAGACCTGCTCCTTAAACTTTTCTTTCATAAGTAAATTAAACCAAACTAAAAATTACTTCATCTTCATTTTCCTCTTTTTACTTTCCCAAGAACTGTCAATTTTAGCCCACTTTAGAGTTGAATATCAACCTGATTCTCTTCATATATTAACTACTTGAGCATGTTGTATATACGTGTATATAGCTCAAATCTGTTACATCAATCTGGAGCGTGGAAAAGCCGCACGAAGCAGCGTTGCTCTACGTCTTCAGCTTCAGCTTCAGTCTGCGTTCATTCAGCGCGCTGCGTTCGAGCGAATGAATGAAAATATTTATGCATATAAAGCGCCAGCGAGACACAGATACGCGCACACTCACACACACACACACACACACGCTCGCAAAGATACGGCACACTCGTCTGGCCATGTAAAAAAGTAGCGTAAAAAGAAAAGGAAAGCAAAAGGCAGCTGAAATAAAATAAAATAAAATTTATCTTGAACTTGAACTTGAAACGAAGACATCGAAGTCGACTTCACTAGGGGCAGGGGCATGAGCCGGGGGGAGGGGCCGAGGGCTCGACGTCGACGTCGTTTTGTCTGCTTTGCGCTGTTGTTGTTGTTGCTGTTGTTGCCGTTGTTGGTAATACATTTAACGGCAATCTGCTGTGCATGATGATGAAGCCAATGCCGATGATGATGAGCTTGGCGGAGCGCTCGTTAATGATGCGACTCTCTGCTTAAATATTTAAAGTAAATACGCGAAAATTCGCGCGAGAAAAAACCCGCAAATTCACCAAATTGCGCAGTGCAATTGCAATGCAGCTGACAGTGCTGGCAGCTGATGAACTACAGCATACCCTGCAGTAAAAAACATGGCATTTGCGCTTTCACTAGCTGCACTGCATGCCTCAACTGTCATTTTACAGGGTATGTGAACGTGTCGCTGAAACAAAAGCCCGCAGTTTTGCAGCCGCAATTTGCAATTAATTTGATTTTATTTCGTGTGCGCCTCCTCCTCTGCCTCTGCTTCTACTCCCTCTGTTTCTGTTTTGTGCTCTGCGCTTTTGTCTGAATGTCATCAGCTCAAAGTCGCCCAATTGTGACTTTGAAATTGCGCCAGACACACACACACACACACAGCAAAACTGCAGCAACAACAACAACAACTTTTATTCATTTCGAGCAGAGCAAAAAAACCCAAAAATGCTTTTTCAAAAAGTGTCAGAGGCGCGCTGTCAGTGAGCGCATTGCGGACTGTGTATGTGTGTATGAGTGGGGGTGGGGCGCAGTCTGCTTTTGTGTGTGTGTGTGTGTGTGTATGTATCTGCTGCGCAAAAAAAACGCATGCATACAGAATGTGTTTTAATGAGATAATCGCTAAATAAAAAAAACAACTAAAAGTGTGCGAGAGTGCAGGAAAAAAAAATACCAAGAAAAATCATATTTGAGTGCCTCATATTTGTTGGACTTTTAAAAAGAGAAAAAATCGGGGAAAAATGCTAATTTCCAATTAAGAAAATTTTTATTTAATAGAATAAATAAAAAGCCAACTAAAAGTGTGCGATAGTGCAAGAAATATGCCAAGAAAAATCATATTTAAGTGCTTTCGATTTTTGAGAATTATGAAAGTTAATAAAACAAAAAAATTTTAATTGAAAATACATATTTTGCAGTAAAGAAAAATTTAAATTAATTTATTAATAATTTAAAAAGAGCATTTAGCAATTGCATTTGCAGTGGAAGTGATGCAAATGTTTATATTTGCTGCTTATCAACTTAGTTTTTATGAGAGACTAAGAATATTTAAAATTAAGCTTAATACGCTTAAAAAATACCAAAAGCGTGACTATATTAATTATTTAAGAGTTTCAATATTTTTAAAAAGTAAACAACATCGAATATTGAAAGAAAAATAGGCCAACATAAGCTACAAAATTGTTTTCGCAATGGAAGCTAATGAAAACCTATTAAAAAATATATCAATATAGCAAACAAATTCAAGTTCAACCTTGAGACAGAGAAGCGCACACTGCGCTACCCTGTACTAGTGCACTAGGCCAGCCATGCACGATCAGTGGCTAAGCAGGTGAATCCGATTCACAGAAATCGCAATGGCAAACACTTCCGCAAAATAGAAAGAGAGGTAGGCAGGCAGGCAGGAAGGAGAGCGAACTGAGCAAAATAAAATGCGCCAAAGCGGATAATAAAAAATTTATATAAAATGACATAACAGTGCAAATAAATTAAACAAACAACAAAGACAGGGGGAGAGACAGAAGAGAGACAGAAAAACAGCGAATCAAGTAAACAAATGCAAAAGTTCATAAATTAAATGATATACGAAATGTGTGCGCGTACTTTTATGTACTTCACATACAGCTCTTCACACACACACACACACACACACACACATACACGGGTAAACTGCACGACGCCAACGCAGCGACAGCCAAAAGAAAAAGAAAGAAACGTATCTTTTCGCCGTGTACAAAATGTATCTGCAGCTGTCTATCAGTCGCCATTGTATCTAGCGCCGTGTGTAGATGCCGCCGACGTTGTTGCTGTTATTAATATGTATTAGCGTTATTATTTGTTGCTGTGGAAGCAGCGTAGAATGAGAGATTCGTGGAACTGGGACACTTGTGTGCAGTCCGTCTGCGCTGCGCTGCGCTGCGCGGCATTCGCTATCTGTCAGATACTTTGAGTATGTGCGTGTGTTGGCTGTGACTTCTGCAATGCTGTGTGGAGAGAGCGAGGGCAAAAAATGAAATGAAATAATTTTCGCTTGCGCGCGTGGCTTTCAATGCCAGACGGAAAATTTTTGCTGCTGCAAGTACATTTGCAATTAAAAAATCTGTGACGGCACATGCGGCGTATGAGTAATTCGCTGCGCTGCAATTGACGGCAGTGCGAGAGTTAGGTGGGAGGGGAGCGCCAGGGAGTGCTGTTTGCATATCTAAAATGCAAATAATAAATTAAAAATTAACAAACTCGAAATCGAGAATATAACGACAGCAGCAGCAGCAGCAGAAATAACACAAACAAACAAGCTCACACACAGGCACACACGCACACACGGGCAAGATTGCAACCAAGGTCAGAAATGACGAATAACAGCAAAATGCGCTGCTGCTGTTGCCGTTGCTGCTGCTGCTGCTGCTGCTCTGTACCAGTCGCAGATCTGAGCGCAACACACACACAGCAAGAGCGAGAGAGCGAGAGAGAGAGAGGGAGAGAGAGCACTATAGCGACTGCGAGCGAGCGCTGCAAATGCGCCTTTTTGCTTTTTTGCCGAACAAAAAGTAAATAATTTTATTTGTCAGAGCGAGTCAGTGCGAGTCCGGGTTCTGTGCGCGCATATAGAGGTTCTATGGATATGTACATATATGCGGATATATACAGCCACGCATATACTATATGCTGAGATGCCATAGCATGCACACGATCTTCGCATATAGTCGGAACTTGGTTAACTTGTGCATTTGACGTGACAGCTGCCGGTTATATTCACTGTGTGTGTGTGTGTGCAGGTGCGAGTCGATAAGCAGTACAAGAAAAAGCAGCAGTAACAAAAACAACAACAACAACAACAAAAATACACACTAAAACTACAAACTTTGTGAAGTCAAGCGTTTAATTACAAATCGACGGGGCGATGGGGAGCGAGAGGTAACCCGAAACTTTCAATTAAAATTGAATTCGAAAATTATATATTAATTATACTGTTATTCGACTTCGATTGGAGTGCGTTCTTTAGTATTATTAACTATTAATCTAAGTATCTACGATTCCAGTTGAGTTATTCGAGTATTTGCTTACACTTCTCTCTTAACTCTTTCTACTTTATCGTTCACATATTTCTCTCTCATTCAAATTTCGTTAATTTCTCAATCCTGTTCTGCCTCTCTCACAGATCTCTCATAAAACTGTTTTCAAATCTTTTCTCTTGCTTTCATATCTTTAGCTTCTTCTTTTTGTCTCATTCTATCGTTCTCACTCTTTCTATATCCTTCTAAACGTGTCTCTTCCTGTCTCTCTCTACCTCTCTTTCTCTCTATTCTTCTCACTATAACTATCACTCTCACTTTCTCCCTCCCTATCTCTACCTATCAGTCTTTCCTTCCCTCTATTCCTCTTTTTTCACTCCCTCTCCCCTTCTCTTTCTCTTTCCATCGACCTCTCCACATCTATTCGTCTTTCTCTCTCACTCGTTCACTCTATTCGTTTCTATCTCACTCTCGTTCCCCCTCTTTTCCTCGTTCTTCCAACATCTCTCTCTCTCTCTCTCTCTCTCTCTCTTTTCCTTTCTCTCTCACTCTTCCTCTTTCTCACGTACTCTTTCGTTCCGCATTTTACTCTCGTTGTCTATCCCTATCTTCCTCTTTCTAACTTTTACTCTCTCTCTCTCTAGCTTTCTCTTCCAAACCTATCTCTCTCCATCTCACGCTCTATGACTCTCTCGCCCTATCTTCCTCATCATCTTTCTCTTCCTCTTTTCCTTTATCATCCAATCTCTCTCACAGTCCATCTCTATCTTTCCTTCTCTTTATCCACCTTTCTCGCTCTCGCTCTCTCTATCTCTTTCTCTTTTTTTCTTTCTCTCTCCACGTCTATCTTTCCTTCTCTCTCTCCATCTATCTCACTCTCTCTATCTCTCTCTATCTAACCTCTCTCTATCTATCTATCTATCCCTCTCTTTTTCTTTCTATCTTTCTATCCTCATCTCTCTCTTTCCATCTATGTAACTCTATCCATTCTCTGTTTCTTTTTCTATCATTCTCTCTCACTCTCTCTCTCATTAATTCTATCTCCCTTTCCAATTTTCTTTCTTTCTCCCTCTCTCTCTCTCTCAGAGCCCCTTTTCAGAATTGCTCTCTTTCTTTCCCATATCCCTATTGCTTCTTGTCTCACTTCCCATCTACACGTATCTATTGCATTCCATATAAAGTGCTGGCATGCCCAATCCTTTCTTATAGCGCCACATACTGCCCTATTCTCTCAAGGCCGCTTCTACACAGTCTTCTTCTTCTTCTGTAGAGCAATTCCATTTCATATTTTGCATATTTCGCATGCATTAATTGCTTAATTGATGCCAATGTGCAAAACGCGCGTTTATTCAATTCATTCAATTTCGCATGCACAACCAACAACACTTCAAACTACTCACACACACACACACACACAGAGAGAATCTCGCAGAGCGATCTTCAAGTTTCATTTCTCACCTCTCTCTGGCGTGCATGGCCAATTCCTGGAATTCCTTTGACTAACTACTAACACGACGATCGCGTTGCCGCTGCCGGTGCTGCTGCTGCCTCTGCTGCTGTCGTTGAAGTTGTTCTCACACGCGCAGCATACAAATTGCAAAGCGAACAAAAAAACGCAGCGCGGCGCCGAATATCCTTGAAAAAGGCAAACGCCGATAATAATAATAATAATGGCAAGAGTAAACGCAGCAAAGCTTGCGGCGCAGGCGCACAAAACGCTGCACAACGTCAGCAGCAGCAGCAGAAGCGGCAGCAACAGCAACAACAACGGAAAAGATAAATCAAACAGTAACTAAACACTCACACGCACACATGCACACACACACACATGCAAACAGCCAAAGGCAAATATGCAGCGAGCGGGCGACAACAACTGGCAGTAAACCGTTTCAGCAGCTTATACCCTGTAAATGCAAGCAAGCTGTAGCCTAAGCACACAGCAATGTGTGTCAGCAGATCAGCAGAATTAATCGCTGGAGCTTAAAGATAACTTAAATAGCAAGACACAAACATACCATGCAACAAACTTGATAAATTTCATTGTGTTTTAGCCAAAAAGTTTATTTTAATTTTTAATAAAATAAAAAATATATATAAAAATTAAAATAATTACTTAATAATAATGCAGCTACAATTTGCTTGAGCTTTGCATTTTCACTTCCGTCACAGCGCAACTGCACGTCGAGCATGCCCGTTCTGCTGTTTCTGCTACTTCTCTCTCTCTCTTTCTCACTCTTTTTCTCGCCAAAAAAAATAACGCCGAAATTTGCTGTCGTCGACGTCGCCGCCGACTGAGCAAATAACTGCATTTGACCTTGTTTCGCGGCGCGTCTGTATTGGTAGCTTAGAACAAACAAGATATGCCGATTGTGCGTCGGTGTGAGTGCGCCAGTGTGCGTGTGTGTGTGTGTGAAATTATATTTTCGACGTTTGTGTGCTTTGCTTTTGATATTCGCACAGAGAGAGAGAGAGAGCGAGCGCGAGTGTCAGTCTGGCACAAGTGTATTAATTCAGCTGCGCATGGAGTTGAGACGCGCACCGGCTGACTCACACACACACACACACGCACACACACACTGACTCAGCCGCCTGCATAGGCCGAGGCGGAATTGGAACTATAAAACTTAAAGAGCAAACAATATAGAAATGGAAGCGACACAGCGAAAATTTCCATCAACACGCGCTCTCTCTTCCTCTTCCTCTCTCTCTCTCTGTCTCCCGCTCTGCGCCTGCACTTTTTTGGCGTTTTGTTTTCGCTATGCTTCGCATTAGCCAAAATACGAAATGTAGGTTAAATTTGCGGAAATCACGCGAGTGCGCAAAAAAAAGACCGCAGAGCCAAAGAACCAAGCGGTATAAAAATACACATATAATGGCTATAAAAAAAACAGATACAGATACGTGCGCAGATAGCACACACACACACACACGGCCAGAAAATAATATTATTCATTTATTGTTGCTGACGCTGCTCTTTTCTGTTATTCTGTTATGCTGTTTTGATTATGCAACAAGCGCAAATGTATTGAACGCTTGTCACTCGCTCAATCACAATGCCAAATTGACGTATACTACGGGAACAGGTGCTAAATTGCTTGCAGTGTATGTGTGTGTGCGTGTGTGCTTGTTGTTTTGGCACACATATCGCAGCTAACTAACAAAACAATTCCGTGGCGCCAATTATCGTTTTATGTTCGCACTCTGCTTTATCATTTTTCTTCTGCAATAATATTAATAATAACATAATTTAAATCGCACGTTTTCATTGATGCGCTGTGCAAACTTTTATCTTTTATCTCACAGGCATTATCTGCCACGCATTCTAATTAACCAAAAGCCAAAACGCCATTTTTGCGCATTTCAATGCGCCCAATCAACGCTGCACTGTGTGTGAGTGCATTTTTTTGCACGAGCGCAGGAGCGAGATAGCATGCGCATGAGAGTGTGAGTGCGAGTGCGAGTGCGCGCGCAGCCTACGCAAGCAGTTTCAGTTGCTCCAATGATCGCGTTCGTTCGGTCGCTCCACTTCGGTTCGCTGTCGTTGCAATTTATTCGCATGCGCTTTTAGCCCAGTCGTTGTCGTCGTCGTCGTTTCAAGTTCGTGCAGCGATCTGAATTTTAATTCGTCGGCATTTGTTGTTGTTGCTCATTTCGCAATGCACGAAGGTTTCGCATTGCATAGTTGTTGTCTTGGCGTTACAAGCCTCGCTGCCCATTGGTCGGCTGTGGCGCTCGTGTAATGCGAAGTGCATTCGTTTTTGGCGTTCGTGTAATGCGAGCTGCAATCGTTGTGGCGCTCGTTGCGCTGATTACAATTGTGTTGGGAGAGCGTCGGTAGGTAAAGTGTAGATCGTTTGCGATTCGTCGGCTTTGTTGTTGGCGCGCTCGTTTCGCAATACACCCACGGCTCTCGCTGTATAGTTGTTGTTTTTGCTGCGCTCTGGGCATTGCAAGCCTTGCTGCCCATTGGTCGGCTGTGGCACTTGTTTAATGTGAAGTGCACTCGTGTTGGCGCTCGTGTAATGCGTAGTGCGCTCGTGTGGGGAGCGCGTTGATAGGCTAAATGGAGATCGTTTTCAAATTAAAATAAATGCATTGAATTAAAAAATGAGTAAATTAATTAAATGCTTAATATAAATTTTAGCATACAATTATATTTTTAAATCTTCGCAACCCTTAAACTAATTGTCTTTTTTCTCCCACTCTCTCTCTCTCTCTCTCATTCTAGGTAATTAAAGAATTACAAGATAAGGCAACGGGAAAACAACACGTACAAACAGATGTTAGTGTAAGTCTCATCTTAGCTTGTTCCCATTATCGATCTCGTTTTCCCAGCTACCATCCCTCAAACCTGCTGCTCTGCAGCATCGCTAAAGCTGTTCCACCACAAACATATGCCCGAAACTCCAAAGCAAGCCGAAAAAATGTTACTTTGAGTTGGGTTAACCCAACTTCAGCCACCTTCTGTGCGCCCATACAACAACAACCACCGAGCAATGCTCAACAGCTGAATGCACACACTGAGCAGCGAAAAGCGTGTGGCCCACACCCTCGCTGCCACTTTGACATGCAACCGCACAACAAAAACAGCAACAACAACAACCCGAAAAAAATGCAATTCCTTTTGAAGAAAATTCGAGTGTAAAATGCCGCCGCCGTCCTCGTCGTCGTTGTTGCGTTGGCAACCACCTTTGGCTCTATTAGGCTCAAGGGTCGCTCCGGGAAAAAGAGGAAAAATCTCGGACACGCCGCGGCAGCGGTGCAGTCATCGTGCCAACCGGCCTGGCAGCCTCCACCTCTTCCGTTTTCTCGCCCCTCCGGGCACGTGCTGAAAATACGCTGCGCTGCGCCGATAATGAAGCCAGTTGGCAATGCACACACGCTGCTGCAACCCTCTGCCGGGCACGGGGTCGCGGCAACCCACCCCATCCGCCTCGATGCTCGCTTAATCCTCGTTTTGTTGCAGCTGCAATGCAGTCACCGTCAACCCCCGAATCGCTCAAGTGCAGCGGGGCAACAGGGCCATGGCAATGGCAAAGGCGAGGCTGACGTTGCGCTTGCAACAAACTGCGCGTCCAGTTAATTAAGCCGCACATCGCATCGTCAGCATCTTTGTTGCAATTCGGCAAGGGTTGTTTGTTGGCCTCCCCTCCCCTCCCCTCCCCGCGCTTAAGCTGTCAAAATTGGCCCTGTGACAGGCGGCGTGTGCCGTTGCCCCCAACTAATTGCAGTTGCCACAGCAGCTAACTCTCAACCGGTTTCTTGTCCCGCAGAGGTGTATTACCAATGCCTGAACAGATTCGACATTTGTCAAGCCTGCAAGCTGATTGTAGTTCATGTTGCCGATAATGGCTTCAGGGGGTAGTTGAGTGTAGAAGGGGAGAGAGAGAAAGTATGAGCGAAAGGTGCACAAAAAGAAAATTTGTAGCAAAAAAAATTGGGAAATAATACTACCGATAATCGAATGACCTTGGCTTTGGTAATCTCTAGTATAATAACATTTTTTAAAAGTCATATTGATGCTGGAAAATGCTATAAAAATAAAAAAAATAAAAATTAATGCTATACAAATAATAAGAACGCATAGGAAACTATCAAAATAACGAGCTAAATTTATTCTATGAATTTACTTTTTAGTAAATAATAATAATAAATAGTAAATAAAATTAGGAAAGGGATACAAATAATTTATTTAGAGATAGATCTCTATCTGTCTAAAATATATGTGCATTAGAATAGAGGTTTAAAGGTTTTTAAATACTACACTATTCAAAAATATTGGCAGAAATCTGATATTGTAGCATGGGTATATGCAGAGCATATTTAGTAGCTTTACTCGCGGCAACTCTTAGAAAAATGCAGCTGAAATTGATCAAATCTCTAGAAAAAAATCTCTAAATAGAACTTATGTATCTACAATGCATGCTACTTGCCTCAACTGTAATCCGCTTAGTTTGCTATATCGAAAGCCTTAAGATAAAACAACATTTTCTAGTCAAAAACATTTCGCATTATGCTGAGACTCGCAGCGCATGGAAATATGAGGCTGATCCTCTCATAAAGCTTAGTTGTGTATCTCTCGAAATATCTTTCGCCTGCAAAATATCAACTTCAGAATGTATGTATGTATCTGGACAGCATCTCACTGGCAAAGTTGCAGCGCAGCACACGCTGCTGACAACTCAAATTACTGCTCACAGCAGCAGCAGCTACGTGCCTTCTCCCCTCTTTCCTCTGGCGAAGCTGCCATTAGTTCTGCTGTGCCCAGCCCCAATGTGGGCTAAGTAATCCCACAGGCTGCTGCTGCTGCTGCTGCAAATCAACTCAAGTAAAAGTGTCAAAACAATACAAACGACGCACAGGCGCACGGGCGCCAAGCCCAAGACCCAACTGTGCACACACATACACACACACACAGACACACACTAGCATACACACGCACATAATTTATGCCTATGTACAAGACGGGAACAGGCCGAGAAAATGGTAACTTTGAGCATTGCGCTGCGCTTCGGCTCGCAGCGTAGCGCACATAAAACGCAGACTGCAGCCCAGCATAAAGGCGGAAAAATCAATTTTCTTTTGTGCTTAGGGGTGGCTCAGGGGCAGGCAGGCAGGCAGAGGCGTCCCAAAAGCATAAACTTCTATTTGGCTTTTGGGGGTTGCACACGCACACACACACGCACGCACACACTGAGACAGCTACGCACTTGTGCAGCAAATTGTCACCCAGTTTTGGGCAAATATTTGCGCCCATCCCCGGGCTGCGACTGCCCTGCCCCCTGCTCCCTGCCCCCTGCTCCTGTGTCCCTTGCCACTGCTAGTGTAGAGAAATGAGTTGACAGCGCTTTGAAGTGCAAAAGTGCAGCATAATTTTCGGGGCTAATGCAATTAGGCAATTATTTGCGTAGTCTAGTCTGTGTGTGTGTGCGTGTGTGTGTATCTGCTGTAGCTTGTCTGCTGGCGCTGCTGCTGCTGCTAATTACTCATGCCGCACGCATTTTTGGCGCACTGAGGCGTATACACAATAATTTACAACGGGCCCCGAGAACGTGCACTGAATGCGCAGAAAGAGACAGCAGCATACAGCAGCATACAGAGAGCGAGAGAGAGACAGAGAGAGTGAGAGCAGACAGTGTGCAAACAGGCAGCGAGAGAGCAAGATGGAGAGTAAATGCAAGCGCCTAAAATACTGCTACAATAAGAGAGAGAAAATGTCATCATATACACACGCACACACACACACACACACACGCACATACAGCTTGCCAAAAACTGTGCCTCTTCGCTGGCAATGACGTCAGCAGTCGCAATTGTTGTTAAAATAAAAACGAACTTGAAAATATTCTACGCTGCGCTCGGGCAATTGAGCACAGGCGGCGGCAGCGTACCCCCGCCCTTACTCCCACTCATGCCACGCCTCCTCAACTCTAGCTACAGTTTTGGGCTGCCAAGGCACATAAACGTGACTGCCCATTGTGTGCGGCAGTGTGTGTGTGTGCAGGATAACTGTAATCGACTGACTTGCAGATTGATTACGGCTCGAAGGCAGTGGGGGGTATTCGCTTCCATTTCCCCCACAACTATTGGAAATGTGTCAAATGGACGCCTAGTTCCAAACGGGCACCTTTAGCTAGATTGAGTTATTTGCCGAAACGAAAGCAATTCTTGAAGATATCTGATAGAGTGGGGTTAGAGCTGAAGGTGACTTTCTCCGAAAAGCAAGTAAATCACGTATAAATCGAAAAACGTCTTAAAACGTAAAAAAGGCAATTTCAGAGATATACCAAATTGCTTTGAAACTGTTAAAAAATCAAATATTTTCAAAATAAATTTTCAGGAAAAAAAAACTGAAAGAAGTTTTATGCTAAGTCTTATTTGCAACACAAATTCATTCAAAAATTGATAAACATCTAAAAACGTTTCTCAAAAACATAATAATCCTTTTTTTTACGACTTTATTCAAGTATTTAAAAGATTTTAATATTCTTAATAAATCACAGAAAAAGTTAACTTAAGATAAAATGTTATAATAAGTAATGATTTTAAATATTGAGAAAAAACTAACTGAAATTGAAAAAAAAAATTAAAAAATAAATGCAAAGATTTTAAATTTGGAGAAAAATTAAGTAAAGTAAAAATGTATCAATAAAAAAATAGCTCAAAATGAAGCAATGACAAATGAGAAAATAAAGAAATTAAAAATGTTTTTAGTATAATAAAAAAACAAACAATACCTAAACTAAATTTAATTTAAAAATACGAAAATATTTCCGCTTCAAAGTTCGTTCTCCATTAAGTGCGACATTCAAATTCGAAATATAGTAAGTAAGCAAATGCGAACGAGGTGTGAAGCGGGAAGATGCAAAACAAGTTTGGATGATCTATTGCAGCAGCATTTGCACGCTGCACCCCGCTTCTCTTTCCCCTCACCTTACCTCTCTACCAAATTCAAGTTTCTGGCCAGAAATTAATTTTCAAAATTCATAAATTACACGCAGTATTTAAGCCTTGTTTTTGGCTCAGTTGTTGTTGTTGTAGCTGTTGCTGCTTTTGTGTTCTTTGTCAACCCCTAACGAGTTGTGCGTGCACACGTTGCGTATGTGTGTGCGTATGTGTGTGTGCCACGCCCACATTTTGGCAAATCACTTGACTTTTCATTAATAAAATTGGAGTTGGCTTGATTTTTTTGTGATTAAAAGCGAATCCTTCAGACGTTCGAGTGGAATATCGAATACCCTTTGGCCCATACCACAGGCTGCACTCCCCTACCGCGGATGTGTGCCGCATTAGCTACACCCATGCGTTTGGCGTTTTCGAGTGAACCCTTTTTTTGCGTGCAACTTTGTTGTTTTTGTATTAAATTTCATAGACATTTTTTCGCTCGCTTTTTGCACGCAAAATGTGGCTTTCCGAGCGACAGCAAGGGATATGCCTAGCTATATATATATATATATATATATATATATATCGTTTTTATAGAAATCGCGAGTCCACGCTATACTTCAACTTCTTTTCAATAGCGGCGCACACATACACACGCACGAGCTGCGTGCAACCCTTTAGAAATTCATAACTTTTTTTTGGTCTTGCCAAAAAAAAATTGTTTTCCATACGCATTAATGCAGCGCTGCGTGCGTGTGCGTCGAGCAGTGGGTGTGGCTGTGGCAGCGGCATAAAGCCCTAGTCGCCTGCAGTCTGCCAGACTGCCTGATATGCCTTGGACCGGCGACTGATTAACGAGCGTCTTTTGTTTTTAGTCAGACCTAGAGAGAGAGCGAGTCGCATGGTAGAGAGCTTAAATCTTCGACTAAATATGCTTTAATTTTTATACAGCCTATATAAAATTTTTTATTCACTTGCGTTTTTGAGTTTCAATACAATATCATTTTTTATTTGATACCGAATAATAAATTAGTCTTATTTTAAGCAAGTTACAAATGATTGAGCTTAGAAAACTTCCTTTTTATACGATATATAATTTTCTTAAAATATGTATATGCCTTATCCTCTAAGCAAATTTTTTTCTTTATTAAATTGAAGTAAAAATTTGAAGACTTAACTATGTATATTAAATATAATATATATGAATACTATATATTTTTTAAATATACTTATTAAATATTCAATTTCACTTCATTTCGCTTAAATATATCAAACAGAGTGTCAAGTGAGCAAGCTTACAACTTCGACTATATATATTTATGTACTATATAAACTTTGTATACATTGCTATACATATTCCTTCTTGAATTTCAACACATTTACCATATGTCTAAAATTTTTCCATTATATTTTCTCTACAATCTCAACACAATTTACTCTGAAATTTGTGCTCTAATAATTGCAATATGTCAGAGCAGACAAGAAAATACATCAAAACCATACGCCAAGCTAACCCCAATTTGTAGCTTAGTTGGGCCAAACTGAACCTGACCTTAAGCTATAAAGCAGAGTTCTTAAGTGACAAGCTGCAAGCGTGTAGAGCGCCAAACTTTGCAGCCAACTTTTCTTTGAGGCAAAGTTTTTCCTTCAGCTTGTTTTAACTTTGCGCGCAGACGGCTGAAAGTAGTTGCAGTTGAGTAGCTGCACACACAAGCACACACACAGCTGCATGCCAATACATAGCTAGACAAGCCATACGCACCCTCACACACACACACACACACACACAGGCAACGAGTGATGCCTGTTCAAAATTCAATGAGCAAAGTGCCGCATGCCCGTTGAATTTATTGAAAAATCATGATATGTGCCCATCAAGCAGACAGATGGAGGGAGTGTTGAGGGAGGGCAGTGTGTGTGTGGAGGGGGGGGGGGGGCTTGGCAGTTGTGCTAGCCTTGGCATGCAAAAGCGTCGATATGACAGCTTGACTGAACTAAAAATCGCGCGCGCTCCATGGGGCAAGGCTAGACAAAGGCTGCCGCACACACGCGGAAATATGATTTTTTCGTGCTCGCTTGGACAGCAGGCCGGAGCAGGGCAAGCAGGAGGGGAAAGAGAAAGAGCAGAGAAAGCTGGACTAAGTCTGCGCCTACCACGCCCACACAATGCTGATTGACGTGCCTTTTATTGATGCTCTTGATTGGTTTTTACCTTTTTACATGGACAGACACATGCGGGCGATGGTGTGTGTGTGAGTGTGTGTGCCGGTCGTTAGTTCAATATGTGCGTATGCTGTGTGGAGCACACTCCACACCCACACACGCACACAGTTATGATTTGTACAGGTAAACGCAGACGTGCAGCAGGAGTTTTCCAGCTTGGAAAAGCCTCTCTCTCCCTTTTTTTCTCTCTCTCTCTCTCACTGACGTGTATTTGTGTTTGCAGTAGTATTTGTGTTTGCTTTGGACATTCGTCGTTGTTAATTTTTTATGTGCGCAGGGCGGTGGGCGGGGCAGGGATAATACCGTGTGTGGCTCGAGCCTGTTTGCGTTTTTAATCAAATGCTCAAAAACGCGTTTAGCGAGAGGCGCGCGTATCGCTTGCTTGTTTAACTTTTATATCGTAATTGCATATCGTTGCGATTGTCAGAGTGTGAGTGAGGCAGTGGCAGGCAGCCTGTGTATGCCTGTGTGAGTATTGCAAACAAACTAATCAAATGTCTGCAATCGCTCGGCTGGCCACTTTCCACTTCCGTTTCCGCCCGCCCGACTGTCCAGCTGTGCCAGTGCTATCTTCGCAGCCAGCTCTATCTCTTTCACTCATGCACTCCTTCTCTCTCTCTCTCTCTCTCTCTCGCACGCGCTAATGCTTTAATCCTTGCCCAGGACCTTCTGCTGTCTGCGTGTATTAAATCGATGAAGTATTAACGACTTAATTGCATGTTTGTTAGACATTTTGCAGCACTCCCCACTGCTCACCCTCTCCCTCTCTCTATCTCTTTCCCGCTGCTTGTTTGAAGTTTATTAAATTCGCCTCGCAGAAGGAGGCGTTGCAGCAGAGTCCTCCTCGTGCCGCCAGCTCATTTCATCAAATTGCGAATTCGATTAAAGTAATGACTTTTTCAATGGCTTGTGCTGCGGTTTGGCATAGCGGGCAGGGAGGGGAGGGAGCTAGGGGTGTTATCTGCAGCACATTATTAGCTGCTTAGCGAATTACAGTGCTGATAAGCGTGTTGCGAGACGTTGCAAAAGGATACACATAATGTGGAAGCAGCTGCAATGCAAGCGTTGAGCTCAGATATGTGAAAGTTCTCATATAGCTGCCGATACGTGATGGTATGAGAAAGTGTATAAAATATGTATGTATAGAAACGTATGTGAGTTGCAATTTTAGTTTAAATGGGAAGGTATTTGATTTTACTTGATTTTATATTATACACCAATTAATATATGTATTAAAGAGACTCAGATTCTTTTTTATATCAGCTACATAAATGACATAATTACAATTTACAAAATAAATAGTACACAGAACGATCGTGTATATGTTTTCAATTTTTGAATTGTTAAGACTTCTAGTCTTCTGCCTCTTTTTTGCGATTCATAAAAATAACAACTGGAAAAGGTAACTATTTTTAAAGTACTCCAGTTTATACATTAAAAAGAAAATAGTAAATTAAAAAGTTAAATTTATAGTTTACTACATTAAAAAAAATAGTTAAAAAGTTTAAAATTTTTAAAGTACTTCAATTATTTTTACATAAAAAAAAATCAAATTTTAAAGGTCACTAATTGCAAAGTACTCCAGTTCAATTTATAGTTTACTACAAGCTCAAACTCTTGGATTTTTAAAATATTTGGGTATCAAAATATTATATACTCTTACCAAAGAATTCGTGTTTCTTATAACAGTACTACAAGCTCTTTCACTTTAAAAATACTTTAAAATCAATAGGAATTTATAAGAAATTCTTACTATAAACTTCTTTTCTCGCTATAATATATTAACGATAAGTATTGATAATATTTAAAAATGTAACTGCAAGTTAAGCATTAATTTTTCCAACTCTCACTAAAGACAGCATTGCTTTTATGAGTATCGATAGCAGTATTTATCCACAAGTACCGTATAACTCCGACTCCACTGACAATTCAAAAATGCCCAATCTTTCAATCATGCAATCCTTTATCATGGAACCGCAGCGCTTCCTCTTCTCACACTCTGCCCTTGCGTTGTCCACCATTTTCGCGGCCGACAGCAAATTAAATAAAGCTCAATGACAAACTTCATTAGCCAAAAAATCAACTGGCCAAATGCCAAGCAACAAAAATAACAATTTACCTGACCCTTGACCCACACCACGCAGCGTCTGGCAAGGGACTGCGGAACGAGCTCTACGTAAACTAAATTAAGATTGAAATGTAAAACTGAAAGCGTTTTACACAATTATTGAACGTCGAATCGGGCAATCGTTCTGGCGGGGGGAAGAGTTACATATATCAGGGGTTCTGTGTGCCGGCTAACTGCCTAATCGTACAGCGAAATCCACTCGAAATATTCTAACCCTTGGACACATTGACGATTTGTGCGAATCACTCGACTGCATAACTTACAATGCCGTAAAAATAAATTCCCCACCAGGAAGGGGAAGCGGCAGAGCAGGGGGCATGGAACATGGGGCAGGGGGCATCATGTGGAGCACTCGTGGCATGTACTAATGAAGGATTGACGGGGGCCTGGCCCGCTTAATATTATCACTCCAGCATGCATTTTGCAAATGAAACGTTCGTACTGCTCCAGCGGCTCAGCCCCTGCCCCTCCCTCCGCCCACACCCACTATACAAAAGAAAAAGTCAATGTATGGAAATTTTTGTTCAATCACAAATCCAATGATGTTCGCTTCGACGCATTTTGACAGTTAGACAGACAGACGAACGGACAGGCGGACGGACGGACAGCCGGGCGAACGGACAGAGAGAGAGAGGACCATACTGTGGGGCTGTTCACTTTGATGAATTCGCCTGTTCCTGTTACTGAACCGAACGATTGTTGTATGTTTGAAAGGCTTTCGTTTCTTCTGCTTCTTTATCCTGCCTGTCCGCCTGTCCGCCTGCCTGTCCGCGTGTGCCTGCCGATAGGCCTAGCCTATGCGCTCCTGTTCCTGTTATTTTTGCCGTTGTTTTAGCCCATTGGTTTGGTATTTTCGTTGGTATTTCTTTTTAGCATCGTCATCGTCGTCGTGCTTTGTCGGGGGCGCAGTGCATTGATTAGAATGTTTGGACTTGGAGAGTACGTAAATATTTTTGCTTGCTTGTCAATTAGTACGTTAAGCTCTTCTAGGGTACTCGATGGAGGCTGAGAGTTTGAAAGCCCGTTGAAAGGCACTTTAAGCGCGGCCAAAACTCGAGTGAAAATTGAGGTTTTAATTAATATGAAAATACTAAAAAGAAACAGTTAAGGAAAAAAAATTTTATTGATTTTTTTTATTATAATATTTTAGTGACTTCTACTAATTAAACTAAAATATCAAAATAGCTTATTCTGTATTAGCCATAAACGCAGCTGTACAGCAAATTTACTGACTATAACTCATATGGTTCCAGAGATCTGGCGATTTAAAGGATTATTTGAATTTACTGACATGCAAAAACTCTACATGTAGCTGTATGCCAAATTTAAGCACTGTAGCAGTAGAAATTCTAGAGATGTAACAATTCAAATTATTATTTTTACCATTTTTTGAGTAAAAAGTGAGATATAAAGTCTTTTTACAAGCTTCAAGTATGATAATAGACTAAATTTCAGTTTGTGTTCGATATGTTATCGCTGTGAGCCAATATTCCAGCTCTTCCCTTACATTTAATACCACCCGCGGAGCTGAAACCATTTCAATTAGCTGCTCTTAATCATGCGACGCGCTCTTTGACACTTTTGCCTGCATAAAAGATTAGGAAACACGGTCAGGAAATGCATTTCATCCGTCCGCTGTCGACTTGTGACAGCCTCAAAATCGAGAAGACAATTCCAGCTGTCAGTGTGTGTGTGTGAGCCGAGCAGGGCAGGGCAGGGCAGGGTCGACAGTTAGAGCAGTTCCACCTGCCTGTCGGGCAGGCTAAGAACAATTGCGTATACGACGCATTGTACGCGCGTGGACTGCGTGAAAATTGCAACATTACCACATGTAAAGCAGCAGCTACCGCTACTGCCCCGCCCTGTTCCCAACCCAGCGCCCGCCTCTACATCCGCTTGCTGCTGCTGCTGTCCAAACTGTCCGAGCTGTGGCGTCTGTTTGTGCGGCTGCCTGTTACCTTTTTGACATTTGATTGAGATTTGTTATCGGCGTATTCATCAATGATATATACAATAAAAATACACAGGCACACACGCACACCCACGCATTCACACACACACACACACACTCAAGGCTCGGCCAGACTGTGCGACGCAACAAAAACAAAAAGACAAAAAAAATGCCTAAAAAACTGCCTGCTGCTGTGTCGTCTGCTGCTGCTGCTGCTGCCCCCAACTGCCACGCCCACAATTCACAGTAGTTATCGTGCGGGGCGCAGTGACATTTTTAGGCATTTGTTCAATACATGGCCGGCTCCGCAAAGGGGAGGGAGCAGGCTGAGCAGCGACTGGCCGAAAAAACAAGCAGCTGCTGTTTGCCGAGTCTCCCCGCGCTGGGGGCAGCTCCTGGTCGGGCTGGACGGCCAGGCGCCGGGCTCGTTTGCTGCGCTGTGGACTTTTGCAATAAAGCTGACAGCGGAGAAGGAGCTATGGCATAAGAGTGTGGACGGGGAGGCGGTGCGGCCATGCGTACCTTTCGATCCTTGTGTGACATTTGAATTCACGGAATGAAAGTAAAACGTGGAGCTGGAGCTGTAGCTGTAGCCAGCCCGTGCGTTTCTTTCATAGAACTTGTGCCTGCCCCAGCCCCTGCCACTTGCGCTCCTGCCCCTGCGTTTGCGTATCTATTTTTTAATTTTGCTGACGAGGCACAAGAGAAAACATACAAACGCAATTGTTCCTCGTCCACAATGCATTCCATGTCGGCCCTGCTGCTGGCCATGGCCGGCTCTGACATGTGTGCGTCTCATGCTGATAAGCAGCAGCAGACGCCCCACAAGCATCCCTCTCTCTCTCTCTCTCTCTCTCTCTCTCTCTCTCTCTCGACCCTCTCGCTCAGCCGGTTGACGAGCCTGTGTCCAGCTCAGCCGCGAAATGAAAAGTTAAACTGTGTGACGCGCTCCAAATGCGTGGCGAGGCACGGCAGAAGCTGGAGCAGGAGCAGGAGCGGGAGTACGGTTACTGCTACGAGTTAGAATTCGCATTGTGTGAGAGCAGCGTGGGTGTGAGTGTGCATGGGGCATGATGTGTGCGCTGCGAGTGTCTTTCGCTTTGGTTTGGCGTGATGAATATTTACTGCGTGCGCTAACTGCTAACTACCTACAGGTATTTTCATTTTTTGACATTTTTAATTGGGTTTGAGCAATGCACACACACACACACACACACACAGCACACAACTCCTGCAGAGCTGACAGTTTTTTGCCAGCTGCCGGTTGATGTATGCGCGTGGCAAGTGCCGGAAATGGAACCTCTTATTAAAGTTGCAACTGAACTCGCAGATAAACTCGAAAAATTGCTCTCCGCATGGAATTATCTGCGCTTCAGCTATGTACTAGAGTATGGGAGAAATATCGAAAAACAGTATTTTTTTCATATCTGATATCTGAAAGTAACGATTTGTAGTGACAGTAGGTGTGGCTTTCAGTAGTTGAAAAGTCGCATTCTGTGTAATAGTAGCAGGAACCTTCTTACCAATTTTTGTGCTTCTAGCTCTTGTTATACCTACGTTATTTGCAATAATTCAAAAAGTTACTTCTTCGATTTGCGGGCGCGGTAGGCGTGGCACTCAAACTTTAAACTAAACTTAAGCTGCGTATGCTACACAGAAATCAGCATGCCAAATTTGGAGTCTCTAGCTTTTGTAATAGCTGTGCTCTAGGCGTACATACAGTCAGACGGACAAACGGACAAGTCAAAGTCGACTCAAGAATTGTTGCTGATCAAGCATATGTATATTTTGTATGGCAGTAAATCTAATGTACTTCCAATCTCTGTAATAAATCTTCCCTAATTATTCGACTAATGAACTACTTAATTAATAATTCTCTTCTCTTTCTCTTTTTGTACTTGCAGGTAACTATGCATTTTCGAGCTTCAGATTTTCCGAGAGTTTCCCACCACAGTTTTTCCTCGCTTCAGCTACTGCCGTTGTAAGTGCAATGAAAACACCACACGTTTCTCATACTAATTATGATTGCTTTCCAAGCAATTAATTGGTTTTCCATTTAAATGCAGATTCTTGAAGGGAAACAGTGTAACATAGTAACAACAGCAACAACAATGACAATTACAATTACAATTATTACAATTGTTGATTGCGTCAAGGCAAGCGTATCTTGAAGATACAAATACAGTATGAGTAAGAGATTCAGATACAGATACACGCACACGCGCGTCGTTCGTCATTTTCGGCCGCGGTGCAGCGAGGCGGAAACGTTCGACTGTCTGCTAGACGCTCTGTCTGCTTGTCTGTCTGTCCGTCTGTTTGCTTGCTGTGGCATCATCTATCATTATCACACACTTGCATTGGGGTTCTGTGCCTTGCCTCCACCCCACCTGCAATTGCATAACTAATTAAGCCTGAGAGAGCTTACAGCGGTTAAGGGTTTCGTTCTGCTTGCTCAACTAGTAAGGCATTGTATATAGTCAAAGAGTAAGAAAAGCAGCTTATTAGCTTATTAGTACTAATAACTGACAGTTATAATATTCATGTCAAAGATACAGAACTCAAAGATACATTCAGCATGTGACAGAGGCTTAGGAACATCTTTTATTTCCGCTATAATTTCCGTAAAAGCTTTAATACACTAAACTCGTACAGTATATAGGCACATTTTCAAGATCCTGTTACACTGTCCATTAGCTTATCCATCGAAACACGCCCCCTCAGTTCGCTAACAGGTGGGGCCTGTGCCATTTCTCTGCGCTCATGTGTCGCGTCTCACACGTGAATTGTCAGCAGATTTGCTGTACATCTGGCACGCATTACAGGCTCAATTATTCAATTATTACAACATACAACAAGAACAACAAGACGAAGAACAGCTGTTGAGCATGCATAATAATATGCAATACACGTAATAATGTGTTGCAAGTCGAGCATTACTCAATGGGGCACCGCTTCGACTGCTGCAGCAGAAGGCAGCAGTAGGAAGCGTCGCCCGCTGTGATGTTGTCATAACTCAAGCGGAATTTAAAACGCGCTGCGACAGTTGTCTATAATCCTGTCAAGTGTTTCACACACACACACACAAATGCCAAAGACTCACACACTCGCACTTTATGCAATGTTGCAACAATTTGAGCGCATTGCTTTGATGTGTACGCCGCGGGGCACAAGCACCAACGGAAGACAAAGGAAATTCTACAAAGAGAAGAAAGTAATGGCGAAACTGAAATACTCTTTAGCTGATGGTATAGTGCACTAATTTTTTGGTCTAATAGTTGATTTTAAAGTTTTTTTCATCTATCTTCAAAAAATATAATGACTTCCCTCAAAGTTTTTAGATTTTGATAAAATTTAAATAGAGTGCAGCTGAAACATAGAATTTTCATATAATCAAGTCTAGTTGGGCAATATACCAGCATAGAAAATGTACGCGACTATTTAGAGTCAGCTACAGCGTAGCGTAGTCTAGATTTTGTTGAAATTTGAAAAGAGGGTAGCTGAAACATAGAAGTTTAATATACCCAAGTCTAGTTGAGCGATATACCAGCACAGAAAATTTACGCGATTATCAAGACTTCAGTTTTAAAAATAATTTTGTAGCTACTTCCAAAATCTTTTGCGATTCTCCCTACTTTTTTTCTCTTAGCAATACCAAAATCATAAAAAAAACACTGTTCAAAATTTTATTAAAAAAAAAACTAAGAATTCGATTTACCCTGATTGCTATAATCCAGGCCAGGCCCCCATTCTGATACATTACATATTTCATAACGCGATTGTAATAGCTCCGGCACCCGCTTAGTGTTAGCTCATGTTGCACGTATTATGCAAGTTTTATTCCCAGCAGAATTATGCAATAAACATGTGTATTTTTAGACGCGCTGCAAGTGCTGCAACATTATGCGAGCATGTGTAGTAAGTATATAATATATGGGCTATGCCACATCGGTCTGTGGGCTGCCGCCCCCAAACGGTATTTGAGGCAAGCATTTCTTGGGCCCGCAGGCGCATACTTCGCAGCGCTGTCAAGTGCAGCAATTGCTGTGGCAAGTACGAGTCGAGCCCTTAGGGCAACAGTCTGAGATGCGACATGTTAGAGGGAGAGATAGAGCGAGAAAGAGAAAGAGAGAGAGAGCGAAGAAGAGCAATAAGAGGCAGAGTCAAGAGAGCTGCCACCGGCAGGCGCAACTTATGCCATAATCTGCGGCAAGTTCAAAGCGACTTGCAGTTGCCGTGCCCCCGTTTTTTGATATTAACTGTCACGCCCACAGTTTGTAAGTGGGCGTCGGCGTGACAAGCAAGCAGCTGTGATCAAAAGGAAGGTGGAAGGCGCGGCATTAGGTAAATAAAGGATTAAGTTGAAAGTAAAAAGAATTTTTTTTTTAGAAAATATTAGGAAAAAAATTAGAAATATTATAATATAGTAATTGGAAAATTATTTTTTAAGATGCACTACTATAAATATTTATATATTTTTTTAAATACTTTAGCTTAGCTTATTCAAACTTTGCCTCCAGCCAAAGTACTGCCTTTCAATCCCATTTTCATTGCCAGGCAATTCAAAAAGACAAACGATTTCAAAATTAAATAAAAAAAAAAACCAAGTGCAACTTTCAGAAATGTTTGACGAGGAGGCGGAAGTCAGGGCGTACGATATGATTGCCATACTGCAAAAAATATTGCTTATTTTCCTATTATTAAGCCTAATGCTAAGTGTGTGGATGAGCAAATTGCAGGCAAAGTGCCACAAGCGCAGGTTGCAGCGATTTGTAGCAGAGATATAGTTAGATACATGGCATATATGCTGCTTGTAATACTAGTAGATAATACTATAATATACTGCTATGCTCGAGCAAATCGATATGAGACTCTATTGCATTTTGAGTCAATATTTGAGAAACTGCGCGAATGTGCAGAGCAAAGAAAAACAGACAAAAACAAAAAAACATAACGATAAATAAAAAACCAAACTGGCAGTTAATAAAGTGCGTCATTTGTTTAAATTAATTGCCATTCAAATCAAAATCGAATTAAATGTGTTGTGAGAGAGTCAGCAAGAGAGAGGGAGATAGAGAGAGAGAGAGAGAGGGAGCAACTGCAGCACTTGAGCGTGAATCATACGGAATCGAATATCGAAATAGTGCGCAAGGTCAATCAGTTGAAATACCAGATAGATATGCCAATAACAATTAAATATCGAATTCGCTGCGACTGCTCATGCTTGTTGTCGTTGTCTCTATTGCACTGGCAATAGAATACCTATTGCGTAATTCCCTCGTCGAAAAGTTTCTAGAAAAGTGCGTTGTCTCCGCGCTGTGAGCCTAAGGAACAACCCCAAAAAATGCCAATCCCTTCCTGTTCCAAATAATAATAAAACCGAGCGAAGAATGAAGAAAAAGCTGCTGCTGTGGCGTCTTTCCTGGAACACAACAACACAATCCAGTATGCATGTGTGTGTGTGTGTGTGCTGTGTGTGTGTGAAAAGGATTTACGCGTTGTGTCTTGCATGTTTCGCACAGATACACATAGCTCAACCTCAACCTGAGCGATACCTGAGCTATTTTGCCTGCGCCCTCTCTCTCGCTCTCTCTCTCTCTCTCTCTCTCAGAGTTGAGAGCGAACGAGTTGAACTGATCCCAGTGAATATTGCTCATATTGCTCTATTTTTTATCTTCAGGCTTTTTGTTGTCTTGTCTAATTGAAAAGTTGAAAAAGGCAGTTGAAATGCAGCTGCGTAGCGACTTTTTTCTGCGTCTCTCTTTCGCAATTGAATAAGTACAGTCGAGTGCAAAGCTTTACAGATGTACATCTGTATATACATACATATGTAGGTCCAATGCGGAGCAGGGCAATTTGGCTTTGAAGTGCTGTAAGCCAAAGATAGCAGAGGGTAGCGCAGATAGGCGCATAAATGTAGAGCATGTAAGCTGAATGAAGAGTTGTATGGAGGTAGCAGAAATGTGGCAATAGCATATATATATATATATATATATCTATATATTTAATATATTTGAATACAAACTTCATAGCAGCACAAGCAAAAAAACTCAGCTGCAGCTCAGAGCATAAAAAATTAGATCTAATATGACATGGAAATCTTTGCAGTATTTTAATAGAAATATTTTAATATATATATAAATATAAATAAATTATTAACTATAGTATATATATTATATAAGCAAAAAAAACTCAGCTGCAGCTCAGAGCAAAAAAAATTAGATCTAATTTGACATGCAAATCTTAGCAGTATTTTTTAATGTAATATAAATAAAATATTAAGTGTAGTATATATATTATATATGAAAAAAAAATCAGCTGCAGCTCTTAAGAGCAGAAAAAAATAGGGGTAATATGACATGGAAATCTTGGCAGTATTTTTTGATATAATATAAATAAAATATTAAATGTAGTATGTATATATGCATGATTCTTCAGTCAAAAAATTTTAGCTTTTGAGCTTTAATAATTTCACTAGAAAAGTGCATACTTATTTGTATATAGTAAGCTTAAGCTTTTGCTCTATAGCAAAGTATGTATGTATATAGTAAGCCTGCAATTCCTACCAAAACACCATACAAATTCTCTTTAATTTACTTACTGCTTGCCAATTGAGCTGGCCAAAGAACAAGCACACTGTGACCAACACACACACACACACACACAGCGATACAACTACCCGCTAGCAATCAGAAATTCCCGCTTGAGCAGAGCACCAAAAGCAGAGGGAAAAAAGCAGCGAGAACTGCAAACTTCGCAGGAATTTCTTAATAGCTTTTTACCGATATCTTTTTTGAGGCCAAACCGTTGATTTTTATATCAAGCCCCAAGGCGAAGGTACGTTCTGCCAGCAGCGGCAGCAACAGCAGCGGCAGCAACTGGGCGTGCCGGGCTACAGGGTATGGGGAGAGCTGAGCGCAAAACTTGCGCGGTCGCATTTTTCTAACGATTAAACAAATTCGAGGAAAAAAAGCGCATCCCGTGCAACGCGCAGTCGCAACGGCAGCTTCGACTTCATAGCGTGGCCGTCACCTGCAGTTTCCAGGAATTCGCATTTTGGCCTCAACTCGAGGCGCACAAGGCCAAGACACGAGAGAGAGAGAGAGGGAGGGAGAGAGTCAAGAAACCGTAGACGACGTCGAGTCAGGCCCAAGTCCAGGGACGCTTCGATTGCAACGGCGGCGGCATTTTTGAGCGCCCGATTCCAGGAATCGAATCGTATATCTTCGGCTCACGCTCTTCCCCCCTCCCTCTCTCTCTCTCTCTTGCTCTCTCTCTGCCTACTACTACTAAATGCTCGATTAATTTCTAATAAATTGGTTCGCCTGCAGTCGCAGTCGCAGTCGCAGTCGCAGTTCCCATATAGAATTACCCGAAGACGAATGCAATCGCGTTCGACTTGCTTCGCCTCGCTTTGAAATTTGAGTTTTTCGAAGCGTTTTTCTCAGAATTTGCCGAGCGAATAGATAGAGAGAGAGAGAGAGAGAGAGGCAGAGCTTTGCTTCTGAGAGCTTCGGAAGCTTTTCGCTGTGTGCCCTACTGCATTTCACTGCGAGGGCAGAGGTGAAAGTGCAAAGCAAAGCAAAGCAGGCGCTGAAATTGTCCTCTTGTCAACGCATCTTTAACTAATCACAAATCCCAACAAACTTTTCTCGTCATTCTCGTTGCAGCATTTGTCGTGTTCGGAGTGCGCGTCCTGAAATTCAACAACCTGCTTAATCGAAACGGAAACGAATACGAAAACGATAACGACGAAAACAACAGAACGCGAGAACGCGAGAATCGCTCGAAATCAGCATCACAGCAACAGCAACAACAACAACAACAACAATAATAGTAACAATATTCTAATTTATAAAAACACAACAGCAACAACTGCAACTACAACAACTACAGCAACTAAAACAACAACAACAGCAACAACAACAGCTACAACAATTCGTGACAACTTGAGCAAGAATTGCATGCAAAAGTCGTCAACGCACTCAAAACGCAACAAACAATTGCAAAATTCCCTTTGGCTAAGAATTTGCAGCGGCCAAATTGCTTTTATGCAAAGCCGGCTAAACAATTCGACGAAATTCCATTTTGGCAACAACTTCAAAACAAACAACAACAACAACAGCAAGCACTACTTTAGCAAAAACAACTACAACAACAACAAGAATAACAAGGCACAATCTAAGCTTCATCATAGCAAAGGCAGAGCAAAGAGTCCGCATCTTGTGGACGGCGGCAACAGCTTCCACTCTTGGCCTTGGCCTCGTTCCCTTGTCCCGCCAGCTGGCCTAACACAACAACAAGAAAAACAACTACAAGCATCTGAGGAGGAAGAGAACAGCTCACAAAATGGATCCACAACAACAGTTCTGCCTCAAATGGAACAGTTTTTCGTCCAATTTGGCTATCACATTCTCCAGTCTATTCAAATCGGATCTTTTGGCCGATGTCACATTATCCTGCGATGGTAAGTCCCGACAGACATTCAATATTCTATTTGATTTTTCTTGCGAGGTTAAATTTTTACTTAGTTTATAGTTTAAATTTTAAAAAATTTGCCCTTCAGTATGTTTTTTTAATTTGTTTGAATGTTTTAAAATGCATTTTAAGATATGTTTAAATTGTTTCAAACTAAACTCTTAATTTATTCAATACAAATATTATGATTAAGTTTGAAATAATGCATTAAATATTATTGGAATTATTGCCAAAATCATCTAAAGATTTTAAAAATTAAATTTTAGTTAATCCTAATATTGGTATTGAGTTTGAAATAATTAATAAATTGGTATTATTGGCATTAGTTCTACTAAAATATTTTATAAAATAAATTTAAAAATGATTGAATTGTCTTAAGCGCTTAAATTTTTTTTCAATTAAAATATTATAATTGAATTTGAAATAACGAATAAATTAGTATTATTGAAATTATTTCTTCGTAATTTTTTTTAATTTCGAAATTTATAAAAAATCATGAATAAAATAATTAAAATTATAATAATAAACTAGTTGAAATAATGTCTTCTACAAACATTTTTATTTTTAAATTCCAAAATTGTTCAAGAAGTTTTTTCTTTTTTTAAAAATTTTAACAGACAGAAAATATAACGAAAATTGTTAATTTCAACGTTTTATAGAATTCAAATTAAAAATCGGCATTTAAATTTAAAATCTTTAAAATGCAGTGTGTTTTAAACTCAGCAGTAATTTTAAGTCATTTTAAATTCAAAAAACCAGCTGCAGTTTAGATAAAAGCTAAGCTAAGTATTCAAATGGATTAGCGAAATATCCAAGACACCTGCTGTGCTTCTTTTGGCCCAAATTACACGCACTTTTCCTGGCTGACAATCAATAAATCGACTTCATACTTATGTAAAAAACCAGGCAGGGGCAGACTTTCAGACAGACAGACAAACAGAGCAAAGATAAACAGACAATGAGACAGACGCACATAAATTGAGCGTGGTTTTTTCTGCTTACGCTGTTCTGCTTTTTTTTTTCTCGCTGGCTAATAAGCCGCCAAAAGTGGCAGAAAAGGCCAAGACGGCGACCGGCACAAAGCGACAGACATTGATTTTCCTGCCTGCAAAAGGGGGGCAGGGGGTCATGGGAAAGCCCAAAAGACGCGGCTCCTTTTTATGGGTCGTCTCGCTGTCTGTGCGGGTGTGTGTGTGTGTGTGTGTGTGTGTGAGCGAGCAGCTGTGTGTGTGTGTGTGTTACTATTTCATTTACAGCATTTTACTACAGTTTTATGGCGGCTTATTAAATGAATATAAATGTGGGCGAAAGCGACTCGGCATTTAGCTCCGGCTATATAGGTAGCGCTCAGTACATATCCCAAATACATACAACTCTATGTGTATGTGTGTGTTTTTGCCAAAAAGGCCGCTGAGCATTGTGCGAGGTCAGTAATTTGCTGGGGTTTTCTCGGGCTCATTTTCATTTCTGGGACCCTTGTTCGGGCCTTTTTTATGTACGCATTTTGATTTGGGTTTAAATACGGGCGTGCGTGTGTGTGTGTCGAGCGTCTTGAGTCGCATAATACATATGTATTTAGGTTTATTGGCAAATTGTTGCGTCTAGCGCGCCGCGCGCGCCTTTAAAGTCTCTGCGCGCTGCTTAAAGCTCACAGAATTGCGCATACGCCGCATGTGCCGTTCTGAAGTTATTAAAATTTGAAAATTCACCGCCAGTTGTGCGCCTTCACATCGGCTCGTCGCGTGTGTGTATGTGTGTTTGTGTTTCTGTGGGATTATTGGTGTGCGTGTACAGACAGCACAACCCGTTCGTCTGCCTCTGCTCGGTGATTCCGCAAATCCTGTAGCAAAACAAAAAAAAAAGACCAGAACCGAAACCCTCGGCCATATCAATTGAAGTGCTACTACTTTTGATTAAAATTTTGAAATACACGTACGTTGTGCGCCTCTACTCCCCTTCTTCCCATACTCTACCCTTTGGTCGCCCGGCAACCTCTGGCTAATACCCTCAGATGTTGCTTTGTTTTGGCTGCAGCCATTTCAATTGTGGTTTTTAATAAATTTTCGGCAAAAAATATAAAAATATCGGATATTCAAAATGCCGCATAGATGTTTGATATCCCACTTCCGTTTCGCGTCTGCATTCTGAAATGAAGCATTAAATATTTGCTTTGCCCCCAACGCGGCAGCGTTTGTTTTCGATGGTTTTTAATACTCATGTGTGTTGTTTTATTTTTTTTTTTTCTTCCTTCCCTTGATTTCATTTCAATGGAGGGCGGAAAGAGGACTCTCTCTAGTTGGTTTCGGGCATTTTCAGCACTTGAGAAATGAGCATTTTTGTGAAATGAACATTTTTGCTTGGCCTTGGGCCATTTCAGAGACAGACACGAAGTTTTTGTCTTGCGCTTTTCGGGGGTTGCTTTGGATGCGATGCCATCGCGGCCATTAGCAAGTATTAGGTGTACTAATGGATTCAGATTGCGAAAGAGGAAAAACGTGACAGTATTTTCGCAGTGCTTGAAATTAAAAGCGAAAGTGTAGGCAGTATTAAAGCCAAATTTAAAGCACATTGGTAACTGGAGATTTATTTTATTGCGCTTGAAATTGAAAGGGAAAGTGTATAAAATATTATTGGGCTTAAATTTAAAATTCATTAAAACCTTGAAATATATACGAAGCATTCTAAACATATTGCAGTCTAATAAAAACTGTTAAACACTTCAAAATTAATACTACTAGGCTTCTTTACTACTTCAATCTTACACTCAACGAACTCTTTTAGATTATATCGAGTGCAAACTTATTTGCTCGCTCAAGAAAAATACCTCTGGGCTTATCAAGCTGACTGCCAATCAATATTATATCATACCTTACTTGAAACTCAATTCCTATCTCAAGACCCACAAAAGACCTTGACTGTTTCAAGGTGCAATTAAATTCCGATTGCGGCTCGACATTTTATGCATTTTTTTCCCCCCACAACTTGGGGCAGCGCACAAATAAATGAATCATCGTGACGATAAGATTAATACACAAAAACTTGCGGAATAAACAAAAACATGGATGGCTGTTGTCATCAACGGAATAATAATAATAATCAGTTTTTAAAGTGCACTAAATGCGTTTCAGCCACCATCGGAGAAGAGCCCTAAATCAAAACATATTTTGCACAGTCGCTAGCATTATATATAGTAGTATAGTATATATATATAAGGCCGGAGTATGCGAGGCAGAACGTAAACAAGCGTGCGGCAATTAGTACGTACGGAATGGTTGCTATTTTTCATTTTGATCCGTCTTTTTTTTCGAATTGTTTATCAGTAGAATGTGTGAGTGAGTGTGTATGTGTGTGTGTGCGATCTCGAATTGTGACCCAATTTCGTTTGTATCAAGTGCTAGAAAGAAGCACAAAAAGCAACAAAATAAAATCGGCAGAAACTACATAATATATATAATAAATATAAAGCAGATTACGCAAGAATATATATATTATATATACAGTAGAGAGAAATACTAAAGCTACTTGCATTAAGGAAATTTCTGCGGATTTGCTTTATTCTACAACTTTTCGCTTGTTGCTTTTCTCTCTCTCCCTATCCCTTTCGTTCTCTCCGCTACGCTTTGTGCTGGCATTCGCACTTGCTTGTGCGATTGGTCAGTCTTATCAAGCACATGGTCGCGAGTCGCCGCCAGTCGCCGATAATCGTCGCAATTGACACACATTTCTGTAGAAATATTTTGGCTGCAGTTCGATTAGATTAAAGACGCACAGAATTGTACAGGCGCATATATAAATACATAAATATTTCTTGCTGGCATGTGTACATATGTATAGCGCCTGTACAGCTGCTGCCTCTGCTGTCAAACTTGCGATTTACTGCTGCAGACTCCGCTGCGCGCTTGGCGTTTCAATTTGGCCTAAGTAACGCGCAGCGCAAACACAACAAGTGCCCCATAAAGTCGAGCAGCAGCGTGAAAAATTGTAACAGCCAAAAAGCAGACTTCTTAGCAGCACGACCCTTGCCCCCCCCCCCCCCCCCACGACTGCCGAAAAAGTTGTATATAACAAAGAAAGTGAAGAAAGCATATAAAAATATACTTATATTTGCCTGCGGGTGGAGCAGGCGTGGGGTGGGCACAACGGCGTATTGCGTATACGCCACAGCAGCTGCTGCTGTGTCACAGGTACACGCACACACACAAAGCCACTTCCCCTTCTTTCTCTATGGCAGCAGTAAAACGGCGACCCAAGACGACGGCCAAGACGTTGATGTTGACGTTGAATAATAACTCAGGCACACACACACTCACAATGAGTTTCGCTTTATCTGCGTGTGTGTGTGTGTGTGAGTAGTCAAGAGCAAGGAAATCATTTCCTTGCTGACTTTTATTATGCTTTTGTGTGCTTTCGCTCTCTCTCTCTCTCTCTTGCTCTATCTGTACTTCTGTGTATGCTGGTGTGTGTGACATGATTTTTATGAGTTCAAGGTCTCTAAGCGATTTCGCTGGCGGCGCCACCTGTTGGCTGTGTTTTATAGCCCGAGTCCGCAGCGCGAAAGTATGCTTTAATTTGCCTACTATTTGGCAGTGGAGCACTTGTGCAGCGCGCCAAAAAGTCGACTACAAAAAAGTAAATGAGCGATAAATGCAAGACCATAAAAACTAAAATTAAATAAATTTATTTTAACTTGGTTTAATATTATAAAACCGATGAAAAAATTAATACATAGATGTAAAAAAAATAATGCTAGGGAAATTTGAAATATTAATAAAAATTTAAGCCAAACAGTTGCGATGTTATATGTCAATTTAATTAATTGATTAATTTATTAATTGAACATATACGAATTGAATTTATAAAGAATTATTTTATGAATAATAAGCGTAGAAAAATCATATTAATAATCATTAAACATAATTTGATTTAAAAATAATAAAAATAAAAATAAAAATAAAAAAATCTAAATAATTATAATAGCATATTAACAATCATTAAACAAGATTTGATTATAATATTTTTATACAATTTTTTTCATTTGATAAACATAATTTTTCAATAATAATTGCTTGTGCATTCTACAATTATCTCTATTCTGCTCTCTTTTTTAACACAATCTCTTTCTCTGCATCTTGCAGGCGTCTTCTATAGAGCACACAAACTAATCTTGGCCGCCTGCTCGAAAAAGTTCGCCGATCTGTTCGAGAAGACGCCCACAAATGGCCAGTGCGTCATCATACTGGAGGCGACCACGCCGGACAACATGGCCGCGCTGCTGGAGTTCATGTACAAAGGCGAAGTGCACGTCTCGCAGGAGGCGCTCAACAGTTTCCTCAAGTCCGCCGAGAGTCTACAGGTGAGCGACAGAGCAACAAAGACATTAAGACTAAATTCTGAACGATCCCCCCCTCTCATTCGCAGGTCAAAGGTCTGTCCACAGAGACGGGTCGCCTGGCCGCGCAACAGGCGCAACAGCAGCACATGGGAGGCGACAGCTCGCCGCTCGACTCGCCCACAGGTCGCCGCAGCATGCGCAACAGTTTAAGCGGCAGCAGCGGCGGCGGCGGCGGCGGTAGCGGCGGAATCGGTGGCGGTTCCGCTGGCGTCGGCCTGGGTGGCGCCAACAGCGGCACCATCGTCGGCGGCATGGGCCATGGCAACAGCCTGGCGGGTGCACTCAGCGGCATGAGCGCCAGCAGCATGGCAACCGGCGTTGCGGTCAGCGGACTCAGTGCACTGGCAGCTAGTGCCGGAGCGCTCGATCGCTGCGGCAGCGCCGGCGGCAACATTATTAGCGGCTCCTCCGTGGCAGGCATTGGCCCGCTGAGCGGCGGTTCCGGCGGCAATGGCATCGGCCTTGGCGGCGGCAACGGCGCCGGCAACAATGGACCCCTCAGCTTAGGCAGCGGCGCTGGCGCCGCTCTGCACATGGGTGGAGTCGGCGGCAGCGGCAGCAACGCTGGTGACGGCGGCGGCGGCGGCGGCGGTAGCTCGACGGGCAGCGGCAGCATGAAACAGGAATGCGATTCGCTGATGCACGCGAGCAGCTCGTCATCGCTTGGCCCCATGTGCCATGTGCCGCCCATGTACCACCGTCCCATGTCGTTCAACGAACCGCTGCGCAAGCGCGCCCTGCGCAGTCCCTACGCCGAGCAGGAGCTGCGCGGCAGCGTGCTGCGCGACGGCTCCAAGAACTCCTCGGAGTGCCCCAGCCCGATCAATAAGCCACCCTACCATCGGCCCTCGTCCAGCGCCTCCTCGACGGCGCCCACCGAGGCGGACACAATGCACTCGGAGCGAGCCTCGCCACAGTCCAGGTAAGTGCAATAGCAACACAGTTCAGTAGAGAAGGAAAGCTTGTAATAAATTAAATTATAATATATATACATATAATATTTGTAACTTTATTGAGGAAATCTGCATTCAAAAGAAACTAAAGAGTTTAAGTTCAGCAAATCGAAGAAGTATATAGAATTTGATTGAGCAAATCTTCTCATTCAAGCAACTCCAATCTCTTATTTCGCCTTCTGCACATTTTTATATTTTTTTTAATATAAACAAAAAATATTTGAATGCAATGAGAACTTCTCCCAAGCTTTAGTCGAAAAATCGTTGTAAAAACTGGCGACTCCTAAATGTAGGCAACACTTTTAGCATTCATAAATCGCATGCGATTTTTTTTCACTTGAAGTGAGATTATGCAATCTATTAAATATTTAATGGTTTCTATGTATTGACGTTTGGTTTATTTTTCTTTTTAATATCAATCCATGTGCTAAAGTACCTTCGCTGTACATATTGATCACTTAATAAATAATAAATAATTAACATATGTTATAAATATATCCTTCTATAATTATATTTAGAGCATATATTTAATGTAAATCGCTAACTATACATTGCTATAGAGCACTAAAATAGTCTACTGAAATGTCTGCAACATAAGCCATAACTATAGCTTTGAAGCGGTCTACTCCATAAAATGTTTTATAAACTATTTAATCCGTCAACTACTCTATAACACAATATAACAATATTTAATATTCGTTATATCATATAATATATATGCTGCATCAATATTTTCCTACGCTCAACTGCTGAAATACAATATATAATATATAAATATATTTATATAATATATATATTTATATATATATGCTATAATTCTCCCTTTCCTTTAACGTTATTAACCTGCTGCCTGTTTTTTTGTAGTCGCTACGAGAACCACAGTCCCAGCACCACGGCCGGCAATGGCAACGCGCCCAGCAGTTTGGATCGCATTGTCAAATCGGAGCGCAACAATGGCAGCGCCAACGAGGCCAACGACGACGAACGCGAACTCATGGACGAATCGACAGACGTGAGTGTAGCACAAGCAGCTGCCCACAGTGTAGTATTTAATTTAATTTATTTTTGCTGCTCCTGCAGAACGGCGCGGAGGACCTGCGTGTGAAGCTGGAGAACTCGAACTTCTCGCCGCCACCGCCGAACTCGAACACATCGTCGACGACACCGAACGCACTGCTGGAGAATCTGAAGAACGCGGACGGCTCGCTGTCGGGCAATCTGGCCGCATCGATAGCGCCGGCGGACATGCTGAACGTGTGGAACGCCACCAAGATGAACAACAAGAACAGCGTGAACACGGCCGACGGCAAGAAGCTGAAGTGCTTGTACTGCGATCGCCTCTACGGCTACGAGACGAACCTGCGCGCGCACATCCGGCAGCGGCATCAGGGCATCCGTGTGCCCTGCCCCTTCTGCGAGCGGACGTTCACGCGCAACAACACCGTGCGGCGGCATATCGCGCGCGAGCACAAGGCAGAGATCGGGCTGGCGGCGGGCGCGACCATTGCGCCCGCGCATGTGGCAGCAGCAGCGGCGGCCGCAGCGGCCGCCAATCATTCACCATAGGTAGCGGCCGCAACGGCAGCGGCAGCAGTAGTCAGAGATGCGCAAAAGGATGCGAAGCAGCGTAAACGTAAATCACTCAAAATGGCATTGGAGAAGTGCATGCAGCGGCGCGATGCGATGGCATCGGTCGAGGCACTGCCAGGGGCACCAGGGGCAGGCGAACAACAACAACAACAACAAATGGGCGGCGAAACAACAACAACAATTGTGGGAGGCGAAGGCATGGGCGTAATAGAAACAACAACGGGCGAGCGAGCGGCAGCTGTGGCCGCTGCAGCGGCAAGTCTGCTCAGCTTTGAGCAGCAGCAGCGGCGTCATCAGGTCCACCAGGAGCTGGCGATGCAAATCAAGGCGGCCATTGCGGCCGAGCAGCAGCAGCAGCAGCAACAGCAGCAGCAGCTGGCCGCCGAGGCGGAGGCCATGGATACCACGGCCAATACCACAGCGGGCACAACAACAACGACGGGCACAACAACGACGACGGGCACGGCTGAAGCGTGCACCACGAGCGACGGCAGCGATGCCGAGGCCAGCGATCTGAGCGGCAGCGAGGCGGCAGCCCGTGCTCGAGCACGTGCAGCGCTCGCGCCCGCCGCCATGGAGATCGATGAGCCGATGCGCTCGCCCGATCCCGAGTCGGAGCTCGTTGTGGTTGAGCCGAAAATCGAGCCGCTCACCGACAGCGAGCCCGAGGATGAGCCCGAAGAGGAGGAGGATGCGGATGACGAGCAGATGATGATGCAACGTCGCCAACGTCGCACGCCCACGCCCACCAGCCCAATGATGCCACACGAAGCGCCCACATTGACCTCAACGCCCAAGCTCAATGTGGACGTGAATGAGCAGTAAGAGAAGAGAAGAGAAGCAGAAGAGAACACGATGAAGTTGTAGAAGAAGCCCCCACCCGCCCAAAGAGAAGAGAAGTGAAGAGTGAGAGAGAGAGAGAGAAAAGAGCCCCCAGAGAAGCTATGAATTTAATGCCACAATTGATTGATTGATTGAGTGATTGAGTGATGATTGATACGTTTATGCGCGCTATGAGGATCGCACTGATCGCAGGATCAGGCGATCGCAATGATGACTACTGTTGCAACTGCTGTTGCCCTCGGAGACCAGCTAAAAAGTCCCGGATCACACGATTCGGGCAAAGATATAGATGTGTTTACTACACACACACACACACACAGCTACAAACTAATCTAATGCACACACACACACCAAACACACACCCCACACACACACACACACACAAGTACACACGGCAGTATTTGATGTTCGTTTAGAATTTTGTTTTTCTTTTCACACACACACACACACACACACACACACACACACAAGAAAAAAAGAAGAATTTTAATTTATTTTAGCGAGAGAAACGCACTTAAAAAAAAAAAGAAGTAGAAAACATACAACCGTAACAAATGCAAATCCGGCTGAAAAATCGTTTTCAGGGTGCTAATTAAAAAAGAAGAGAAATGAAAATGACAGACGAGAGAAGAGAGAAGAAAATCGAAAAATCGAAAATGCAAAAAATAGTTATATGCTTGGCAGAAAGTTTTTGAACGTTTTTGATTGGTAGCTAAACGTAATTGTTTATGCATAATTCACGCATTGTTTAACCATTGTTTTTCATTTAACAATTTTATTATTTTTTTTTTTTTTTTTTTGTTTTTTTGAGAACAAAAGTTGCCTCAACCGAGAAAGAGAGAGAAGTGTAACAAAATACAATATAGCAAATAGTAAACAGATGGGAAAAACTAAGACTTAAACGGGAAAAATAGCTGCAAACTACAACAACAACAACAACAACAACAAGAACAAGAAAAACAGTAACAGAAACCATAACAAGAACCACAGCAAACTACAGAGCAACAATAGCAACAAAACCGCAACCACAAGTACCTGCAATAATAAATAAATAAATAAATAAATAGTATAAACGAAAACAAAAATGGAAAACTAAATAAGTTAAAGAAATGCAAGAAATGCCTGCGTCGCCAGCTGGCATTTTCCTCGCCTGGTTTTTTGTAAATAATTTTATTAAATTTATAATCGATGGGCCGAGAATGCACAGTTGGCTGTCACGCCAGCCTACCGCTCCCCCGCCCCCTCTTCCTCCCCTCCACTTGCTTTGATGAATAACATTTTTTTCCTTTCGACTCGAAATTCACACGGCAAACATTTTCGCAAATCAAAAAACTGAACACATTTTTTTTTTCGTTTTCATTTCATCACAAAGTAATGAGAAAAAAAGCTATAAACAATTGGTAAATCGGGTGCCTATAAAAATATAAATGAATTAAACGACTATTAGTGAAATTTTATAACTAAACAAAGGAAAACAAAATCTTTTATATATTTAAAAAAAAATAAAAATAAAATAAATGTAAAAGTGGAAAGTAAACAAAGGAAACTGTAGTAGAAAGAAAGTTAAAAGAAAACCACTCAAAAACGTTCTCAACAAACTTCAAAAAAGCAACAACAAAACAATCTACAACAACAACAACAGCAAATTACAGCAAAAGCAAGAAAGCAAAACAAATTCAAAATCGACAACTTTTGGCACACCTTTGGAAAACATTTTTCGACACACGACATTTTTGTTTAACATCCAAAAACAGTAATGCAAATTTCAAAAACAAAGAAAAATTCAAAATTCAGTTCTTTCGGCCTTTTTTTTGGTTTTCAATGCTGTAAACTACGAAATTGAGAGCAAATTCTTGTTGTAAACTGTAAATATTACGCTATAAAGAGAAACACACACACAAACACACACCTACACCTACTACACACACACAGCACAAAGTTTAACGTTTAAGCATCAGTTGTATAATGATATATATATATGCCTAAATCTAGGATCTATATACTATATATAAGCGCATATGTAGGAACCTTAGGCTCGCCAAAAGTTGCTTGCAAGTAGGAACTTTCCCCCTTAAGTTTTACCCCCACCCCCCTACTAATACTACAATAGTGCAAGTTTTTCATTTACAGGGTATGCACACCAACACACACACACACACATACATACACACAGAGACACGCAAATAGTATTGAAATAACTGAAAATAGCCAAATGGTAAAGAGAGAGAGAGAGAGAGAGAGTATATCAAATGTTAATACACACACACACACACGCACGCAGGCGCCTGCATGGGCGCTGAGAAGCGCGTAGAGCGGTGCAGTTCCCCCTCCCTACACACAAAAAAAAAAACCCAGTTTGTTCTGTGATGTGCAGCGTTCAAACCGCGTTTGACGTTGCAAAGTTTTTGTTTTCTTTTTTTAATGATTATCTTATACACACACACACATATACATACATGTACATGTACACTATATACATGCATATTATGTATATCTATATGGTTTTTTCCGCCTGCTTAACTAACTAACCGTAACTCGAACCGCAAACAAGAAACACAAAACGAAAAACGATAAACAATTGAGAAAGCAAATTATGCTAGAAACGTAATTAATTGCAATAATTTACCTCGTAATTATTATAAATGCCCCGCTCCCCCCACCAAACATGAAACACCAAACACCCCGTACACCATACTATACACCAAACACCACACCCAACCCCGCTCCACTCCGATCCCTTCAAGGCTGGCCACGCCCCCGAAACTACGCGCCACAGCGGGCGTCGCAGTAACGTTCTCTGGAGTCTGAATTACATATTATTTTTTAAGTACGTTCACTGTCGGCCGCCCGCCTGTGCTGCACGTGGGCGTGGCACCGTGCCAGCCCCCAGTCCCCACTTATAATTACATTTATCCAACTATATGCTATACACGAACATATATCATAAAGTATATATTGTTCGTTTCACCATATATATATATAAATATATAAATCTATATATATTTCGTTGGTCTAATTAGGTTTCGTTTTTACTTTATTAGCCTTAGTTCAACTTAGACTTATGTGTGCGTGCGCATACATCTCGCGCGACTGTACCTATATAGCTGTATATATCGTCGGGTGTATGCGTACGCATGTGAATCAAACTCAGGAACTCATATACCTCAGAATGGAAACTACACTACCTCTTGGTTTTTCGCTTATGCTTTTTGAATGGAAAACTTTAAGCTTATTTGAAGATGCTACAAAACAGCTTTAGTTCTTAGTACGATTTTGTGTTTAGCACTTTAGTTCGTTAGTTTTAACCGTAAACTAAGCTCATGCAATACGCAAAAGACACAAAACAGCAATAGCAATACAGCAACAACAACAACAACAATCACTTCAACTACAACTACAGCAACAATATCGAACTGCAATAGTCAACCGAACTACCTCAACGGGCCCCCAATAGACTGCGCAAACTGAGAAATATCTTAGCTATAAAATACGTAATATATGAACGATTTCCTTCATTTTCGATTCATTTTGTGAAATGGTGACACACAGGCTATACACACACACACACACACACTACACATACACGCACAAACTCGCACACAAACTTTTGGCTTTTTGATTTGGAAATATTTACAAAAACAAAACACGAGAACTACAACAATTTTTGGCAAACGCAGTTTCATTTTAGATAGGTTTTTGTAAATATGCGCTAAATTACAACAAAAACAAAATAAGCAACATTTAATGTACATTTTTTCGAAAACGAAATACGAAAACTTTTGGCTATAACTTTAACTAACTATACTAAAAATATAAAAACTACTACTACGTATGTGTAAGGAAAATGTGTAAACATAATTTTCGGCAAAGCAACTAAATGAGGCAAAAACAAACACAAAAACAAATGGAAAACCCAAATACACACACACACACACACACACACCCACACATTATACTAACTAACATGTAAAGAAAGGCAGAGAGTTGGAAAATACAAAGAAATTATTTTAAGGCTACGAGAAAAATTATGAAAACTAAATTGAAAATAAGTGAAAATTAATGCAGAGAGATGCACTACTCAAAATAACGGTATACTTTTGCTAGAGCTACGCGTAACTGTAACAACATTTTGTTGGCAGCCCCCCAGAGAAAAAGAGAAAATTTCAAATAATTCAAATTCGAAATTTCAATGAGTAACCAAACCTGCGGGTTATAAAAACACAAAGAAAAATTTATGTAAAAAATGGAAAAACCCCCCAAAAAAGAAAACCAACAAAAATTTCAAGATTCTTAAAGAAATTTTGCATGACTAAGCAAATTAACTAAGCGTAAAAATAAAAAAAAAAAACACGATTTAGGCTTAAACTTTCGGCTAAAACTAAAATTAAAAAAAAAGAAAAAAAAATGGAAAACCATATTTTTATGTAAAACTTAAAACCACACACAATTTAGGCACTCGCAGAACGTAAAATTTGCATAAATATTTATTTAGAGCGAAAACTAAGTAAACGAGAAGAGAAAACGAAAATGAGAACACAATTTTAGGCCCAACTTTCGACAAGCAAAGACAAAAAAAAAAGACGGCCTAAAATAATTTCTTTGTAAAATACAAAAAGTACGTGAGAAATGCAAGAGAAATGTAACTAAATTTAACAACAACATAACACAAATGTCGCCATTTTGCATTTAGAGCGTTAAAAGTTATAAACAATTGGGTTGAGTACGCAATCCCGAGCGAGAAAACTTTTAATGAGGAAACAATCTAAGAAAACTAATCGATCGATTTAGTACTTGTGTATGTACCATATATGTGTATGTAATTTTTGTGTTTACCGAACCTACCTACAAAACAACCCTCCCCCCACCCCTCGCCCCCTTACTTTGTCCACCTTCAGTTGTATAAACTAATTTCTAAGCGCCCCAACCCAGATGAAGAGTTTGATGCGAAAACTTGAATATGTGCAAAGCGCGCACAGGTACAAAAAGCTACGTTTAATTAACAAAAACAACAAAGAAAAATGCAAGAAAATGAAAAATGGAAAATTATGCTATAAATTTACGTAAAGAAATACAACATGAAAGTGAGAAAAACAAAAAATAGCGTTCGTTGTAAGTGATTTTTGTTATATATTTTTGTTAGTACTTGTTTTCTATTAATATTTAGTTGAATATCGGAAAAGTGAAACCACAACAACAACAACAAGAACAAGCCAATTGTACTTATACGCGATTTTCATTCTACTTTTACTTTGCTCAAGCGTCGACTAGTCACAGGACAACAACAACAACAACAACAAAAGCAAAAAAAAAATTTTTTTAGAATTTTATTTTGTTTCCTCCTGTGTTTGTTTTCCCTTCGGTTTTTCAGTTTTCCCCCCGCCCGCACGAAATATCCAAGTTATTTGAAATAACTATAAAACGAAATATCAAGAAAAACGGAAATGAAAATGAGAATGAAAATGCAAATGAAAATTGAATTAATTTAAGCGCAAACTGTGTAAAATATACTATATATATTTATGTATATTCGATTAATTTTAAAACTTGAAACCCCTACTTTATGTTCTTTTGTACAATTTGAATTTGTTTCGTGAAATTGGCTTGTTTCCACTTTTAATTTGTAACGTTTATGTTTAAAAACTAAATCTATACTACACACATAATATATACCATACATATATATTTACGTAAAAGCTAAATTAATGCAACTAAATAAATGTTAAAAACCAACAAAAAAATACAAAAAAAAAAACAAACAAACAAAATTCGACAATTGGCAATTTTTATTATTGGTTACAAGAAAATTTTCAAATTTTAATTTTTCAGTTCACACACACAAACACACAAAATTATAAATGTTATTAACAATTAAAGCGTATAATGCTAAATGTGTTTAGGCCTAAGCGACTTTACAGTTCAGTTCAGCAGTACATGCACACCAAAGTATGTATATAGATATGGCATAATATTAGGTTTATACCCGATACACTGAGAGAAATACCTCTCCACCCCCTTGGCCAGCCCTTCGCTCTCTCAATGTGTAAATCAAGTTGTTGTAAATTTGTCTAAAACGAAAATCGAAGCGAGTACAAATTAAATTTAAAATATTTTCCTCTTTTCAATTGACTCCTCCAGTTTCATTTCGTACCCCTCGTACTCCCACTCTCTAATTTGTACTTATGTGTAATTAAATTAATCGTAGGTCACACAAAAGAGTAGTAGAAGAAGATGAAGAGAAAAACTAAAGCGTAAAATGAGAAACACTTAAGCTATACAAAAACTTTTGGAACAAAGACAAGTACAAAATTTCAGGTAAAACAAAATTTAGCAGTTAAATTTTAAATTAACAAAAATATATTATGAAAATACGTACAAATTTTTCGGCATAAAAGTGAAGTGAAGAAAAGAAAACGAAAAAGCACAAAAAAACGAACGTAAAACTAAGCCGAATTTGAATTTGGCCATTGGTGTGACTTTAGAATGATTCAGTTGGAAAGGTATTATGTTCAGCTTTGAGTTTTCGAGCATCTTTGTTTCTTATCGAACAACTTGACTTGAGTTACACATGCAAAAACCAAAACGAAAACCGAAATTTAAGAATGGAGAAACTGAACTGCAAAGTGTGCAAAGAAATTTTTGAAAAAAAAGATAATATATATTTTATTTTTTTTTTAGTTTATTTTTGAAACGAAACGAGACGTAACGAAAATGTACTCCAACCAAATGTGGTCTGTACATATATGAATATATATACATACATACATATATATATATAATTATATACAAAACCGAAATCGAGGCGAGAATCTATAGTTGTAACACGAAAATCCGTTTGGAGCTAACTCAGGGCATTATGAAGACTCACGACGATGTATACATGCATTTATAAGACAGAAATGAGACACAATTTTTTCGATGTGTATTACGATTAACGATAAACGATAACGATGAATCAAGCAGAACAAGAATAAAGGCGTAATAATCATGCAAAAACGATTATGAACAACTCAGGTATTAACTATTAAATGAAATATTTTTAAAGATCACGATGAGCAAAGAAAACGACCGCAAAGTCAGCATTTTCCAACGTTGTGCAATATTCTTAAAGTTTTCTAAAAATACGTAATAGTATTAATCAACTAAGGCAAAGGCAAAAAAAAGCAAAAAACAAAAATTGAAAATTGAAAATTGAATTGAATGAGTGTTCATAAGAGGAAAAGAGACAGAGAGAGACAGATAGAGAGAGCTTGGCATGGTGAGATTTGGTGAGTTTTTGGAAGCACATGACGACTTAGCGTATACCCTAACTGTAGTATATTGTATACTATATACGATACTTGTTTAACTCGTTTTATGTTCGTAACAGTCCACAACAACACACACCACTACAACAACAACAAGCACAACAACTACAAGAAGAACACACGCACACACACAGACAGACATAAATAGTGAAATAAATAGCTAAATGAAAATGAGTTTATATAAAGAAGGAAAACATAAAACTGTGATTACATTCGATTATCGCTGCGTTGATATGGCAAATGTTGCATACGATTGAAATACGAGATTAACGAGAATTACGAGAATTGCGAGAATTACTCTCACTAATATACATACTTGATCCGCTTATGATTTATTACGATTACGAATACGATTTTCTACGACGCACAAGCCATTGTCAGGTCACTGTGCGGACATATGTATACAGACGTACATACACTTATGCATAAACTAAATAAATATTTACTTAATTAGCCGAAATATTGAACTTCAAAAGATTTACTAAACGAAATGCATTATACTTATGTACTTATTGAATTATTTGAAGAATTAGAGAATAACACGATCTAATGTGTCATATGTATGTGTCATACAGCAATTATTTCTCCAGACTTTTTCCCATGATTTCATGATTTAGCATTGCATTTTGTTTCGAATGAGCTCTCTGTATGTAGTGCACTTTAGTTAAAAATTAAAGTCTGAGATTTTACATTTATATGGTCAAAGTATACACCCTAACAAAAAGCAAAAACCCCCCCAAAAAAAAAAAAAAAAAAAAAAACACTTAAAAAATTGACTAAGTTTATGATTATAGAACTACCAGACACACACACAGACACACTAACACACAGTTAAGCACTCACACATTTGTATTTGGCTATATACTATATAGATGTATGTGAACCAAAAAGAGTTGGCAAGATGCGAGATAAGAAACTATGGAATGAGGGCGAAACCTAACTGTATTTTCACTCCATGCGTATGATTTCTATATAGTAACTGGCATATGTGCAGGCGAGAAATTTAAGTAAACAGCTTAAATATATTTTTAATGACAATTCGGATTAAAAATTTACGATTATGGCATAAACTTTTGTGTAAAATATAAAATCTAAGCTATACAAACGAAACAAAACACGAGAAACAACCAAACGCATTGTAACAAAAACTCACACAGCATGGAAATGAACGGAGAACAGATATTGAGCATAAAAAGAATATGAACGGAAAATCTTAATTCAATAAACTTGTTGCTAAAATATAATAAAAAAAGAAACAACTGGTTTTATTTACTTTACTTGAGGTTTTGAAAATAGCCGCCATTCGCAAACTTATCGTCATCGAGCAAGTTTTCGATTAATGGCAGCTGGTCACACTGGCACTGGACGAACAGCTGTTCGACTGTCGGCGCAAACTGTGAATGGTCAGACGCCATTGTGTTACGTGCTGACGAATCGAATAGTTGCAAATTGTTGTTAATTTCATTTGTTTTCCCTGCCACAATTCGAATTGGACTGATCGAGTGTACTGCTAAAGCACTAAATTACAGTACGACCACGATTTGAAGAGCAACGAGTACCGGTTGCGAGCCAGAAAACAAGCCGAAGTTCGACAAGAGAAAAGCACACAGTCCCAACAAAATGGTGAGTAATAGCAAAGATATGAGCAGAAATCCGTGTAAAAACGAGTTATTTCGCTGGCCGCCCTAAGCAAAGGTATTTTCACGCCTATTATGCGCATCTGGCGAAATTGACAGCCAAACGCCAGACGCACAGCAGGCTCTTGGCCTATGACCTAAAACTATGCCCATATATGGCTGTAGTCGTGGCGTGCCGGTTAGAGTGGCTGGCTTGAAGTAGGGGGGGGTTGGGGGGAGGGGGCGGTGCAGGGGTCACTTATCGCCCAAATGACTCAAATTCAATAGTAGCCAAAGCATATTTGCTAATGCGTTGTCGTTGTTGTTGTTTCAGTCGGAAATGCAAATGGATTGTGCCTTGGATCTGATGCGACGCCTGCCGCCGCAGCAGATCGAGAAGAACCTGATCGACCTGATCGATCTGGCGCCGGAGCTGTGCGAGGATCTGCTCTCGTCGGTGGATCAGCCTCTGAAAATAGCCAAAGACAAGGAGCACGGCAAGGACTATCTGCTGTGCGATTACAATCGTGACGGCGACTCGTATCGCTCGCCCTGGTCGAACACCTACTATCCGCCGCTGGAGGATGGCCAGATGCCGTCGGAGCGTTTGCGCAAGCTCGAAATCGAGGCGAACTACGCGTTCGATCAGTACCGCGAGATGTACTACGAGGGCGGCGTCTCGTCCGTCTATCTGTGGGACTTGGATCATGGATTCGCCGCTGTGATACTGATCAAGAAGGCCGGCGATGGCAGCAAGATGATACGCGGCTGCTGGGACTCCATACATGTGGTCGAGGTGCAGGAGAAGACCACCGGCCGCACGGCCCACTACAAGCTCACGTCGACGGCCATGCTCTGGCTGCAGACGAATAAGCAGGGCTCCGGCACCATGAATCTGGGCGGCTCGCTGACGCGCCAGAACGAGCAGGACGCCAATGTGAGCGAATCGTCGCCGCATATTGCCAACATTGGCAAGATGGTCGAGGAGATGGAGAACAAAATACGCAACACACTCAATGCCATCTACTTTGGCAAGACCAAGGACATTGTGAACGGGCTGCGCAGCACACAGTCGCTGGCCGATCAGCGCGATCAGGCGGCCATGAAGCAGGATCTGGCTGCGGCAATACTCAAGCGCAATGTCAAGCCCGAATCGAACTGAGCTGCAACCGGATTCAGGGGGATCGATCGATTTCATGCGCATTTCTAGGCATTAAATTTGTTAACACAACACAAAAGCAAAGATGAAAACGAAAAAAAAAAAACAGAAGCACACAATTATGAGAGAAACTTGTTAAATGAGAGAAAAGAGGAAAAGAAAAACGTATTTACTGTAAATCAATTGCTCGCCCCGTTGCCCGCCCGCTGAGAACATTGTTGCAAGTCCACACACACACACACACAAGCAAGCATATTTCCAACATGAACTCCGCTGCTGCCGCCGCCCTTTAGACAGTATCTTTAAGTATCTTTGAGTATTTGTATCTGTAGAATGCATAGTTCCCATCTGAGAGTTTGCAGGCATTCGCATTGCGTTTCGATTTCGTTGGCATTTGCATTCATTTCATTCGTCTTTCGGAGAAGCCTTCGACTATAAATAATAATATGTTTATAAATAAATAATTAAATAAACTATGTATGTATGTATGTGTATTCTAACAATAAGAAGCTCGAAGCATCCATTTTACACCATGTACTTTTTACTGAAACACGCTCTGTATTATGTGAACAATACACACAACGTACCGATCAGCGAAACTGTCTGTTTTAATTATATATTATATTATATATATATATATTTTATTTTATATATATATATATTTATGAATAACCCCTCTTCCGCAGCATAGGTTGAGCTCTTAGTATGGCTATATGTTTGTTTATTTTCATGAAAAATCGCAAACTACACTAGAAGTTACAATAGAGCCTAAGATTTCGTGGCCTTACTTAAAGTTCGATCGTACTTGATTACAGACATAGTAGTAGTATTTCTTAGTAATCGCCAAGTTCACTTGAGACTTGTGTATTTATTTATTTTTTTCGGTTTTGATTAGCTTTTCTCGTAATTAGTAGAGATAAATACTTGTATCTCGATATCTGCACTGTGTGTCCCTCTGTTGTGTTATCAACTATATACAAAAAACACTGATAGCAACACTTGGGTGTGCGTGTGTGTGTGTGTGTGTGCGAATGTATCTCTGTGCAAGTGTGCGTGCAATTTTTTTGGGACTTTGTTTTGACTCATTTAACTGCTGCGTTGATATCAGAATTCAGTTTCAATTGTCACACTCTAAATAGTATCTACAGCTTAGTCTAAGGATTACGAATAAGTTAAGATTTATTTAGGAGGTCGAAATAAAGGTTACTTTACGATTACATACAATATTTTACAAGGGCTGCTCTGAAGCGTGCGGCGTGTCCTATGCAGTAGCCTTAGGAGACGGAGCCGCAGTGGGAGACGGAGCAGCCGCTGCAGTAGAAGAGCAGAGTGAAGCCTTCTTGTCCAGCAATTGAATTCTCTTCTGCTGTCGTCGTTAGTGCGATCCCATACACACACACATACACATGCCAGTTCGTGTGTATGTGCATTGTTTATAAATAAATGTGCAAGAAATATGCAAAAGTCTCTTAGGTACACAGCAACTGCAGGGGCGTGCAGCTTATTGCATTTTGGAAACTTCGAACTTCGTGTTGATGATCTCCTCGTCGGAGTCGAGCACCGGCAACGCTGGATCACCCATTGCCGACGGTATGTTCTCCTCCACCCAACGCAAGTCGTCCTCCTCGGTGGTTGTGGCTGCGGCACGTGAATTCGTTGGAGTTCGGGCAGCGCCATTCTGATGAGATCCACGCATCTTGACGCCATACGCATCCGCGACAAACTGATCCTCCTCATCTGCAAGGCAGGGAGAGGCAGACAAAAAAAAATATTACAATTCGGTGACCTAATGGCTATGGCAGATCGACTAACCGTCCTCGTCCTCATCCTCCGGATTGTCCAGCAGCGGCGTGAAGGCATAACGTTGATTATTATTCGTAGGTCGCCACAAGATCATGATGACCAGCAGCAGCACGGAGAACAGCACATGCCAGAAGCCCGTATCTATCCAGATATCATGCCAGCCCTGTCGGGTGATAACTCATGTATAAGCAGGGGGATTACATAGCAATATCAATAACACACTTACCGGCGTGCAGTTTTCGGTTCGACGCAAACGCAGCGCAAACAGCATGAAGATAACGGAAGCGATAACAGCGAATATCAGTGTGTTGGTGAAATGCCTGTACAGCAATAGCTTGACCATGTTCCTAGAATTCCAATGCAATGTTGTGTTTATTCCGTAAGATTATAGTGTAGTGTACAGCGTGGGTCTTACCTGCGCAATCGCAGCGTGCGCGTTGTCTGCACCAGAGACGTGAAGATCCACCAGCAGATGCCAGTGTCGAGCACGGCCAGCGGAATGGTGGCCACCAGCAGCTCACTGCGATCGCTGTTCACCTTGGTGATGCGCAAATAGCTCTCTACGCAGGCGAGTAGAAAGTAGAGCGCGCCCACGCCCACAACACGATGCAGCATGGGTCCAAGGCGGGGTCTAAAAAAAAAAAGCAAAGCGATTAGATTTTTTTGTAAATAAAAACGTAGCTCTTTCGATACTATCGCAGCAGCCCAGACATGTTCGATTGTCTGTCCGTTTGTCCGTCTGCAGCTTGCAACGCTAACCAGTGCATTAGTTTTGAAGCTATTTCAATGCAACTTGGTGCCAGCACTTATTTCTTTTATACGCTTTAAATAAGTCAGAATATATCAATATATCGTATAGCTGCCATAGAACTATCGGCCTATTTTTGTTAGTTCTCAACATATCGCAAGCAAACTCGCCACAATTATTTTTTAAAATACTCATAACATTTCCTGCAAATTTTATCAAAATCAGCTGACTATAGCTCATAGCTACCATAGGAATTATCGGTCGAAGCATGAGTTTTTCATGGTTTACTTTAAAATCGGATTACTATATGCTATAGCTTTTTTTTAAAAGATTTTTAATATTAATTTAAGTCTGAAAACCTCCTAGAATATAAGCTACGTTATAACTGCTTAACTATGGTATGAATATAGGTTTATAGTATCATCAGGAATAATCGCACGAATAATATGCAAATCTGTCTATATGTTTTACTCTGCACTCACTTGACAATGCCGAATCCCATGCTCATGATGATGACCAACATGCGCGCCAGCGTGCGCTTCGCACAGGACACAAACTCGGCCACGAGTTCTGCATGCTCCACCGGATACCCCGTGTTGGCCACGGTCTGGTACTCGGCATAGAAAAAGGCCTTCTCGAGCATGCCCAGCAGTATGACGCCGCCGATCCAGAATTGTATGCGCAGCAGATCGCGCCACTGGGCGAACGAAACGAACAGCCAAATGATGCCGAAAATCACATAGACGACGCACATGATCAAATAGAACTGTGTGGAAGCAAACAATGCATTAATGGGCTGTTGAATTAGTTGGGAATATCGCTGTCGACTCACCGGCAGGAAGGGCCAGTCAATGGCCGAGATGTAGCCATGAGGTCCCAGAAAACCAATGTGCACTGTGGCATGGAATTGCTGGCCCGGCGGCGATGTCAGGATGCTCAGTTCCAGCTCGTAGATGCCATCCTCGGGCACAATGGAAATGGGCTTGGGAGGCGACTATAAAGAGAATCAATGAAGAATTTATATAAGCTATAAAATTAAGTTATAAATAATGTATAAAAAATTAAGTTATAAATAATAAATACGAAATGAAGTTAAAAATAATATATTAGAGATTAAATTAAATACAGTATGTAACAGTTAAATTATAAATAATATATACAAAATTAAGCTATAAATAATATACAAAAATGTAGTTATAAATAATATGATGTGTAAGAAATTAAATGAATATACAATATATAAAATTTGAGTTCTAAATAATATATAAGAAATCGAGTTATATGCAATATGTAAACAATTTAAATCTAACATAATATATATAATATTAAGCTTATGAATATTAAGTAATATAAAAAAATGTGGGTATAAATAATATAAAAGAAATTATTTTATATACAATTATACAAAATTAAGTTATAAATAAAATATAAAAAAATTAAATTATATTAAATATATATAAATAAAGCTTAAAGTATATACATATAATATATAATAAAAAAGTATATATTATATACAAATAATTATTTCTTGTGTTTGGAATGAGCTAAAGATGTTGTAGCTAAAGTCTGATAAAATCGAATTTTTATGTCCTTGCAGAATTATTATTTTTAAATAAACTCGCCATAATGCAGATATTTTTAGCTATTTCTTGTCTTTAACATGTGCTCAAAAAAAATGGGAACAATTTGCCGATGAAATCTACTGCCTATACACGTTTAAACATATATATAATAATTTTAGAAATAAACTATATAAAAGCTGAATATTACATTGATTTCTCTAGCATGCCAGCGCTTCAATGAGATCAAAGATTTATCTGCTTAGATTTATCTAGCTAACGAAGTCTATCAAAATTTGAGTTCTAAAAAGCATATCAATAATACAGTGAATCCAGCTAATTGCATGAGAGCTCGCCAGATATAACTCCAAAAATCTGCTATATTTTAAGGGCAGGTAGGGCGGGCTGCATGGATAAGGCTGCTATGGGACTTTCAATGGATAACAAGCGCAAGACCGCATGCGCCTGCCTTGTGCGCAATTAGCTTGCTCCGAGGAGCGTGTGGCATATCCGTCTGCTGTTTTTATCAATATTTTCACTTCCTAAAACTCGAGCGAAAACTACGAAACATCGTGATAACAGCTTTGCTGTAGGTACACGCTGTGTCGCTGTATGTGTGCGTGTGTGCGTGCGCGCGTATCTGCCTGTGGGGAAACGCAGCTGAGTCACAGGCGCACACGCACACACACACACATTTGCGAAATTCGTATTACCGATGCGGGATTCTTGGGCACGGAAGCAGTGTCCGCCGGCGTCGACGTGGAGACTTCGCTGTTGTCCCGCAGCACAATGAGATGCGTGCAGTTGGCCCTCGTGTTGGTCAGCTGAATGACCTGGCTAAGACTGGCATTCTGCTGCAGCTTCGGGTTGTCGTTGATCGCCTGCAGCTGCAAGAGAATTAAACCAAAAAAAAAAGCAGAAAAAAAAACAGAAGAAGAAAAACGCTTGTCAAATAAGAATGCCAGTGCGGGGGGAGCGGAGCGGGGCGGGGCGGGCTCTGCAGTTGCATCTGTTGTCGCTTACAAAACGCTCGTCGAAGAGGCACGGATGCCTCGTCAGCTTAAAGTTGATGTTGAGCGGAACTTCCACGCCAGACGTGCACTCCACTGTGTGTGTGTACGTACGTATGCATGTGTGCGTGTGTGTGCATGTGGGGGAGGAAGAGGAGAAATGTTTTCAGTTATTGCCAGTTGTGTGTGGGGGCTGCACACGCAGCACTTACGCTTGATGTAGATCTTGGTGCCAGCCAGCAGTGGACGCTGCTGGATTTTCGGCTGTGTATCCTGTGGAAGAGGCCAACAATTACTCGTTTTTCTCTCTTTTCTTTTTTTTTATTTTCATTTGAGCAGTGCACTTTTCGCCTGGGTTTGTACCTGGTTTATGCTTATGTCGACCAGGCCGGGCTCCGATTTGCCAGCTGCCAGTGTGGCATAGAGCGAGAGGAGCGCCAGCGCTACAGAAATGTGCCGCGACATTGTGTATACGCAAGACAATCGCATCTAAATAAATAATATTTGTATATCTTTTTACTTTGCTGACTCTACGCTTAGAACAATACTGCGCTGGCAATCGGTACTATTGGGGGTTATCGATTACTGGTGTTTTTGTGCGCAGTCGACACGCTTGCCGGTGACAAGAGCCCCCACACGTTCAGGCGCAGTCAAAAAACAAAAAGCTTGCAATGCAAGTTAAGCGTTTGCCAAAACAAAATAATTGCTAAAGGCTTAGGGTAGTATAATTTTTTTTTTTATTTTTCCTTATTACTGTTCAGCTAACTGCTATGCCTAGCAATTAAGACAAAATACAATACAAAATAAAAATAAAAAGATATCGTGCCGCCATTGCAAGTCTATCGCGCGCGCATCGTGGTGAATGGCAACTGCAACGTCGTCTTATCGGTCTATCGCAGTTTCCTATTGGCGTTGAATTTTCATACTTGCAGCGCAAATTAAATGATTTTACTGCCATAAAACATGGTAAATGTTATGAAAGGAGTGCTCGTGGAATGGTAACTATAGCAGGCAGTCGCTGCATCACTCATACTAATCGCATTCGCTGCAGTGATCCGGCTATGAAACAATTTCTACTGCACTTGGACGAGAAGCTGGCGTTGGGTCGCAAATTCATCATACAAGACTTGGACGAGAATCATTTGTTCATCTCGACGGACATTGTGGAGGTGCTGCAGGCGCGCGTGGACGAGTTAATGGATCGCATTAGCTTCCCGCTGCACGAGAAGGACGCATAAAGTAAAAATTAAATTCAATACAGCAACAACAACAACTACAACCAGCAGCATGACGGGACGCGAATCGCATCGCATTAAGGACGCGGAGAAGAAGCGCGTGCTGGACGAGGCGGCGCGCAAGCGACGGGCACGCAAGGCACTGGAGGCACTCGAGCAGGACAATTTCCAGGACGATCCGCACGCCGATCTGGTCATGTCCAAGAAGCTGCCCAAGTTCCAGGACAGCGTGAAGAACAGCAAAGAGAAGAAGGGCAAGCGCAAGGGCGCCGAATACTTTCGGGCCAAGTACCGCAAGAACTTCCAGCAGCTGCTCGAGGAGGACAAACAGAAGCCGAACTACGAGAGTGCCGCGGCGCCGCCGCCCCAGAAGCCTGTGCGTCATTTTTGTGCCGTCTGTGGCAACTTCTCGCAGTACTCGTGCACGGCGTGCGGCACGCGCTACTGCCGCATACGCTGCCTGCGCACGCATCAGGACACGCGCTGCCTGAAGTGGACCGCCTAAGTGCACTGGTTGTAGTGCTGCTCAACTACGACATTAAATATACCTATGCCTATACCTACATAAATATAATTAGTTCGTAAAGCTCATGCAAATAAAACGGCAAGCAAAAACATCGAACATGCTCGATAGTATTTTTATCGATTGTCAGGGCTGTCAACTCTGTGCGATAAATTCACAGCTTTTGAGTTTTGTAGATTTTCAGCTTTTCTCGCTGCGGTCACACAGTCGCGCAGTCTCATTTCAGTTTTTAAACAGTAACGTTGTAGCGCACGGTTGACGCATTATACAATAAATTAAATCTTAAGTATAACGGCCATTGCTGCAACCTGATATAAATCCCCCAGTAGCCGACAAGCCTTCTACAAACTTATTTACCGTTGTGAAATAAACCAACTAGAAAGCTTCCAACGAACGACCACAGCCGGTCGCGTTCGTGTGTGTTAGTGCGACTGCGAGTCCCCCAGTGCGAGTGTGTGTGTGTGTGCGTATCTGTGCACGAGCAGAGCATAGCGCATATCCCAATCAGAAAAAGGATACCATAGCAGCAGCTGCAAAAAATGGATTTCAATTTCGCCGATCTGAAGAAGGAGGCCGCCTCCACAGCTGACGACATCTTCAACAGCGCCACGAAGGCAGCCAAGCAGGCGACAGATGCCTACGATGATTTGCTGGCCGCAGGCGTAGGTGGCACTGCCCCCGCCACCGCCCCCACCCCCGCCACTGCCTCAGTCGCTGGCGGCAGCGGTGACCGCAGCGGCAGCAGCGGCAGCAGCGGCGCGCAGGACGACAACGCGCACACGGAGCGCTACTTTGCCAACGAGCAGAAGAACGTGGACTTCGGCGACCCGCAGGCCTTCGTGCAGCGCATGTCCGCTGGCGCCAAGGAGGCACAGGAGCAGCTGGACGCCAAGTTTGCGCAGAAAACAGATGACTTTGGGGATTTCCTGGCGCAGGCCGGCGCCAATGCCAAGCAGGGCCTCGGCGAGCTCACCGCGGACTTTATGAACGCCGAGCGTGGCATTTTCGGCGATGCGCCAGCAGCTCCGGCTGCCGCTTCCGCTCCAGCTCCAACTCCAGCTCCAGCTGTGACTGCAGCTGCTCCAGTTGTGGCTCCTGCCGTTGCCGCGCCCAAGCCTGTCGAGGAGGATCTGCTCGGCAGCTTCAGCAGCAGCTCGCCCACAGCGGCGCCGCTGCAGCCCTTCGAGCCAACTGCTCCGACCAAGAGCAACTTCTACGACGACGACGACGATGTTGCTGAGTTTGCCAGCAAACCGGCAGTAGCAGCAGCAGCAGCCGCAGCAGCTGCGCCCGTGGTGGCCAACAAGGATTCGGACACGGACTCGCCGTCCGTCTCGTACACACCGTCGCCGGCCAAGAAGCCCATTGCGGATGCGCTCAAGGAGCAGGACAACGAGAAGTTCATCTCATCGGAGGATCTGCTGAGCGACTTCAAGGAGGAGCGCACGGCCACGCCTCCAGTGGCAGCCAAGCTGGCTGCGCCCGCTGTCGCAGCACTTGTTACCGATTTGGATGACGATGAGCCCGAGCTGAAGCCGGCCGTGGCAGTCGCCAGCAAGCCGCCAGCAGAGCCAGTGAAGCCAGTGGAGCCGCAGCCAAAGCCTGCAGCGCAGCCGCAACAGCAACAGCAACAACAAAAGCAACAGCAGCAGCCGCAGCCAAAGATTGTGTCGGTCGAGGAAATCTTCTACAAGTACGGATTGGGTAAGTCTACTGACCCCGGGGTACAGCAAAAAAGAAATGTCACTGTGTTTGTTCTTATTGTTTTGTAGCTAATTAATTTGTAGCTCACAATTAGTCATACGCATTGCTATGTTGTTGTTTTTGTTGTTGTTGTTCTTGTATTTTGTTGTTATTGTCATGTATCCTCGCGACCGCACCTTGCGCCGACGACGTCACCGGCAGCTCTGGTCACTCTGGCTTTGAGCTTACTTAGTCACTTTTTTTCCTGCTCAATGCGTAGCCGTAAACAAGCCGCTTGCCACCCGCTCTCTCTCTCTCTCGCTCTCTGCTTCTCCTACCTCTTCTCGCAGCTGCCTACTCCTCGCCCGCTCTCCCTTTGCACTGCGTGTATTTTAGCATTTTGTTTGTATGTGTGTGTGTTTGCTGCTCTCATGATGTCATCGGCAGAGTTTGAGTGTGCGCTGGCTGCGAGTGCAAATCAAATAATAATAATGTAAATATTTTAATGGCAAATACAGACGAAATTTTGCGCTCTCTGCCTTTCGCTCTCTATTGTCTGCGAGAGAGCGCGCATCTGCACTTGATCGAAAGGCCGACTGCAGTCAATTGTCATCGATTATTGCTAATTTAAGTGCTCTGCTCTCCTCTCTCTCTCTCTTTCGTTTCGCTCTCTGCAGTAAACGGAGAGCGAGTCTGCAATGGCAGATTGCAAGGAATTGACATCGATTATTGCACTGCTCTCTCCCTCTCTCTCTCTCGCTCTCTGCAGTAAGCGGATAGCGCATCTGCAATTGATCGATAGGCTGCCTGCAATTAATTGTCATCGATTATTGCTAATTTTAGTGTTTTGCTCTCTCTCGCTCTCTCACCTGCGTTTCGCTCTCTTGGCAGTAAGCGTAGAGCGAAGCTGCAGTTGATCAACTGATCGGCGTGTGAGAGACGGCAGCAGTCCGTCACATTCGTGAGTCACGACTGCGCAATAACTATCGCATTAGTCAATTGGCAAGTGGAACTTATTTTAGTTTTTAGCGCTATTGCCCAAAAGTTTCTTTTGGCTTTCAACTTGTACGCTGCGCGCATGAATCAGCAGCTTTGTTGTTGTTGTTGTTGTGTTGCTGCCGCGTTCATTGACGTGTGCTCATAATTCATATTTCACATCTGATTCGCTTTTTTCACAGTTTCTAGAATGTGTCCATTAAAGCAATTATGGCACACACACACACAGTAGCAGTTCTGCTGCTTTTGCTACTACTACTTTTTGGGCAGTGCTGTCGGTTCATTTAAGCCTTCGCCTGCATAATCCAATTGTCTGCTTGGGGTGCCGCTTCACTGCGCAAAAACATTATAATAACATTTTCATTATTATCATGCATTTCTTCTCTCTCGCTATCCCCCTCTCTCCCTCTCTCTCTCTCTCTCTCTGTCTTGCAGTTGCTCTGTCCGCTAACTAACTGCGCCTTGATTTTCACCGCCGCCTGCTGGCAAAATTTTCCAATTAGTAATGTTTTTCTTCACGCCCGTCACGGCGCTGCTTTGTCTTTTGCGCTATTTCCATGGCAAGCACATGCTAAGTGTGTGCCCCTCTCTATCTCTATCTGTCTGTCCGCCATCCGCCATCCGCTCTGTGTCCGCCTGTCCGTCTTTCGTTACTTGCACTTTGCTTTTGTCCGTTTGGCATTGACTTTGCCCCCGGCTGCAATTGCAGCTGCTTCTTCTTCTCTGACTGATTCTGCTTCTCTTGCTCTTGCATCGACCCATTCCGATCACAATACTGATTATGCCATTCAGCGATTGCCTAGCAGTGTATATTAGCTCTGTGTGCGAATGTGTGTAATGGCAGAATGAGGCGTGCCTAGTCTGTCCGTCTGTCCGTTTGGACCCGCTGTGCGGGTTTTGTCTGTATGTGGGAAATAGAACTGTGTGTGTGTGACTGATTTCTTAAACAAAAGTTTATCATATTCAGAATACATTTAGAACGGACAAAGTGAATGGTATCTGACAGTCGAGTGCGTTCAACTGTAAGCTTTCTCACTTGTTTTTTCTTTTCCTGCTTTACCCGCTGCTGTGCATTTGCACTTTGTTTTTGCTCTTGCTTTCTTCTCCCGCACTGTACGGGCGAGAGAGCCCTTTGAGCACTTATCAGAGCCTTCGCTTTGCGGTTTATCGCCCGCTTTACGCGTGTATAACTGTGCTTCCAATCGCCATCGAGAGCATTTCCCACATGTCCAGCAAGTGGACGCAAGTTAAGAACTCTTTTATGCTGTACGATTTGTAAAAGTGCCCGAAGAAGTGCTCCACACAAAGTGCCATAAAAAGCGCCCTGAATCGAGCGCGTAGCTACAAGGCGTAACGAGATTTGTGAAAGCACCGCCGCAGACTCTCGACCGGAATAATATCGTGTAAACAAAGTGTGGATAATTTTTCGTCTAGCATCTTTTCGGTACTGTGGTGGGCTGCCGCGTGCACCTCTAGCGTGATCGATATTGTTTTGGATGGGCGCTTGTCTGGCCCATTTGCAATATATTTACCATAAATGTGCTGCAAATCCGACACGAATACTGACTGCGCTTCTTTTCTCGCTTCCTGCTGTAAAAGCAGTTGATTTTAAAGTTTTTTTTATTTTTTTTTTTTTGTTTCTTTTTTTTTTAATCTCGTATCTCCCGCAGCGCAGTCTCTTCGAGTCCCCCAGGGCTTTCACTCGTCGTGCTATAAATATGAAAACATATTGACTTATTGGATAAATGCTTTCAGCTATAAATAACCATGAAAATTCAGTTTTTTTTTTATTTATGGAAAACAAGTGCAAGCTGCTGTCCAAACAAATATGCTCACATGTATCCAAATGTATCCTATCAAAATGTGAAATACATAGCTGACATAATCGGGTTAAAACCTAAGGACATGGCAGGCAAATGACTCCCGACACTGGGTCAACTGCATTTGGATGAACCCAAATTGCACAACTTTTCCCATAGTCTCGTAACGCCCCGCATATGTCAACATCTGCGCTGCTCTGCACATCAATCGATGCTAAAGTTTTTCTGCCAATTTTTTTTTGCCAAATTCCCAAGCCATTTGTCAGCTCGCAAAAGTGAAGAGTATGTAGCATATGTGAGGGTGGAGTGGGGGAGCTTGCGAATAATTCTTGGTAAAAGTTAGCGAATTCATAAACTATGCGAGCTCGTGGCCAACACAGTTGTCGCCTGTGCGGGGCTCATTGATTTCATATCTAAATTGCACACCGCCCCAAGCGTAACCGGAACCCAACAACAGCTCGAGGCGGCACCTCCCACAGGGCGGCATGCTGTACCTGCTGCAGTCATTGCAGGCCGTGCAACACCGCACCCAAAAAAAAACGAAGCTGCCGCCGTGCCTCGCCTGCTCTAACCCTTGGGGATTGGAGGCTGGCGCATGCGCTGGCAAAGAGTCTACACGACTCTCCACTCGGGTCAGCTGCAATTCGGGCAGCGCGATTGCCAATCGATAAACTTTCACGCTGAGCTTGAGCTTTTGCGGCCTGCACAGGGTTCAGGGCTAAGCGCGGTTGCTCAACTCGCGCCGCTAATCGATTTTTCTATGCGCGCGCGCACTGCTCTCTCGCTCTCTCAAGCTGTTGCACTCTCTCAGCGGGAGCTTTTGCTAGTCCTTTTGCGGCAGGCTTGGAGCTGCGCTCAGTCTCTGAACGCGTCGTGTGCCCGCAACACGGAAGTCACAATTTTATTAACTGCTGCAGATATCGCGTGCATATATATACGTATACATATATCACTACGTTTGCGTGTGTGTGTGTGCGTGCGTCGTAATTAACCTAACCTAACTGCGTGCTCTCTCGCTCTCGGCACTGTGTGCTTTTGTTTGTTGCAACTTCGATTTAAGCAGTGCGCAATATACCAAAAAATTGTAATACATATATACATAAGGAAAAAGTACCGTTAAACTGTGCAAAAGTTTGATAATTACAACTACAACAAAATGTGTACGATTGGCGAGGCCGGACAAAATGGCGTCTGCAAGCAGCGCCCATTGATTTGCTCCATTTTGGATCCCAGTAAGTTGCGCACAACTACATACATACACACACACACAGCTACTAATCAACTACATACACTCACACTCACACTCACACATGTACATTGAAAACAAAACTAACCTCTGTCAATGGTGCGGAAATTGCATTGGGAATTCTCAAGCGCGTTGTATAACACTTTGGTATAACAGTTGCTCTGTGTAGTGCTTGTAGCTTGATTTGGGTTCTAATTGATTAACTTTAATTTGCATGTAGAAAGCTAAGCCAAAACACCGCCTACTGCACACACTCTCTCTGTCTTTCTCTCTCTCTCTCTCTCTCTCTCTCTCTCTCTCTCTCTCTCTCTCTCTCGGCTCTGCTTCGAGTTCCGCTTTGGTGTGCGTTTTGCCGTGGTATGCGCTGCATATGACTGTAAAACTATTGCAAAAGTCGAACACGAAACAGTGCGCTCTCTCTCGCTCACTCACCCTCTCTCTCTCTGGCTTTATCTGTCTGCCCTGCACAACACAAACTTAATGCTAAACTAACGAAAATCAATATATCAATCGCCTATTTGCAGATGCCTGGTTCAAGCCCGAACGTTTGCACCCGCAAGGTAAGTGTACGCAGTGGCTCTCAAACTGTGCGCAACTGCTTGCAACCGCGAGCTGGGTCAAACTGTACAACCGAAATTGTATTGCATTGTAAACGTATGTGCCTAATGATGTCACTGTTGCGCCTGTACACCCTCCCCCCCCCCGCACCTTTCCCCTTGCCATTTATCTATTATCCCTTGCTGCTCATGTGTTTGTGTATTTCTATTAAGCCTAAAAGTATGCCACGCTTTGTTTCCAATTGCTTTTGCCTTTGTTGTTATTGTTGCTTTTATTTTTTGTTGTTGTTGCTGCTGTGCACTTGCTCTCGCCACTTGACTGAGCAGCCAAGGGTGTTTGTGTGTGCGTGTGCGTGTGTGCGTGTGTGTGTGTCTATTGTAATAGTCACCCTGAAAAGTATGCTAAAGCATATTACTGTACTTGCGGCCTATACTATATGGCATGGCCTATACTCGCTCTAGCTGCCTTGCGCCCTTTTTGTTGCTTTAATTTAGCGCATTTGCTTTTGATTTAATTCTGGTGAAAGAAAACAAAGCAAACCCGTGAAGCGCCTAAAAGCGCGCAGCGGAAATTTGAAAGGCAAGCGTCACGTTTAATTGCGGCTAGCGAGTGCGTGTGTGTGTGTGTGCGCTGCAGCATGCCACGCCCACGTAATTAGTACTACTGCAGTTCAGTTACCTTTCACAGTTGCGGCCGCTGCTGCTGCTGCTGCTGCTGTTATTGGCACTGGACCGGCAAAAGCGTAATCGGATCGCATGCTAAGCGCTTTCCATGCAGCTCAAAACGTCAGTTTTGCCATAATAAATGAAAAATATACGCGCTCTCTTTCTACTGCCTGCCTGCCGCTGCAAACCGATATGCCCGCGCCCGTAGGGCAGGGCATGTCTGGCCATACCTTTCGCACGAGGCTCGCATGCAATAGACGCTAGAGCTATACCTACGTGTGTAGTATATGCACTCGTACCGCTATGTAGGGCAGCTAGACGCTTCAATTTCATCAGCTTACGACAGCGTTTCGCGATTATCATGCATCCATTCCGCTGACTAACCCGACGATTTGCACGAGCTTTGCACTCGCCGACTGTAACTGCAAACTCATAGCTGTATAAGCCATACATATGTATACTATAATAGAGTACATAATCTTAAATCGCTTTGTCTGGCATTGTTGCTGACAACAATGCGCTGTTGACTGAGGGCTACAGCAGTTTAATTATAACAGTGGGAAATATATATATATATATATATATATATATATATATATAGTATATATACGTAGAAACTATTACTTTGCCATCAAATAACCCAATTAATACGCTACGAGAATGTTACGTGCTCCTAAAACTTTTTAACTGGCATATTAGGTAGCAGGCATTTAAGTAGAACCCATAAATGTGTCTCCAAAGCGTTTACGCTTTAATTGCCCCAACGTTTAGGCCTTCTAAAACTTAACTGCGCTAGTCACTATTCAAAAGCACCTAGTGCAGTACACCAAATTCGCCTCAAAATCTCCTCATTTAACTACTCTTCCAAATTTAACACACCCATACGTATTTGATTTCTTATTATTATACGCGTCTCGTTCCATACTCCAAATTCTGCTCAAAATCTCCTTTTTCTGCCACTCGTCTAAATTTAAACTGAGCTTATGCGTAATTGGTTTCCCATTACTTTAAGTCAAACTCTCCTTAAAATCTCTCTCCTCTGCTCGTCTAAATTTAACCTGAGCTGTAATTGATTTCTCATCATGCCGTACACCGAATACTCCTTCAAATCTCCTTTGCGGCTTATTTCGATGTCTGCCCGCCCACTGCCTTAGGGACATAAAATCAATTTCTTCACTTTACGACTATTTCCGCTCGATTTGGGCAAACCGCCACTCGAGAATTGAAGGCAGTACAGACCCCTTCAGCCGGCCAGAGGCGACGCCCCCCACAGAAGGCGACGGCCCACTGTGGCGAGCACTTAACGCTCTGTGGGCATAGCAGGCGGCCAAGTGAGTGAGTCAGGCAAGCCAACAGTCAACAGATCTTGAGCAGAACTCGTCTTGGCCATATTGGAAAAGCAACGAGGCGAATTGTGATTTGTGAGGTGAACTTTCAATGGCCTAAAGACTGTTCATTTGATACTCTTACCACAGAGTAAAGATATATGAAAAGACCAAAATCGAAAAACAACGATGCGTATAGCTATAGAAAAAGGAAGGTATAATGATATAGAATGACGTCAGTTTTAGAACTTGCCATATACCATTAACTTGGGAAACTCGGAGACACGTTGCATATATTTGACTCACACTATAGAAAGATTTCTGTGCATAAAATCTATCTTTTATTCCGAAAATTCTACAAAAAATAGCAATTTTTTTTTTCGAAAATGTTTAGTTGCTTAGGGGAAGACCTTAGCTCAAGAAATTACCATATAGAAGCGGAAAACTATTACTATACATATCTCAGTGATAAATTGTACATTTTGAATGCAGACTATAGAAAATTATTGGTTTTTTACGAAAACACTGTTTTATATATATTTTTATTCATTAACTTGCTAAAATTTTGCAAGTGAATGCTTAAACTCATGTTCTTAAACTTGAATTTGACCGGAATACGATATGAGTCAATTCCGAAAATACTTGCGATTAAAGCATGCGCGATTATTTAGTACGCCATGCGGGCATACTTGTGATTAAGAAGCGAAAAATGTCATGGCAATTGTCCAAATTTGGTCATGACTGCATTCGATTGAGTTGACTTATAGTAAATACTAACGTGGCTAAGAACTGAACTCAGGCACTGGTCTAGTCCAACCGGCTTTCACCTGCCGACATGCCGGCCGGCTTTTGTTATGCTTAAAAAAAATTCGCAATTGGCCCGAAATAGAATAGAAAGCAAAACAAAGGAAATGCTTACGTGCCGCTCGGATCGGAGCTTCATACGTGTCTGCTCCGAGCATATACATATATGTATCTGTATGTATTCATATCGGGCAGTAGCAGTAGTAGTATAAAGGCCAGTTGATTCCAGCCAAAGCGAGCGGGCTATTAGATCATCGGAATTTTTGCAAGCTTATTTTCGCAAGCAAAAAAAAAAATTAGAAAAAAATTTGCATTCATGTGCGAAGCAAATGCTGCTGCCAATTGATAAGTAACGCAAATGGAAACAAGTAAAGAAATTAACTGGTAGTGCTATCGACTTTAAGATACCCCTAGCACGAATTAAAAACAAAGTAAAACCTACTAATAAATTTTAGTTTAAAATTTTAAATTTAGAAAGCAGCAAAAATTGAGACAAAAAGTAAAAAAAATTGAAAATAGGTAAAGAAATAGTTTCTCTGAATACTTTCTACTTAAAGATACCCTAGAATACTTTAAAGAGAAAAACAACTTTTTGGGGGAAGAACTACAAACAAGAACTAAATCCAATAAACTTAAATAATCTCGTTGCTCTGCTATAACTTGAAATATCTCGTTTCTACCATTTTTGTAGTATCATCACGGCACTCAATCAAAGAGTATGCAGAAAGTAAGAGTACCATAAAGCCAACGCCCCAGATAACAACTATTCGAGTCATGTGCTATTTGAATACTGTTGCTGGTGCCGACGTCAGGCGAATGCGTTTGCGCTGACGTCACGCGACGGTGTGATAATGTAGAACTTCCCACGCCTACGCCGGAGAAAAGCGAACAGAACTCATTCAATTTTTGGCGCCTCATCAGTGTCAAGCAGTATAAAGCTTCGAACAGCTTGGTCAAGCAGTGCAAGCAGCAGCTACTATTAGAACGCAACCTTGAACTGCAGCCGACAAGCGAGAGAGCGAGAAAGAGAGAGCGAGAGCGGCGGAGAGCAGATAATTGTTGTTGCGCTCTCGCTGCTGTTGCTCTCCTTGTTGTTATTGTTTTTGTTGCTGCTGCTACTGCTGAAGCTGTGTGCACATTGTTTGTGCTTTTATCCAATTATTTGAGCACTTTGTCTGTCGTTTATCTCTCTGCCCGGCCGGCGTCTGCGTCTCGCTCGTGTTTGCCTGCTAATTATAGCTTTTTAGCTGCTTCAGCCATTTTATAGTTACGTGGGTTGAGGATCTACAAGAAAAGAAATGCATAAAGAGCAAGCGTAGAGCGCGAATAAAGTAAAGAAATGTAAAAGGAGAGTGGCAAAGAGCATAAGAAAGTCGGCTACAGCTACAGCACATGAAGAGAAAGTTGGAGAGAGCTTCAGCTGCTGCCATTCTAAGGGCTGATCTAATATAGAGAGTAAAAGCTCGTACGCTTTTTAGTTATACTGGGAATAATAAGTAAGAGAGAGAGAGAGAGAGAGAGAGAGAAATAGGGTAATCGATCAATGGATTTCTGATTTTCCCAAGATAAGAATTACCAACTGCAGCTTGATACGCAGCCCTGGCAGCTGTTTGCCATGCGTGCTTACCTGCTGTGCGTGGTCGAAGCCTGTTTACCTGCTCCAAGCATGCAGCGACATGCACGGCTTGAGGAATCGCTACCTAAGCGCAGTCTGCAGCGCATACGCACACAGCTATAGACACATACACATACATACGTAGAAGACAGTATTTACAGCTAGCATCAACTGGTTGACCCTCACTCGCTCTCGCTCTAGCTCTCGCTCTGCGCTCTCTTTCGTTCTCTCGTGCGCTCTCTGCGTCGCTGAAGCGTTCTATTTGCAATTGCCATGGGCCACCCCTATACTTACACCCGTATAATATGTATGTGTGTGTGAGTGTGCGTGCGTGTGTGTGCACCTATTGTATAGTACCTATAGCACGGTTCGCCCTGTGCCTGTTCCTGAGCGCATCTGAAATTAATTGTAGTTTCAGTTGATGTACGGACTTTGTCAAAGCGTCACACGCAGTGCTCGGGAATTTCGGTACGAATTGCTCGCCGTGTTTTCTCTCTCCGTATCCGTAAGATACTCGTGCGCGACTTGCAACTTGCCACAGAACGACAGAGCGGCGCCGTCAGCTGTTGAACCCGTCGCGTTGACCTCAGCCAGCGACAACGACGGACGGACAGCAAATACTTACTTTCGATTCGCTGGGTCCGGGTTTAGCTCTGGCATTTGCATAGACAACAGACGCATGTAGATACAGTATAGAGTATATAGTACATATATATCATATATATCGCGGCTGCACTTCAATTATATAATCTTGTAAATATACACGTTTGCTCGTTAGGCACATTTCATGTGTGCTGAAATCAAAATTTGTGCGTGTTTATCAGATTCGTCAACGGTTACACTCGAAGAAAAAGTATTTGCTTTAAGGCAACTTAAGCAATGATGAGCTAAAAGTTTATATGTTATTCAAGGTCTAGCAAAATTATATGTTGTTATAGTATTCGAAGCCAATTTGCTAGTAGAAGAAAACTAATTAAAAATCAGTTGTTTAGGAAGCTTATTATTGAAATGTGTTGGCTGCACTAAATTGCGACTAACTAAATAAGTAGCTGTTTAGGCAAATCATAAAAAATAACTCCAAATGATTCACAACAGCTGTGCGCATTTTATTTTGGAAAATTTTCGCATTAAAACTAAACTATACTACATCTTAGATGTTATTTAAAGCTTTGAACATCTTTCTTGGGCAAGTTTTTTTCTAAACACTTGATTATAGTATGTCTAAGTTATATTCAATTACTATGCTCGACTTTTAGGCTGAATATAAACTGAAGTAGAATTATCTACAATTTTCTACTTGAAACTAAAAATATTTTTGACTATTTTCTCTAAAGTCATGCTCGACTTTTTTGCTAAGTGACAATGTATTTTTGCTGAGTGTACAGTGTACACCGAAAAGACTTATCAGAAATCTGTTTCTGGCCATCTGCTCGACTTTTTTGTCGAGTGTACGCCGTGACACTTATCTATCATGCAGTTGTCGCGTCTATTTTCATATCAGTTGCAAAAACGAGCTACACGCGGACTCGGTGCTTTTTCGGCAAGTCATGTTGTGGGTTGGAGGGGGAAGGGGGTAGGTTAGGTGTTAGGTTTTCGGGTCTTGGGCCTAACGCTGGGTTCGCTGATCGTGCGGTCAATCGCCTCGTTTCAGTTAACGGTTAATGCTAATGCCGACGGGGCGTTTGCGTGTGTAACTTCCTAATTCCGTTTCGTTTCGTTGCAGTTCTGCCTGTGTAGTTCTAGACACACACACATATAATATATACACTTATATATACATTTGTAATACCAATACAAAATAAACACATATCAGAAATGGCTGCCGCATTAGAAACGCTACAGAGCCTAGGACAGACACTCGCCGAAATCAGAGATCTGCCCCTCAATCGGGAGTCGTGTAAGTACATCAGAGAGTTTCTCGAAATTCGAAAAGATCTCGCGAAGATCTAACAACAAAGAAACGAAAAAAGCTTGGCCGGGCAGTGCCATCTGCTTTCTTCTCGGCGCTTCTTCTGCTCTGCTCACGCTGTTTCCAATTGCAGCTATGTTTTATTTATAAAACATTTTGGTTTTCGTCTTTGACGCGCGAGAAATGAAAAATGTATAGAAATTCTTGCGGGTCTTTGCTAATTTGTTCGAATCAGCACAGTTCTATGCGAACATTTCTATCACCTCGCTGCGGTTTTACGGTTTATCAATGAAGTACGTAAAGCACGGACTTATCAGTTCCTACATATTCCATTTGTTCGAAGATTTATTTTGGTTCTTCTTCCACTTTTGCCCCACTTGACAACTGATTTTGATTAAGTTTATCAACGTAACGTTTACGTTGCGATTTCGAACTTATTGGTTTTCCGTTCCAGACGGTTTCACTTAAGTTAAATAGCTTATGGTTTCTATTAATATAAGATAATACGGTGTGTGCACGACTTGGCAATCAGTTTATACATATATTTACTTTTCCAACTTATTTTCCTTGAGATTATTTGAATAGAAAACAGATTAAAAGTATACTATGTAGTATATTTAATATTATCTCTATCAGCTATCTATATATTATGTGGAGTCTCCCATACAGGATATACCGTAAACTATCATGCCTATCTATGAACATCTATTTTACACACTTGCAAAGTCGGAACGAGTCCAATCGCACCGATATATCGCATAGCTGTCATAAAACTAATTTTATAAAAATCGGCGCACTATTGATATAGCTTCCATAGGAACAATCGGTTTAGGTATGCAATTTTTTAAAAATTTAATCTTTTAGCGATTTTTCCTATGATGAGAGAAATAATTGGCATGTAACTATAGGCAGGCTAGCCAAACCTAAGTCAATAGCGTATATCAATTTCCAAAACATTCGACTATTTTTTTTTATAGCTTTTTTTAAAACAATGTAATACAGGGTATTTCGTAGTGGACCACCATGCTTTCACTCTCTTAATCTATACTGTGTGCTGTTCATTTGATTGTGACTTTTCGCTTGTGAATTTCTTTTAATAATAATTTCATTATTTCATTCGTTCATTATCTTTTATTGCATTTCTTCTGCCTGCTGCGTGTAGCTTATGCAATTCTCGCCGCCTCTACGACATTTCTACAATGTCAGGTGCAGTTTTTGTGTTTTATTTATCGTGCTCGAAAAACCACAAAACCGATTGCGAATTATGTCAGCATATATTCTCTGCCTCTTTCTTTATTTCTTTCATTCTACTCTTTCCACGCAATTCGATTTTGGGTGGCATGATATCATTTGAAGCGAAGCTTTATTACTCACTCGACGGCGTCGCGCCAAAATATATCTGCTCAGCCAGACGGCTAGTCGGTTGCGTGGAGGGGGTTGTTCTAGCTGTGGGGGCTGTACCAGGGCCATGATGTCATTGTTGACAGTTACAAATGTACAAAGAGCGAGCGAGATAGAGAGAGCAATACGTACGTTACGTAGCGTAATACGCCATTTGTTGTGTTTTTGCGTTGCAGTTGAAAGTGCGTTGAGAGCAATGTATGCCGCTGATAGCCAAGCAGTGCTTGTCAAACTGTAGCAAGCAGTGCATTGACCAGGCACAGCTTAGCTTTGCTTTGCTTTGGCTCTTGTTGTTGCTATTGATTCTGGCCACACACCACACACATGCGGACACACTCGAACACCTCTGGCCGTGTATGTATGTGGGGGGTGTAGGGTAGGGTGTTTATTGGTCGTCACGCTCCAGGCTCATTTGACATGTTGTACGAACGAGCGCGCATGAATCACAATTATAACGTTGTCGACTCGAACGCACACCGCAAGCGCCGCGCCCACTACGTCAAAGACGTACAGCAACGTAACGTAACGAGGCTCGTGGGCATTTCACGAGCGCACTTCGTCGTCGTCGTCGTCGGTGCCGTCGGCCGCTTTGACACGTTGCTAACATTCTTTCTCATACGCAGCGCCTACGTAGTCAAGTTGCTGTTGTTGCAATTGCGCGTTATCTTTTTACTTTCATGCGCTGGGATCGCGCTCTCTATGCTGTTGCTCTCGCAGCTTGAGCTCGCGCTCTCGCTCTCTCTTGCGCTCAGAAGCCAGTTTTCTCCTCGCTCCATTCCAGAAAACTTGTTTGCCCTGCACAAATACACACACACACGCACGCAACGCATGCATACGCTCTCGCACTGCCTTGCGCTCTCTCTCCCTGACGCTGACGTTCAGTCGCAGCGCAATAGCGGCAGCAGCAGCGGCGACTGCGGCTTATTGGTTTGTTTTGTGTTTGAACTTCTTCCAGTTCTTTTGCTGCGTTCAAAGCCGACGGCGGTCCGCAGTGTCGCCCCTTCAGCAGTTACGACTGAATTTTACAACAGTGTGTGCGTGTGCGTGTGTTTGTGTCTCTGTGTGTGTGTTTAATTAGTGTTAGACACGCCAATTCCGTTTTGCATACATTTTGGCGCCAAGAACCGTTCCAAAAAACCCTATACTCACTATGGCCGGTGGCAGCAAGCGTTACTCCCGCAACAATTCTAACGGCAACTTCCAGCCACTGCCCGAACGTGGCCCAGGTAAATACCAATAACAACAAGAACAACAAAGGGGGCAGCTTATCATGCGTGCGTCCAGCACTGATTTACCGTTAGGCCTTATCTATGTATTGTCCGGCTCGCAAGCTGCTCGCAGCACTGCCAACGTCAGCAGCGACGCCAACGTGGCCAGCAAATCGCTGCACGCCCAACAGCAGCAACAACAACAACAGCAAGCATTGAGCATAAGCAGCGCTCTGCATAATTTGGCGCTCGAGCGATCACATTTTGAATTTTGATTGCCACGTCGAAGACGTCGCCGTCGCTAGGTGCAAAAAGCCAACGAACCTTATGGCTTTTCCAATCAGAATCGAGGCAGAGGCAGCAACAACAATAGCAACAACAACAACAAGCGAGATTACGCGTTGCCAGCATATTCCATAATTAAATTGCCTGCATATGCAATTTGCAGAGAGAGCACAAAAGAGAAAGAGAGCGAGAGAGAGCGCAGCACACCTGCTCCTTGTGTATGTGTGTGTGTGTGTGTATTGGTGGATTGTCTAATTCAAGGTTATCAATGCCGCGTGCCAACTACGCACACACACACACGCAAACAAATTTGAGATGTGCACGTGATAATTAGAGCAATCGAGCAGGCACGATAATTTGTCAAAGAGAAAATCGCGATAACTTTGACTGGTTTTTAAGAGAGGCTTACAGTTTGAGCTGCCTGTAAAATTAGAGAATTTGCATAAAAAATTGTATTTTTCTTATAATTAAAAACTTTAAAGCACCACACGCACATCTCTAGCTGGCTACACTTGACTCTTATCTAGCCAATTTGGTAGGCCTGTGCCGCTGCTTCCGCTCCTTGCCTCTTCCTCAACGTCGACAACGACGACTCCACTTCACTTTCAGCGCAAACTTGTTTCGCTGCAAACCAGTTGGCAGTTGCCCAACACTATACTGATAGAGAGATAGGGGGAGCGGGCAAGGCGCTCTGGCTCCACAATCCAGAATTATTCCCAGCTCTCCAAGGCAATCCGATGCCGATGCCCAACTGCAACGCGCTTTCAATGCGCTTAATTGGAACAAAGTCTCGCTTTCAATTGATAAAAAGGCAGAAACTTTCTCTCACAGCGCTTTCTTCATAACGCTCAAAGACTCCAATTTACAATATATATATATATATATATATATATATATATATGTATGTATTTATATGTATCTGTATCTGAATCTTTGTCTGCTTCTCTTCTGCACATACTGAACTCGAAGTCGTCTGCTGCTCATGCCTTAACCCAGTTTCGATTTGTATGGCCCTCTCATCATTGTCTCCTTTCTAATTTGCTGCTGTCGATTTACATAACCTCCAAGTGGCTCACGGCGGGGGCTACGGCTGCCTGTGCCGCTTGGCAACCGCTCTGTGGCCCACCCCCAAAAACGAGTTTAGCCCCACGATTTGTTTTTGTTTTTCTCTGATATTTGCTTAGCTGTTGTCTGGCTGCGCATCAAGATCACATAGGGCCAAGTTAGTGGAAGATTTTCGAGCAAGTCGGGAAGGCAGCTCAAAGAATCCAGCATATTTTACTTGAGTTTTCCTATTCACTTAAGCATCATGCATATATTACTATAGTTTTCCAGTTTACTTAAGAATCAGGCATATATTACTTGGATTTTTCTTGCTGTGTAGCCTTTATTTTGAATCTTTTAGCCTTAGAGTATAACCAGATGTCTGTGCCCCCTGGGATAATAATATACTCTAGTAAACAGTTAGTCATATTTTTTTTTTTTCAAATAAAAAAGGCTATATAAAATCTATTTTGATTATTTTTGCCAGCAATAAAGTTATGCTAAAACTTTATATTTAATTCAGCTCTGAATAAAAAAACCATTAAACTTTATTATATTTGCCAAAAATTCAAACTATGATCAAGATTTCTGTTTTATTTGCAAACTATTAGCATAATGTAATCAGCTTCCGATCTAAATCATGTAGAATTTGACTGTAACAAGTATATCAGCCTAGGGCAAACAGTCATAAAATAATAAAGATTTGAGCTTTTTTTCAAGAATAAAAAAACCAAATAAATTATAAATTTATCTTTATTATATTTGCTAGCCAAATAAAAGTTATGCTCAACATTTATATTTTAATTGCGTGGAATTGTGATCTTACTTGGAAATATAGTAATATACATAAATGTTATAAAGTTTTGCATATTTTTTCAAAAAAAAAAAACATCAAACTTTATTATATTTGCCGACAATAAAATCGGCATTTTTTTTTAATTTTCAAACTGTCTATGAAATGCTCTTGCGAATAATATACCTGCATAACTGCTGTATAAGACTCAAGCAGAGCGTTGGCTAATAAAAAGTAAAGATTTTAGATTTTTCAAATAGAAAAAATTATATATATATATTTTTTGTATATATTTGCATCGCATTTTATATTTGATTTGCGAACTATAAACTAAATGACTATAATAAAAGTGCCTTATAAAAAACCTGCTATTAACTTCCATCTACACTCAAAATGCTTGAAGTTTATTTACGGAAAATCAAAGCGTATTTCGAGATTAGAAAGCAGAGGAAAAGAGTGAGCAAGAGACAGAGACAGAGAGTGAAAGAGATAAAAATCGTCTTAATTAATCGGTTTTCGATGGGCCGCCAGCAAATTGTTTATTGTGTTCGGCGACGCGTCGAACAAGAGTTCAGCTATTTTTAGGTCATTCCCATTTCGATTTTCAGATGCTTCAATTCGCTTTCGATGAGTGCATTGACTGGCGAATGCGGAAGCGGGAAGGTGTTATCGATAGGTTCTGTTTAGGCGATGGCGACGACGACGACGCATCCATGAGATACATTTCTCGATCGATGGTGCTAAGTGTTTCGATTCATATCCGTTCCACTCGCTCTCTCTCACTATCTCTGCTCGCTCTCTACGCATGTTGCGCTCTCACTCGCTTTCCGGGCTGGGGTCCGGAAAATTTTGAGTGAATGCCGTAAAGCGCTCGGACGCCAAATAATATTTGTCTAGTATAAAACTTGGCAACGAACCGCACGGCGCACGGCGAGACGACGACGAAACCACGAAAAAATGTCGAGCAGCAAGATCTGTGAGTGTGTGTGCCTGTGTGTGTGTGTGTGTGTGGGCAGGGGGCAATTGCAGGCGTAGTGTACATACAATTACAACTATATATGCAAGTGCAGCATGTGCATATAGTACATGGTCTATATAGTTGTACTGCCAATAGTGCTACCAATAATTAATACCTGGCAGCAGAAATTATGCTCTGTGTGTATCTCAAAGATTGCATAATTGCTTGGGCAAAAGATACAGATACATATACATACATATAGACAGCTGTCTAATGATGTGCTGAGTGTGTGTGTGTGTGTGTGTGAGTGTGCATGTGAGTGTATGTGTGCCTTGTGTATTTTGGTCTGCTCAGTCGCTTGTCAACTGCAAAGAGAGCGCAAACTTTTCAAATCGCAGCAGGCGGCAGTGCCTGTCAAACTGTAAATGTAAATCTCTGCTTGCGCCGTGTATACAATTTGAACTTAGCACATAAGAATCTGCTCTCGCAACAAACTGGAAGCACTAAACGAATCAACTGTCTCTCTGTCCCCCTCTGAATTTGCAGTGGAATCCCTCATCTACTGGCGTGATGTGAAAAAGTCCGGCATCGTCTTCGGCGCCGGCCTGGTCACCCTGGTGGCCATCTCCTGCTTCTCGGTGATCAGTGTGTTTGCGTATCTGTCGCTGCTGGCGCTCTTCGGCACCGTCGCCTTCAGAATCTACAAATCGGTCACACAGGCCGTGCAAAAGACAAACGACGGACATCCCTTCAAGTGAGTAGTAGTGCCTAGTAGTAGTAGTAGTAGTGGTATAGACTCCATCAATAATACATCAATCAACTCGTCTGCCCCCATAGAGAGTATCTTGAACTGGATCTGACGCTGTCGCAGGAGAAGGTGCAGCACATTGCCGGCGTCGCTGTGGCACACATCAATGGCTTCACCGCGGAGCTGAGGCGTCTGTTTCTGGTCGAGGATCTCATCGATTCGATCAAGTTCGGTGTCATCCTGTGGGTCTTCACCTACATCGGTGCCTGGTTCAATGGCATGACTCTGGTCATACTGGGTAAGTGTGGGCTATAGTTGAATAGGTATACATATGTATACATATATATGGGTATTAATCTATATCTTTTCCGCTGCAGCCTTCGTCTCGCTGTTCACCTTGCCCAAGGTGTACGAGAACAACAAGCAGTCGATCGATACCTACTTGGACCTGGTGCGCACCAAGTTGACAGAGATCACCGACAAGTGAGTGCAACTAACTACTGAATATATATATATATATATATTTATATCTATATATCTAACTATATATTATGTTTTGCTTGCAGAATCCGCGTGGCTATTCCCATTGGCAAGAAGCCCGTGGCTGCTGCCGAGTCCGACAAGGACAAATAGAAAGCAACAACAACAGCAACACAACATCAACTAACAAGAGCTACAGCTAAAGCAACAGCAGCAACAGCAGCAACAACAACAACAACATGTTTATTTATTTATTAAGCATTATTTGAATGGTTTAATATTCATCTTGGGGCATAACAAATAAATACATAATCGATTGTATAATTACAATTACAACAACAACAACTTGTAAACCCAAACTAAAACTTAATGAAGCAACAAAAACGAATGAAAAGCAACAACAACAACTAAAAAAAAAAAACAAAAACTCGTAGCAGTTGAAATACATTGTCCAAGTGTCTTTGAGTTTTCGAACGAACGAAACGAAGAAGCGAATGGAAAGTGGAAAAGCCGAGAGCAAGAACAATACAGCAACACAGCCACAGCAATGCAATTACATTTTCCTGAGTTCCAATCAAATTTAGAGAGAGAGAGAGAGACAGGGAGAGCGAACGAGAAAGAGAGAAAGCGAGAGAGAGAAAGAGCATTGATAATTCTAACATTTAGTTAAACGCAATGCACAGAGCGAAGAAGAAGAACAACAACAACAATTGAGGAAGCAACGGCATTGTGTTCCCTTTTTTATTAGCAACTTTTTCTAATTAAATTCTGCTTTAGTTCTAATTTTTGATTTCGTTGATTTTACTACAAAATCAAATCAAATAAAAAAAACAAGTGAAGAAAAGCGCAATTTGTTTTTATTTTCTTGCGTTTCTTTCGTTATGTTTTTGGCAAGTATATCAAAATCGTAGACGATCGCAGCAGAGATCAGTTTGAAATCGGACCAGGTTAACGCTTCCCTCCTGCACACACACACACACACGCAAACAGCTTCGCCTTGTTTTTATGTACAATTAATTTGTAAGAATTTTACATGGTAAATCAAATATTTAAAGTAAATTTTTGTGTAGCACAGCAAAGTTTTAAGCTCATCTATACACACACACTCACACACATAACATAAAGTAGCTTAAATGTTTTTATTGTAACCATTTGTTGCTCATTGTTAAGAAAAGCGAAGCATGGGGATATCGAAAAAGAGAGTGAAGTATATTTATGTTTGAGTTGCTTTCCAAACTGTTTGTACATCAGCGTCAGGTCAATGGAAATAACTGATTACATTTTTAGGCGTCGTTTTTTCTCCCGTATTATAACAATAGATATTTTTGCATATTATATATTAAACACTTAAAACGATATTTCTATATATATATATGTATGTAACATGTAAGTGAAACCAGCAAAACAGTACAGTAACGACAACTCGAAACTTTCGAACGATATAGACGCGGTACGATCTAAAGCGATCTATATATATATATATATATCACATAAATGTGCAGTAAGTTTGCTAATTGATAGACAGCGACAACAATGTTCTTACTTATTACATTTAAAAGCCAGCAAAAATCAGATCCAACGGTTGATATGATCGTCGAAATTTCAATAAAAATTAACTTTAATAAAACTTACATGTGGCACATGCGTAGACATTTATTTGAAACTGGCGCGCAAATCAATGAGCTTTGGTCCGCGAGCAGGCAACAGCTGACAGCAACGGCTGAGAACGGCTGCAGTTGCAAAGCTTAACGCCAGAGGGCGCACTCAACTTGGGCGGCCGCAAAGCAAACAAAAAGCATAGAATGCTCTGTCGAAAAAAATAATAAACAATACGCATGTATGACCTTCGTGCAAGGTGACTGGGACATAATGCGCGCGCGAGCATGAGGGAGCGAGAGCGGCAGCAGCAGCAGCAGCAGGCGTGAGTGCAGGCCAGAGAGAGTGAGAGCGAGAACGAGAGAGAACGCCAGCGATGCGTTGCATGAAATGCTACTAATATTAACATAAAATCCAACAAATGCCAATGCTGAGCGAAACTGGCGGAGAATTCGACGCGCTGATAACACACACAAAACGCAGAGTTTGCCTTAATCCGCGTTGTTTACAAGAGCAGAAGAGAGTGAGAGCGAGAGAGCGTGCAAGAGAGCGCCGCAGCAGAGAGAAAGCTTTGCAAGCAAAGCGAATGCTTGTAGTCGCTGCTGGAATACCCTGCAGTGCTGCAAGCGCCTGCTGTTGCTATGCAATAATTAGAGTGAAATTGATGTCTGGCTTAGCAGTCATATAACATTAACTAACCAATTTAAAATGTTATTATTATTGGCAGCTGTTAGCTAACGGCAGCTTTTGCTGCCTGCTAATTGAATGTACCGCACATGCAGCTGGCTGCAGGGTATGCAAAGCTCTCGTGACTAATAACGCATGCGAAAAGTGCACGCCGTCTGAGAAGTGCTCCGAGTTTTGCAGCGTACGGTTGTCGCTTTGGTCCGCGCATCGTTGTTTCCACGTCGCGTTCAACTCTACGTCCTCATAGTTTCTCAGCGCACACAGTGTGGGATACACGCACCCACGCAGCAGCAGGCAGCAGGCAGAGCAGAGCAGCAGGCAGCGCACAAAGCAGCAGGCAGAGCAGCAGGCAGAGCAGCGACAGAGCTGAGCAGCAAGTGACATATAGAATACGAGTGTAGCATCCACCTCAGTTAGCAGCAGAGAGTCGAAGGCGCAAAATGTCGAAGCCACAATCGGACGCGGATCGCAGGAAGCAGATATCGGTGCGCGGCATCGCTGAGGTTGGCAACGTAACCGAGGTGAAGAAGAACTTCAATCGGCACTTGCACTACACCCTGGTCAAGGATCGCAATGTATCCACGCTGCGCGACTACTACTTTGCGCTGGCCAACACTGTCAAGGACAACATGGTCGGACGCTGGATACGCACACAGCAGCACTACTACGAGAAGGATCCCAAGGTGAGCCAGGCCCAGTGCCAGTCCTGCCCCCTCCCCGCGCACTTATCGATTACTACGAGAGTTGGAAAAAAACCTAACCCAACTTTTGCCCCAAACTGTTTTCGGTCTTCAATGTAAAAAGGCTGTAAAAAGTTTTCGTTCCTTTTTTCTTTTTTTTTTTTTGGCTATTACGACATTATTCGCGCGCACTGCGCTTTCAACTTGAATTCTTGCTCGCTCTCTGTCTCTCTCTTTCTCTGGCCGCGAAATACTTTTCTTTTTATTCAAATTTTTCATTAACTTCTCATTTATTTTGGCGTTTGTTTTCGTCTCTGCGCTCGCTGCACATTCATTATCATCTGTCCGTTTGTCTGTCCGTATTTTGCTTTCGTTTCGTTGTTGAAGTGCAGCGGGACAAGTGCCAAGAACGTGAGAATGCCAGGCGCGAGTACGCCTCAGATACTTTCACTGCCACATTGCAGCCGCGGGTGGACCAAGAAATTCGGGAACTCAATACAGCTATAACTATATCTAGCTATATGCAGGCACTGCAAAGCCGGTGGCTCAGCTGACTGAGCAGGCAAATCGACCTGCCCCTCACTCTCTATATCTCTTTCATACACACACACACACACTCTTTGCTCACCTAACAACAACACAATATAAATAGCTTATGTGGGCAATCAGCAGCTGTCGCAGCGACACAGTGAGACAGAGAGAGATAGAAAAAATAGAATAGAGAATATGATTTCAATATTACTTGGCTAATATTCGTTAGTATTAGTTGCTGTATACCCTATTGAAATTTTAGTAATTTTCCTAGACAACAAACTACGTAGGAAAACATATAGTATAACACGATTTCAGCATTAGACAAGTCTTTTGTGTGATAAGTAAAATTCTCTGATTTATCTAGCAGTTATTTATGAGAGCATATTTTTGGCCACTTATTCTAGCGAGCAATCTCGCTGAACTTCTTAATAGACTCTCGCCTGCACAAATTTATATTTTTTTTAGTTTAGCTTAATTTTAATGAATTTCTAAAATGTTTAGAATTTTGAGTAAGCATTCTAATTTCTTGCGAGGCACATCAGGAAACTCTTTAGAAGACTCTCGCGCAATTAATTTAATTTTTAAATGTTTTTAGCTTTTTCAATATTTTAAATAATAATAATAATAATTTTATCCGCAAGTTCAACTCATTCGTATGCGATTTTGTTTTAATTTTTTAAATCAATATGAAATAATTTTAAAACTAGCTGCAGGGTATCCGCCGGCTTAACCCATTCGTAAGCGAACATGTTAATAGAACTTGTAAAGTCTTTTCAATCAGTTTAGCTGACTTTAAAAACAGGTCGTTGTGCTCGAATAGCATTTTTTTTTTCATTCAAAACATGCTTTAGTCACAGCTGAGACATGTCTATCCATGAGATACAAGCACACTCGCTTCCACACACACTCACGGCAATCGGAATCACGTGCGGCAGGCGTGCGATTTTCGCGAATCGTCAAATCGCCGAGAAGGGGGCAAATTTGTCCTTGTCTGAATGTCAGTCGGAGTCAGCGTTGCGTCTGGACCGAAATCACTTTCAATTTTCCATACACAAATGTATCTATGAGATACGAGAGCGAATTGAAAACGAATAGTTTGTGTTCGCCCGATACATATATCTGGCATCATAAATATTTCTCAATTTAACTAATTTGCCAGGGAAGTCGGCAAAGACCCTAACGGGGGTAGGAAGCTATGAGCGAAAGATACATAGATACATATAATTGTGTATGTCAAAGATACAGATACATGCAGACATACATATTTTCAAGGTCAATCAAAGGTTATTAACAAAAACGAGAGTCACCCGTCGACGGCGCCAGCAGGAAAATTTTCATTTATTTTATTTTTCCTCTCTTTCGCTGTGTTCTAGTTTCCATTGTAGTTGCTTTTCTTGAGCAACTGTATGTGTGTGTGTGTCTGTTTGCCGAGCTGTGTGTGCGTGTGTATCTATGTTTACCCATACACACGCCTATTTATTTTGGTTCCATAAAAATGCGACAGTAAAGAAAATTTCCACAGGGTTCGTTCATGTTTTGCTACACTTTGATTATGCTCTCACATGCAATTAGAGCACGCAACGACCCGATATTGGATACATATATCATTATCTATATACACCATGCGCACACACACACACACACACACACAGTTAGCTATGAGTGTAGGGGGGTCAACAGCTGTTTTGTGTTGGCTGGAACTAGTTACACTTGGGTCCAATTGAAGCTACGCTTTAATGGTTCTTCTTCTCTTCTTTCTTCTCTATAAAATGGTGCCAATTGACGAGTTAGTTCAAGTAATTGACAAGAGGTCACCGGGGGTAATCGAACTTTATTCGGAGAAAGTACCTCCAATTACCTATGGCAACTTGCCAGGGTAAAAGTTAAAAGAGTCTATGGAAATATACCTAGTTTATAGAGCATGTGAAAAAAGCCCTGACACACTATGCAAATCAATAGCTTGACAAGTCTTATCAGATACGCTATATATAAATTGTGACGATGATAGGAAAACTAGTGCACTATTGCAATTGCCATTTTCATTATGACACACTGAAATACTGTTGCTGCAATACCAAATTAGCATATATATTCTATATACAAGGCACCTAGTTTAGTTCCGATAAGATATATAGGTAAGCGAATAAGCAATATCAATATCATATGAAGGTTCTAGCAGAAGTTTTACATCGCTGACGGAAAAAGCTAATCACATATGTCCGTTTTAGGGGTAATCGGTAAAATCCCCTTGTATGTACAAGTATATATAGTCATATAGTAGCTGCAACTATATTTATTTGAGCAGCTGTCGGAAAATCAACCAACTAATGAGCAATCCCATGAACCTCATGTGCTGCTTGTATGGGCAATAAATACGATTATTGCCCGTAAATACATATAAATATATATATTCGCGTATAGCAAGGTCTAGGTACGATTACAAAGGTGCACAAACACCATGTGTTATCATCAGTTTTGCCGGGCCAAAAGCTGCAGAACATATGTTCGAGCTGCTTTCTCTTAACTCTTTGAGTTATGGCCAGAACAAATGGAAACCAATTAAGAGCATGTTATACAAAGGGGGTATTAAATGGGTTATCAAAAACGTATTGCTCATCGTGGTTGCGCTGTAGTTTCATTTTTATGAGCCTCTTGTTCGCAATGACAGGCATATGGCACATGCAAGTGTCACACTGCGAGAAAATCTACACTGAGAGAAAACCTGGGGGTGGAAAATGAAGTTTAATACATTGTTGTAGATATTGAAAATATTGAAATTGATCTCAATCGACCTTTTGCCGCAGTGCAGCAAACATAGCTCAGCTGTACCATATTTATAGCCATATCAGCTGTAGAATCGAACTGATTTTTAGCTTATCGCGCAATGCTTTTAGCAGGAAACCAACTATGTTTGTGCTCATTAAGCTGCTAATTTGTTTTGGCTCTACCTTGTCGAGTGAACCCGTTGCACCCCGGAGTCGCTTGCATATGGTGAGCTGATGATAGTGATAGCGTATGCCTGATAAAGTGGCGCATAGACCTATCAGGCTGGCGACAGTGCGTCGATGCTGTCTGTCAAAACAAAATCAAGATCACATAAGCATTGGTTGACCAGCAATCTGTGTGTGTGTATGTGTGTGCGTGCATAGAAACATGTTAGCCCAGCATGTTACGGTGCAAGTGCAATGCTGAGACGAGAGTCGTTATCAGGCGCGAGATAGAACAAAGTATGCCCTCGTCTATCTCACCGGGTGATCAATTGATCGATCGCTATGAATCGAACCGCATCGAACCGGTCTCTCTCTCTTGTTCTATCCCTCTCGATGTGGCTCGATGATTGACTGCATCTATTTATAGCTGCAAGTATTATTGCCTGAAATTAGCAACAGGCTGGGGTAACATCTGAGGTGATAAGGCGCCAGCGGGTGACCTTCCGAGCGCGTCGTGGGCTAACCAGATGTCATAACCGGGTACGGGTAATTGGGGCAGCTGCCGGCGTCTAAAATCACGCTGCCAATCAATGTGCAGCTGTACAGCAGCCAATAGAAAACTTTCCTTTGTAACCCACTGTAATTTGTAAAACAACTAACTAAATTTTTGCTTCAAAATGGGAATAATAGGCTTGATACCAAGACTAATTAAAATTTTCAATCATGTTATTGAATGAAATAGAAACATACAAAAAGATATACCCAAAAAATGTATAACTGTGCCAAGGAAAATGAAAAACTTTAACTCCATAACTCAAATATTTAAGAAAAGTATGATAATTATATTTTTTGCTTGCTCATTTTTATATTCCCATAAATTTATTTATTTCATTTTACACAACTTAACTATCTAAAATATATATTTTATGCTTGATCGTCTTAATATTCTAAAAAGATCGCTAAGATCCCATACCCATAGAAACTTCTTAAACAACCAGAGTTGCCATCCCTTTCAACGCTTTAACCTCTTTCTCTCTTGCAGCGTGTGTACTACCTGTCGCTGGAGTACTACATGGGCAGATCGTTGACCAACACAATGATCAACTTGGGCATCCAGAGCGAGTGCGAGGAGGCCATGTACCAGCTGGGTCTGGACATTGAGAATCTCGAGGAGATGGAGGAGGATGCCGGTCTGGGCAACGGTGGTCTGGGTCGTCTGGCCGCCTGTTTCCTGGACTCGATGGCCACGTTGGGCCTGGCTGCCTATGGCTATGGTATTCGCTATGAGTACGGCATCTTCGCGCAGAAGATCAAGAACGGCGAGCAGGTTGAGGAGCCCGATGATTGGCTGCGTTATGGCAACCCCTGGGAGAAGGCACGTCCCGAATTCATGTTGCCCATTAACTTCTATGGTCGCGTCATCGATACGCCCGAGGGCAAGAAGTGGGTCGACACCCAGCGTGTCTTTGCCATGCCCTACGACAACCCCATTCCCGGCTACAACAACAACCACGTGAACACGCTGCGTCTGTGGTCCGCCAAGTCGCCCATCGACTTCAACCTGAAGTTCTGTGAGTATCGCTTGACAGTATGCTTAAGATTGCGTACTTATTAAATATATTCTCTTGCATTGCATGTGCAGTCAACGATGGTGACTACATCCAGGCCGTGCTGGATCGTAATCTGGCCGAGAACATCTCGCGTGTGCTCTACCCCAACGATAACTTCTTCGAGGGCAAGGAGCTGCGTCTCAAGCAGGAGTACTTCATGTGCGCCGCCACGCTGCAGGACATCATCCGTCGCTACAAGGCCTCCAAGTTCGGATCGCGCGAGGCTGTGCGCAACAATTTCGATCACTTCCCCGACAAGGTGGCCATCCAGCTGAACGATACCCATCCCTCGCTGGCCATTCCCGAGCTGATGCGCATTCTGGTCGATGAGGAGCATCTCGACTGGGAGAAGGCCTGGGACATTACAGTGCGCTCCTGCGCCTACACCAATCACACCGTGCTGCCCGAGGCACTGGAACGCTGGCCCGTCTCTATGCTGGAGTCGATTCTGCCGCGTCACTTGCAGATCATCTATCACATCAACTTCCTGCACATGGAGAATGTAAAGAAGAAGTTCCCCGAGGATCTGGATCGCATGCGCCGCATGTCGCTGGTCGAGGAGGATGGCGAGAAGCGCATCAACATGGCGCATCTCTCGATTGTTGGCTCGCATGCCGTCAACGGTGTCGCTGCCATTCATTCGCAGATCCTGAAGGACTCGCTGTTCCATGACTTCTATGAAATGGACCCCAAGAAGTTCCAGAACAAGACGAACGGCATTACGCCCCGCCGTTGGTTGCTCCTCTGCAATCCCGGCCTGTCCGATCTCATTGCCGAGAAGATCGGCGATGAGTGGCCCGTGCATTTGGATCAGCTGGTCGCCCTCAAGAAGTGGGCCAAGGACCCGAACTTCCAGCGCAACGTGGCTCGCGTCAAGCAGGAGAACAAGCTGAAGCTGGCCGCAATTTTGGAGAAGGACTACGGTGTCAAGGTGAACCCGGCCTCCATGTTCGACATCCAGGTGAAGCGCATCCACGAGTACAAGCGTCAGCTGCTCAACTGCCTGCACATCATCACACTGTACAATCGCATCAAGAAGGATCCCACAGCCAACTTCACGCCGCGCACCATCATGATCGGCGGCAAGGCTGCTCCCGGCTACTATGTGGCCAAGCAGATCATCAAGCTGATCTGTGCCGTTGGCAATGTGGTGAACAACGATCCGATTGTCGGTGACAAGCTGAAGGTCATCTTCCTCGAGAACTATCGCGTCACGTTGGCCGAGAAGATCATGCCCGCTGCCGATCTGTCCGAGCAGATCTCGACGGCCGGCACTGAAGCCTCCGGCACGGGCAACATGAAGTTCCAGCTGAACGGTGCCCTGACCATCGGTACTCTGGACGGTGCCAACGTGGAGATGGCTGAGGAAATGGGCCTGGATAACATCTTCATTTTCGGCATGACCGTCGACGAGGTTGAGGCGCTGAAGAAGAAGGGCTACAACGCCTACGACTACTACAATGCCAATCCCGAGGTCAAGCAGGTCATCGATCAGATCCAGGGCGGTTTCTTCAGCCCCGGCAATCCCAACGAGTTCAAGAACATCGCTGACATTCTGCTGAAGTACGATCACTACTACTTGTTGGCCGACTACGAGGCCTACATCAAGGCGCAGGATCTGGTGTCCAAGACCTATCAGGTAGGATAGAGAGTGGAAGAGAGAAACCAGTTAAATCAATTCTAATGCCGTTTTCCCTTACAGAACCAAGCCAAGTGGCTGGAGATGTCCATCAACAACATTGCTTCCAGTGGCAAATTCTCGTCAGATCGCACAATTGCCGAATACGCTCGCGAAATCTGGGGCGTTGAGCCCACCTGGGAGAAGCTGCCGGCACCGGAGGATCAGCAATAAATCAATTCACACACACACATTTTTTGATATTATATTTTACTATTCGTGTGCTTTACTTTTGTTAAAGTCAAATTTTAGGAGCCAAATGCAACAACTAACAGAAAGATATATAGAGAGAGAAATCGTAAAATCGAAAAAGAAGAAATATAGGCTAGCGCTAAGATGTGCGATCGATCGGGCTCATTGTTAAACACTACTACTACTACATATTTTATTTAATAAAATCTAAATAAACGTAATGCTAATCTTCAATTTGATGGAATCGCATTAGCAAAGCGGCAGCGTCGTCTACAGCACGGTACCTCCGATACTTATCGCCACGAGACCTCAGGAACACTTTCAAAGTGAACATAAAAAAATAAAGAAAAACAAAAGCAGACGAAAACAACTTCAAGAAAATACAATTTAATGTAATTCCAATGGGGTTGCAACTTAGTGCAAAGCTTTGTTAGATTTGGAAATGAATATGCGTGTTATTTAAATCAAGAAATAAAGAAAAGTTCAACTGTTACATGTCAAGTAATTTGGTTTGCGAAATAAACATGTTGGTGATGCGTGTGGAGGGGGTATTGATAGGTCAAGGATCACCTGGCCTTAGGACTGCAGGTCCCAGAACTACATGTCTTAGGGCTACAAGTCCTAGGACTACACGACTTACTACAGTTCTAAGAACAAAAGCCCTTAAGATTATAGGTCTCAGAACTGTAAGTCATAGGATTAATCGTTTTAGGACTACAGGTCTTAGGACTACGGGTCTATAAGCCCTGCCAAGGTCAAATAGTTTCCACCTCAAGATTTCCATATTTTCCCGTCATCAATTAGTCCTTGAATTTCGGATCAAAATTTTCGTAAATATTCTAGTTTGTAAATTCGCAAATGGATAGGCAGTACCTAGCATCGAAAATAATGGAGCAACGACTCAAGCTGCTACGCCGCATAGAATCTGAGCCGCTCGTTCCGATGCCGACGAGAGTGTCGCGGCGAGTGCGCCGCTTGACGGTCAACCTGCAGTCCAAAGCGAATCGAGCGAGTCGCTGCTCCGATCCCATGGATGAGATGATGCTCAAGGCCCCGAAGTTGCCCCAGTACCATAGTCCGTATACGTATCACAGTACATTATCCCCGGTGTATGCGCCAGCCTCCAGATACGAGTTCATAACGCCAAGTGATTTGGAATCACAGCATGATCAGGCCTACTGTCAGGGATTCAGCGACAACCAAACTAACTTTGTACCGCAACAAACTGTCGAGGCACTCCACTGGGCCATCGAAAACCTACAGGAGCATGTGGCATTGCCGAGTGCACCCTCGTTTCTGCCGAACAAAACTCCCGGCGAGGAAGATAATCTTGATGGCTATATAACGCCAGAGCCGCAATACATTGCACCTGCAGCTGGCAGAGCAGTGGCTGGCGACTTCCCTCAGGTGCACGAGTCAACAGATACCAATACCACGACAACTGCGAAGGAGCCACCAAAGCGGCTGAATAGCGGCACATCGGCCGGAGTGCACTCGGCGGAACAAGATCGAGACAGGCGGCTGAACAAGCTAATTGGACTCGTGCACCAGACCATCTCAAAGCTGGATCAGTTCATGGACATCCAGCAGCAGCAGCAGCACCAACACCACCACCTGTTGTCCCAACGGCAACAGAAGCAAATGGAGCAGGAGGAGCAGCCGTTGAACTTTGAGCCGTTTCTGATGCCCGAATTGCCACCGAATGTAGAGATGATCACGGATCCCGCGTTGCAGTCGAGTCTCTTTACCACGATCAGGCAGAAGCTGCGAAACAAGCGAACGGTGAGGGTGATGCCCGTTCAGCCGCTGGTCATAATGCCGCAGCCCGCAGCGCCGCCAGAGCCGGCTTCACAGCCAGCCCTGACTACCAGGCCAGAACGACACCATCGTGGTCGCACCACGCGTAAGCGTCGCTCCCATGCGCCCGCAGTACAAAGAGGTTTGCCAGCTGAGTGTAGTAAACGCGACTGTGGCACGACCATGTGGTGTCCCAATCCGAACTGTACATGCTCTTGGGACTCTGACTGCAAGCGGGATTATTTATTGCCCGATTCTCTCGTATCCATGTCGCAGTTATCAACGAAGACCGACAAACAGCCAGAGCCGGCGGATCAACTGTTGCCCGTACGATACAATTCGCGTAGTGTTTCACGTTCGGCCATTTCGCCTAGTTATTTAGAAAGCACTGTGAACGAGGCGCAGCAGCGGCAGCAACAGGAGAGCTGCCAGCAGGAGGAACAGGAACCTGATACTGTTACACAGGAACGGAAACTGATAGTGCAGCAGTACCCGTTCAAACTGCCGTATAGGGTACAGCAGTACCCGTCAGTCTTAAGCGATTGCCAGCAACAGCATACGCAAGACCCGCAGCAATACTTTACGAATGGGTCATTTGCTGAGCAAGCATCAGAGACAGGTTCACTTGACCCTGATCCAGAGCCATACCCAGCGTCGGATTTACTTGAGCTAGACCAAAGGTCATATTCGGCACCAAAGTTACTTGAGTCCAACCCAAAGATATACCCCATACCAGAATCGCGTAAACAAATCCTAAATCCATTGCCAACGCCACACCTAACACCGTACCTAGCGCCATTCCCAGAGTCACTTGAGCCACGCCCAAGGCCATATTCCGCACCAAAGCCAGTTGAGCGAGGCCCAAAGTCATACCCTGCCCCAAAATCGCTTAAACAAGGCCCAAAGCCATACCCAACGCCACTCCAAGAGCAATACCCAGAGCCACAGCTCGTTGAGCCAGAGCTTGAGTCTAGTTCTGACTCACATCCAGAGCGACAACGCTTCGTGTATAAAAAGAAGCGCAATGGCAAACTGCGCTGCGATAAGCGGTTGCAAACGGAGACGTACGTGAAAAACAACGAGACGGACGAAGAAACATGCAGCTACAAGCGGAAAGCATCAGAAGTAGTGCAGGCAGCGGCACCACCAGTCAAACGGAAGACCCACGGCAAGAAGTCGTCGCTAAAGAGCAGCAAAAGTGATCAGCTCAAGGCCAACAACAACAACAAGGTGAAGTTCAACAAAAATGTGTGCATGGCCACGCCCAATCCATTCTGCTTGGTTGCCACTAGTGAGGCGAGATCAGGAGACACTACGAGGTTGGGTTCGGGCAAGTGTCGCATCCTCAAGTCGATGTGCGAGCTGCAGCACGAGAGGAACGAGTACCAACGGCAATTGGGTGGCGAGAGCAAACACCTGTACGAGGGTGGAACCGAATACGTGTTGCGTCGCTATCAGCACTACCCCACGAAATGGACTCAGTGATCTCTGACAGAACACTCACTGTTTCGTTTCCGTTCGCCGAGTGTGTTTTTCTCGACAGTTGGAATTTCGGCCGGGAGGGAGATGGAAGCAAATTTATCGTGCACTCCGAAGACGCCCAAGAAGCAGGGGAACCGAAGGCTCTATTCGTCTTCGCGATTCTGCGATACTACGCAGACGGAAGACGGAACGGGCTTGTGGTCCCGTGCCGGGATAGGCCGGAGTGCGTCCTGCTGCATGAATTGTCATGCACATGAAGCTGATTCCAGTTCCACAACTGCAGTTGCACTTCAGTGCATGTGCAATTCCTCAGACAAACCCAACTTGGAGCGCGGGGTACAAGCGAACGGATGCAACTGCTCCAAATGCCCCAAGCTGCAGCCCAAAGTCGATGGATGCATATGCTCCAATTCGCAGCCGCAAACCAAAACGCAGGCGACCAGCTGCCTAAAACTTGAGGTACCATCCAAAGTGGATCTAGTCTGCAACTGCGCCAATTCGAAGTCGAAACCTACAGCGGAGCACTGCAGTTGCTCCAGTGTGAAGGCTCAATCCAAGCTAGCAGAATGCTTCTTTGCCAATTTGAAAAAACCGCCCACAGTGAAGACAACCATAGTGACAATGCCTACCAAAGTAGATGCGGCATGCAGCTGCTGCAGTTTCAAACCGCCGCGCAAAGTATTAGCCTGCAGTTGCACTACCACGAAGGCGCAATCCAAGCCAGCAGAGTGCTTATGCTCCCAATTAAAGCCACAGAGCAAATGTGATTGCTCCAATGTGAAGACACAAAACAAGCAAACAGGATGCAGCGCCACCAATTTGAAACCAATAATAAAGAAACCATCCAAAGTAGATGTGGCATGCAGCTGCTCCAGTTTGAAGTCGCTGCCCAAAGTAGCAAGAAGCAGTTGCTCTAATATGAAGGCGCAATCCAAGCTAGCGGAATGCTTCTGCTCCAATTTAAAGATGAAACCCAAAGTATCAGAAAGCTGTTGCGCAAAAATGGAAGATCCCATAGTGAAGATGCCAGCCAAAGTAGATGCGGCATGCAGCTGCATCAACTTGAGGTCAAAATTCAAATTGAATGTCTGCAGCTTCTTTAGTAAGAAGAAGACGCCATCCAAAGAAAAGCAGACCAAAGTGGAAGCATGCAGCCCACGCAACTTGGGGAGCAAGTGCAAAGTGGAAGAATGCTGCTGCCCCAAGCGGCAAGCGCTGTCCAATTCAGACGGCTGCATATGCTCCTCCAAGGTGAAAGCAGAGCCTAAAGTTAGCGAATGCAACTGCAGCGATTCGGAGCCGAAGCTCCAGGTTGGCCAATGCAGATGCTCAGCCTCACAGTCTCCCCTCCCGGGGCATGATTCTAGCTTCAAGTCGAAAGTCCAAACTAGATCGAACATAGCCAGTTACGAACCGCAATCGCTATATATAGAAACGGGTGCACAGAAATCTAAGACGGATCAAAGCGAAACGGAGACAGCAACAGATGGGAAACAATTGAATCAGTGTAAATGTGGATGTATAGTCAAGCCTGAATCTGAAGCTGAAACGGGAGCAGAAACGGGAGCAGAAACAGGAGCGGAAACCGAAGCTGAAACGGGAGCGGAAACTGAAGCTGAAACGGAAGCTGAAACTGGACCAGAAACTGGACCTGAAACTGGAACTGAAACTGGAACTGAAACTGGAACTGAAACTGAAACTGATGAGAGGTCTGAGTGCACTTGCTGCTCTTCGAGCTGCCGAACCGGTGACACATCTGAGGACTTCACCAGCTACTGCTCGAGCAGCAGAGCCGAATCCAAGTGCAGTCAACCGCAGAAGAAGCAATCGAATCCGGCTATTTACCTTATTGTGGTCAAGTAATTGTCCGCAACACATTTTCCATTGCATTTCTTCAGTTGAATCCATCCTTACATCTAGTCGCTGTCGAAATGCTGGAGGTCATGGCTGCTTTACTGGCCCCCAGGGGCTTGAACCTACTGGGCCTTTTCACTTGCCATGTAGCTCATTTCCTATGCGCCCCTGTCTGCGACCGCCTCCACCACCTTCTGAGAGTAGGTTTGGTGGCTCTGGAAATTTACCAGGTGGTCCTTCCAATAGGAGTCCAATACCAAGGTGTAGAGTGTCTACGATTCCCCGAGTTAGGAATTCTCATTCTCAGCTCTCTTCTTTTGCTTACAGCTTTAGCAATAATGAAGCTCCTAATGCCAAGTAAGTCCGATAAGTTCACAACCTTCCCTTTTTACATTTTACTTTTGTAATCGCTGTGCGTAAGTAAGGAAATCTTAGAAGATCTCTACAGGTCTTATCTCTACTTTCTATGGACTTACCCCAATTAGTATATCTCGGTATTATCTTAAACTTCTTTCATAGTGCAATGAATCGACAACCAAATTCCACTCAGAGTCCTAATAGTGGAGGAAATAGCACTCGTAATACAGTATTGGACGAACCGCTCAATAAGCAAGTGGGGAAGCTAGAAAAGGCTCTGATAGATCTATTGAACAAGGAGAACTGCCTGTGCTACCTGTCAGCCCTGAGTAAGCAAGTGAAGCCGAAGAAGCGGAAGCCGAAAACGGTGTTCGATCGATTCGCCACTCCCCCCTTCGTCATTGAGCCAAAACCGCACTCAGTACCCTGTTGTTGTGCCCCCTCCTGTTGCAATCCCTGCGGCAGCCCCTGCTGCAGTCCCTGCTGCAGCCCCTGCTACGGCAACTGCTGCAATTCGTGCTGCTCCTGGTGATGATGCATATGCTGAAAATGATCCACATTGAAATCACAAATAGAAAATTTTTCCGTAGAGTACATTGGTTTATCGAATAAAGTCACAGTCCCCCATTTAGCGATAGAGGAGCAAAAATATACAAAATGACAAACTGTAGCTGTGAACTGTAAACTGTAAAAGGGAAAAGTGGGCTGACAGTTAAAAGCAAAAAAAAAAAATAAAATTTATGCAAAGAGTTTTCTCAACAGAACTTTGCCTCGATACACTTGACGTTACTACACGCGATCCGGGGAGGAGCTGCGGTAAAGCGATGGTGGTGCCAAACAAGAAGAGACCAACGAGCAAGCAGGTATTGCTCAAGCGCGGCCTGGGCAGGGTCGTCGCTGTCAAACCGGAAAAGGCGCTAGATATCTCTGCGCTGTATGATGTGCCCCGGGCCAAAGCGGGCATTGCGGTTTTGCCTAGCATGGCCAGGGATTCGCGTCTGGTGCACATCATGCAGCGCAGTGTATCGCGTGACTTCTCACGCCCGGCATGCCGAGCAAGTCGAGCCGTATCCAGCTGTCGACCCAAAAGCAGACGACCCCAACCGCGTGCGAAAATCCAGTCGGACAGAGAATGTAATGACATAGAGAAATGGATCACGCCAACGCTGTACAAATCGAAACCCAAGGGTAAGAGCTGAAAACCCTAGAGCTCGAATTTTGAAAAAGTCACTTTCCTTTTCTTCGTTTCCCTTCCCTTCCTTTTTCCTTCATTTGACAGACAACAAATCTGTACATAGCCTCAAGCCGTGTGATCGTTCGCGTGCAAGTTCCATTGGTTATCCGTCTACGTGGAATTTAGAGTCCATCAGAGACGAGAAGCCTTTCGAAGGTCTGGGGCCAGCGAATGCACTGTGGGCCAGCGATGTGGGCAGCCTGACCGAGGTGATCAGATGCGAGGTGCTGAATCGCACCCCTTACGACAATCGATTGATAGCACCTCCTGCCATCGTGCGAGGACCCCGCTCCGCCGAGCATTGCGCAGTGCCTAAGCCCAAGAGACCCGTGACGACATCAAATCGAGCCTGCGGAACACAAACGATGCCCCCTTCTTGCTTGCCCACAAAAAAGGCGCCGAATCCCAGACAGCCGAGGACATACGTCAACATGAAGAGTCCGTCGAAAGTCTTAAAAAATCGCGCACGCGTCTACAGCGGCGAGGCGTACGCTCTCTCTGATGGCAGTTCGTGTTGCCTCTGCAACTTGTCGGCGGACAGCGCTAACGTCGACAATTCTTCGGCGAAGTTCTCGAAGATTCAGCGCATCAGCTTGCCGCCCTCGTTGGAGGCTCGCAAGAAGGCAAACTCGAAGTATGACTACGAATTGCCGTCGGAAGATGAGGCACACAGATCGAAGTCCTACAACGAAAACAACGATGAAGGCAAACCAAAATCGTTCAGCAGTACCAACTGGAGGTTGCGTATGCCCACTAAGAGCGAGATTGACTCCTACGTGAAGGACGACTATGCCATCTGCTCGAAGGTCTGCAAGAACACACAGCGCAAGAGCTTGGGCGAAAACAGTAAATTCCCGCAGAATGGACAATTTTGTCCGCATTGCGTTTCCTGCGCCCCGACTAGACGAAGCACAATTACATCATCGAATTTACCTCGAGGCACGCAAAATCTCAGAACATGTTTCTGTCAATGTAGCACGCGCAACACACCACAACTGACATGCTCGTGCAAGTGCGCCATCCACAGGAAGTCAAGTGTGAAAACGTATGCCGACGATTCCGAGATGAATGATTCCCCGAATGGATATCCGGAAGAATCAGCTGTTAGGGCCAGTCCGACCCAGAGTACTCATTCGAATGCAAGTAGGACATCAGGTAGAATGGACAGAAACGCAGAAGACGCCAGAGATTCAAGAACCGTCAGAGACAGCAAAATTTCAAGGGATTCAAGAGCTTCAAGAAATGACAGGGAGAGAGCTTCAAGGGATTCAAGGGTTTCAAGAAATGATAGAGCCGAAGAAACAAGGGATTCAAGAGTTTCAAGAAATGACAGAGCCGAAGAAACAAGGGATTCAAGAGTTTCAAGAAATGACAGAGCCGAAGAAACAAGGGATTCAAGAGTTTCAAGAAATGATAGAGCCGAAGAAACAAGGGATTCAAGAGTTTCAAGAAATGATAGAGCCGAAGAAACAAGGGATTCAAGAGTTTCAAGAAATGACAGAGCCGAAGAAACAAGGGATTCAAGAGTTTCAAGAAATGACAGAGCCGAAGAAACAAGGGATTCAAGAGTTTCAAGAACCGAAGAGTCCAGGCATTCGAGAAGTTCAAGAAATGGCAGGGACAGCAGAGTAGCAAGGGATTCGAGAGCTTCAAAAAGTATCAAAGCCGAAAGTGAAAAATATTCGAGCAGCTCCAATAACAGTATCGAAGAGGATTCAAGACCTTCAAGAAATGAGCGAGACCCCTTAGATGCGGAAGACTTGAAGAAGCTAAAAGCTTTTCGAAGCAGTAGACAGTCGGAAAATAACAGAGAGTCAATTAAATCAAGTCGAAAGTCGGCATACAATACTTCCGAGGAAGACGAAGAGGACAATGCACGCAAATCGAGCCGGAGAACTTTTTCTCGTTTTTCCAATGATCGTGTCTGCAAATGTAAATGTCCTGCCTGTTCGATGGCAACTGCTAGAACTTTGGCCTTGGAGGAAAAACAGCCACAAAGATCGAAAACTCGCGAAGATTCTTATAGCGATGAAGACGATAAAAGGCGATCGACTAGATCCTTGAATCCGAAAGTCATGACTAAAGCAGATAGCGACAATGAGTCGTCCAGTGCATCCGAAGATGATGAGGTCAATCGAAACTCGAAGATGTCTGCAGATAATGATTCCATTTCATCAGGCAATGCTCCCAGAGCAAGCCATCGCAGCGAAGTGCCGGACAGTTCCCGAAGATCAACCTTTACCAGGAAAGCTGGAAAGTGTATGTGTGGCAAATCCAGGAAATCAGCAAAAAGCGCTCGTAGCACAATTGATGAAGTTCCAGATGCCAGAGTTTCTATTTATTCCTCAAGATCTCGGCGAGATAGATCAGAGACCGAAGGAAAAAGCGCTCGTAGCACAATTGATGAAGTTCCAGATGCCAGAGTTTCTATTTATTCCTCAAGATCTCGGCGAGATAGATCAGAGACCGAAGCAAAAAGCGCTCGTAGCACAATTGATGAGGTTCCAGATGCCAGAGTTTCTACTTATTCCTCAAAATCTCGTCGAGATAGATCAGAGACCGAAGCAAAAAGCGCTCGTAGCACAATTGATGAGGTTCCAGATGCCAGAGTTTCTACTAATTCCTCAAAATCTCGTCGAGATAAATCAGAGTCCGAAGCTCCACCTAGATATGATCGGGTTAGTTATAACCCAACTGTGGAAAGGATATCGAAAACTTCAGCTCCGAGATCTTCTCGAAGATCGACTCTAGATACTTCAGTTAGGGGAAGGCGGCAATCGGAAAGAAGTGGCAACGAATCCACGAGGCGTTCGAGAGTTACAGTCACTTCCAATCTAGCGTCGCGAGGCTGCCGACCAGATTGCTATCGAAATGGCAAATGTACGCGTGATCAAGCCACTGAGCAGGATGCTCGCTCCTCCCGCAATACAAACAAAGAGGTGCAATGCAACAGCAGGTGTCCGCACTGTGGAATCACAATCTCGGAATTTGACGGCCCACCGGACGAGGACGCAATCTCTCGCAGCGAATCGAGGCAGTCTCTGCCAGCGAACTCTCGAAAACGCTCGTCCGCATATCAGGCGGACGATCAGAACGAGAGTGATGCAACGCTATCAGAAGCTTCTAGTTCGGCCGAACTGGACGGTGCTCAGAGTCCATCGAAAAGATATCCCACGGAAAATAACTCAAAGGTATTCGATAGGAGGAGAACCGAAGATGATCTTCAGGAAGGGAACGAGAATTCCCGCTGTTGCACTGAAGCCACATGCAAGTACCGAATGTACGGCAGAGGCGTTTCGTCTGAAGGCGATCGTCCGGATGGAGGCAGCATTAATGTCGATCAGATAATCGATATATTGCAAGTGACAGTCGCCGGACTGGAGAAGCAAAAGAAGTTGGGCAAGGATCCGAAAAGTACGTCGACGACAGCGAGCAACGATGACCAGAATGAAAACACTTCGCCGAACGAAGTCAAAGCAAATACGCCGAACGAGAGCACTCCAAAAAACGGCAATGGAAACAATGCACTTCCTCCCGACAACGCTTTACAGAGTGTAAAGAAACCCATGCAGGCAATTAATGTTCAGTCCGGTGTCGGTGGCGGACATCAGGGATATGCTCAGCCGCAGAACCCGCATTACCCCTACACGAACAGCAACTTCACAAATAGGTACGGCTACAATTCGTCGCATTTCAATCAGATGCGTCACGGCGCCATGGGCTACGGTTTTACGCCGCAAATGGCATATAACGGCTACAATTACCAGTATAATCCCTATCCAACTTTTGAGAAGGGACAGTCTAACATTGCAAATGCACGAGTGCTCACAGAAATGCAATACGATTACCCCAAGAGCTTTCGATTCGGGAATATGCAGAAACCGCCAAGCTACTATAAGCCAGATATTTCGGCCAATAATAACAACGTTAATGCCTTCGTCAATGCCAATAACACTGCTAGTAAAATGAATTATAACAGCACCAATAACAATAACAATATGAACTACGTTGCGCATACTTCAAATTTGTCGAGCCAAAACCCAAATGAAGTACGTAAAGCTAGTGGTTGTTCCAATATATGCGAAGAAACCCCTAATGAGTCTCCCAACATCTCGTATAGCGAAATCAAGCACAAAATTCTTAAGAAATTCAACCCAACCCAATCGTTTGTTCGATTCTTCGACATGGCTCTCGCCCTACGGCAAAAAACCAACGATTTCAGCCAAGAAGACGAAAAGAAACCAAGCAAAGAGCAGCTGAAGTCCATCGAGAAAAATGTTAAATTGAAAGAGCAATTGGAAGAGCCACTGCAGCCCAAAGTGGTGCCGAGTGCAGAACCGAGCCAGTTTCGAAAACGTATTGGGATCCTACAGCAGGATAGCTCAGAGATAAAGGAACGAAAGCGAATCGGACGCTCTGCCCGAATGTCCTGTGTCATTGAGCCTGAAATAGAATGCCTCAAAGAGATCGTTACATATCGGCGTCGATCTCAGGAGAAGCCGGACCATGATTCAAAACTCGAAAAACAATTATTTCGCACATCCATTCGTGAAGAGCTCATAGAAAATTCAAGTCGTCCAAAGAGACACTCTGATCTAACAAATCAGTCCATGTTCGATTATAAAGTTCGCGGAAAAGAAAGGGAACACTCGATCAACGTTAGCAGCAGACAGCATCAACCCGAACTGCCTAGGATTAGTAGAGAAGTGTCAATTCCTCAATACCGTGATGTAACTGATGTCCATGGCCCACGTCGGCACAGAGAGTCAACTGACCAAGCAGATCTATTAAAGCCCGCCAAGCCCCACAAGCTATACATAGATAGCTCTGATTGTGGATTGGCTCTCTGTGAAGGGGGACCGGATGAAACAGAAGATATAAATTACAGTGTGGCCTACTCGTACTCAAACAAATCCGATGAGCACAAAGTGCAGGCAAGCGGACCCAAGGTCCCACCACCAAAGTCTTTCTTCTCTCGCTTCAGCAGTAAGAAACATAATAAGACACATGATTTTCCCAACATGGAAAGAAGCGAACCGGAAGCGAAAAACTACGTGCAAATCCCGAAGAAGGATACTGGCCTGTTGAATGAAATCGGAGAACTTGAATCTATCAAGAAAGCTAAACGGAAGAAGAAAGGGACTGAGAGGAGTCTTGAATGGAAACCTGAAGAAGAAACGAAGCAGCAACTAATCGGTCAATCTTCGACTATCAAGAAGAAAGAATCTCCGCGCGAAGAGAAAATACCAAAGCAGTACTCAAAACAAGTGTTGTCGAGACCGTTGCCCGCTTGTAAGGAGCCTGAAAAGTCTCAAGATCCTCCAAAGAGTGGTGAAGTGAAATCAACCGACCCCAACTCCTTCTCTGGCCAGAAATCAACGGAGGACAACATAGAACTTGCGAAATTTCTCGAGCGTAAACTAAACGAAGATCAGAGAGAGCATCTCGAGAGCAAGAACGAATCATTGGAACCAAAAGCATCCGAAGATCTACATCAAAAGAAACATAAGGCAGCTGGTTTCTTTAGTCATACACAAAAAGCGAAGAAAGTAAAAAAGGATTCAAAGGACAAACCACAAATCATTGCAGAGCCCAAAGACGCGCTTAAGAAGAAGTCTTCGAGTCTTTTATCAGCTCTTACGTGTAAGCTACAAAGTGGCCCCAAAGGGTTGTACAGCGATGACGAGGTCAAGGTGCTCTACGATTCCAGATTCAAGTTTGCCAAGCAACGAGACGAAAGCACAACAAAGAAATGCGATTACAAGTATTGTCCAAGGAGCGAGAGTATACCAATGGAGCCCAGTCGGAGTACAAATAATTTCTTCGCAATGTTGAAGTGACATAAAATTCGCAGAACTCTATTAACCGGCAATTTCAATTTTCGATCAAATCAAATTTTCAATTTTCAGGAACTCAAATATATATGATTAATTAGTTAGAAGAGTATTTGTTTCCGTTTTAAAAAAAAATGGGTTCTTCAGTTGCAAATTGACAGCAGAGCATAGTCACCCTGTTTATGCGTATCGATGAACAGAAACGATTGCTCTTCAAAAAAATTCCCTTGTTAAGGGAAATTGTGGCGGCAACTCGACCATAACGAATCGATAACGTAGTGGGATCGCTCTGTGGCGGCAGGTCGACCTCAATGTATCGATAAGCCGATAACAATAATTGGGCCGGACTGCTTATTATTGTTAAAACATGTTGGGTTTTTTAAATAAAACGCGACAGCTGCTATATCCAGGAGTGCGTGGTCTGTCCAGCACCATAACAGCCTGTCAAAGCAGTGCGAGCGCCGAGTCCAGCACAGCCGCAATCGATGCAGCAGCCAATTCGCAGTCGGGCCTCATTCTGCCGCAGAAGTACGCAGAGTACGCGCCGGTGAATAAGAACAGCGCACGGCAGGCATGGATTGAGAATACAGACGCGGTGGCTGAGCGCAAGTTGGGCCTCATCGAGCTGCATCCTGATATCTTCGCCGCCCAGCCGCGCGTCGACATCATTCAGGAGAACGTCGAATGGCAGCGCAAGTATCGTTATGTAAGTATGGCACATGCCAAGACACGCGCCGAGGTGCGCGGCGGTGGGCGCAAGCCCTGGCCACAGAAGGGCATGGGTCGGGCCCGACATGGCTCGATACGATCGCCACTGTTCAAGGGCGGTGGCGTCATCCACGGTCCACGCTCGCCCACCACACACTTCTACATGCTGCCCTTCTACAAACGCGTGCTGGGCCTCACCTCGACGCTGAGCGTGAAGTTGGCCCAGGATGATCTGCACATCATTGCGAATGCGGAGATACCCACGCGCGATGCACAGTTCATCAAGGATCTGATAGAGGAACGCAACTGGGGACCATCTGTGCTCATAATCGACAAGTGAGTGGGCATTAGTTAAAAGTACATGGAGCTCGACTCAGGCCTTTACTCTATTGCAGGCAAGAAGTCTTCCCCGAGAACATCTGCTATGCCACCGACAAGCTGGGCTATGTGAATCTGATGCCCGCCTTCGGGCTGAACGTCTACTCCATGCTGAAGCACGACACCTTGGTGCTCACGGTCGATGCAGTGAAGCATCTGGAGCAGCGTCTGCTCTACCAGCTGCACCGCAACGATGCGAACAGCAAGAACGGCAAATTCAAGCTGGATCAAGTTTAGAATTAAGCTTTGTACAAATTGTATTTACTTGCAACGGCCTAAATGCACTGTTAAACATTATTTGTTGAGACTATTGCTGCACCTGCTGTGCGGCCTGGCCTTGGCCTCTGAACGCAGTCTGTAGCGGATCCTTGTCCTTCTCGGATATGAAGAGCTCGCAGGCGCCCTGCAGGCGTTCATTCAGCTTGGGCAGAAACTCGCGCAGGTAGCCACGCTCCGAGTTGCTGTGGTTGCACAGCAGCACCGTCGCGCCATTGTGATTGAAGTCCAAGAGCTCGTGGTGCGACATCTCGCCGGTGATGACCAGATCCACCTGCAGGCCACGCAGCACTGAGCCGCCGGAGCCGGCACAGATGCCCACAGTGTGCACAAAGGTCTTGCCGTGATGCCCCACGGCGTAGGCTACGTGCACGCTGTTCTCGATGTGCTCCTGCAGCGAATGCACCAGCTGCGATATGGTCATATTCGTCTCGATCAGTCGGCCGGAGCCTGTGCCGGGCTCTGCGTTTGGCTCCTGCTCGAGCGGCTTGATACCCTGTATGTGCACGGCCTTGGCCAGCCAATCGTTCACGCCGCCCAACACCTTGTCCCAGGCCGTGTGCGGCGAGTACAGCGCTATGGAGTTGGTCAAGCAGGCGGCCACAATGCGCTCCTTCCAGTTGGACTGCGTGATGCGGGTTAGCGGCTTGAAGATCGGCGGATGATAGCTGATAATCAGATCCACCCGCTTCTCAATGGCTTCGGCCATCACGGGCTCGGTGAGATCATTGGTCAGCAGTATTTTCTCGACAACTTTCTGAAAACGAACATAATCAATTACATTTATAGGTATTGTGCTCCACGATCTTACGTCTTTGGCCGGCTCGATCAGCAGGCCCACGTTGTCCCACTTCTCGGCCAGGCTGATGGGCGCGAAGCTCTCCAGCTGCTTGACGACTTGCTCGAGTTTCTGTCCGCTGAGGCTCGACATCTTGCGCAGGCTCGACACACAGCGTAACATATAAGGATTGTGTCTAGCAAATAATATCCGACCTGCTGCAATTGTAGACTTGTTTTGCTGCCTCAACAGTGCAGTGTTGCATAGCGTTTTTTTTAAACATTGCAGCGGCGTTTTCAAACACTGTGCGAGCGCCTTTTTTGAATGAAATTATTTCTTACACTAGAATTTAATTTCAAATCAATATATGACGTTAAATTTTAATTACAAACATAAAAGTTTTAACTACACTTTAATCACAGAATAAATATAAATCAGAATATATATAAATCACAATCGTCAACTTATTTTTATTAAAATTATTTGCATACTTTTTGCGTTTGCGTCTCTTATCTATGTAGACACACCCCCTATACTAATAATATAATTAGAAATAAACGTTATCTTCGGCGTACCGCTGGCATGCCTTGGAGATAGTACCTTACTATTTTACTATTGTTGTATATGGTTCCTTCAATTACTATATAGTCAGTTATCCACATTAAGAATAATATTTTATATGTTATACCATTTTTGGTTGCAATATCTTAAATAATAGCAAAAAACAGCCAATATTTTCTACGTCAACTATTCCATACAGCGGTCCTACCTGGTTTCCGAATTATTGAAGGCATGCAGAAGAATGTGTATCAAGTATGTGTAACAAATTTTATCAAGATAGCTTTAAAAGTTAGAGACTAGATTGCGATGCAACAGAGCAAGCGGACAAACGGACAGGTGGACTGACCTACTGTTAATCAATTATAATTAATCATATATAATTATACAAATTTCTTTCTGAAAATACCAAAATGTCTTATCAATTTCCTGTGTCATCTGCGGTTTTAGCGGGGTAAATCCAAATAAATTTTAATTAATTTGTAGGATGTGAAGACAATTTGAATATTTTGCACTTTATTAAAATTACGTCAATATAAAATTGTTCACTTATAGCATAAAATGATGGTGAGTTTTTTTTTCCCAGCAAGTGTAAAGAGATTTATTCATACAGTATATGTCGCTTATCAGCAGCGGGTTTTTTTTATTTTTGTGGTACTTTTTAAATTGTTGTACAACATTTTAATGAGAAATTATGAGATCAAAGTTCAATGAAGTCAAGAACTTCAATATTTTGAATACTTTTTCAACACCATAAAATACAGACACGCACTTTCTGGTAGAAACGCACACAAACAGATTTCCTACGTTTCCTATGTTTCGTTTTCAGCAGGACGCAGGCATTGCTGCACTTCAGTTTGGGCCACAGAGCGATGCGCATCGTTGTTCCGGAAAGAACCTAACGGCATTTGGTATTTTTAATTATTTTCAATTTATCTTTGGGTTTTGTTGTCGTTGTTGTTGTTGTTGTTGTAAATGCAGTTCTTGTTGTTGCTGTTGTCACGATGACATTCCAATACAGTCGGCACGCTTTGATGCTGCGCGCTCCATTGTAAATGAGTTGTGTGCTTGCTCATTCACACATTCTGGCAACGCCGCTGGTTATCCCCACCATGGAAAGCTTTGTTGTACTTTGTCACGGCAAAAGCTATATTTGAGGCGAGCTTTAGAGCGAACGTTCAGTGCTAATTCCAACGTGCAGCAGTCGAGACGTGTGAGTGGAGAGTCGCAGCACAAAGAAAATATAAATTCGATTTCAAGTAAAACGCGTATACCAATGTGGATTAGCATGCAAACGCATCCACAATAACTGTCGAAACCAAAAGGTGTGTGTGGAGTGTGTCTGTGTGTGCAAAAAAATATAATTATAAATCGAGCATAACAAGAGAAAAGTGATGAAATATGAAACAGAAGATGAAGTGAACTAAAATTGATGTGCATTGAACACAAAACACAGCCAAATATGCTCGCTACATGTGTGTGAGTGTGCCTGTGCGAGAGTATGTGTGCGCGTGAGTGTGTGGGAAACGAAAACAGGTGTATATATGTATGTTCGTATGTATTGTATGTAGTGGGAAACGAAATGCAGGAAACAAATGTAGAATATGAAACCATCTGCACAAACACATGCATACAGGCATACGTACAGACATATTTACTTATGTTTTACTTTTGTTGTTGCCCAGTGAAAAACTTAAATATTACTTTCCGTTGCTAATCATAACGCTGATATACATATGTATGTATGCATGTATGTACGCTAATCTCGTCGTATGCTCTTATTGCGTTTTCGCTTGTGTGTGCGCCCCACTATATTCGTCTCGCTTGCACTTACGACGAATGCGGGAGTCAGAGAGACGCTTAAAGCGCAGTTACGCGAGCCTGCACATACATTCATACATGCATGAGTGTGTGCGAATGTTTGTTTGTGTACCGTGTGTGTGTGTGTGGAACTGTGAACAAGGCAGAGCTTTAAGCAAAGTTCAGCGTGTGAATTTCCATTTACTTATTTGTAAAAGAAATTTTGCAGAATCAACAACCCGAAAACTGTTGAACGTGTGACAAAAGAGAGTGAGAGAGAACAGGAAATAAGCAAAGACAATCAGAGAGATACATAGAAGAAAGAGAAGCAAAAGCAAAGAAAAATAACTTTATCTCGACAACCAAAAAGGCCAACAGCAGGCAACAAGTTTAAACAAAATGTGGAACCAAACGGCAGCAGCAGCAACAAGTGATAATAACAAGGAAAAGGAAACAGTGGAGGATTGCAGCTGTGCTGGGGGTAGTGTTGCCAGCACCAGTGCAGCCAGTGTTGAGCAGCAACGCAAGCAAGCAGCAGCAGCAGCAGCAGCAGTCACTGCTGAAGCTAACAGTAAAAAATCGAAATCAGAAACAGTAACAACAACATTTGGCGGCAAAAGCAACGAGAACAACAGCGAGCAACAACAACTGCAGCAGAAGCAGCAGCAGCAGCAACAACAACAAAGCAACAGCAGCAAAAACGACGCCATTAATAAGCAAAAAGAACTTGCAGCAGAAAGCGAAACAATCGATTCTGGTTTCATCTCCGGCCCGCAATCAGAGGCAATCTTTAGCGAGGAAATATCCGACGAGGAGAAACAAGAGGAACAAAAGAAACCAGTGACCATCTTCGATTCGGGCGTTGTTGAAGAGGAAGACAGCGAGGATACGAATCTAAAGACCGCAGGTGGCCAAACCCAACAGCCGTCCGTCGTCGACCAAATGCAAATCAAAGGCAGTCTCGAGGGGGGCATAAACCAATGGACGGCACCACGCAGCACGGATCTCAACAATCTCGATGCAACACCAAAAACCGAGAACAAGGCTGCCCCGACGGCAAGAAGGCCTCCTCCTCCAGCTGGCAACAATATGAACGCCTGGGAGCAGTTCTATCAACAAAACGACGATGGCGACACGTGAGTAACACAAGCATTTCCGTTATTAAGTTCTTCTGAATTTCCCGAAAAAAATAAATGAAAAGAATGTTTTGCAACAATAGAGAAAACTCAGCTAAAAGTTACCCTGCAGCTAAGCGATACGGGATACCGGGAGAAGGCTTGAACATCTGCTGATTCAAAAATCGTAGGGTCTTTAAACTATTTAGAATCAGTTTTTGAGCAAACGCTAAGAGTTTTAATGGGAAAGTCTGTGTAGAACTCAGTTAATATCAAAAATCTATAAACCAAGTAGGGAAAATGGCTAGCAAATCTTCCTCTTTTTTTCGCCTACGGGAGATCGCAGTATATGCCTTTTATTAGCAATTTACTGGGTAGAGCGAGAAATGCGAAATATTTGACTTGACCACCAGCTGTGGGGGAGACTTTCATGAATCACAGGCACAAGACAATGAGGCGACTTCGGGCACATGTTAGTCAAGCAGTCAGGGGTTTTCCTGGTATGTCTCGTCGTGAACTACCTGTACACACAACAAAACAAATAAAACAGGTTTTTGGGCGAAGCGAATTTTGGGTTTTTACGATCGACAACAAGTGGGAAATGTCCAGGTACACGCAGTGCACTCAACTAATTTCTCTCATTTTCTCTCTTCACCTTTGCTCATTGTAGTCCACTGCACCTGGCCTGCATATCGGGCTATGTGGATGTTGTTGCCGCACTGATACGCATGGCACCGCACCCATGTCTGTTGAACATCCAGAACGATGTTGCGCAGACGCCGCTTCATCTGGCCGCACTCACGGCACAGCCCACAATTCTGCGCATGCTTCTGCTGGCCGGCGCAGAGGTAAGTTTGCGTTAACCTCTTCAATACAACCCAGAAATAGCTAACATTTCCATTTCCTTAACATTTCATGTTTTACTCGATATTTTCCTTATGCAGCCCACGGTGCGCGATCGCCATGGCAATACAGCGCTTCATCTGTCCTGCATTGCGGGCGAGAAGCAGTGCGTACGTGCGCTGACAGAGAAGTTTGGCGCTTCGGAGATTCATGAAGCACATCGCCAGTATGGACACCGCTCGAATGATAAGGCCGTCAGTTCGCTGAGCTATGCCCGCCTGCCTGCCGATCTAGAGATACGCAACTACGATGGTAAGTGCACTGGAACAGATTTGCCTAAGGGGCTTACACGATTAGTTCCTTATCTTGCAATCGACGGTCTACGCTTGAGCATGTGCTGTCGAGAATATACAATCTGTGTGTACTATATTATAGTCATACAGCCGCAGTCAGCATTATAGTTTCTGACAGTCTGAACCGTGCGAATTTTGGCACATTTCGAAAGCATTTGATTTGTTGCCAAGAACTCGTGAGTCTTATTAATGTGCTCGCATCTAGTATAGTTCTATATTTTAGATGTCCCGCCATCGGCTAGCCGCAGTGCGAGACATTGTCTGCCAAGCAGGGTGTACAGTATATACGCCACGAATATATAAAATACATTTTCAGTATACCTATATGTACCATAGACTAGAGATGAGCGCACGAAAACATGCCAAAAATACATTGGCCTCCGCCCGCCTGTCCGCCTGTCCGTCTGCCCGCGCCAGTTCGTGTTATTTCGCTTTTCGCCAGAAACTGTTTTCACAGGCGTTTTTCTCATTGACGTCAGCGAAAAGTGGCATTGTTTATAATGCGTTGAATACATTATTATTATACGTGTGTGTATTTGTTTGATTTCAAGGAAACAAAAACACAAATCCAATTCGATATCCCGAGCTCATTTCATGTGCGTCTCACATCAACTGAGTGTATGAGATGTATCGCTTGCGGGGTGTGGCGAGTCGGCCTTATTTCCTTATTTGTTAAATATTGATTATTTTGTATATACAAAACACACATACACACACACGCACGCATATGTATGCCTTTAATTCGATTTTAATGCGGCAATACCCTTTGGTTATTGATTTCCAACAGGTGGTGAGTGGGGTACTGAATGCGTGTGTCTCTATGTGTGTGTGTGTGCGTACGTGTGTATGAGCTGGTTTCTCCTGCCGACGGGCAAAAGTTTCCCATTGAAAAACGCAAGAAAAGCAAATACCAAACCAAAAAATAAACCTAAGCCGGAAGAAAGTAAAAGTCGCTGCCTATACAAATTGCTTGTGCGTCATAAGTGCGAGGCATATGCAACTGTGTCCTCTCCAGAAAGGTTAATAAACTTGACCAGAGGAGCGGGTTAAAACTTTAATTAGTTATAGCCAGCGCACAGACACACGCACACTCAAGCACAAACACAAGCGAATCTTTACTTTAACCTTTCGTTTGTTTAATCGATTATTGCCTTACGTGCTATGTATAACCTTGCCAAAAATACAACGTTAACAACCCACGGCAGCGGCAACAACAACACAGTCTATTGAGTTGGCCCTCGTCGTCTCTGCTTTTCACATTCATTCCCAAACATATGGTGAACAAACATTTGGCCGCAGCTACTTACAACCGCACCGAACCGGTCGGTCCCAACATGCCTCTCACATACCCAAAACAGCTGCTGACCACTCACGCACACAACTGTCTCTATATAGTCTATATATAACCGAGTAGACATTGCATATAGCATTTGGAATTGGTTTATATACCATACATACATACGGGTATCTCTTGGCCGGCTGGCTCAATGCAGACAGAGCTGGCAAGAGCTATGAGAAAAACCAGAGTACATCGACTTATCGAGGCGCTTCGTCTGAATTTGGGAGAATCCTCTAATTGCCAAACTTAGAAAAAACCGCAAATGATACTTAAAAACAAATTGGGGAAAAGCTTAAAGACCAAAAATTCCAAAATTGCGAACTTCGACTGTACTTCCCCTAGTTTGACTGAAAGTCGAGTCGTAGTCGCTGAGACTACGTGACAAACTCAATTCGCTTGCTCGTTTTCATAAGATTATAAAAACCGAGCGAACCGATGACACGACGCCCGACCGCAGCGGCTATTTCTTTTTCAAAATTTTGGGTTTTCCCGTACTCACGCGTCGGAAAGTATTTAATATTACTTTTTTTTTAATAAAAAATTTCTATTTTGAGTTCACTGTCTGCCCCGAAAACATCAAAAGCCAGATGTTATCACTTCTGTTTCAAAATAGGTAATTTTTTCTTATTTCTAATGACGTCACACATTTTATATGGAAATTCGATTAGAAAATAAAGAGCAAAACATGTTGATTTCAAGACTTTCGAATTTTGTAAAACTGTCGTCACACTTTGTGTGTAATTGAATTCCCATTAATTTTGATAAGGATTATCAAGGTCTGGGGGGTTACTCTGTGAAGTTTGTTTGTGTGTACACAAAAACCTGTAAAGTAGCAGCCCACGAGTCTTTTAATAGCTCCTCGATTTCTCTAAATTTAATGTGCCATTTTCAGCTGGCGTTTTAGCATTTTTATTTCCCTTTTGCATTCTTGTGCTTAAATTTAATGCAAATCATTCAGTCGGCCGCGACGAGACGTTGCGAAAATGTGAAAAATGTTACGAAAATAGTCAACGATTTTCCTATGTTGTTGGCTTCATGCCAGCACGTTAATTATACTTATAAAGTAAATGTGTCCGAAATTAAAACAGACATAAAAAAATGTACGACCAAAGCATTCAAAACCGTATAATATACATTATTATGTCTGAGAATATTAACTTTCGAAATTTCAAATTCAAGGGTTATCGGATACTGTCGATTATTCAGTAATTGCTGGTCATGCTTGTAGTCAAGAAATAAAAAGCACGTAAACTATGTGCATTTACTTTTAGCTTTGGAAATTCCCAGCTATTTTAGCAATATCGTCTGCTGGTAGAGTTTTCGTGGCTCGGTGTGAGTTGAGGTCATTATAACATTTATTATTCCTTTTTGTTTTGGGCAAACGCTCACGCGTTCGGCACGCAATGGCGGCCGACTTGTAGTATAAATAAAGGCACGCAAGGGATTTCACTATAAATAGAACTTCTCAGACTTTTTCCTATATAGCAGGAGTTTTCGAATCGATAATAAATAAAGCCTGGTGATTTCATGATTTCGAATACAAATTTGAGGCTTATCTGTGAAACACTACAAAGCAGAATATTATATTGTATTTGCGCTGACGGTGACGGTGTTTGTGACGTTGTTATCACACTCTTAGCCCGAGTTATTAGCCAATTGTAAAACTTGATTTGCTCTTCTTGTCAGGAACTTTTTCCCCATTTAAAGTGAAGAGGAAAATATTATTACTATATTATTATTTGTGCAAGTCTCATTGACGTCACAAAACTCTCGAGACACATTGGCGGAATTTCAGAGCAATTAACTCAAATATGTGAGCGAAATGAAGTGCATATGGCGATTTCTCCAATGATATGTGCCATATGTGTGCGATTTACAGAATCGAATAGGGGAAATAAAAGGAAAAACCGTATAATAAAACAGCAGTTAACCTCGAACTGATTGAGAACAGTGGAAAAAATAGAATACTAAAGTTCTAGTTGACTGAGCTGAATAATAAACTTGAGTAAATTGAGATAAGGCACAGCATTGATGGCTAGCCTTCTGTGCTTCCCTCTTGGCAACGGTAATAGGTAATGCCTCTCCATATATATTATACGTAAATAATCTCTGGCATTGGCATTTGTCGCTACCTAGGACCTAGTCGCCTGATCATCGTCGTAGAGCTTAGTTTTGGGCTAACCCTTATCAGAACCAGAAAAACCCCATTGGTGGTCGTTTATTATTTCCATGACGGCGATTGTATGTACTCACATATGCCATGTTCAAGCGATGTCCGGTCCCAGTAATGCTATCTCACACCGATAATAGCTATCATTGGTTTTTACCATAAACAGTATTTCACACCCTTAGTGCAGCCAATAATACACTCCATAAGGAGAGCGATCAAGTGTCGTTATTTCTGAATTAGGAAAATGATTAAGGCTCGCCATACCTGCACTTTTGTATAGAATTCTCTTTTCCAAAACTTGTTTATTTACCGTATCCTATTGAGATGGCAACACGTGCTTTTTTCGATCATTTCAACGCTATCTGGAGAGCATGACTTGCGGTCGTTTCTTGAACCTTCAGACGGTGTTGGTAATGGGACTTTACACGTTTCGCTGTTGACATACAGACAGACAGACACACAAACTGTAGATAGTACGTAATTGAGTGGGGAATGCCGTCGAACTTTAGATTGATCATTAGTGCCAGGCACAGAGACTGTAAGAAACTTGATTAATGCAACTGGAAAAATTGCAAAAAGGTTGCTTGCCTGGTTGCATAATATTATTGATATTATTTATGTGCCACTTTAAAATACCATACAGTCGAATGCTTCTGTAAGTTTCTAGACTTTTATCAAGACATACAGAATTCGAAACTTTATCAAAACATGCGATTTGCGTTTGATGTTGGTTCTTAATTGATCTAACATTAAAATAGTATGCATTTTAATAGTTGTGTATTATTATCAACTATTTTTTTCTTGACACATACTATGAAAATATGTCTCCTGTCTCCGCAGAGGTTGGAAACAAGATAACAAGCTGTGTTTTTGCATATTCTCCCACCTTATATCTCAGCACTTAAAAGTATATAAATTTCTTACGGTTTGTCAATTGTCGCATATCGCCATATCATCTAATTCTAATCTGTTCTAATGACTCGCCCTGGCACAACGCGGCGATATTCTCATACGTAAAGAAACCGGTTTAACCCACAGCAGTTAACGTCAATAAATAAGTATTGTATTTACTAACATTCTGGAATTGCTTTATTGACTGCCAATGACTTTTACATCACAACAACAACAACAGCAACAAAAGCAGCAACAGCAATTATAATAATAGCAACAACAATAGCATGTTAGTCACTGCGAGTCAGCGTCTCTAGACAAGGTCAGGCCTCTCCCGGCGATTGATAAAATGCCACATGCCGTTAAGTATCTAGATAGATATGCATGCATGTATGTGTGAGCATATTTATAATTATAAGTGGTATATTATGAGCTCATAAAGTCGACTGGTTAAGCCCCAATGCAGTAACGGAAGTTGGAGATCGCATAATACCGCCTTATATGGATGTGCTTGTAAAATTCAATACAATTGCTTTTTTCCATACATAAAGTATGGAATCGCAATTTCCAAGTCGAAGCTGACACACTTTGGAGTGTACTCATGACAGTCTATGCCCGTCTATCGACAATCTGATTGGGGTAAACCCTCACTACTCTACACTATACTACAATAAAAACGGCGGCAGCGATACCAAATGCATTGAATTGTCAACAACTTTTACCGGGCTTTATCTATCTCTGCGCTCCCCGGCACTATCAGACACTTGAAAATGCTTTTTTTTAGGCCAGCGCCTTACAGAGTGCCTGACCTCTTGGCGCTGTAGTGTGGGTTTTCCCGCGATATGCCCCTACCTACATTTGTATATCTCACATGAGACTTACATATGCGGAAAAAGCCGTACACTGCCATACGTACGATACATGCGTTCGAGTGTCATGCCAACACGTGGCACGATCTCGCACGATCTTGTACACCAACTGATATTTCGCTTCCTATAGTCGCATATCGCATATATTTGCATATCGTTGAAAAGAAAGTCAACAAACGGTTTAATGACATAACCTGACGGCTTAGCCAGCTCCCAACTTTGGCTTTGGCCAAAAGCACAGAGCGAAAAAACCGAAGAAAAAGAAGAAAACAAACTAAATACTTTCATTGCCAAGTGGGCAAAATAAGGCAGCGAAGCAGACATCGAGTTCGACTATACCATATGTATGCAGTATTATTGTGCGAACAGATATAAACTGGGCTTGGAAAATCCGTTGGCTTTAATTGTGCTAAATTGTCTTGTTGTTGTCGTTGTGGTTGCGCCTTGTTTGTCATTTGGCTGCAGCTTGATGGTTTTATTCGGGTTTTCTGTGCAATTACGTTGGGATTTCCACTACATTTTCACACTGAACACTCCAAGCGTACGGGCGAGATTGTGACAAAGCTCTGGCGCCAGAAGTCTTGAAAGCAAACAATTATTAACGCTTTATTGTTCTTTAGCCTTATTTAAACAGTTGTGTACGTACGTTGTTCAGCCTAATGTCTTTGGTCTGTCTTGCTTTTTGCGTTCTAGCCTAGGCAGGTCTGTACGTAATTCCCCCAATCCCCTAGTGGCCCGGTTCTTCGCACAAGTACGCAAACTATAAATCTTTGGAGTGTGCCAAACAGTTGTATGGTCCCTTCTTCCTTATCTGTAGTTGTTTTTTTTGGCTAGATGCGTAAAGAAATGAAACGCGTTTTAAATAGTTCTTTATTGCTTTAAATGAGGTGCTACTGCTTTTGCCAGTAGCTGATGCTCATTAACAATGATAAGTATCGATTACAAGCCGATAACTCGATAAGTACAAAGTAATACGATCGCCGCTGCAATCGAAGCAGATCGTTTCCGTTAATGGACAAGAATCTCATTGAACAGTTTAAATTGTTTGAATACATATAAAAAATATCAATTGCTATGGATATTATAATTCATAAACAAAGCGAATTTATGATTTAATTATGAATCAATGAACTTTGTGTGCAATTGTCGTTTGGTCGAAGGACAAACACCCAAAGCGAAATGACAGAACAACAAAATGATCGTATAAGAAATAAAAACAAAGTGTGAACCTAAAAAAAACACTAGAGATCGAAGCTAACAATTAATTAAAATTAAGCAAATACAAAAAGGCGAAAAAACCGTTTTCAATATTTGAGCTGTCAATAAATTTGTGAACTTTGCGACTTGTGGAGTACTTTCAACTGCGCCGTGGGTTTTTTCTTGCTGTTTTCGCTTAAGGTCGACTGCCTGATCAAATAGCATGGAATGCGCGGTGATAACAGAGACCGGACCCCAAACCAGAACAATTGAGTTGACTAAAGGCGGAAAGTACCAGCAGGAACAGAGCAACAGTTGCTGCTGCTGCTGCTGCTCCCATTACAGAGTCGCTCGTATGCTCTGTATGCGCAATGCGCAAATTCCGACTTCTCGACATTTCGTAACGCTTATTAATTGCTTGAACTCACATTCGATTAGCGTTATTATTACCACTACATGTTCTTTTTTTTTCTGTTTCAGTGTTTTATTTTATTAACTGCTGTGCGTATGGGACGCGAACAAAATACTGATTTCAAGTTTAACAACTTTTTTTTTATGGGGTCTGTCGAGTTTTGCTCTCAGACTTGTTGGCAGCCCCGACCAGCAGATAGAGCTTTAGATAATAACCCCACCACCTGCGCGACAGAGTCGCTGCTGGAACGGATTTGTATACTTATTCGAAAATTTGAAATCTAAAGCGCGTGACGCAGAGCAAAGCAAGCAGGCTTGGGAATTCCCCAAGTTTGAGGCAAACTTTTGTGTTTAATATTTCATATTTGATATTAAGGCGTTTATGGGTATACCAGCACATGCTTGCATACAATATATATATAATAAATATATGTATGTGTGTGACTGTGGATACAAACATGCACAGCTTTGTACAAGTCTATGGCTCTTTAATCGTATGCTAACGATCGCCCAAGCTGGCCAGCATCAACAATGGAACTGTGCTTGGCCCGGCTCGGCTTTTACTATCGCCAAGTCGAGTTTATATCATAATCTTGGCTCCCGAGCCATGGTAACCGCTCCGAGATAGATGCTGGCTAGCCCGACTCGATCGACTGGCGGCTGGCGACTCGCCGACGCCGTCTCTGTCGTAGCCACCGCTCCGTTTGGCTCATTGGAGCGAGCACAAAAAAAATGTTGTCATCGTTTATATTTAAAACTTGTGACACAATTGTTGTTATTGTATTGTAAGCCCGAACTGGACTGGCCCGAGAGAGGCGGCCAGCAGCCGGCTTTAACTTTCTTGCCACATTTCTGCTTTCTTTCCAGCCAAGCCAGAGCTCAGCCGGCTCTATGGCTCTAAGCGAATCTTTAAAAGCGAATCTTAGCCAATGCCCCAGTGCAAGGCACATACCACCAGCCTATATACATACATATATATATATATATATATATACGTTAAAGTATTTAGTCATTACGGATTCATGTACATCTGTGTGCAGCAATACACATACACAAGCAAACGTACACTCGGGTCGTCATACTAGAGGCTTAATCATATGCAGGGGGAATATCTTTGACTCAGCTGCGATAATCGACAGGGTGATTAATTGCTTCTAACACTCGCCGACAAGATTTATCGCCAATGCGTAGTTATCGCATCTATCGCCGCTGCAAAGTGGCAATTGGCAACACGATAACACGCAGCCTGCCTGCCAGTTAGTTGGCAACGCATGCGCAGTGCGCAGCTTTGGAAAGTTCTGACGGAAATTCAATGCAAATGAGTTATAACTGTGTGTGAAAGTCAATCAACAGCACGTGTAGCCGCAAAAAATAGCAGCAGCAGCAACAACAATAACAACAACAGCAATAACAACAACAAAAGCAAAAGCAGCAGCAGCAGCTCATAATCAAAGCAAAAGCCAAAAGCTGCGCTGAGCTAAGCAGCTGCTGTGACTGTGTTGTTGTTGTTGTTGCTGTTGTTGTTGCTGCTTTTGTAGTTTTTTGCTTGACTTCATCTGTATGCGAGATCGAACTGAGCGTTTCTCGCGTTGAGAATTGTTTTTATTGAAAGCTTCGTTCGTTTTGGAGTACACACAGACTCGTCAAATGTCAGTTGAATTATCGCAGAATTCAATTTTTTCGTTTTTGTTTTTCTTTTTATTATTTCGCGTGCTGCTGCTGTGGACGTGCAAATTATGTGCAAACATTTTTGCTCTTAAAACTTAAACCAATTTGAACTTGAGCAAACTTGTTGGCCGGTCCAACAAAAGTCAGCTTGTTAGGTTTGTTAACTCTTGTGTGTTTTTGTTTTTGTTTTTGCATTGTGTTTGTTGCTGTTGTTGTTGTTGTGGTTGCCGCTGTCGCTTTTTATGCCACTGCTGGTTTTTTTGACTTCGCTGTTGTTGTTGTAGCTGTTATTGCTGCTGTTTTATTGTGGGAATTTCTTGGGTTTTTCAACGCACACCAGTGCACACACACACACACTCCAGCAACGCACACAATCTCAAACAAATACTCGCACGCGGGCATACGCGCACACACACACACACACACACACACACACACTTTCATCCGTACATTGTCTCCATATGGCAAAGCGTTCGCTCGCTCAGCTGCCCCCGTATGTCCGTCCGACCGCCCAACCGCCCGCCACTGTTGGCGTAATCAAAGCTTTCTGGTTATTATTGTTATTGTTGTTGGTATTTTAAAACGCAACTTGCTGTAAACAACAACACCGCGCAGCGCAGAGCTTTTTTGTGGAACGCATTCGAAGGGATCGTGTTTCATTCATGAAAACGTAGCTTAAACACATCGAACAGTGGAACGAAACGCGTGCTTTTGTGCCAAGCAAATTATTTAATGAGTTTCATTTTTATTGCTCTCATTTTAGGCGAGCGCTGCGTACACTTGGCTGCCGAAGCTGGACATGTTGACATATTGCGCATTTTAGTATCTCATGGCGCCGACATTAACGCCAGGGTAAGGTTATCAGCGTCATAAAAAACCATATAGCATCAGTATTTATAATTATCACACAATTTGCTTTGCTTCCCGCAGGAGGGCAAAGGCGGACGCACACCACTGCACATTGCCATCGAGTGCTGCAACGAGGATCTGGCCAACTTTCTGCTGGACGAATGCGAGAAACTCAACCTGGAGACGGCGACATATGCCGGCCTCACGGCCTACCAAGTGGCCAGCGTATTGAACAAGTCACGCATGCAGAACATACTCGAGAAGCGCGGCGCGGAGACATTAACGCCGCCCGATAGTGATTATGACAGTAGCGATATTGAAGATCTTGACGATACGAAGGTGAGCGTCACAGCCTAAAATAAAAAAAAAAAAAAAAGAATTACAAAAAAAAGCATAGAAAAACCATTCATAGAAAAGCATTGAGACACCATTCGCTCCCCCATAGAACATAAGCAAAACATAAAACAGGCCACCACCAATAGCTTCCAAAATGTTCAAAAAAAGAAAGAAAACAAAAAAAAAAAAGAAACTGAACTGGTATTCAGTTAATATAAACTAAAACTAGGAAATGAAAAACATATAAATTGTACTGTAACATTTATGTATTGAAAAAGCGACCAAAAATTGAAGAAAGAAGCACACACAATGAAAAAGAACCAAACCGAATGTAGAGAAATGAAAATGTTAATGCCAAGCGGATGCTCTATGTTTTAGTAGAGCATCAGTTGCTGAAAGCTGAATGTTGCCCATTGTAAGAGAAGGAAACCAACAAAATAACGAACAAAATGCAATATACACACAATATACACATGCATATGCGAATTATATAGAGAATGTGAAAAGAATTATAATCAATCGTATCGCCGGTCTATGAAATACCTATACTAATGCTGTTCTATGACGTATGCCCCATCTCGTCTGTTGTCTAGTTTAAGCTGTGTCCTATGTAACTAAGTGTTTGTTGCTCTCTGTCTCTGTAAGCGTATGTGTGTCTGTCTGTCTGCGAATGTGTATGTGTGTGTGTGTGTGTGTGTGTGTGTGTGTGTGCGTGCGTGTGTAAGCAACTAACATATATAGATATATCTAAAACTAGAACTAGAACTAGAACTATACAAATGTACGTATTTAGCAGTCAAACATGTTGGCTTCTAACTATTAATAGCTTGTGCGAGAAACAAGAGGAGAAGAGAGAAGAGAGAATGAGATGGAGAAGGAGAAGCATATTGAAAGCGTATAATCTACAACTTAAGATAGTTAAATCTAATTGATGTTTTAATGTTCTGACTGAATGAATTATGTTGCAAATAAAACATTTTACTCGAAAACCAAACCAAAACCCACTCGAATCGAATCCATCACGAAGAGTTCATTGCTGCAATTCATTGACTCAATTCATTGATGAGGCCAGCGATAGCCCATGATATACACAAGTATGTAAGTACAGTAGATTTGGCCTAATGCATGTCGTAAATTACTTGATTTGTTTATCGATCGTTTTGTTTGTTATTCTGTTGGTTGTTTGCTTACATCATCACATCATGCTGCACCGATTCCCGCTCTGAATTTCAGTTTATTATTTTTGCTTCCGTTCTTCTTCGATCTCTTGCAGATGTACGATCGCTTTGGCGATCCCCGCTACTTTGTCAGCTACAATGGCGGCAATCCCATGACCGTTGCCTGAGCCTGCCAGCACACAGCGCCCCCCCTAGACCCCTCCAACTCTATTTAACACAATGTAGATTCCAATTCCAACCGCTGCTCAACTTCAGCTGGAATCCGGCTGATCCTAACACACGCGACGAGACGATCAAAATCAGAAATCAGTTGAAAAGAATTCGAAATGTGTACTAGAAACGAACGACGATCATTCTATTATTATATATTATTCTAATGTTTACTCAATCGAATCGAAACGAAGCATTCAGCCAGAATAAAGTGCGAGTATCTAAGGTTGCAGTACGGCAAGCATTTTATTTATACAATACATAAAATACATGAACATTGAGCGCACAAGTGCATCTTAAATCATCCTACATCATCTTTATCATCACCTTAACTTAACGAATACAAAATAAACGCATGCACAATCTTTAAAATGGAGAATACAAAGATGTTTACATGAACCTAACAATATTGTGTGTTTGGGGGCAAAACCTAACTAAACCTATCAATATCAATTGTGTTTAGCTAGTATCATCAATTTGTCTATATGGTTAGCGGGGGTAGTAGTAATCTTAGTACTCAGGCTCTAGCGTATGCTCTGGCGGAAGACGCTCTTCTTCGCATTGCTGCTAACGCTGGCGGCCTTCTTGGAGGCCATGGGATCGGGGGCAAAGCAGTTCCAGAGACGCAGGGTCTCATCGGCGCCGGCGCTTATCACAGTGCTGCCGTCGGGCGACATGGCCATTTGCAGCACACGCGACGTGTGCCCGGTGAGATCGGCCTGCTTCACCATGCTCGGGTACTTCCAGATGGTCAGCTGATTGTTGGCAAAGCCGTGCGCCGAGATCAGCTCCTTGTAGTGGCGCGAGAAGAGCAGCGCGCACACCTGCGACTTCGAGTCCACGGACTTGATTAGCGAACCGTTCGTCACATTCCAGAACTTGATGCAGCGATCCGCTGTGCCGCCGCCCGAGGCCAAGGTGTTGGGCTGCCAGGGGCACCAGGCCAGCGCACGCACCGCAGCCTGATGCTGAGTGAACTTGTGCAGTGGCTCGCTGGCAGTGCCCACACCGCTGCTGGCCAGAGACCAGACATTCACCAGGTTATCGTTGCCACCGCTGGCCAAGTACTTGAAGTCCGTGGACCACTTCAGGCCGCACACCTCCTGCGTGTGACCACTGAGCGAGGAGACCTTGTGCTCGCGCGAGCGCACATCGTGGTGTATGATGCTGCCGTCGCGACTGCCCGATGACACCAGGTACGAGTTCCAGGCCAGCGAACCAACACGTGCGCTGTGGCCGTCCATCACGCGCAGGCGCTTCACCTTGGAGCAATCCCAGAGCTCCACGGCGCCGGTGCTGTTGCCAATGGCCAGGATCTGACCCTCCTGTATCCAGGAGAGTGCGCACGCGTAGTCGCCCTCCTCGTACTCCGTCAGCTGTTCGATGTTGCCACTGGCCGCGTTCCACAGGTACACGCAGTTGCCCAGCGCCACAGCCACAATGTTATCGCCGCTCCAGTCCATGAGATTCAAGTCTGTTGGGGAGAGTGAACAGATGAGCTCGATTGAGAAGAGTTGAGAGCGACAGCTTACAGTAGTCATTGATGAAGTCCGGCGCATCGAGTATGCGCTCCGATGTGGTCGGTATATAGCGAGTACCGCTCTTTGTCGATATGGGCGTCTTCAGGGAGTAGACGACCTTCAGGGGATTGGTGTGGGATTCGGGCGCAGCGGGCGCCTTGTTCTGATAGCAGAGAATGCGCCCGCCTGTGCCGCTCTCGCCCACCTGAGCGACCTCGGCAATGAGTCGCTGCCGCTCGCCCTTGTGCGCCGAAGCCTGCACATTGTTGTCGTTGTTGTTGATGTTGTTGGCGTTGCTGCCGCTCGCCTGCTGGTCGTTCTCCTCGTCCGACTTGTCGCCAGCGTCCTTGTTGACCTGCCAAATGCCAGAGAGAAACTTCAGCTATACACTTTGGATTGTACTCGCGCCGTGCTCTCACCAGAAAATGCGCCAGCTCAAAGTTGGTCGCCGCGCGATTCGGTATGAAGCGATCGCCGCCGCCGGGCGTCTTCGTAGGCGTCGTCGTCGACTTCTTGGCCTTGCCCTCGTTGCTCTTGCCGGGCGTTTTAGTCGGCGCCTGCACGCCGGAGAAGCTCGTGTTGTACGACACGGACAGCACAGACCTGGCGCTGCCATTGAGCGACGCCTCCAGCTTCTTCTTCCAGCGGGGCGCAGGACCACGCGTATCGCCGTCCATGATCAGAGCATTTTGGAGATCGCTCACAAAATTGAATTGAGACATTTTCTCAGCGAACAGTTAAACTCTATGTTGGGTGTCTGTTTTTTTTTTTTGTTTGTTGTTTTTCTATTTTTTTTGTCTCACAACAGTTTTGTTCCAAATTTATGTCAGTTTTTTTCGTCTTCTGTGTTTCTCGACCACTGTGAAAACTGCAATGGCGGTTGGAAAATGCTGCGCTCAGTTATGAAAATCGCGCCGCAAATGCTACCAGGGTTGCACAGTGCACGCCTGCAGTTAGTCAAGCGATTGCAACGATTTTGTTTGCGTTATCAATAATACTAAAATAACGATTACAAAAACAATTGAATGATAACAAAGCAAACAGTCTATAATAGCAATGTTTAACCACAAAAGTATATTTAAAAATTCATGTCGCTCGTGTATGGCGCTTTACTTAGCGAAACTCGATGGTTCCACAAATCGATAGGTCGCCTATTGACTTGGCAGCCCTGTCCCACAGCTGTCATCATGCACGCTAGTCGTACCGTGTGTGGCGCTCGATTGCCCTGCAAATCGATATGTCGTCTATTGACTTAGCAGCCCTGGCCCACAGCTGTCATCATTATTCCCATCATGCACGCTACTAGGAACATGTATGACGCTCTTTATAGCACAACTCGATAGCCCCGCAAATCGATAGGTCGCCCATTGACTTAGCAGCCCTGGCCCACAGCTGTCATCATCATTCCACTCGACTCACCCTCAATGTAGCCAGAATACAAGTGCGATTTTGTAACTATTTTTATGGAATATAACTTGAATACATTTGCATAGTCTTAGCACGCGTAAACAGTATTCGAGCAGCGATGGCCTTCAACTTCACCGCCTTCACGTACATTGTGGCGCTCATTGGCGATGCATTCTTAATATTTTTCGCAATATTCCATGTCATTGCGTTCGATGAGCTCAAAACAGACTACAAGAATCCCATTGACCAGTGTAACAGTCTGAACCCGGTAACTATGCAACACCGCCATCGAGCCTCCACTACCACTCTACCCTAATGATTCATAACGAACTTCAACAGCTCGTGCTGCCCGAGTACTTGCTGCACACCTTTATAAACCTGCTGTTTCTGTTCTGCGGCGAGTGGTTCTCTCTGTGCGTCAACATACCCCTCATAGCCTATCACATTTGGCGGTAAGTCTGCGCTGCGGGCTGCAAGTTGCATAAATGATGTATGTACGTGTGTACCTTCTGCTTTCGACAGGTACAAGAACCGCCCGGTCATGTCCGGGCCCGGGCTGTACGATCCCACCACGGTGCTGAAGACGGACACATTGTCGCGCAATATGCGCGAGGGCTGGATAAAGCTGGCAGTATATTTGATCAGCTTCTTCTACTATATATACGGGTAAGAGCAGACGGCTGTGCTTATATAGATCATGCTGTATTTGTCTAACATATCTCTTTTTTTTTTTATTCCTCTGTTTCGTTCATTATTTATGGGCTAATTTTAGCATGGTGTATTCGCTCATCTCAACATAGAGGGTAACGGCAGCTGCCTGCCTGGGGATCTCATTGTTCTTGGCACCGGCGCATCATCCACCAGCAGCATTCACCACATCCAAGTCGTATACATCGTTATACTCCATTAGCTCTTAATGGTGCATGGCCAACAGAAAGCGAACAATCCTGCTCGAGTAAATTCGAAGTAATCCATAATGCGATCCATACGTTAATCCTTTGTCTACTGTTGGAGATTTTAAACGTTCTTTTTATTTCTATTAGTTTGCATTGGGTACTCAAAGCCCGAGAGAATAAAGTAAAACATTATTAAACTACCTTCTATCTCTACTACTACTACTACTACTTTCCCTCATTCCCCTATCTTCCCCATGTTTGTACTATTGCGCTACCCTTTCCTCGTAGCTTCAAGGAAAGCGGCATTTTCGACTGAGCAAGCTCTGTGGCACCGGTATCTGAGTACGTATTCTGATGGCGAGTGGTCGATTGCTTGATGATGGCACTTCAAGTCGTTGGCGATAAGCACACGCGCTTATCGCGCGATAGATATTACTAGGGCATTACATAAGTGCAACATGGAATTCGTACGTACGCATCTTGATAACTTTATTTTACATGGTTTTTCGCTTCAGATTTGGATTGAAGATTGAGACGACGATCCTTGCTTTTGTACAGCTTAAACTCCAATTCCATAAAAATATATATGTATATATATATGTATATATATATATGTGTGTGTGTGTATAGTGTGTAATGTATTCACAATAATTTATAATTGAATAGTTCGGGGCAGAGGCAGAGGGGGCTGGGGCTGGGGAGCAGGGGCTTTCGGCATTGATTATGCCATGAAAACAACAAAGAACAGGAAGAAGAATATCAGAACACCGAATATCTTAATCATAAGCCAACGATTCTTGGAGACGGATTGGAAATATTTGAGAATTTCGCCGTGCGCCGCCTCAATGTTCAATTCCGCATCGGCCACATTCGTATCGATGCGCTCGACAATCTCCTCCTGCTCCTTGACCATGTGCGCCAGCTGCTGGAATATGCCGCCCAACTCCACAATGGTGGACTCGATGTTCTGCATGGTCTCGGCACGCTGCTGCACATACGAGTCGGACTCGTCGTAGATCGCCAACTGCTGCTGCTGTTGCATGCGCGCCGGCGGCCCTAGCAGCGGCGTCGTATCACTGCCGCCCATGTCTATGCTAACGGCCTGGTTCTCCTCGCTCAGCAGCAGCGATCCCTGCTTGGCCGTCGACGGCGAAACCGTGTGCGCGGCCAGCGGGCCGGGGCCCTGGCTGAACTGATCGCGCCGCGTCTTCTGGTGCTTGAGATTTTCCGTTCGCACTTCGAGTATCTGCTTGAAGTCCGTGCTCATGCTGGCCAGTTTGGATTGCAGCGCCAGCACCATGTTGGAGGAATGTGACACCAGATGCTTGCCGTTCGCGGTGCGTCGCTGATCCTTGGAGATGTCCTGCAGCCGTGCGATCTGCTGGTTCAATGCATTCAAATCGCCCTTGATGATGTACGTCAGCTCCTGTATCTCCTGCGGTCGATCGTCGAAGAGACTCTTTTTTTTGGCCACTAAAAAGAAGGAGTCGATTGAATAGAAAGATGCGATGGTTTCGAATGATTCCAGCACTTACGCATCGTGAGTTTCTCCAGCTTGGCGTAGGTGCTAGCGATGTTCTTGCCAATGAAGCGGGCTAGCATCATGAACTCCGAGTAGTTCTGCACCTGCTTGGCCTTGCGCGGATCACGTATGTTGACCGCTCGTGTGATGTTGCGCGACTGCAGCGAGCGTATCGCATTGGAAAACTCTCCCGTACGATCTCTGGCCGCCATTATGAAAATCTCCTGCTCGGGCTCCGCGTCTGGTTCCTCGCGTTCGGCCTGCGCTTGGGATAGCCCAAAGCTGTAAACGCTGTTGTTGTTCTCCGGATTGTGGGCAGATTGCGCTGGATGATTGCCGGTGACGACGGCCGCAGCTGCGCTCAGTGGCTGCTGTATGAATGTGCGCAGCGCCTGGCCAGAGCGTGTCGAGATGCCGCTAAAGAGATTCCACTGGCGCGCCGCCTTGTCGTACTTATCGTCCGCGTCTGCAACGGCTCCACTCAGCGGTTCGCCAATGTTGATGGCAGCCTCAAAGCTTGGCTGCTGCGCCGTGTACTGCAACAGTTGCTGCTGCCCCGGTTGGATTAGCGTCTGCTGCTGCGGATGATGATGCTGCTGCTGCTGCTGTTGCTGCTGCTGCTCCAACGGGCTGTGGGGAACGCTGTAGTTGCTGCTGTAGTCCTGCTGGTCCGTTTGCTGATGTCGACGTCGAGTTTGCATCTCATTTCAAGTCAAGTCGCTGCGTTGCCCTGATCCTCTGCTGCCGTCGTTGTTGTTGTTGCTGTTGTTGTTAGTGCCGTAGTAGTATTGGTTACTGACGTTGCTGCCCTCTGCATTCGTCATGCACTGCGCTTACACACCTTTCGCTTTTGCGTTTGCTTTTGTTGCTGTATTTGAGGTTTTCGTCGTGTCGAACTTGCGAAACTTTCGTCAAGGCAGCTCTGAAATTACTTTAAGTTCCTTTCATTTAATTTGGTTTTGTGCTGCATGCAGTTGTATTAATTTTTAACGTACATTTTCAGCGGAATTTGGTGAATTTACAAGAAAATGCTGAATAGTTTTGACCAAAAGAAAACTCTCGCACACACACACACTCACACTCGCGCACACAGTTCAATCGAGTTCCAGATGACAGATGACGTGTTGCTGTTGGCTTGGGCTGCCAACGCGTTTCAATTGGTATTTAAAAAAAAAGTGCGCAAATACAAAGATATGTTCAGCGACGTCGTGTGCATTATTTTGTAAATAATCAATGAATAGTACTAATAGTTTGTTATATGCTATAAGAATTGTAATAATTTAAATTAATTACAAATCGATATAAATTATGTAATTAGTGTCAAAATATTTTTTACTGCATAATAAACCATTGCTATAAATAATATATTTAAATTATTTATATTTTCATAAAATAAATTGCGCTCTTTCTTATTATACTAGATAATTAATTCAGTTTAATATAACACTTAACTTTTTATTTGAAATGCTTCAAAGTCACTTAGTATTAAAATACTAAACAGCAATTACGCGAGTTGGCAGTGCCACCGGCAGGCACTGTCTTTTACTACTCTTCCTCTTGCCAGTGTTTTTTTTTCATTGACGTCTCGTGTGCCAATTGTACGATAAATTAATGTTTTAAATTAATTAAGTGAAAAAGTATTGGATTCTAAGAGAAAATGACGCTGTATCACTTCGGCAACTGCGTTGCGCTTCTTATGCCATATTATTTCACCTACAAATACTCTGGCCTGTGAGTAAACGGGACAAATTAGGCCAGGCCCAGGCCCAGGCCAGGCCATAAATTTGTCACTCAATCAATAATTATTTATTCGTACAATAATCCTTGACCCGGTCCACTGCAGGTCTGAATATGGTGCATTCTGGAAGTGCGTACAGGCGGGCTGCATTTACATATTCACACAGCTCTGCAAAATGCTCGTACTGGCCACATTCTTCTACTCGGACAATTCATCCGGCGGCGGCGAATTCAATTTCTTTGCGGTAAGCAAATTGCACTCAAGTTGAGTGAGAATTGGATTTCAACTCAAATATCCTTACACAGGAGGTGCTGCGCTGCAGCGTGGATGTCGCTGATCTGCTCGGCTTCGCGCTGATTCTAAGTCGCATTCCCGGCAAAGGCCATTCGAAACTGATCACCGCTGGACTGGGCTGTAAGTCGCGGTCTCTCACATACACTATGCAGCTCCTAATCCCTTTGCATTTGCTGCTTTCATTTCAGGGGCGACCGCTGAGGTAATATTGTCGCGCGGCATTATGCTCTGGGTGGGCGCCCGTGGCACCGAGTTCAGCTGGATTTACATACAAAAATGCCTGGAGTCGAATGTGCTGCTCGTGCAGCACTTGACCACTGCCACATTGATATGGCTGTTCACACGCCACGATCTCAACAAGGCATTCAAGCCACTAGTTTCCATTCTGCTGGCGGTGACCATCTTCAAGGGTGTCTGGCTGGAGGGTCTGCTGCACATCCTGAGCATTGGTCCTTGGTCGGCGATTGCCGTCAAGGCACTAGTGGCAGCCATCATCGGGTTCTGCTCGCTGCACATTTACGCAGGACTTGCCCAGCAGATTGGCATTTAATTTCAATATTCTGTTTTTATTTGTATTCGGTTGTCATTGGGTTAAGTGCGGCGTTTTGTGACAAAACTCAACAATAACGATTAGAAAATTACAAAGAAATGTTAATGAATTATAGTTACAATAACGAAAACATAAGTTTTATTCCAAAAAAAAAACAAAGAAGGAGAACTAAAGAATAAATTACATTTTCTTATTCCTTAAGTTAAACACGATGGACTTAGGGCCCAAATTAGGAATCACATAATTCAAAAGATTTCACTCTTTTCGAGATCAAACGCTTAGTAAATTACAAATAATAAGATTTTCTTCACAAAACTATAACTAATTAAACAAATAACAAAATCTGAACTTTTAAAAGTATTTTCGCTCAGCAAAAATGCCTTGAAGACCATAAAACATAATGATTGGAAAATAACAAAGAAATGCCTATGAATTATAGTAGTAGTTACTTTGACGAAATCAAAGCAAATCTTTAAATAATTAAGCAAATTAAATTTTGTTGTTTTGTGTAATATTTTCAATGAGCCTGATGGACTCGGAGCCCAAAGTAATGGCATCCATTTCGAGAGACTGCTCTTTCTTCGAAATCACTATGAAGCCATCGCGTGAGAGACCTGCGTGGGTGTGAGCACAAGATTAGATAAGTCTGTCTGCAACTCAAATTGTAAGTCTTACCCAGCAAATGGGCAAACGCCACGGCTGCCATTTTACGATTCGGAAGTGACTTTATATATCGGTTGGCATCAATAGATTTTACTTTTGGAGTATTGCGCCAAATGTCTAAGAGATCCATCATAACTTTGTGGGCATCTTTGAGGGAATCGAAACATGAGAATAAGCCAGATGATAACTTCCTTTGGGCTTACCAAACTTATCTAAATTGTTGTGCGAGCTGAAATTCTCATTGTTGTTGTCGCTGTTGGCCGATTGCTGGGATGATGGCTCCGGCGACAGCATTACCGCTGCAGTAGTAATATCTTCCAATGTTGTATTTACTCTTGAAGATATTGGCATCGCACCCAAAATGTCGTTGGCCAAGTCCTGGGTATACTCCTTCCCGAATATGGCGCTTATAGTGCTCTCGTTGTCGAGCTGCATTTGCTCTGAGTTTGGCTGCAAACGCTTCTTCAAACGATCTGGAAAGAGAGGACTGTGCAGCAGCCAGCTTTACTAGCTTTCTTCACAAATAAAATTGATTGCAGTGTCCTTACATCTGCCTGAAGCTGCCCAGTGCGATTTTCCTAGTGCCAACTGCCTGAAATCTATATTTCTTGTCAAAGACGTGTCGCTGCTTGATGAGCTGCTCTCGTGATAGCTGGATGGTTTTATCGAAGTTTCTCTTGCGTTTCCTCAACTGCGCAGGAACCGGCGTTGACCTCACAATGGGCTCAATCTCATGGCCAAGATCAACCACTTGCGGGCCAACAACATCATTATCATTTGCCGATGCATCAAGTTCAACTCTTGGCATTTTGTTCAACAAAATGTCGGTTGATGTGGCATGATCGGTAGACTTGCGCTTATCTGTAATAAGAGAAATATAATATATAGCTAAATGTATATACATATATATAGTAATAGTATAATACAGCTGCAGCAATTTCTATAGGATAGAAACTCGTTAACAGCAGCCTGCCGCATCGCATCAGTTTCGCCAAAGCCATCATCAGTCCATGTGAGATCCTGCGCTATGCCGGTTATGGTCAGCTCCTCTTGGATGCTGATATTGTGCTCTGTGGTGCACGTCTGTTCCACCTGTGTGGTCTGTTGGATATAATTGAAATATATTATTTATTAATTTATTTATTTTTATTTCCCCTACTTGACACTCCGCCTGCAGGTTCCACGACAGTGGCTCGTCGAGCATTTGGGTAAAGCTGTCCACATGTGCCTCATCAGGTAACTGCGGCAAGCTGATCCTCGCCCGCTTTGTTTCGTATACAATTGTGGTCGTGGTTCTCGTGGCGTGGATGCGCTTACGTTTCCGAGTGATGTTTGCTCTGGCAAGGAAACGTTCGGGAGCCATGGGTATAGCGAATTCAATGCTAATGCCTTCCATTTGCCGCAGCAAATGCTTCGTGTCGTCTGTACAATAGAGAAACGTTTATACTTATTTGCGGTTCAGTTTATAAACTTGCCCAGCAACGCATCCACTTGTCGGTTATGTATGTAGTTCAAGCCGAATGCCAACCGGGAAATGTCCTTGAACGAAATTTGACCTACGCTGCTGTTTTCGATCGTTGTGTGAATATTGTTGCTGGAAAAATGCAGTTACAGAACATTTTTAAAAACATCCTTGCACATTGCTCATGCAGCCCTGGTATATTAGGCTTGTCGATTTATCGGTATATCGATACCTATTGTATTGTATGTATGTAAATACAAATGCATTTAGTGCACTCGATCTCTCTCTCTCTCTCGCTCTCACTTTCTCACAACCATATGCATTTTAACGTGCAACAAGGCTTGACAGTTAGAACGGGAAATATTGAAATCTATAATTATAGTGTAGTTGCCCGATCGTGTTGTAGATACCAACGTATCCTGTGACTACTATACACTTTATTCAATTTATTTATTATATTCTTTGTATTCTATTCTATGAGTATGATAATAATAACCTAATTATTATTTTTCAATAAGTAAATACTACAATAGATTAAGATACGCAAAGCCACCTACCAGCAGTCGACTATGTCCACGGAGTTAATATCATCTCGAGATATCAAGTTGTCAAGATTTTTAGATCTGCAGCTGCCGGCAATCCAGCAGGCCCGCAGCGGATTGTCTGCCTCATTTACACTTAAATTTAAAGCTCGTTTCAACATTTCGTGAATTAAATGTGCGTCAACACCTTGTGCCACCTGCACAATGCAAAAGGATCGAGTAACGGGACATTGAAGCGTCTATTGCTTTTGGGCGGCAAGATTTGCGTTGCGATGCAACCGTGATTTATCGATAATTCTAATATTCGTACAACAATTAACAGCCTCATAATATAATAATATACAGAGAGCATAATACTTAAATTACTAATAAATATTCAGTTATTTATATACTCAATATAATATTTGCATTATAAATGCGCAATATGTTTGCTTTTGTGGTATGCGCTGCACCTGTAGCAGCGTACCTTTCGATAACTTCGCATCGATATACCATTTGTTCTAACAGCGACTTACAGAGAACAAGCACATCTCTACTGTTAAGCCCAGTGCTGCGTTGTTTGCAACAACAGCGACGGAGCAGTGAAGTTGTGCGGGTGTGGAAAAGACTTTGTAAACAGGACCAAGACCAGAGGCTTTTTTGGCTCGCTTCCTGCATTTATTCCCAAACAGCGAGAAGTTCATTCCCAGGTTTTGCGCCGCAGCACAGCTGAATCCAAATGGTGAGCTTAAACTACGCAAATGTTGGCAGGCCAATGACTAATGCTGGGCGTGGAAGTGTCGGGGGCGGATGTGTTCGTGTTTTGTTGTGTGATTGATGTGATAAGGTCGGTGCTTTCCGGCCAATAACTAATTAGCCTCGATGCATTGCAGGGCGATAACAAGATATGCGACATTAGCATCGAGGTGCTCGAGGAGCTGAAGAAGTTTCGCTTCAGCAAAAGCAAAAACAACTCGGCGCTCATCCGTAAGTTTGTTGTTGTCATGGCAACAACAACAATAACAACAACAACAACAACAACAGCAATATAAATTCTTCTAATTGCAGTTAAGGTCGACAGGGAGAAGCAGTCGGTGGTGCTGGACGAGTTCATCGACGACATTTCCGTGGAGGAGCTGCAGGACTCGCTGCCGGGCCACCAGCCGCGCTATGTGATCTACACGTACAAGATGGTGCACGACGACCAGCGCGTCTCGTACCCCATGTGCTTCATATTCTACACGCCGCGCGACAGCCAGATCGAGCTGCAGATGATGTACGCCTGCACGAAGAGCGCCCTGCAGCGGGAGGTGGATCTGACGCGCGTCTACGAGATACGCGAGCTGGACGAGCTGACCGAGGACTGGCTGCGGGCCAAGCTCAAGTAGGGCAAAGCACGCAGCTGCTGCTGCTGCTTCTCCTGCTCCTGCGCCCCGCATCTACCCGCTGTGGCCGTACGCAAAGCAATATTTTACGTGTAGTTTATATACATCATAGTGTGTCGAATGCAGCAAGAGCAGATACCAACGATAACGATAGCGATAACGATAACTATACATAGCAAAACCAAACAGAGCAATTCCAAGCGGAAACTGACAATTTCAACTGAACACAAGTAATTATTATATTATTATACATAGAGTCGACATATTACAACTGCAGTATAATTACGTATACACACACGTACGTATACACGTATGTGCTGTGAACCTTCAGTGATTTTAGTTGTGCATTTAAGTGAGAAGTAATCGACAATGGAGAATGAAGAGTGGAGAATGGAGAACGGAGACAAACATCAGTTGACATTAGCGATGATCTTATAGAAGCTGTGCTTGCCAAATTTATACATATTTATTGTACAAAACGAATACAAAGCGAACATGACAAAAACAATTCCATTTTTTATACACGTACGTAAATACGTATAATATGTATGTACTGCTTAAATAAAGTGTTCATATTATCTACAATCTGTGAGTTTATTGCACTGCGCAACTGGAACTAGTCTATGAGGAACTAGTTCGTTAAGAGAAAGAATAGGGGGGCTTAGGTCCGCGCGACAGAATTCCCTGCCATCTCATGAGGTCAGAGAGTGCGGAGAGAGTGACTTAAGTCCGCGCGACATAATTCCGTGCAATCAAGTCAGAGAGAGCCGAGGGGGAACTTACTACTGTGGGCAAAAAGTAAGGTGAATATTTTTGTAAAGTCAAAATTCTTTATTTATTCTCCTAAATCAGCTCCATCCCCTTCAAAGTAATCCCCTCCCGATAAAATACACTCATGCCAACGTTTTTTCAAATCCTCGAAACAGGCCAAATAGTCCCTTTCCGGTATAGCCATGAGCGCCCTCGTCGATTTTTCTTTTATCTCTTCAATCAACTCGAAACGCGTTCCCTGGAGTGGTCTCTTGAGTTTTGGGAATAGCCTGAAGTCACATGGAGCCAAATCAGGAGAATACGGTGGTTGCGGAACGATATGTGTCGAATTCTTGGCGAAATGGTCACGAAGAACGAGTGCAGTGTGCGACGTTTTCGGTACCAAACGAGATTTGACTTTTCGTAGGCCCAAACGGTCTTTCAAAATGATTTTCACAGATCCTTCTGATATTCCGATCATATCAGTGAGGTCTTTAAAAGTCATCCGACGATTTTTGAGCACTAATTCCTTCACTTCATTGACGTGTTGGTCATCTGTTGACGTCGATGGTCGTCCGAAGCGCTCCAAGTCATCAACACGTTCCCGACCCTCTTTGAAGTCTTTGTAACACTTTTAAACATTTTTCTGGGACATGGTAGAATCACCAAAGGCCATCCCCAAACTACCTCAACTTTTCCGCAGCCGAAATTTCATTCCGCAAACAAAATATGATGGCATTTCTCTGCTCAATTAAATCAGACATTGTAAAAATGCACTCGTGATTGTTTGGTAAACAAAAGCGTAAATATAGTACTCATACTGACAGTGACATGAAATTCCCGCCAAATGTCATCAACAGTCCTGCCACCTCGAGAAAAAAAGAACTAGTTCGCCATCTTAAGCCTGCGAATTTCAAATTGAAAATGCACCTTACTTTTTGCTTTGCGAAAACAAAATTCTAGGCGGATATACGACGGTAGAATTGTGGGCATATCTTCGCGAAGACAATGCCTTCATACTGCCTGAGAAGGCGGAATTATGACGCACTAGGAGATTATAGATTCACAGCTGGAAACTTTATGCCTAACTTAATTTATGCCATATAAATACTATAACTATGCTAAATATAAATAAATATTGCTAGTAGTGCAGTCGCTGCGCGGCGCTGTGATGCAGCATGGTGTAGCGCCCTTCGCTGGGCGTGGGCGGAGGTGGCGGCGGCGGCGCCAGCATGTGCGCCATGGCAGCCATGCCCATCTGCGTGGCAGCATTCGGCGGCGCCAGGTGATGCAGCTGCAGTGCGTCATGATGATGCATGGCCGCCGTGGCTGGTGGCGCCGCCGCCGGATGATGATGATGATAGTGATGGGACATGGGCGGCGGACCGGGCGGTGGCAGGGGCAGATTGAGCAGATTATTGTTGGCCGCATGCGTGCGGAAGTGCAGGCTCAGGCTGTCGGCCGTGTCGTAGGCCTTGTCGCAGTCAGGACACTTGAAGTGCGCGTGCGCGTCCAGTGCGTCCAGGCCGACGGGATCGGTATCGATGGCCTCGTCGTCGTCATCGTCAACGATATCCTGCTCCGCACTGGACTCGAGCGGATGCAGCTTCTGCTTGTGCGAGCGCATGTCGCGCCGGCGACTAAAGGACTTGCCACACACATCGCAATGGTGATTCTTGATGCCTGTGTGCGTGATCATGTGCTTGGACAGATCGCCGGCCGTGTAGAAGGCCTTCTGGCAGAGTGAGCAGATCTGATCGCGCACGCCGCTGTGGATCTTCTGGTGCGCCTGGAAGTTGCCCAGGGCCGAGAACTGCTTGGAGCAGATCTCGCACTGGAACGGCTTGCTGCCCGTGTGCGTGCGCTCGTGCACCTTCAGGTTGTACTTCTGCGCGAAGCGCTGTGCACAGTAGCTGCATGCATAGGGCTTCTCGCCGGTGTGCGTGCGTATGTGCTGTGTCAGCTGCGCGGCGCACTTGAAGCTCTTGTGGCAGGTCGCCACGTAGCACGTGTGCGGCAGCTTGGGCACGGGCTTGGGGCCGCGCTTCTTGTGGTTCTCCGGTGGCTTGCGCTGATAGCGCGAACGGCGTTTGCTGCGCTTGGCCAGCGCCTCCTCGTCGTCGCTGGAGTTGAGCGGATTGGCCTGAGGCAGCGGCTTGATCTCGCCACTCGCCACCGGTTCGGTGTTTGTGGCCGCGTCGTGGCGCCACGACTCGTGCAGGCCCAGATACTGGCGCAGTCGCATGTCGCTGTTCTCGCACTCCTGCTGGAAGTGGTAGGCCACGCCCAGGCGGTACAGGCAGTTGTTGCAGATGCCCGTGGGTAGTCCGTCCGCCTTGTAGACCTGCAAGTGCAGCTTTAGTCGCACTGAAGAGGGGAAAACAATTGGCGGGACTTACGCGTATCTTGGAGCACATCATCAGCATCTGTGAGGGCATCATGGCAAAGTCTGTGCTATAAATCGAAGTGAGTGGACTCGGTGCGCCCTCCTCCAGGCAGACGCGACAGATTTTGTGCACATTGAAATCCATGCTAAAGCTTTAGCTGCATTTTTTAAAAGTAAAACATTTTTAAGCGTCGCGCAGCTGATTGCAACTGACCAGGGCTGCAGTGTGCCAAGGTAAACAAATGTAAACGTCACGGCTCAAGTTAAACATTGCTTTATTTATTGTTTCAATCATTTTATTATGTATTTTTTTATTTTGTAAATTCATTAGAGTGCCAAGCGGCAAAATTTATACAAATTTATATATTTTCCATGCTGTTTGCAGCAAGAAGTCAGCTCGCACAACCTCTTGCTCAATTAAAGCATGCACCGTGCCAGTGTTGATAAAACGCAGACAATTAAACGCACTAATTTAGCCAGTGTGACCGCACTGTGCAGCGCTGACGTGACAGTTGGTTTGTTTGATTAGGCTCTCTCTTCTCTCGCCAGCAAACTGCCATCGCTTGCAAAATAAATAATAAAAAAAAAGGACAAGTGAAATTGTATAGAGGCAGCACAAATACACGAATATATCAGTCAATCGGTGCGAGCGTTAGTGCGTGCAACTTGTTTGGCATTTGGCCTGGCGCAGCTGGAGGCTTAAATAGGCCAGCGGCGAGAACGCAGCGAGCACTTCGAGTTCGAATGTGGAGCACGCAGGCTGCTGCTGCTGCTGCTTGGTGAAATTTTGTTGTTGGAGCTGCCTGCAGAACGGCCACTGCCACCCTCAGCCCACAGCGAGAGGAAGTGAGAGGGATATACACACAGTACACACACATACACACACAAACACGAAGGCACAGGCGCAAGATGCTGTGTATACGATATTAGCGAGAATATTGAACAGAACTATTTATGCGCTTTTGTAAACAAAACGAAACGAAAAACGGAGAAGTGCCAGCGAAATAATTTGAGGTCAAGCGAAATTATTCGAAGTTCTTCCAGCTGGTGGATGAGCAGACAGCGAGTGTCAGTATCGAAACAGCGCGTGCAATGGCAACAAGTCGAAGCGAGTGCGAGCAGCAGGAGGTTGCAGCGCCGGCAACAACAACAACAACAGCAGCAACAACAACAACAACAACAACACATCTGCTAAGGCAACGCCAGGCCAATGGCGGCGCCAGCCATGAGGGCACAACTTTAGCTGCGGCGGCGGCTGCGACTGCGACTCCCACGTCCAATGGCAAAGCGCCGCTGACGCTGCTCAACGCCCAGGAGCACCACTACCACTCCGGCACGTTCATGAAGCTGAAGACGTATCTGCTGGCACTGCGCCCCTGGTCGCTGTCGGCCAGCCTGGTGCCGACGCTGCTGGGCTCCGCGCTGGCGTATCGCTCGCAGTGGTCGGCGGACTTCTCCATGCTCACCTTCTTTCTCACCGCCTTCACGGTGGTCACGGTGCACTGCGCTGGCAACGTGGTCAACACATACTTCGACTTCATCAAAGGCATCGACAAACAAAAGGCTGACGATCGCACGCTGGTCGATCACATACTCACCAAGGATGAGGTGAGTGCTTGGGCTATGGAACTCTTGCGGCTGTAGCTAATCTCTGCTCCGCTCTGCTTGCAGGTGGTTTCACTGGGTGCCATCCTGTACATGGCTGGCTGTGGCGGATTCGTGCTGCTCGCCGTGCTCAGCCCCGCCAAGATGGAGCACCTGGCGTTGATTTACTTCGGCGGTCTGTCGTCGAGCTTCCTGTACACGGGTGGCATTGGTTTCAAGTACATTGCCCTGGGCGATCTGGTCATACTGATACTCTTCGGCCCGACTTCGGTGCTGTTTGCGTTCATGTCGCAAACGGGTCACGTGGACTGGACAACGATGACGTATGCTATACCGCTGGCGCTGAACACGGAGGCGATACTGCATAGCAACAATACGCGCGATGCGGAGAGCGACGGCAAGGCGGGGATCGTGACGCTGGCCATACTCATCGGACGCACTGCATCGCATGTGCTCTACGCCCTGCTGCTCTTCACGCCGTATTCGGTGTTCTTCATCTTTGGCCTGAAGTACTCGCTGTGGTTCCTGCTGCCGCTCATCACGCTGCCGCAGGCGTTCCAGATCGAGAAGCGTTTCCGCAACGAGCAGACGATGCACGTGGTGCCGCGGCAGACGGCCAAGCTGAACTTCTTCTTCGGCATACTGTACATTGTGGCCTGCTGCTGTGCCCAGCAGCTGCCCACGTTCGTCTCGCGCAAGCACTAGCCGCGGATCGAATATCTATAATCACTTGAAGAACTCAATAAGCTGCTGCAACGTGTTTAGGGAATTTCATTAGTTTTATATGTGTTTTTTATTACGATTGATTTTAGTGAATGTGGTTATGAATATCGTACGATCGTATTGTACTATATTGTATTGTACTGTCTCAAGTTTGCAGTTGCACAAATTCTGAATGCTTTGCTAGTCTCGTAGCGTCCTAAAAAGAACCTAATCCTAATGCTAGAACAGAACATATCCTCGCGGAGCTTGTGGCGCGGACAGCCGAACGAATCGTTTCCCGTTAGCGGAATTATTTGCAATTTAAGCTAATGCCCTGCCCGTCACGGCTGTAACTAACCCACTTTATTTTATACATATTTATTTCACCCGTACTTCAACCTACACCTACACCTACACCTCAACCTAGACTTCAACTTGAACGTAAATGCAACCTATAGTTTTTATATATGTAATACGTATTCTTCCTCTCGCGCGTTGGAATTATGGACCAAGATCGTTATACTAGCGTCGGCGTGTGTGCAAAAAAAAATATTGAAATCATCTAATGGCCTAGAAATATATATATATACACAAATATATATATATATATATATATGATATGTATACTCTACAGTTAATGTTACTTTATAGAGATGCTTGAAACATGCGACTAAGTTATAAATCAACAGCGCTGGCTTTGCTTTTTGTGTGCAACAATTGTTAGCGTTTTTACACATACACATACGCATACGCATATTATATATATATACACATCAGACATATATATATTTATTGAAATCAATATATGTATATGAAGTTAGTTCATGTAAGCCCAGTGTCTAGCAGCAGGCTCAAGAGTGAGAAAATATCAACACAAAAACAAAACCAATTTCGATTTTGAAAGCGAACGACTTTTATAGCATATATAGATATATATATATATATATACATATAGTATATACCGGTGCAGCTGTGTGTATGCCTAGACACATGTACGTATAATTTACTGAGGCAGCAGCAGATGCCGTGAGCAGATTCGGAGCGAGCAACAATTGTTTTCCAAGCATAAATCACAATACCTATGCATATAAACAAATAGCTTTAAATAACAATAACAAGACCCAAACAAATGGGGAGGAATACCGTTAAGTGCGCATTCTGCATACATTTGTACATCTTTCGATTTCATTTTGTGGCAATATTTGTACGCTAAGCTAAAAGGCCGTTTTTCACACACACACACATATATATATATATATATAGTGGATATTTGTATTTTATATTTGTATTCGTATTTGTATCGTAATTTTAGTGCTTAAAGATAATTTTGTAATTTGTATCCACAGACGAAATGCTTTTGTTGTTTGCTGAAAAACGTGCGTAATATCAGAAGACATCAATAACGTTGATTTCTAAGACGAACACAAGATGAAAATCAAAATCAACTAAAAGACAACTATGTAGACTACTTGACAAAACCAACAACAATGAACAATAATAATTATAGTTACGTATATGAGGAGAACTTTAAAGTTTAAACATACAAGTATCGTAGAGAATGTAACCGAAATGTGTTAGCTATTCGATTCGTATTGAAGAATTAAACAAAATGGGATTAGTGGATAACGTTTACTGCTTCCAATCAGTTTCATTGCTTAAATCAGTTGGATAATGGAAGGAAATGTGGAAATATGAAATACGTTAATTCAAAAGCAACCGCCATTTCTAATATGTTATCGATAACAACAGGTACACTGTGTTCCGTTTCCCTTGATATGCAAGCGCTATATGCGATACCTTATCGATATTGACATGCACATTCCGTTGCGTTACATGCGATATGTTATCGATAGTGTGTAACGTTATCGTTGACGTAACGTTGGCTTTTAAATGAAGTTTTGTACATTTCCTAGACAATCCTCGGCACCAGCATGGCGTCGTATGGCTTGACCGCCGCCGTGGCGCCCTCTAGCGGCACTTCCTCGGGCATCTGACCCGGAATGGCAACCAGCCTGAAGTGCTGCAACAAGGTCGTGGTGAACATAAACAGATTCTGCCGTCCCAGCAGGTCGCCCATGCAGCGATGTCGCCCAAAGCCGAAGGGATTGAAGGCTTCGGGCAGCTTGATTTGCCCGTCGATCAAGTAGCGGCTCGGGTCAAAGGTCTCCGGGTCGGGAAAGTCCAGCGGGTTGATGAGCATGCCGCGGAAGCAGGCAATAACCATGGTGTCCTTGGGTATCTCGTAGCCGGACAGGCGCGTATCGCAGACGGCGCGATGCGGAATGCCGAAGGTGTGCAGCATGAACATGCGCACCGCCTCCATGGTGATGGCTTCGCAGTAGGGCAACTTGCCGCGGTCCGACCACTCCGGTATGCGCTCCAGGCCGACCACCTCCTTGATTTCCGCATGGGCGCGCTCCTGGATCTCCGGCTGCCGCACCAGATGCATGAAACAGAAGCCCAGACTCTTGTTCGTCGTCTCCGAGCCGGCGAGGAACATGTCCAGGCAGATGGCCAGCAGGCTCTCGTCGCTGAACATGACGCTGTCGCTGTTCTCCTGGGCACGCAGATAGCTGTCCATCAGGTCGCGCGGCTCATCGTAGTTGCGATAGGTGCTGCGATGCAGCTCGATCTCCTTGCCCATGAAGGCGTACAGCGCTCGGTGGCTCTGCACGAAGCCATTGTAGCCGGAGTAGTCGGGCGCTATGAAGCGCAGCAGCGGGAAGTGGCTGAAGAGTGCGCCCACCATGTCGATGTTCTTGAAGAGCTCGAAGAAAGTCTCCAGCAGCTCGGTGATTTCGGGCGAGCCGGGCTCATAGCGTCTTCCGCTGAGCATGCACCACAGCGTGTTGAGCACATACACACTGGTCAGATCGTGCATCTCGATCCGCGCCTGCTTGCCGCCCGCGGCGGCCAGGCGAGTGCGCAGATCCTGCAGCAGGCAGCCCGCCTCGTTGTGCACAATGTCCATCATGCCGCTGCGTGCGAATCCGAAATTCTTCAGGTGGCGCAATATGAAGCGACGCTGCTCCACCCACATGTCGCCATCGGTGAGCAGTACGCCCAGGCGCGAGTTGAACGTGCGCAGGCGATAGAAAATGCCATCCGGGCGGCCGTCAATGTCCTCGTTGGTCATCATCTCGCTGATGGCCTCGTTGGTATACGCAATCACCACCTTGTCCTTGCCGATCTTGAGGCCGTAATAGCCATACGGATTGACATAGCGGCGTGCCAGCTCATCGATCACCTTGCAGAACATGCCCAGGCGCATGCGAAGCTGCGACACCTGCAGTGCGCTGCCCACAATGGGATACCAGCGGGGACCTAATGGGGGAGTACACAAGCAAAGAAAACTACAGTCGAGTGCGCGCGGCTCTAAGATACCCTGCACCTAACTTTTTTTATATTTATTGGCAAAACTGAACATAGAAGAAATTAATAAACAACCCATGCTATTGACTCTGACACAAGAATTTAATTGCCATAGAAGAAAACTACTCGTGTCTGCGCTGTCGGCACTCTGCCATTATATATCTTAATAACCGACTCAGCCAAAAACTGAAAATACGCATTTTGCGTAATGTTAACAAAAACCTTTCTGCCAAGTTTGATGCTTCTAGCAGTCGTATTAGCTGCGTTATGGAAAATAACAATGTACATATATATTTTTGTATTTACACTAGCCTTAGCCTTAGCACTCGAAGTTTGAAATACACGTGATCTGCATATGCTATATAGAAGCCTCCATACAAAAATTGGAGTCTCTAGCTACACAAATAGCTGAGATCTGTGCGTTTAAACAGAAAGACGGACAAGCAGACGGACAGACAGAATTTGCACAAAGCTAATACCATTCTTAATCTGGTCTAAAAACATAAAAGAATATCTAGTTTAGCTATTTGTGTGGACATCTTTGTCTGTAAACTTCCCCCATTCAAAACTCTTATGTAACGCAAATCTTTACCCCATTTTATTTCGGATCGTTAGCGTTACCTGGCGGAAACTTGGCCGGCTTGCGCACGCCGCTGAGCAGGAAGAGCAGCACAATTGTCGCAAAGAAGATCACGGCGTAAAACATCTTGTGTTAATTTTGTGTGCAGTCTGTGATGCAATCTGTGTCCCATACAGCTTCAGCTTTCACTTTCCTGCGTTGCGTAATCCACGTAGTGCAGGCAATGCCGTTGTTGCAGTTCCACTTTTCGCTACCGTCTGTCTGTCTGCGTTGATGCCTGCTTTACAGTTTTTCCCCAGCACTTTTCCGACGACTAAAGCCGCCGCCATGGTCGCAGCCTCATTTTATATGCACCTGGAAAAGCTTTCTTCTCCACCGCGTCTTGGCCAAAAAGTTTACATTGCACTTGCTGGACACAGCTTAAAAGCTAATGCGAAATTAATTTGCGCTTAGTTTTCCGTGAGTGCGGCTTATATTGGGCTTTTCCCTTAGCTGACCCAATTGTACAGCCTCTGTACCCTTCCACAGTGTATAGTCACATTACCCAGCAGCTTGCAATGCGCAGAAGCAGGAGTCTCTGACGCTTAAGTATAGAGAGTTTATGTCTATCTGACTTTCTTTATAAAATTCTTGAGTATTTTGTCTAAATATGTAGTGGGAAAAGAAGTAAGGATATTTATCCTGAATTTAAACTTTAAAAATTAAATTAAATTCAAGTTAAAGTCTTCCACCATTTACCATAATTATTTAGAAAATTCGTACATTTATTTTGGTTTTCCTATATAAATGGCATTTCATTTCCGGAACACAACTTTCCACTTGTATGACTTAAAAATCTATAAATTTTCAATTACAAAAACATTTTAAGTTCGCATTAAAATTTCCGAAAATTCGTTGTTTGTAAATTTTCCTTGTCAGCGGCAGTTTTTTTTTTAAAGATCGTTAATAGCTTTGCTTTATATTTTTTTTAAAATCGTGTGAAGAGAAAAAGAGGAAGTCGATCATTTCGTTAGTTTTTAATGAGCAGCAAGAGCTTTGGCAATTATTAACTCCAATAATATACCGCAGCTTTAAATTTGGACCGATTTGAACTGTTATCGAGTTTAATATTCCAAGAACTGCAGTATTTCTTTTGCAAACTAATTACAGGGTATGACACGCATGTTCAATATCGCCTGGCAATTCCGCGCATTTTAAATCAGTTTCCATTTCCTTATTTTGCCACTGGGCGTGTGCTGCGAGTTAACGGATCTGCTCTAATAATAGCTATAAAAACAGAGAAGCCACTGCAAATATCTGGCCATTTTGCAACCGAGGCCAAAGGCTTGCCGAGATGCTGAAATGCTGGAACCGTAACACCATTGTGACCCACTGCCATGGTCATTGCCGCACACAAAGTTCGAATTGGCTTGGCCGCAACATTGAAAGTAGCGCAAAAAGAAAACAAAAACGAAAACGAAGTGAACAACAAGCGAAAAGGAAAGGCGAATAAAGCATGCTCTTAGCCAGGAAAAACTGGCCAAGAAAAACCACACGAACTCGTTTCGACGTCTGTGCCTCGCACATGGATGGGGATGTGCCTCGAAGTTGTCCATTATGTCATGCCCGCGACTGTAACTGCGGTCTGGCCAAAAATCGTGGCTTGTTAGCCTGGCCTGGGACGGGAGGCCTTGCGCGCCGAGTCGCGAAATTGCAGCGCAAGGCTGGCGCATTGAAGTGTTGGCCGTGCAGCGAAACGGACGTGTTCATTATGGGATTTCGGTGAGTCGCAATGCTGCCTGGGCATCCTCTCGAGCAACGGCATTAACATGAACTTGCTTCCATCCTTGGCAGCCTTGTGCTTATGGCCGTCATGGGTTTGAGTGCCATGTACATGATGCATCTGCTGGCGCAGGACTGGAATCGTATACGGCCCATTCAGGGCATTACCAATCTGGCAGGTCAGGCCAGTTCCACGTTCAATCTGCAGCGCATTCCCGCCCTGGCAGGACAAGCCAGTTCGGCCGTAACGTCGCTGCTGCAGCGCGGCAGACGCGACACATTGGCACAGCAACTGGACTGGGTGCACAAAAGACCGGATACGGGAGGCGGTGTCACAGCGCGTCCTGTCTCGCCCATTGACTGGAAGCGCATACTCGCACGCGATCCCTTCGAGTGCCTGCAGTCGCTGATCTGTCAGCTAATGGCCGGCGCGGAGGCACACTGCCCGGAGGCCGAGCTGCTGATGGACTTCCTGGAGTCGTCGCTGGAAATGGCGCCAGTGAAAATCGGACGCGCCTTCAGCCGCGGCCTGGCGTTACGAGGCAACTCCGACAGATGCTACAATGAGTATCCCTTCTGCCTGTACTCGGCCAAGGCGATGCTGCGCATACTGCGCTGGTTCAGCGAGACCAACACGCCTCCGCCAGAGGAGGAGGCTTAACTGGAAGAAAATTAAATTAAATTATTATTATTATTATTACATTTTACTCTTAGCTGCAATATTGACTCACAGTCTTGTTTCTTCAGTATAGAAAAGTTTATTTGTAACAATTGTTTTGTTATACATAGTAGTTTATCGGTATGCAAAAATATGTATATAATATATATATATATATGTTATGCATAAAATACAAATAATATAATAATTATTATAAGCATATGCGGAATGAGAGTACAAAAATTCGTAGGGAAAATAGAGAATACAATTGCAACTTCAGTTGGAGCTTAGTTATTGTTAATATCATAGTAGACATATATATGGTATGTGTATAGGTACCAAATCAAGGAAACTTGTAATACATTCAGTTTGAGTGTGTGTGTGTTTGTGCTTTACATAACGAATGATCGAGTGAACAGGAGAAAGTAGTTTGGAAAGCTTTGGAAGCCTCCGAAGTTCACGGTTAACTTAGTTAGTTATTCAATTAGTTTAGCTTCTTCGGTTAGTGTTTACAAACTAAAATCGGGTTTGTTCAGTGGTTTTGTACAACAGTGTAGCTGTGTAGGAAAAGAGAGCGAGCGAGCATTGAGGGAGAGAGAGAGAGAGCGCGATAGAGACATCGTTTGGACATGGTTTGTGCACGCGTTGTCACCAGAGATGAGAGATTCATGAATTATTTGAGCGCTAATTCAAGTGGTTTGTGTGCATAAGCTTAGCGAGCATTGCGATTGAGATAGCTTGGCGGCAAAAACAGCTGCCAGCTCCTCCTGACAAAAGGCCGTCCACTGTTGTTGCCAATTATCACATCGCGAACACTCTAATTTGAGATAATTAAATAAGATCGGTTTGAACTGCATCAATTCTTGCCCGGCAGCGTCACACTGGTCACGTCCTTCACTATCATCTCGGCCACCTGCCAGGCGATCTCCTCCTGCACATTGTCCTCCGGCAGGTTGACCAGCTTCCGCACGGCATTCTTCACGCTTAGCGACCAGGCGGGCATCTTGTGAGCGGACACAGTGTCCACGGCCTCGAAATCCCGTTCATATCTGCCCAACGAGTTGACGTGGCCGAATTTGAGTGCGGTCACGGGACGCTGCCAGAGCAATTGTGGATTTGTTAGCTGCCTTGCGTCGATGTTCATGTTGGCCGTTGGCGTCGAACTCGTCGGCTTGACGGGCTTGTGCCCGTTGTCCAGGCCAGCCAGCAGTGTGTTGTGCTGCGAGATGTGGGTGCAGTCCGACATTGACAGGGTCTTGCGATGCCGCTGCTGCTGCTGGGCGGACAACTTGGAAGTGCGCCGCAGACTGAGCTTGTGCTGCAGACTCGTGCCGTCTGTGCTATGCGCCGGTGTGGGGCTACTCGTTTTGGCCTTCAGCTCGTTGACATAGTTGTCGAATATGTTGGATTTGAGAAAGTTGGCGAAGTGCTTCTGCTCCAAGTACTTGGCAGTGACCAGCAGCGCCAGATCGAAGGCCTGCGACAGCTGGCCGGGCGCACAGATTGCCTGCTCGACGCGCATGCGCAGCTTTTGCGACATCCAGAGGCGGCACTCCGACTGCAGCGAGAAGTAGCGCTCGTAAATGATCATCGCATCCGACTGAGCGACCCGCTGGTCGTCGCAGCTCTTGCGAAAGTTTATCGCTGTTATCCAGAACTCGAGACACTCGCGCTCCTGCTGCTGCTCCAGGTACTCGGTCAGGTAGAACAGGGCCAGCTCATCGTACAGCACGTCGTAGATATTGAGGGACGGCGTAGCGCCCTCGATAAGCTCCAGACAGTATTTGCAGTAGTAGCTGCTCTGCAGAAAGCCCTGCAGATGGTCGCGCTCCAGCTGCTGCAGCACATAGTCTCGCGCCTCATCGAAACAGCTGGCCGGGATGGGTGTGGGCTGGTGCGGCGACTTGCCGCAGTCCTTGCCGCACAACAGCAGCGATATGTGTGCCAGTATGACAATGGGAAGCTCCACCATCTGCGCCGCGTTGACTATCAGGTACTTCTGATAGATAGCAATGGCATCGTTGATGCTCGCCGCACAGATCGGCCGCAGTTCCGTGTTGGCCTTAATCTGCTTGTTGGTCTCCGCGTAGATGCGACTCTTCTCGTCGTCCGTCAGAGGCTTACGCATTGACAAGTCGCACAGGGTCTTGAGTTCAGGTACATCGTTCTCCTCGGCCACGGCAGCAGGCTCCGCGTCCGACTCCTCAGCTGCACATGAGTCTGCTGGCTGCTCATTCGGCTGTCGCTCCTGCTGCAATTGCGTCAGCGCCGCACGCTTGAAGTTCTCGATGTCCATGTAGAACTTGATCAGCGGCAGCGCGTTCTGCGTCTCCAGGTATTGCACAAAGTAGGTGAGACAATCAGGTTCGCGTACAATTGCCGATAACGTCATGGAGAGTCGAGAACTATACTGGAATATATCTGCAAGGGGGCGAAATGCATACGTGATAAGTGATTTAATGCGCAATTTATTAGGGCTCCGGAAATGACCACAACGAAGTTGCACGCGTACACACACACACTCGTTCGTTACCTTCATCAGCGGCTGCGCCCACAGCATTTAGCAAACTGTTGTTGCCCAAACTGACTGCATCCGTTGCTGCTGGCATCGCCGCCGCCGCCGCCTCCGTCTCCTCCTCCATGAAGACTTCATCACAGAAACTTGTTGTGGAGCGCAGCGAATGACGCTTTTGCGCCGCTGCTGCGCAATCTACCACATCATCATCGTTGGCATCCGTGTCGTGAGAGCTGCGTCGGCGGCCTGTTTTTTTTTTTTGTTTTTTGTTTGTTGTTCACGTAGAGAAATTGACATTTAAAATGTAAACATGTTTAGGTGTGCGTGTTTTAGCACTAAATACCACTTACTCGTCTGCCTTTTGATGTACTTTAGCATCTTCACATTCTTGTTAATCAATTTGCATTGGTATTGATTGTTTATAAATGAATCAAGCTTTTGATTATCAATAATAATAAATTTGATTGCCTCTGCAGCCGTAGGAGAAATTGCGACAGCTCTCAATACAAACACAGGGTTGCTTGAACAAACTAGAGATGGCCAGCATGCCCGATACTATCGCATCGCTTGACATTTCCACACACCTGTGTATTAACTGCGAATTTATTTATTCAAATTATATGTATAGTGATTCGAAATTGTAATTTTTTTTTTAATGTATAACAAAATGAAGAATATAGATTTTTAATTTGCATCGAAGCCTCTTGACGGCAACGTCCTTACAGGGCTACTAAATTATATTGATAGCTTGTTATCGATACGTGTTCGTTGTCAGTGTGCAGTAACGTTTTTGGCGAACACTGCGACGCAAGCAGCTGTGCGACTACGTTGCGTTTTTCCATAAGTTTTTTTTTGTAGAACTTCGTGTAAATAGAGAAAATTTGTGAGTAAAAACTCAGAATAAAGCAGCGATTCCGATAATAGCAGCAAAGAGGCAACGACAAGAAGTGGCGGCAACAAAGCGACTTCGATGAGCGAGACGGCAGCTAAAACGGGCGGCGCTGCCGGTGACAACAACAACAAAAAGTACTCAAAACTGCCCTCAGCCGGGGGATCGCTCGACGAGCTGGTGCAATATGTGACACTTCACGTGCGCAAGCCAACGCCACTGAGTGGCGTAATACTGCCCTTTGTGCCACTCTATCTGACCGCATTCTACCTATGGATCTACGTGTACAAAACTCAGGAGCATGAACTCAACGCACTTGACGGCGCGGCGCCAGAACCCGCCACCAATATTAATGCAGGTGCCAACGATGGAGCCGCCTGGAACGATATCGGCTTCATAGCTGTGGTAGCAATTGCATTTCTCCATGTGCTCACGCTGCTCTTCTGCTACTGGAGTGTGCACGTGCTGGCGTTTCTCACCTGCCGGCGGGTTAAGCAGCCGGCGCCCGGCGTGCTGGCCAAAGTGGTGCCCACGCAGAACAATGGCAACTCCAAGATTGTGCCCATACGCAGCCTCAAGCTGGAGGATGGCTCGCCGCAGTACTATCTGGTGTTCCAGAAGACGAAATACGTGTGGGATGCGGAGAAGGCCACCTTCCGAGCCGTCGAGTTTCCCGTGAACAATCTGCTCAGCTCGTATGCCCGCTCCTACGGCCTGGAGACCGAGGAGGCCATCAAGACTGCAACTCAGACCTACGGCAACAACGAGATGGAAATGGTTGTGCCCGAGTTCCATGAATTGTTCATAGAGCGCGCGACGGCACCGTTCTTTGTGTTCCAGGTCTTCTCGGTGGGACTGTGGTGCATGGACGACTTCTGGTACTACTCACTCTTCACGCTCTTCATGCTGATCGCGTTCGAGTGCACGATTGTCAAGCAGCAGCTGCGCAACATGTCCGAGATCCGCAAAATGGGCAATAAGCCGCACTTCATCTATGCCCTGCGCCAGCGCAAATGGCGCCACATCGGCAGCGATGAGCTGCTGCCCGGGGATTTGGTGTCCATCACACGCTCGCAGAACGATAATATTGTGCCGTGCGATGTGGTCATACTGCGCGGCAGCTGCATTGTGGACGAGAGCATGCTGACGGGCGAGTCGGTGCCGCAGATGAAGGAATCACTGGAATCGCTACAGGATCTCAATACCGAGCTGGATGTCGAGGGGGACGGCAAGCTGATGGTGCTGTACGGCGGCACCAAAGTGGTGCAGCACACGGCCCCCAGCAAGGAGTCAATGCGTGCGCCCGACGGCGGCTGCATCGGCTATGTCATTCGCACGGGATTCAACACCTCGCAGGGCAAGCTGCTGCGCACGATTCTCTTCGGAGCCAATCGTGCCACGGAGAACAATGCGGAGACCTTTGCGTTCATTGCCTTCCTCATGGTATTCGCCGTTGCCGCAGCCTCGTATGTGTGGGTCAAGGGCAGCGAAGATCCGGAGCGTAATCGCTATAAGCTCTTCCTGGAGTGTGCGCTGATCCTGACCTCGATCATTCCACCCGATCTGCCCATTGAACTGACGCTGGCCGTCAACACGTCCCTGATTCAGCTAACCAAATTGTATGTGTTCTGTACGGAGCCCTTCCGCATTCCGTTTGCGGGCAAAGTGCAGATCTGCTGCTTCGACAAGACCGGAACCTTGACCACGGACAACCTGATGGTCGAGGGCATTGCGGGGCTGAGGCCCAATGGCAAGTGTGTGCCCATCGATGAGGCCGAGGACAGCACCATTCAGGTGCTCGCCTGTTGTCACTCGCTGGTCCTGCTCGATGACGGACTGGTCGGAGATCCATTGGAGAAGGCAGCTCTGGCCGCCGTTGACTGGAACCTTACCAAGTCGGACAGTGTGATACCCAAGCGTGGCAAGCTAAAGCCTCTGCGTATTGTACAGCGCTACTTCTTCTCATCGGCATTGAAACGCATGTCTGTGCTGGCCGGCTACCTGGTACCCTTCTCGAACGATATCAACTACATTGGCGCGGTCAAAGGCGCGCCGGAGGTCATCATGGGCATGCTGAAGGAGGTTCCCAGCGACTACGAGAAGGTGAGCTTATCGTCGTTATCCATTGCTGGCCAAAGACTCATTCGTCCTCTTCCTGCAGATCTACTTGGAGTACGCGCGTCGTGGTGCACGCGTCATGGCGCTGGGCATCAAGGAGTTCGGCAGCCTGCCAAGTCATCGTATTCGTGAGCTAAAACGTGAGGATGTCGAGTGCGATTTGACCTTTGCCGGCTTTGTGATCATCTCGTGCCCCATGAAGCCCGACTCCAAGTCGGTGATCAAGGAACTCGTTCAGTCCTCGCACAAGGTGCTCATGATCACTGGCGACAGTCCGCTGACCGCCTGCCATGTGGCCCGCGAGCTGCGCTTCACCCACAAGAAAATGTTGATACTGACGCCACCGGGACGCTTGGATGAATGGAGTTGGATGTCGGTAGACGGAGATCAAAGCTATCCATTGGACATTGGCATCACCAGGAAGAACATTGCAATGCTGTTGGCCACCAACGACTTGTGCATCACCGGCGAGGGACTGTTGCACTTGAAGCAACATCACCACCAGTACATGCTGCAGCTGCTGCCGCAGGTCACAGTCTGTGCGCGCTTTGCGCCCAAGCAGAAGGAGTACATTATTACGACGTTGAAGCAGCTTGGCTACTACACGCTCATGTGCGGCGATGGAACCAACGATGTGGGTGCACTCAAGCATGCCCATGTGGGTGTCTCACTGCTAACCAGCGCTCCCGTCAAGCGCAAGCGCACCGAAGAAGAGCTGCAGCAGATTAATGCAGCTGCCACGGCAGCAGCAACTGCGGCTGCAGCAGCAGCCAATCAGCAACTGTCGCCACGGGAACGTGCCTTGCGCCGCCGGCAGGAGCATATGAATCAAACGCAGGCGCGTCTACAAAACGCACTGCGCGACATGGAGGAGCAGACAGTGGTTAAGCTGGGCGACGCCTCCATTGCGGCGCCGTTCACCAGCAAATTGTCGTCCATTGTGTGTGGTAAGTAGTAGTAGTAGAGGTAAAGCAATTCGGAATGATGGACAAAAATCTATAATGGATTCCATTGCATACAGTGAACCACATCATCAAGCAGGGACGCTGCACGCTGGTGACCACGCTGCAAATGTTCAAGATTCTGGCACTGAATGCGCTCATTCAGGCCTACTGCCAGTCCGTGCTCTACATCGATGGAGTCAAGTTCAGCGATACTCAGGCCACCATTCAGGGCATTCTCGTAGCAGCCTGTTTCCTGTTCATTACGCGTTCGAAGGTGAGGGGGAGATTGAATTAACTCAATCGTAATCGTAATTGCAAGCAATGATTCTTCTATTGCAGCCGCTGAAGTCCTTGTCCAAAGTCGCACCACTGCCGAACATCTTCAACTTGTACACAATTTCGACAATTCTCACACAATTCGCCGTGCACTTCGGCGCACTCTACTATCTGACCAGTGAAGCATCGGCGCTGGCGCCGCCTAGGTAACTAAACTAGCATAGACAATAGACTATGAGCGGTATAACCTTCTTCTTTCTAACGCAGAGTGGGCAAAGTCAAGCTGTACATCGACATGGATGCCGATGAGAAGGGCAAATATGATCCGAACATTGTCAGCAGCACGGTCTACATCATTTGCATATCACTGCAGGTGGCCACCATAGCGGTTAACTATAAGGTCGGTGTTGTTTTGAGTTATGGCAGCATATATACTCATGCTTATGTGTGGTATTTTTATCTTTGAACAGGGCCACCCCTTCATGGAGAGCCTGCGTGCCAATCGTATGCTTATGTTCGCCATCGGCGCCTCGGGTGCACTGGTGCTGCTCCTCACCAGCGGCGCTGTGCCTGGTCTCACGGAATTCTTTGAAATCGTCAATTTCCCAGCGAGTGTAAGTATTTTCTATCTATCTATCTTCTCGTATCGTGTTCTTAATGCTGCTCCGTATTGCTTACAGTTCCGCTCAAAACTGCTCACGGTACTGATCATGGATATTGTTGGCGCCTTTTTATTGGATCGCATTTGTTCATTCCTGTTTGGGGAAACGCGTCGCAAGTCCAAAGTCCTCAACTGTTAGAAGTAGCACCAATCTAGTATATTAATTATAGTTACAACATCCACACACACACACACACAAACGATATCGTGGCAGTGGCAGCACTCAGAGCGTACTATTCCAATCGACCCCTCCTCCCCCAGTCGCAAAAGTATATTTGAAATATCTCCCGTTCAATGATTTTCCGAAAATTTATAAGTTGTCCAATATAATTCCGAAATAATGCTGCAATTCGTATTTTATGTGGTTCTCGGCGTCGGTTTCTTAAATCTTTCAACTACTATGATGAACTGCAGAGATGGAAAAAGTTGTTTTTCAATTAATTTAATTGAATGTTTTTGTGCGTTTATTTACGATTAACGATTACCAGTACGAGTATATATATATAGAAATCAAATATATATGCGATTAGTAAAATTGATGTAAGATTTGTAATGCTAATAAAGAATAGTTAATACACTTATCGAGCATCAAGTCAAACACTTGTAACACGAACTTAGATCTCATCTTGTACTTGTTCCTCCAGCTTGGAGTCCTCGAGCTGCTTAAACTGTATCAAGATGACCAAGTAGGTGGTAACAGCCGAAAAGATCTACAGCATAATATTAAGAGAATTAATTCCGAATGTTTTTTATATATCAATAGCTTTTTTTTGTCGATAATATATGAACGAACCTTGAAGAGCGTCGAATTGTCAATTGCAAAGAAACCGTAGGCCGTGAACTGCACCTCCTGCTTGATGCTCTTGGTGAGGAATTTATCGATCTGGTTGAAATGTTGGATTGCATTACATAACCGATGTTATATACCTTATATACGACATGTACTTACGATGTTTTGGAACTCCTTGCTCTTGCCATAGACACGCGCCAGTATCTGCGACGTGGTGTTTGCCTGCAAAGGGAAGAGGGGAAAGCGTAGCTCATTAGCCCAATTCGAATATCTTGGGGGCGCAGGTCGCCCACCTCGTAGGTGGTGGCACCACAGCTACGCGACAGCAGGGCCAAGAGCGAGGTGTGCAAGCAGAGCCAAGCGAGGCACCACTGCAGTATGTGCGTGGAAATGACGCCCTTGTTGTTGGTGATCTGAACGAAGAGATTGTACCAGTTGGTGGTGACCGTGTAGAAGGAGTACCCCAGAAAGCAGACGATAATCAGGCTGCAGCACTCGTTGATGCCCTTGTAGATGCGCAGCAGTTTGTTGTGCGTGCGATATATGAAGAGCGAGTCCTCGGGAAAGTTCTCCATGCTGCTGCGGCGGCCCTTGCCCTGCTGCTGCTGCACATACGTGTACCCGTTCAGCAGGCGGTTGACAAACTGAAAGCGTATGCACACGATGCGCAGCAGGGCCGAGGCAAAGACTATGTACGTGGAGGTCAGGCTATTCTGCAGCGCATAGAAGGCGATCAGTATGTACGAGGTGATCGTAATGGACCCGTTCACCGTGTAGATCTTCAGTATCATAATGTAGGTCTGGCAGCAGACAATCACGACCAGAAACTTGATCGAGAAGTTGCAGTGGTTGCCCAGCACGACATTAAACTGACGAAGCACTTCCTCGTCCAGCCTGAGAATCTCGTTCATGATATCCAGAATGCCTTTCGTATTGCGAGAGCAGACGAATACCGCTGAAGGAGACGAGTTAGTCAGTGCTCGATGATGGGATTGGGACACATCTGCCACACACACACACACTCACTCAGGGTGTAGGTGAAAATGCAGAGCAGCAGCTCGATCCACTGATTGACGTTGTCCGTCTCTCGCATGGAGTAGAAGAGCTGCGCCGAGTTGGGCGTCATCAGGCTGTAGATGTTGAAGATGGTCAGCGCGTGGACGACGCCGCGCACAAAGAACGAGTAGAACTCGTTGGTCTTGCTGGGTGGACCCACCTCATAGCTGGACAACTGCTCATAGAAGGGCAAAAGGCCGCTCGCTTTGAGCACCGACAGTATCGTGCTGATGTCCGCAAATACCGGACTCTCCGCCGGCTTCGCTGGCCGGGCGAACGCATTGGTGTCCAGTGAGCCGCGATATGGCGAAACCCGACGTGGACGCGAATGTGCATGCAAATGCGGATGCGGATGCAGACGCGACTTGTGCGATGCCATTTCAATTACCCAAGTGTTGGGACTCATTGCCGACAGTACACTGCAGCAGGAGCTTGACTAACGAGCCGAGCAACGGGTGCGATTCCGGCCATGTCGACACGCTCCTGCTTATCTGATCTTGGTAACGGACAGCATGGGGCTAGCTTATCGGCAGATCGGCCTATCGACCGGCTCCATTAAAGTAATGAATTATTGGAAAACTCCAACTTCGTGTGCACCTATGAATACGCGCGAACGAATAACGTATACACTCATTCCATTCAGCAGGCATCAAGAGTTTGCTTTTAATTTCTCAAGTTATATTATATCATTATTCCTCCCGGGAGTAAATCAGAAACTTGAAGAGTTTAAGTCATCCGAGAATTTTTCAATATAAAACAAAGGTGAATTAAAGGCCCGCGTGAGTTTTCTCCAAATTTCAATCCTTATAATACTGTCAAACTTTTTAAAATCTATATGATATATTATAATAAACCCCAGCGATTTGATCTGTATAAATCAAAGACATAATTTACGAAAGTTCATAAAGAGTTTTTCTCCTCAGCAAATTCAATAAAGATTTTTCTCTCATTCTCAATATAAAACTGCTATGTACTACTGTGGACAAAAAGTAAGGTGAATTTATATTATAGTATATTATAATATTATGCCTCTCCACTTACCTCTGAAGCCAGACAATCGAAGGAGCTGCAAAGGATGATCATTATGACGATCTCGGCCAGCACCCAGGCGCAAGAGAGTCCGACAGTTTCATACTTCTTCTCCACAAAGTTGGGCGTGGTCAGCGTGGCGAAGGCCAGATAACTCTGATCGGTGATCGTGTAGAACGAGAATCCGAAGAAGAAGAGCAGCCCCACACCCATGACCGCATTGAGGTTCTCGGTAATGTAGCGAAACTTGCAGAACACTTCAATGAGGTTACTCAGCTCCAGCCAATCCTCCTTGCCATAGACATGCTTATGCTTCTGGGCAAACTCATCCAGGCGCTCATTAAGAAATATGATCCTCAGGGCCAGGCACTTGAGCATCGTGTGCAAATATAGCGTAAAGACGCACGAGTAGAGCATCTGCAGGCAGTAGATCGTGAGCAGGACGCACTGGCGGGTTGGACTTATCTCGCTGAGGAAGTGTATGTAGTAGAAGCCGACGAGCACCACGTTGAGCGAGACGAGCACCAGCAGGGCGCCGAGATAGCGGCATGTGTAGATGGCCTTGTAGCCATGCTCCTCCAGATACTCGTCCATTTTCAGAATGTCGCGCAGTGTGCGAAAATGTTTGGTGGAGTTCATTATGCACGATACCACCATTATCGTATAGCTGAAAATGCAGAATAAGGTCTCGATGGTGCGATTTATACTCTCCGATTCGTTATTTAACCGCTTCATCATTTTGTATTCGCCCGATTCGTTAATTACATCGTTGGCAAAGATAAACGAAGAAACTACCAACAACGTCGCAATGCATGCTCCGTATATTGCGGCAAGCTTGTTGAACTCTAAGTTGCCCGCCTGGTCGCCACACAGAAAGGGCTTTAGGGCGCACAACTTGGCGGGCACGGCCACAATGCGTATATGGCGCAGAATTCTCATGTCCGTCGAGCAGGAAATACGATTTCAAATTGAACTAACTCCCTATTGAGTTGAGCCTTTAGTTTTCCAAAATTCATCACTTAAGTACCTATATATACCTATATATATCATTTGGAGCTATCATTACAGTAAAATTGTGTCGTTAGCGCAAATCGGTAGGGATTAAGCGACCAGACCAAACCTTGCCTTAGCGCTTTACCTTATGTATGGTACTTTACATGCAAAACGCGAGGTCTAAGTTTGTGGATTTTTACTGATCATGAATTTATATACATATGTGTCATATCTCTGCAAGTATATATGTAGGTAGGCTCAATGGAAAAATGTGATGCATATATCTTGCGCTAAGATACTTCCATTTTTGGTACTTGCGGGATCCTTATGTACAATAATGACGAGGAATATATGTTTCCTTAAGCTTATCCTTATTGATCAGGTTGATACTATATATACATATATACGTTTTCAGCGCCAAATCTTCTGAAAAGAAAGTTATACGACTTAAGACTAAAGAGAACTATGGTATATACGAGGTCTGTCCGAAATGTATCCTACCTGCAATTATTTCTCGGCGCCAGCGTTAGCGATTTTGGTATTTAGATAATCAAATCGGATACTTTTCGAACAGACCTCGCATAAATTTCTATATCTTGGGCTAAGCAGTTTCTATTTTATATTTTATTTGCATTGTTTTCTTTTGCTTTCATGATTTTATAGGCTAGAAGATCGGAATTCAATTAAAAAAATCGGAGTTCTGTAAATATACCTAAGAAAAATTTAAAGACAACTATATATTAATATCTATGTATGTCTTGGTCAAATATATTATAATTTGATGTCTTATATAACCGCCTCGCTTTCTTTTACTTTTACGTATTTTTCTTAGTCTTCTGAGAATGCTGAGATCTGTAAGATCTGAAATGCTTTTTACTGGCATATATGAACATATGCATATTATATGAATATATATCTTATATTCAATTAGCTTAATTTAAGCTCGACTAATACCAAATTCATAATTAATAAGAAATATATCAAGAGCTCAGTGCTGAGATATTCAAGTAATAAAATGCGATACGTTCGGTATGTTAAATGCGAGCTAAGCCCCGATAATACGCCCAGAGATTATATGCATGCAGCTCCCACGCACACACACACACATGTACAACTAATTCCTACCCTCAGATAAGGCGTGTAATTGTTATGTATTTATCGAGCGCTCGCAATAAAATGGGGATATTTGTCACACCTTTCACTCCCCCATAAATAACGCTCGCCCACACACACACACACACACGCGCAGGCGAGAGCTGAGATGTAGATGGGAGATGCGATGTAGATACCTGCGCCTCGTGCTCGCCTCACCGAGTTTCCACCCCTAATGAGCGATTGCAATTCTCAATCAATTCGGCGCGCCGGCTTGTGTGTGTGTAAGTGTGAATGTGCGTGTGAGTGTGTGTGTATGTGTGCTTTTCTTTGACTCCCACCGCCCAAGCTGCTGCTTTTCTCTGCGGGTAGAAACTGGCACGCTGTTGCTTAACTGCTCTTGTTGTCGTTGTTGTTGTTGTTATCGCAGCTGTGACGTCACGACAAGGCCGTGGTCAACGGCCAGCGGCAACAGATACAGACAGAGAGCCGCTCGCTGCTCGCTGCTGGCTGCTTGCTGCTCTCTGGGCACTGGGCCGAGCGCTTATCATCATCAATATCAGGCACGCAATTAATGCGAAAATAACAAGCAAAGCGGACCGAAGTGAGAAAAAGAAATCGCAAAAAAAAATAAAAACAACAACAAATAAATAAATTGCAAATTTCGCAGTATTTTGCAATTGCAAACAGCATGTGGCTGCTGCTGCTGCTGCCGTTGGCACTGGCTGCGCTGCGTCCTGGCCACGCCCACTATACGGCGAACAGCGATGTGGTCTATCACACGCTGCCGCATTTCTGGACGGGCGTGGGTCTGTGCCCCGCCGGTGAGATCGAGCACGAGTCCATCGCGGCGTCCCTGGAGCAGGCGGCAATGCAGCTGAATCTGCGCCAGATCGCAGCGCTGCCTGTGGGCGCGGTTACGCACATACGCATCCACTGGCTGCTCGAGCTGGTGCACTTCCTCGAGTACAACACGGAGGGCGTGCCCAGCTATGATTACGAGCGCTTCGACAGGTTTGTCGACTTCCTGCAGGAGCTGCGACTGGCGCCGGTGCTGGAGTTCATGGGAAATCCCGGGCGCGTCTTCACCGCGAATCCTGAGCGCAACTGGTTTCTCTGGGAGCACCTCGTCAAGAGCATCATCAACCATCAGCTAGGTAAGAGCAGTAGCTGCCTCTCAGGCCTGCACTGATTAATATACTCTCTCTCTCTCTATCCCCTACAGCGCGTCATGGCGCTGCGCGCTTGTCCAACTGGCGCTACGAGACGTGGAACGAGCCGGACCTGCGCAGCTACAACCGAATCAACTTCACGGCCGAGTCCTACTTGGAGTACGTGCAGGCTGTGCGCCGTGGTCTGAGCACGGCCGGCGGCAGGCGCAAGTCCAAGCGCCAGCAGCAGCAGGTTTATCGTGCGCTGCGCGGTCCCGCCGGGCTCTTCAAGTCGCAGGAGCGGCATCCACTGTGCTGGCAGCTGCTGGAGGTGTGCAACCAGCAGCTGGTCAAGTGCCCCATCGATATACTGACGTACCATCGCAAGGGCTACGACGGCAGCGCCACGGAGATTCTCAACGGTTCGCTGGCGCTGCTCTCCAAGGTCTACCACGATTACCCGCAGCTCGAGCAGCTGCCAGTGGCCAATGAGTGAGTGCTCTAGGGATTAGGTTAAGCTGCCGTTCTAACTGGCACTTTCATCCTAGCGAGGCGGATCCTGTGGCTGGCTGGAGCACGCCTCGCGACTTCCAGGCGGATGTGCGCTATGCGGCGACACTGATGTCCACCGTAATGCTGCACTGGCATGCCAAGCTCGCCGGCGGCGTGATGTCGCAACTGGAGTCCATAAGCCACGACAATGCCTTTCTCAGCTATCATCCCCATGAGTTCAGTCAGCGGTAAGTTATATTATAGAGCAGTCAAACAGACAGACAGACAAAGAGTCAGAGCTAATAGATAAACAGACAGTGAGACAGACAAATAGATTTAGAGGCAGACAAACGGGCAAGCAGGCAGACAGATAGGCACGTCGATAGATATAGAGATAGGGAGACAGACAGGCAGGCAGACAGAAAGACACACAGGCATACAATCAGTCAGACAGGCATACAGAGAGATAGGCATACAGTCAGAGAGACAGGCATACAGAGAGACAGGCATACAGAGAGACAGGCATACAGAGAGACAGGCATACAGAGAGACAGGCATACAGAGAGACAGGCATACAGAGAGACAGGCATACAGAGAGACAGGCATACAGAGAGACAGGCATACAGAGAGACAGGCATACAGAGAGACAGGCATACAGAGAGACAGGCATACAGAGAGACAGGCATACAGAGAGACAGGCATACAGAGAGACAGGCATACAGAGAGACAGGCATACAGAGAGACAGGCATACAGAGAGACAGGCATACAGAGAGACAGGCATACAGAGAGACAGGCATACAGAGAGACAGGCATACAGAGAGACAGGCATACAGAGAGACAGGCATACAGAGAGACAGGCATACAGAGGGACAGGCATACAGAGAGACAGGCATACAGAGAGACAGGCATACAGAGAGACAGGCATACAGAGAGACAGGCATACAGAGAGACAGGCATACAGAGAGACAGGCATACAGAGAGACAGGCATACAGAGAGACAGGCATACAGAGAGACAGGCATACAGAGAGACAGGCATACAGAGAGACAGGCATACAGGCATACAGACAAATAGATAAGCGTATAGACAGACAGGCAGGCAGACAAGCAAGCAGACAGAAAGACTGACAGGCTTATAGACAAAGAAACTTATTTGATGGATAAATATACGGCAGGGAATATAGACACAGAGAAAGATAGACAGACTGGCTTAAAGTTGGATAGATAAACAGACAGACATACAGATAGACAGACCAGCAGACAGTTAGATAGACATAAACAGTAAACAGTAAAGAGATATGATAGACAGACATAAAGACAGGCAGGCAGACAACAAGTCTTATAGAAATATTGACAGACAGATAAATAAACCGAGAGAAAGACTGACAGACAGATAGATGGATAAAGAGACATATCTTATGCATAATAAGACACGGAAACATAGGGACAGACAAACAGGCTTGCAGACAGATCCAAGGACTTACAGACAGATCCATAGACTGATAGACAAATCCACACACTGACTGACAGATCCACAGACTGACTGAGAGATCCAGAGACTGACAGACAGATCCACAGACTGATAGACAGATCCACTAACAGATATATAGATGGACAGACAAATAGACAATAAGACATATAGAATAATAAAAGCCTTAAAAAAATCTGACTGACCGCCAACTCTCCCTCGTTTCTAATGCCTACCCAATGCTGCTCATTCCCCGCTTCCCCACTCTCTGCCTCCCACCGTTCTCAGCACTCTGTTGGCACACTTCCGCATGAATGAGACGCAGCCGCGGCACTCGCAGTTCGTGCAGAAGCCTGTCTACGCGGCACTGGGCATGCTGGCCAAACTGGGCTCACGCGCCGCAGACCTGGAGCTGGTCAACATGGACAGCAAGCACAGTGTGCAGGTGCTGCGCAGCGTCTCCGGCAATGGCGTGGCACAGTACATGGCCACCATCTTCCTGAGTCCCGAGCAGGCGGGCCCGCAGCTGACGGCCTACCACCACAAGTACACGCTGAACATGTCGATTGCCAATGAGTCGGCATTCATTACGGAGTTGCTGGTGCCGCACAGCACGGATCCGGTGCATGTGTGGCAACAGGCCGGCAGTCCGGCGTACCCGAACGCCACGCTGCGCGAGGCGATGCGACGGGCGCAGACACCGCGGCTCTACGAGACGGGCCCCATCTGGCAGTACAACAGCGAACTGGTGGTCAACTCGGCCAGCCTGCCGCTGCCGTGGGTGATGCTGCTGCGCGTCTGCTCGGCCGCGTGGCCCAAGCTGAAGCGTCCGCAGCAGCTGGAGATTGTGGAGGTCACCAGGGGCGAGGTGTTCATCAGCTGGATCGAGCAGCCGCGCTCCACACAGTGCCTGAAGAGCTACGAGGTTTGGTTTAGGGAACGCGACGCCTCCGACTGGCTGCTCATCTCGCAGGGCTGGCATCTGCCCTATCCATCGTTCCAGTACGCAGCCACCGGCAATGGCAGCGTGAACGGTAGGATCCAGAGGATTTCAATGGAGAAAATAATTCCAAAAGTGAATTCTACATTTCAGGTTTCTACAAGGTGCGCGGCGTGGATGTGTTCAACGAGAGCAGCGCCTTCTCGCAAATAGTCGAATATCTGGAGTTATAATTGAGCAGGAAGCTTATCAAAACCTTATCTATTACATAGGGGTTACTAACATATCGGGCATATTAGATGAAACATAATCAGGCTTTGCTTGGCTGCAAGGCGTGCGCTGTTCCCACACTCCCTCTCCCTCCTCTACACTCGCACTCTCTGTCTATCTCCGTATCGACGCTATCGATCCTCGATCCTCGATCGGCATGGAACTGACTACAAATGGGGCACAATCTTCGGAGCAGCGCAACGTCTTGGCAACAACACAAGTATCTCATATACATATACATAAATATTTATATAAATATACATATAGTGTTTGTATGTGTTTGGTGTGATGCAATCAAACAATTTGGGCCAAAGCGCACGGAAATTTTGTTGGGCTAAAAGCTATGCGTAATGCGTAAAAGGAAGTCGAGCTGCCCCGGGATCAGCCCTCGGCGTCCAGCACCAGCCACTTCTCGTTGATGTGTTCGATCTGCTTCGTCAGGATGGGATTGCGTACACGCACCTTGATCTCCAGTTTGCCGCCCACCTGCTTGCGGCCCTCCATTAGCTGCAAGTACAGGGATAGGATTTATATTATTCGGAATTGTGATATAAATAGATATAATGTACTATACTCACATCGTAGGTATCGTGTATATCACATTTTGTCTCCAGCGGCGCCAGTTTCACGGTTACGGTACCGATCAGCGTATCGGATCGTAGGAATCCTCTGAAACAACATAGGGGCAGTTTACGACTTAGTCCGCAACAATCAATACTGCAGCTATTTTTTTTTTTTTTTTTGGTTTGTCGGTAGTTTTGAGCGATTTTTTGCGTAGCATTGAGCGTATTTGAAATGAGTTTTGTTGGGAGTTCGTAAAACAAAGTTTTATTAAAACATTTGAATTGTGTGAGAAATGTTGAATTCAATGGGTATGTGAGGAAGCAGAGAGCGTGCTAAACTCAAAACATGGCAAAGCTCTAACGGAATAGTTTCAAAACTAATCAAAATTATACCAAAACCAACAAGTATTCAAGTCCAAGAAAGCTCTACAAAGTCAACAAAATGCTACAGCTAAAATCGTTTAAAGATAAGAACTAAAAACAATACTTAAACACATTATTTCTAATAATTTATAAAAAATTTAAAACTCAATTTGGAGGACTTCTAAGTCGCACTATAAAATATATAAGACTTAAATTAAATTTCTAATTTCTGCATATTTCATTTTAATAGTACTTAAATTTTATTAAAATTTTTTTATTTATTAAAAGCCAAAAAGGGTCTACAAAATAATAAAATTTCTACAACTTAAATCGTTTAAAGGCAAAACTAAATGTAATACTATTTTGTTCCCAGTAAATCAGGAAGAATTCTAGGTCACACTATATTCGTTAGCTATTTGTTTATATTTAATATTACATTTTTTAATTTCTAGTACTTTAGTTTAATAGAATTTCAAGTTTAGAGTCAAAAACAAATTGTAGCTTTAGAAGCCAACATTTTGTAGCTTAAAGTGCTCGATGAATGGATTGTTAGGGAACCCTTCATGCAGGTTAGTTTCATAGTTCTCAAATGAGCTCTACTAATTGAGAAAGTTCTTCCGTTTTTACCGTTTCACCTAGGTTAATTGATATGCGTATGCGTGGGCTTTAGTACAAGTTAATAGTTAATGTGCTGCTTATTGCGATTAGTTCTAGTTCTTGGCGTTGGACTCACCCTCGCGAATAGATCTCGAACTTGACGCCATGACGCTTGATGATTCTGTTGAACTGCCGGTTGCCCCGCTGGATTTCCACCTTGAAGCGCTCATTGTAGTCGGGGCTGTCTGTGTCCCTGATCACATTGCTTTTCGCTCTGAAGAACTCGTCCTGCGAGTATTAAAAAAAATATATATATAGAGACGTAGTATATATATATATACTACAACTGGCAGCTCACATTCAGCAGCGGATACTCGACGCGCACATAGGTGTCCACATCCTTGGGATTGGCCACTTTGTAGTTGAGGCCGCGCACTACGACAATTTCCAGCTCGTTGTCCGTGAGATCCGTGTTGCAGTGCACAATGTTGAAGGAGCGCTTCTCATAGTGGAACTTGGGCAGTGTGTGATTCTTGCGCTTGCAGTAGCGCACCAGATCCAAATCCTTCTGCACCGTCAGCGCGAGATTCTCGAAGCGATTCATGCCGGCGACATCTCCCATGGCCTTGTGATGATCTCGTGTATTCTTGCACATCATCAGCTGCTTGGCCAGCTGCTCCTCGATGCGCACACCGATCTCGCAGATGTCATCGCCAGGATCGCATTCCTCTGCGGACACAATGGCAAACGATGACTCCAGATTGTCCCGCTGTGACGGTGGCACCGGCAGCTGCAAGAGATCAACTTGGATTTAGGAATGAGTTTCGAATAGATTTAAGCTCCGCTACCGTGTTGAGATCCACGGGCAATCCGCTGCTGGCCGCATTCAACAGAGACTCAAAGCCCTTGTAGATCTTCAGGTACTCCTTGGCCTGGTCGATTTCACCCGCCTTCTTGGCCGCTATGGCTGCCACTTTGAACTCCTGCTGTCGTTCGAGCAGCAGCTTCATTTGCTGTTCGGCCAGATTGCTCTTTTGATGGTTGCCAGAGGTGCGCGTGGTCAGCTCCTTGGGCTGCGGCGGAGACGCTGCCTTGCGCAGTCCTGTGGGCGTCGCTGTGCCCGAACTGCTGGGAGTGCCACCAGCTGAGGTACTCGCTGTCGCCGCTGGAGATGCGGGCGACATGGGCGGTGATGTGGGCACGGCAGCTGGCGCGGCAGGCGCTGCACTCGGCACGGGAAGTGGTCCGAAGCCCGGCGTGGGCAGCTCATCGTAGGCCACAGGCCGTCCGGCTTTATACTGCTTGATGGCGTCCTCGTACTGCTTGACGATGCGTCCATAGCGACGCGCCTTGCCGCCGTTACTCTCCGCCTTGGCCTCCGCTTCAATGGATCTGTACTTATCCAAGCGCAGCTGCAGTTCCTCCAGCATAGTGCCAGCTGCTGCAGCAGCAGCAGGTGCCGGCGCCGGCGCTGCTGGTGCCGCTGGCGCAGGTGCTGGCTCGGGTGCTGCTTCGCCAGCACTTCCAGCCTGCTGCATCTTTGCCATGAACGCCATAAACTCCTCGGGTGGCGGCGGCATATCGCTCAGATCAACCTCCTGGCCATCTTCGCACATTTTGACCACGACGTCGAATTGCTTGACGACGCGAAGAAACTGCAGAGCAGTTGCCGTGTCGCCGCTGCGCTTGGCCTGCACTGCGGCCGCCTTGTAGTCCGCCTGACGAGATCGCATTTGTGAGACCAGAGGATTCGCTGGTTGCGTGGGTGTGGTTGGAGCAGGCGACGCTGCTGCCTCTGCTGGTGGAGTGCTTGGAGTCGGCGGTGCTGGCGCGGCACGCGTTGGCTGCATGGGCTCCTCTGGCAGCGCAGCTGCTGCTGGCGCTGCTGCGCCTGCTGGCTTCACGCTAACCTCGGGCGGAATGTCGTCCACATTGATCGCCTTCCCGGCTGCCGCCTGCTTGTGCAGATCCTGCAGTGTCTTGAGTCCACGCGCGAAGCGACGCGCCTTGCCCGCCTCTCCAGCTGCCTTGGCATTGGCCTCGGCCTGTTTGTACATTTCCAAGCGTTGTTTTATTACGCTCAGTGTATCCACTGTGGTTGTGGGCAGAAAAGTCTGCACCGGTTCGGGCTCGGCTGCTGCAGCGGCAGGCGCTTGCTCCGTCTCCGCTTCCGGCTGCTCCTCTTCCTGGTCGCCCGTAATGCCATGCAGCTCGCCCAGCAGATCGGAGTCGTTCTCAAGGGCATCATCGTCGTCATCGTCGCTGACATCACGCAGACTCTCGGCAATCATTCGGTCCAAGTCGCTGCTCGGCATCAGCTGAGCCTTCGGTTTGGCCTTCGGCTTTGCCCGCCCGCCGCCGCCCGAGATTGCGGCCAGCTCAGCCTCCAGATCGCTATCTCCCGCATCATCGTCATCGCCATAGCCAGCGCTGGGATCAAAGTCATCTGGTATTTCGGTTAGACCGAACTGCGGGGCAAGGGGAAGTATGACTCATGGAAATAAATAGACAAAGCTGAAGTCAGGCGCTCGGATGCCTGCGATTACCTGGGACAAATCGTGCTGTCGACGCTTTGGCGGCTCTGGCTTCTTGCGCGAGAACATGCTGTATGGTATTTCGATGCTATCTCTAGGACTAGGACTATGATAAGAGCACTTATTCCCTTGGGTTTCAATAATCAAACACTAAATTGCGCTGCAGTGCTACGCACCAGAAGACAATAACAACATTCGCTGTTATCGAAACTAGAGATGAGACGGCAGCTCGGCCGTTATTTTTTCACAATTTATTAAATCAAAGTAAATGCGGCAAAAGTCTTTGTCGTCAGTTTTTTGTTGTTTAATTTAGATAAGTATTAAATACAAATACATTTACAGTCAAACGTGTATATGAGTATGCTTAACATCAAAATAAATAATAAATAATAATAAATAATCATTTCAATAGAATTAATTAAAAAACAAATTATTTTTTTGTTTTGCTTTAACACTCCGTGATAATTAAGCTCATAACTCTGGAATTGATGTATTGCATACCTGCTTTCATCGTGTAAACTTTGCGATTGCTGCGTAGCCGATGACAAGTCACGGCTACAACTATCGGCCATCGCTATGGCCAGCACTTATCGATGATAATGCCACCACAGTGCACAACAGTTTGCGAAAAATTCGTGTAAAATTTTCTATTGATTGACAATTTGTGGTATCTGAGGCAGGCCGAATCGAAGTTAACGCACTGCGCTGCCCGTGCCGCGACATGCATTAGTGTGTGCACAAAATTAGCTGGCTCCGGTGGCTGAGAAGTGTGTGGAAAGCAGCGAAAAAGCTTCAGTTTCGTACGTTCTTTTGCAGCTCGCAGCTCGCATTGGGCTTTTTCCTCCTACGCGCAGGCAACAACGGCGACGTCGGCGAGACGAACGAACATACGAACTGAAGGGGTGACGGGTGACGGGGTCGGAGAGCCAGATAAGTTTGTTTAGCTACGTGGGGGAATAAACAAACAGAGTGTGCCAGAGAGCGGTCGTAGAGCCAACGCAGACGGCAGACGGCAGGCAGGCAGGCAGGCAACGGGCGTGGCCAGCTTAGAGCAAAAGAAATCGGAGAGCACTGGAGGCAGCAACAAGTAGGCGCGAGCTATGGAGGAGGTAACGCTAACGGAGCTCGAGACACGTTTCTATGGCGAGCTGTTCCAATGCTGCGACGTCGAGAATACCGGCAAAGTGCCCATGCTGAAAGCCACGGAGCTCTTCCGCTCGGCGGACATTGCCAACGAGACGGTGATTGAGGTAGGTCCAGTCGAACTGATTAACCGACCGAACGACCGCCCGACCGGCCAACCGGCCAACCGGATCGTGTTTAGCTAATTATTACATTCCACTTACTCTACCCTAGATCACCGGCCTGGCTGGCATACCCGGCACCGCGCTTCACATCTCGCGTGCTCAGTTCTACTCATGCCTCAAGCTCATTGCCGCCCATCAGGCTGCCATGCCGTTGCGCCAGGAGCTGATAGCTGCCACCGTGCCATTGCCATTGCCGCACTTCAGCTGGAAGGAGGCAGCCACGGCGTCGGCTGGCACGTGTGAGAATGGTCTGGGTGCACTGCCTCCGCCGCCGCCCACAGATCGCCGCAACTCGCTGCGTCGCAACTCGCAGCAGCAGCAGCAGCAACAACAACAGCAGCAGCAGCTGGATGGCTCAGATGTGCCCAGCACCGACTCCGAGGTGGAGCAAAACGAGTCCAGCTGCGGCGGCGATTTTGATGAGTTGGCGATCGCCGATGTTGTTGTCGTCAGCAGCAGCAGCAGCCGCAGCCGCGAAACAGTGCGTATATCTTATCACACTTAAACAAATAAGCTTTAGATATTAACTCCATGCTGACTGTGCTTTTCGCTATAACTTGCAGCGTCGACGTGGCGCCGGTGGCTCACCGGAAGCGTGGAGCACGAACAGCGACAGTCCAACGCCCACGAACAGCGTGGCGGAGCGTCCCTGGGCGCAGGATACCTTGTGGCAGGGGCTGCTCGGCGACGAGCATCGCCAGCTGCTGGGCACCGAAGAGGAGTCTTCGGATCGCCACAGCAGCGACGATGATGACAACGAGAACGAGCTGATCACGCTGTATCAGATCACGGCCGAGCAGCGCGAGTACTACAACAAGCAGTTCCGCGCTGTGCAGCGTGATCCGCACGGTCTGCTCTCTGGTCAGGCGGCGCGGTAAGCAGTGGCGCACTCTCTTCGAGTTGGTGTTTAGTAATACCGCTTTGGTTTCAGCATCTTCTTCGAGAAGAGCCGCATTCCCGTCGAGGAGCTGCGTCACATTTGGCAGCTGTGCGATGTGACACGCGACGGCGCACTGAGTCTATCCGAATTCACAGCTGCCATGCATTTGGTTGTGCTGCGCCGCAATAACATACCCTTGCCGCACAGTCTGCCCCACTGTCTGCATCCTAATGTGCTGGCAACCACGACATCCACAACATCGACGTCGTCGGCAACGGCATCGGCATCGTCAACGCAAGCGCACATACCTCAAGAGCCGCCCGAGGCTGATCTCCTGCATTTGAATGACGACGACGATGACACGGAGCACACGGACAACACAATCATTAGCAGTTCGCAGGCCAAGCCGCGGCCCAATGTGCCCAACGACAAGAACATTATGAATCTTAGCAGCATCTCGACATCCTCGCAGGCCAGCAATAGCAGCTCGAGGCGAGGAGATGTCACTGCTGTGGCGACAATAACGCCGCCTCCGATTAAAGCTCGAAGCATTTCGAATTCGCCGAATGTGGAGAAACCAACAGCAGCCACTGCAGCAGCAGTAGCAGCAGCAGCAGCAAGTGGCGTTGTGGCAGCAGCAGTAACTGCAGCAGCGGCACCCAACGATGCCAGCCAATGGACCAAGTTCAGTGAATCTCCGACAACGACATCGACAGCTGGTGGTGCTGCTGCAGTTGCAGTTGCAGCCACGGCCACGGCCACTGTTCCTGCCGTCTCTAGTCCCGGCTTGAAGCCAGCACTGTTCGACATGAAACGCACTGCCCAGGACGTGGGCTCAAATCCCCAGATCTTGCATCCGGTGCCGCTGCGCGTGACGCCCATTGGTGAGTGTGTGTGCAGTCAGCTTCAGTTCCATGCCTGGTAACTTCCGGCTTTAATCATTCACAGGCACAGCCATTGCATCGTCCAGCGATGCAGCGTCCAGCGCCAATGACATGGACGGCGTTGTGCTGCGCGAGGAGAGTCCCAAGGCAATGGCAACGACAGCAACCGCAACCACGACAACGATAACTTCTTTGAACAATCAAAGCGGCACGCATCGCGATCGCGACTCCATCTCCATGCAGAGCAGCGATCTGCGCGCCATACAGCGTCCACAGGCTAAGAAGCTGCCAGCTAAGAATATTGGTGCACTGCCACCGCCGCCGCAACGGGAGCCCAGCATTGGCTCCATTGGTGTCAACGAGCCACCGGAGCAGGCAGCTCCGATTGCAGTTGGCTACTCGACGATCACGGCGATCACAGCAGCGGCAAGTGTCAAGAAGGAGCCGCCGCCTCTGCCGCCGCCAAGGCCACATAGGCACACTCGCAGCAGCAGTTTAGATCTGAATAAGTTCAAGATGGGCGCGACGGGCGCTCAACAGCCCGAGGTGAGTTAAAACTCGTCTGTCTCTGTGTTAATAGGTGTGTGTGTGTGTGTGTGTGTCCGTATTTGCCTTCTGCCAAGCAAATAGGCTTTTTCGTAGGAAATTACTAACCGCAAAGAGTGCTTGATAGCAGTTTCAAGGCGCTACCCTGTACTAATTCTGTGTTCTATAAATATAGGAATTTGCGAGCTATGCTATTCTAAACCTTGATTTACACATGATTAAAATAACACCATTAAGCAGCCTCGTATATCTTAAATTAATTTTGCCGTAATTTATGCCACTTTTGGCAACGAATTATTTGCTTTCAGTTATTTAGGTAAATGAAGAAACGTTTACATGTAACATTTTAAAAAATCACGCTTTTCCGCAAGCTTAGATACGAGGGTCGTTCAATAAGTCCTTAGAAAATCCGAGTGAAAAAATCCAAAATCCTATTTTTTGGACGGGATAAAAATGTTGGAAAAACGATTGGCAAAGTCTGTAGAGCTAAAAAATTTCTGCAAAAAATAGTGTTTATATATTTATTGTTATTATTTATTTTTTCTAAAGACATATTGAACGACCCACGTACATACTACTGTGGGCAAAAAGTAAGGTGAATATTTTTGTAAAGTCAAAATTCTTTATTTATTCTCCTATTATTCTCACAGTAGTGTTTACAAATGTATCTTAAAAAGAATTTAGCCAATTTGTGCAGCTTTTTCTTAGGCTTAAAAAATTAAATCAATAATATTTGGGAAAAATATTTCATATGCATATGAGATAACGTTGTTGAGTTGCATTTTTTTTGTATTGGCAAAAATATGTAAAATAATTAATTTACCATAGCACTAGAAGCAAATTTCCCCCTTCGTATGACACGAATTTTTCCAGGAACGAAAAAGCTGTGTAAGTCTAGGTTTCTACTATTTCCTTCTACGAACGGAATTCTGGTATTCCAAACAAGAAACATAAACCAAGAATTAACTTACTCAACTCTACTCACATTTCCAATGCAACTATTTCCTATGCAATATGTGTTTACCCCATGTGGCCCTGCTCCCATTTATTTGTACTTATTTTGTAAACAATTTGTAACATAAACCCCATTTTAATTAAGATTACCGCGCAAGCCAGCTTCGATATGCAAACCTCGGCGGGTTTTGCCGATTTCACGTACTTTGCCGATGACGCGAATGTTGTAAGTCTATACGTATCTCATAAAAAAAAGTAAAAAAAAAATATATATATATATGAAAAAAGAGAATGCATCCGCAATTGGCAGTAGCTTTTTATTAGTGTTATGCGACCAAAATTCTGTAGCTGCAAATTGATATCGCTGCGCTCGAGAATGGAATACTAATGCCTTGTTTACTTGCAGTTGGACGCGAGCGGCAGCAGCACCGCCAGCGTCAGCGCCGCCGCCGCCGCCGTTGCCGAGCAACAACAGCATTCACTGCCGCCGGTACCGCCACCGCCAGCTTTTGTGCCGCCCACGCGCATCTCGCTGCAGACTCAGCAGCGCATCTCGGCATTCGAGGTCTATCGCAAGCCGCAGACTCCGGCGCCGGCTGGGCAGACGCAGGCACAGGCAACTGTAGCATCGGCTGCATCGCAACTGCCCAATGCGGACAGCTTTGAGAAGCGCGTGACCGCGATCAGCGACTCACTGCGTCACGTGTCCTTCAAGCAGAATCAGACTAGCACCACGGAGCTGCTGCAGCGCCTGCGCGAGCAGAACAATTCGCTGCTGCATCTGTGCAACGATCTCAGCGACGAGCTGCTCAGCGTGCAGACACGCAAGGAGGAGATGCGTCTGAAGCTGGAGCGATTTGCGGCTGCTGGTGGTGGTGCAGCTGGAGTCGGAGGTGCAGGTCTCGATGCAGCAGGTGCAGGTGCAGTGGACTCTACAGTGTCGGCGCCCGTGACGGCCAATGTGACCGGCGGCTCCTCCTCCGGCTCGGCCGGTGGCCATACGAATGTGTAAAGCAGCGTTTTGTTCTCGTTTTCTGTTGTTTCTGTTCGTGTTGCATGCACTGCGTACACATACCACGTACATACACATGAGAAGCATGAGTTTCGTTCCGAGCACGCTGTTTGCATTTGTTGCTAATTTAATTCTAGGCTAGTTAAATCTCTACTACAACAAACGACAGAGAGAGAGAGAGAGAGAGAGAGGAGAGAGAGAGAGAGAGCATGCATTCTCATGCGAGTAACAATAACAAGAACAAGAAGAACAACAATAACAATAATGCCGCCTCTATATGGTAACTACATATTTACGCAGATCGATTATATATATATATATATATGTATACTTCACGTTAGCGCACACAGAGCTAATTGAACTAATTGTTAAAAGTGAATGTAAAATGTAAATGACAAGAAACCACAATTCCCCTAGCTGATACGCGGCCACAAAGTGGCAAAACCACGAGAAACTGCGAGAAAACTCCTCTTAAGCGCACTTCATTGACAACCCTTCGAAGCAAAAATATAACTCATTTCCATCTCTGCTTTATATGCTAAACTTAATTTGCCCGACGGCACTAAATCACTATTTGTATGGTAGACCTGATCGTTTTGTTGTATGACTCTAACTCGAAACCTGGTTCCATTTGGACCTTCTCATTCATTCCGGCAATGAAAGCAAAATTGTAATGATAATGTGCTAGAACCACACAGCAGTAAATTGTAACACATTGTAAGCCAGGCTTAAATGATTAAGTATTAGAAAAGTTAAAACTGATGATTATACGAGTAACATAGAGAAAACAAGAGAAAAAGAAGAGAAAAGAAAAAAAACAGAAAAACAAAACAAATTCAACCGATTTCATTTCCTTGAAAGCTTAGCTTAGGTTAAGTTCTTTTCCACAACTATTTTCAATATATATATATATACACAGATCTTGATATTATGTACTTTCCTTTAGGCATTTGTGAAAAATGATCGAGCAAATGAGAAAGAAACCTAAAACAAAATCAAAAACGATACCAACAATTACATATTTAATTTACCGGACCAGAAGTATGCTGTCTTCGAATTTATGAATAGATATGTGTATAATATATATATATATATATATGCGTATACACATATCATATCTTCTGAACATGCGTGCGCATTTCCTTTGCATACTTAAAACTATTTAAACTATGTATGAGTGTAGTTCGTATAATATATACATATATTATTTCTAAATCTTCAACATGTTAAACATTTTCAAAGATTTATAACAACAACAACTGGAGTGAACGAAAAATGATAATGAAAAGTAAAAAAAAAACAAAAACAAACAAAAGTTGAAAGTGATATTAAGCACCATGTAAACATATTGTTACGTTGCAACGTAATATGTGTATTGTTTTGAGGGATATACATCTACATGAGAAAATAAAATAAATGTATTAAGTTGATGTTAAAATGATGCTGAATGCAATAAATATATATGTATATGCTGTAAAGAATAGAATGGGCGATGCGGCACTGCAAACTGTGGAAAATTGATCAAGTAAAATCACTTGTAATCCAATGCAGTTCCAATTGGTGTCTAGTTTGCAGTGAGTTCGTTTTATTGCTTATTGGTTCCGCTCCGTTTGAAAAGCAAGTTTCGGGCCGCCACTAGAAATGCAACCCTGGGTGTAATAGGCAGTTGGATTGCGATAACAGACGCACACTGTTATCGATTGTGCTGCACGCCGCAACACATCACTAACACTTTGCGGCATTGGAGCAAATTTTCGCACAATTTGCGATACATTTTTACGTGTGCATTTGGCCAAATCTTATTGCCTAAATGGTGTAAAACGCATTAAACAGTTTGCTGCGTGCGTGCCAATCACTTGTAACCATCTTTTGCGCGTCGCGAAGCAATACGAAACGCCAGCAGAACGAACAAAAAATCGACCGATCGAGCGAACTGGAAACTGTGGCGACTGCGACTCGAGTGCAAGCAGGCAGGCATACAGGCAGGCAGGCAGGCAGGTTAGTTAACGTTTGCGCTGAGACAATGGGATTTTAATAATGTTTGTATGGTAGAAGCGTACGGTAAACAATAGACGATGGTCTCTTCCTCATAAGTAAATACGTCAATGTTAATCGCGCTATTCGCGCTCGCACATTTGCCAATCTTTCGTAAGCCGCTGCCAGTGCAGCCATCAAGGTGTGGCAAAGGCAAAAGCAAAGGCAAACCAACAACAACAACAACAACAACAAAGCACGCGAGCACAACGACAACGACACCTACATCCACAGCAGCAGCAGCAGCGGTAGCAGTGGCAGCAGCAACAGATACAACAACAGCAACCGCAGCTACTTCTACTAGAGCAAACAGCAACAGCAACAACAACGCCGCTCACTTAACGGTATTAACGAGCAACAGTAATTTGCAGACACCACACACAGCAGCAGCGGAAAGTGGATTTCTGATTGGAACCCGCCTCAATATGAGCAGCACCACTGAGCATGATAACAAGGATGCAGCTGGCGCCGGAGTCGTCGCCATCGCCGCCAATGGCAATCAGTCGGAGACCAAGAAAGTCGAAATCATGTATGTGTAATTATTTTCTTTGTGCAGCCAACATCATCTCCCATTCTCTCTGTCGTCCTCAGCAACTTCAAACCATATGAGAAGCAATGCTGCTACAGCATCAAGACAAATCATACGAGGGTAAATGGCTGCGGTGGCACGCACGCCCGCGGCTCCTCCAAGGTCAAGCTAAAGAACGTCGTGGACTACAAGTGGGAGCACAAGTACTACTATCCTGGCCACTTGGTGGCAGTGCATCGCGACGGCAAGCATCTGGCATACGCCATCAATGGTAGGCAGAAATACGTTCCAATTGGAACTCTGTACCACTTTGGTATGCTATTGGCCAGTTTCAAGTGAATTTGTTTGCTCTCTTTGTGCACAGTCAACAACAAGGCCACCGGCATGGAGGGCATGGTTCGTGTGTGCAACACTAGCACCAGCCAACGTGCCCTCATCAAGGGCATGAACGGTGAGGTGCTCGATCTGCAGTTTGCCCACAGCGAAAAGGAGCGCATTCTGGCCGTGATCGATGTGAGCGCATTGTTCGTATATAAGATCGATCTGATCGACAGCAACTTGATGTGCAAACTTGTGCTGAAAGTGGATGATCCCATTGCAAACTATTCGCCTGAGTTCGACATGGTCTCGTGGTGTCCCTACGTGACCAGCAACAATCCAAACGCCGGTGCCGGCTCCAGTGTGATCGGTGCAAGTGGCGAAGAGGAGGATGAGAACCAACTGCTGATATGGTCGCGGAACACACAGTTCCAATGTTTCCACGTCCGCATGATTGTCTCTGAACATGGCGTAAGTGCTCGGATTCCTGCCAGAAACAATGTTTAAATTTGTTGTTATGTTGCTACAGCATGGGCGAATACAGCCGTCGGTGTTGGAGACGGGCTACCTGAAGATCGAGGAGGATTCGCTTATAACCTGCGCAGCACTGTCGCCGGACGGCACCACCGTCGCGGCCGCCTGTGCCGATGGCCTCGTGCGTTTCTATCAGATTTATCTGTTCGATGTGCGCAATCATCGTTGCCTGCACGAGTGGAAGCCACACGACGGCAAGGCGGTCAACTCCTTGTTCTTTCTGGATAATATTAATAAGCCCATTGAGGAGTAAGTAGACAAGAGACGCTATTACCCCGATAAGTGTAAATGTAACTAGTTGCAATTACAGTGCCTACTGGCAGTATGTGATTACCACGAGCGATTTCAACACCGAGATCAAACTGTGGAATTGCTCACTCTGGGAATGCCTGCAGACAATAAATATTGTGGCCACCATTCCGCCTCCGGTGCAGCCGGGCAAGTTTATAGCCGGGCTTGATCGCAGCGCCAGCTACTTGGTCATATCCAGTCTGGACTCTCTGGCGGTGTATGTCATGCAGATAAGCAGCAGTGCCGGTGGAAGTAACAACAACAACAACAGCAGCAGCATCAATGATCAAACCAGCGATAGCGACGACTCGGACAATGGAAGTGCTGCGGGTGGTGCTGGCAGCGGAGTGAGCAACGATGCCGTTGTACGCATTCAGAACATTGCCGAGTTCAAGCTAAGCTCTGGCATCTTGTCGTTCTCCATTGTGAATGCCAGCATGCGGCGACTGAAGAGCACCAATGAGAGTTACTATCCGTTCGAAGAGCCCGATGAGTATGACGATGACAACAATGCCACGACCGATGCTCTGGTGGTGCACATGTTTGTCGTCCAGGGCAAGAGCCTGCAAGAATGCCAGATTATTTACCAACCGTGTGTGGCCGAGAAGCCCGAGGGCAGCTTGAACAGTAGCATCAACAGCGGCAATACCACCACCAACACCACAAGCACCAGCAGCAGCAACAAGCGCTCGCTGAGCCCAGAAGGTGGACTGTTGCACGCCAACGAAATTAAGCAGGAGTCGAGCTCTCCACACAACAGCAGCAGCGGCTCAAGCGCAGTGCCATTGGATGCACTGTTCGCCAAGTCCAAGCGCAACTCTGCCGGCTCCACGGCGGCCTCTGTGGTGGCTGTGGCAGTTGCCGCAGCAGCTGCACCCTCGGCTATTCTACAGGAGGCAGCGGCGGCGGCGGCGGCGGCGGCAACGTCTAACAAATCGCGCTCAACGTCGCCACAGTACGGCAGCGCCTATCCCCAGCTGAATCTAATGACTCCGGATGCGTTCAATGCTAGCGGCGCCACAGCGGTGCTGCTGTCAACCACTAGCAGCAGTACGGCCGGCACCGATATCGTCAGCACCACCGCTGTGGCCACAGCCGCCGGCACAGATCAGTCGGCAATAGATTCGCAGGTGCTGAACACGCTGCGAATGCTGGCAACAGTGACGGCCAAGGGCACGGAGACGGCAAACACAAATCTGCTGAATCTGATGAACAACACTCTGATTGAGGATCGGGAGCAGCAGAAGCTCAAGGAGAAATTGGAGGCGCGCAAAAAGTTCATTGCCATCGATCGCAATCCGGAGCGCAATGCGGCCGAGAATCTGGCCAGTGGAGGATCCAGTCCGAGTCGTGAAGTACAGGAGATAATGGCCACCCAGGAGGATGCCGACGACTACGAACCGGAGCTGGAGAATCTGGAATCTGACGAGGATAACGGCTACTTTATTATACAAGCGGGAAAGAAGTGAGTGATTTGTTGCAAGTATAATTCGACTTGGACTTTTACTAATCCCGTCTTGCCACTTAGGGACGAGGACATGGCCAACTCATCGCCGCTGCTGCAGGCAGTGGAGGAAACGGCTGCAACTTGGCTGCCCGATGCGGCCAAGCTGCAGTCTGTGCCGACCAAGAAGTCCGCTGAACTTCAAAATGCTGCACAAATCATGTCGCAAGCGGTGCAGCACAAGAACAATGGCAATGTGCCGCCCACTCTGGGCAGCAACAACAACAACAACAGCAGTAGCAGCAGCAACAACAACAGCAGCAGCAGCCACAATGCAACAATCGAAAATGTGAGCAGCGGAAATGTGGAAATGAACTCCAAACTCGAGCAGCTCTTGGGTAAGCAGCAAGTTGAAGGGTCTGCGTATGACTATATATATTAAATCATATATTGAACGCCTCGCAGAGCTGGTCAAGACGCAGTCGCAGCAGCTGAATAAACTGGAGCACGAGGTTGCCAAGCTGCAACTGCAGCAGACGAACGCCAGCAATGCCTCCACCATGCAGCGGGTCAACGAGTTGGCCTATAAGCTTGAAATGCAATTGTCCAAACTGATGGAGCAGTATCTGAAGCGGTACGAGAGCGAGCACAAGCGGAAGTTGGCCGAGTTCCTGCATGCACGGTAAGTGATTTGCAATTGCATTGGAAGCACGTAATAATAATTAATTAATTTATTATTCCTCTGTGAGCAGCGAGAGCCAAAACCGTGAGCTGCGAGATTCTGTGCTGCAGGTGCTCAATCAGTACGTTATGAATCACTTCACGGACATCATTGGCAACGTGCTGAACATGGAACTACAGCGCCAGCTGTTGCCGCGTGTCAATGCCAAAATGGATCAGCTGCAGAATCAAATGCAGCTGGAGATTATACAAAAGTTGAACGTGTTCGATAAGACGGTGAAGGAGAACATCGCTCAGGTGTGCAAGAGCAAGGTAATGCGACACGGCGAGGCTTCACATTTTGAAAGTTTACAATTACAATTATTAATTATTGTATTAATTATTATAGCAATTCCTGGATGCTTTCGGCAAGTCTGTGCTGATTGGCGTGCAGACGAGCCTGCAAACGACGTTCATCGAATCCATGAGCAGCACCCTTATACCGGCCTATGAGAAATCATCGCAGAACATGTTCAAGCAACTGCACGAGGCATTCAGCGTGGGCTTTAAAGACTGTAAGTTCTCGGGTAGTTGTAGTTGTAGCGGCTTCACTTGCAGAATCTCAATTAATATGTTTGGTTTTTGCTGTAGTTATGGTGGAGTTCAATGCCTACCTGCAGGATATGCCGCAGCCGCTCAATGGCGAGGAGCTCAGCAACAAGATGGTGCTACTGAAGCAACTGGTGGAGACCAATTTGCTGAAGCATCGCACAGAGCTCACCGATGCCATGCTCGAGACACAACGCGAGGTGAAGAGCTTGGAGATTCTACTCGCCCGCCAGGTACAGGAGACCATACGGACGGAATTGCGTAAATATATGGATAGCCAGAGTATGACATTGCGCTCGCAGGCGGCGACACCGGCACCGACCTATGACCTGCGCGACAGCATCAAACAGTTGCTGTTGGCGGGTCAGATAAACAAGGCCTTCCACCAGGCATTGCTGGCCAATGATTTAAGCTTAGTTGAGTTCACCCTGCGTCATACGGATCGCATGCAAGTCTTTTCGCCGGAAGGCTGTCGGCTCGAGCAGAAGGTGTTGCTCTCGCTCATCCAACAAATCTCGGCGGACATGAGCAATCACAATGAGCTCAAACAGAGGTAATCATCCCCAGTGTGTGCAAATTGTTGGGACAGTTTTCTGAATTCTATTATACTCGCTTGCAGCTATCTCAACGAGGCGCTTCTTGCCATCAACATGTCGGATCCCATAACGCGTGAACACGCGCCCAAAGTACTCTCTGAACTGTATCGCAATTGCCAGATGTTCATCAAGAACTGCCCCAAGAGCCCGCAATGCAGCAATGTTCGCCTCCTCATCGCCATGTGCAGTGCCACGTATTGTGATCAGTTCAAATGATATCATGATCATGCTGCTGCAGCAGCAGCCAGCGGCTGGCACTGATAACTTTTCAAACACAGAACCTATACACGGATAGACACACACACACACACACACACACGATCGTTTTGTAGTTAAGCTTCTCATCCCGTTAGCACCGTCTCGTAGCTCTAGCTTTAAGCTGAACTTGAACACATCTATTATTTGACTACATAAGCTAAAATTTTGCCTCCTCATACATAATTTTTCGTTACTATTTGTTCTGTGCGTGTTTGTTCATTTTTAGTACATTTTAGATCTTATTTTTATATTATGTTCTCGTCACGATATTGTCTTTTCCAAATAAGTTAAAAAAAAAAAAAGAAGCAAACATTACGAAAGCGTGGAGCGTGATCAGCAACTGCAATAAGTTTACATTTTTTTATATGCGTATTAAAAGTATTGATTATTTCTCATATCCTTCGTTCCTTCTGGCGCGCTTTATCTCTATATAGATTTCTTTCCATTTACCATGACGCTTATCGAAGAGTATGAGTATGAGTATGAGTATGTTATAAAAAAGAGCAGAGCTATAGAAATACATTTTTAAATACTTACTAAATATTTTCAAAATACTTACGAGATAACTTTCTAAAGAGAGACGAACAATTATAACGATGATGATGATGATTGCTAAACAAAGAGAAAAAGAAAGCAACTATTACGGAGCTACAAGTAAACGCGTAAATATTAAGCTAAGCCTAAAACAAAACGAAAACAAAATTTATAATAATAAAAACTAAAATACTATATATATATATATTAATGTATTTGAAAAATTAATAAACCATTATTGCATTCAGGCACTGAAGGTTTCCCAGAGAAGTCTGTAGTTTGAGTGGCAATGCGAGCAGGCCGTCTTAAATTACATGTATATCTTCTTATATTTCCGACATCTACAGTTACAAAATATCGTCTTAGAGACTACAAAAACAATAGTGTATGTATTTTGATTTCCATCGAAAGCGACGGGATCAGCTGACCAGAGCCAACAGGTCCGAGGTGCGCTGCAGGCAGCGACAGCCACAGCCCGTGGCGCAAACGTTGTGTTTCTGCGGAGCAAGAGAAAAAGATTCCATGAGTTTCTGGACGGCTCGAGATTTGCCTTTGCACCCACCTCGAACCATTGCATCATGTGCAGCATGTGACCGCCATGGCCGCAGGAGAGGCAAGCATTGGCCGCACCACGTACGGGCAGGCAGCAGAGCGTGCAGAAGAGCACCGGCCGCTTGCAGGGCTCACACTTGGGTGTGCGCTTCGGCTTGGCACAGCCGGCGCATTCCGTGACGAACTCGACGCCCTGTGGCGGCGGTGGCGTGTGCAGCGTATGCTTGAGGATCAGCGCTCGCTTCGAGAGCAGCTGCCAGCCGAAGAGTACGTCTGCGTAGGCGCGCTTGAACTGATCAAAGAGCGGCATCTTGGTGCGCCGGATCAGCGAGCAGGCGTACGAGTCCGTCTGGCCGAGCTTGAAGTCCAGCCAGTCCAACGAGTCGGACCAGGAGTTGCTGCGCAACTGCTTCAGCTGCTGCCAACTGTTGTTGACCGTGCGCGCCTGCGCGGCAGACTTGAAGTCCAGCGGCAGCACCGTGTGATACGGCGACAATTGTGCATGCAGCTGTGTGGCCGGCAGGCGGCAGCTGGTCACATCCACGACATCGGCCAGCGCAGCCGGACACTTGTCGAAGAGGCAGGCCAGCAGCACGGCCGTCTGTATGTCGCCCGCGCCGGCGTAGTGCATGATGAGCGACTCGAGCAGTGACTTCTTGAACGGATCCTGGTAGAAGAGCAGCTCGCATCTCATCGACTGCGCGCTCTGCGAGTGCGGCACATGGGGCGTGGCTATCAGCTCGGCCAGCAGCCAAATGGGCAGCAGATCCAGGCGACCATGTGCCCGACAGATTTCGCCATTGCGGCGACATGTCTCAGCGATGTTCTGCTTGTCCAGCGTAAACTCCAGCGCCATCTCGCGATTGATGTGCAGCAGCTGGCTGGCATCGTAGACATGGACGACGGGCGTGGTGCCGTTCATCTGGCGCATGACGCGCTGCTTGCTGGGCTTGCCGGAGATCATGCGTTCCTGCAGATAGAATGAGGCATTCGCATCCCGTTGCGTGGTTGCCATCACGTTGCCCAGCAGACCGCTGCTATTGATGGCGCTCAGCGTGCGCGGCGTGATGGCCTGATGCTGGCGCAGCGTCAGGCGTTTCGTGTTGAGCACCTGGGCGAATGTGGTCAGCATGCCGATGGCATTGAAGTGGACGCCCGAGGTGCGCGGAAAGGGTATGCAAGCGTCGTGCAGTGCACTGGACAGTGCACCCTCCAGTCGCGGCGACTGCAGGAACAATTGACTGCGATCCGAGGCACTGGCGCCGGCCACAGCGGTCACACGCTTCTTCATAGCGGCGACCAGCGCACGCAGACACTGCTCCAGGCAGCTGCGAGATTTCTTGACGCGCTGCAGCGCATTGGTGCGCAGCACCTTCATCAGCACACTGCTCAGCTCGCTGGAGAGTGTTGTGCCGTGGCACAGCTGAAAGTCGGGCGGCACATTGGGACTGGGGTACAGCGTGGGGAAGGACACCTGCAGGATGACCGTGTGGTCGCCGGCGCAGATCTTGAAGCAGGCATAACGTCTGATGGCATCCAGCATATCCACGTCCACGCTCGGCATATTCGTGTTGAGCAGCGAGAACTCGTGCTGCAGCGAACACGTCGGCTGATCCGTCAGCGAGCGTGCGATCTGCGTCTCCTCGCGTCGCGTGTAAACGCCACCGAAGCTGGGCGAGCGTGCCATGGGCAGCGTGTTGGCGCCCGCGTCCAGCGTGGCTGATATGGGCAGCGAGGCAGCGGCAATGGGACGTGGCTGCAGGCTGTGCAGCAGGCCCGGCGGCGTGATGGTGCGCAGTTCACTCAATTCCGAGTCATAACGTGGTGATTCCGCTTGCTCCTCCTTCTCGGCCGATGGCTCGCACAGCTTGAGCATGGTGTCATCGATCTTCCACACTCTCAGCGTGCGATCACGCGACCAGGTGACCAGTTCCTGCAACGCTTAGTCATACAGATTACGCTCTTTGTTGCTATCCGAACTCGGGACTTACGATCTCGGAAAAGTTCTCGCGATTCGGTCGCCAGGCGAAATCCAATATGACATCGGTGTGGCCCACAAACGAGCAGATGGGATCAGTCTGCTTGCTGTTGCTCCAGAGCAGCAGACTGTTCTCGCCGCGGCCCAAGTGAGGCACCACAATGCTGACCAGACCGTTGCCAATGGGCTGCCGGGAAGGAATGAAGAGAGCGCAATTAGTTGAGAGTCATCATTCCCATGGAACCTAAGCTATGACCTACGGTATAGCGCGCGCGCCAGACCGGCGACAAGGTGGTTATGATCTTCTCGGCGCGGCGAGGATTGCACACATCGAAGTACTTGACAGTGCCATCCTGGCTAGCCGTGGCGAGGCACGTCTCGCGCATGTGGCTCCAGTTGATGCCGTGCACGCGATTCAGATGCGCCGTAATGTAGTGCGTGGGGCAGCTGCCCTTGCGTATGTCCCAGATGCGCAGATCGCCGTCATGGGCGGCGGCCAGCAGATTGCCGGAGACGCGATTGAAGCCAACTTGCGTGGCGCCCGCTGCAATGAGGCACTCAATTAGCAAATGGACCTGGCCATGGACTCCAAGGTTACACAATAGTTACACATGCAGACGGCGTTGAGGGATAGCGCGGGCTTGCGCGGATCGCGCAGATCCCAGATGTGCGAGAAGGTGTCGATGGAGCAGCTGACCAGCAAATTGGGATTCTTGCTGTGCCAGTCGATGTCGGTGACGGTGCGCGTGTGACCACGCAGCGAGTTCTCATAGTAGGGCTCCGCGGGACCCCAACGCACAATGTCGATGTTCTGGCTGGTCTGCAAGAAGAGCATGTAGCATGAAGCATGGCTGGGACAACAGCACTCTCAACACTTACGGCTATGGCACAGTATTCCCGCCGACTCGGGCATATGGCGAACTCGGCCACAGACACCTCGTACTTGGACTGGCGCTCGTGGCGCCGCAGTGTGCCGTCGTCCTGGCCCAAACGCTGCAGTGCCAGATGACCGCGACCAGCCAGCAGTACCCATTGGCCGGAGTAGTCCACGGACATGGCCGTTGCCTGTGAGTCGCGATGCTCGTAGCATTTGTTGCTCTGCCTGATGATGTATGTTTGCTCAGGTGCGCCGCCACCGCCGCCGCCTCCACCGCTGCCACCACCACCGCTGGCAACTGCGCGGTCGCTTCGCTCGGCGCTGCCATTGCCAGCGCGTAGTGTTTCCGTTGGCGGCATTCTCGCTGCTATGTGGATGATGGTGGTCGCGGCTTGGATGAGTGAGAGGGCAACATAAAGTAAGAAATTGAATAAACTTTACTAACTAAAGGCACGAAACGAAACGAACTGATAAGAGAAGAGGAGCACGGACAATAATAACACAAACTATCGCATGCAAGCTTATCGATATCGGACAAAAGGTATCGCATTGACAGGGCTGCAGACAACAAAAATATATATTTAAATAGTTGAGACTAATAAATAAAAATGAAAACTAAAAATGATTTAAAAAATAAAAAAAAAATAAATAAATAAAAAAATAATAATCTAGCCGAAAGCCCTGGCAGCTAGTGCTTATTAAATATAAATAGGCTAAGAATTAATTTGTTAACCTTCTTTATTATAAATAAATAAATAAATGTAACCACTTTTAGTCTTTTTTTTAAATTTACGTCTTGTTCGCTTCTCTATTCTTTATTAAGTGACCCTATTCTCCATCACTCTCCTCTATACATCGAGTACTCTTATTCTATGCATCGATTACTCTTACTCTATACTTATAAATATCGATATTTGCCATACTTAGTATTTAAAATAATACGATGTTAAACATAAAAAATAATCTTTTAGAAATATAAAATCGTTTAAAATTTATAACGAGAATAAGTAATTCTTTCAAGCACTTTTACTTTGAAAAATAAATAAAAAAATACCTAAAGTATTTAAAAACATCGACTGTGCGCCATCAAGCATCGATTGTTCGATTGTTTGCAAGCATCGATATCACTGCAGCTCGTTATCGCCATCACTGTCCGTGCTGCAAAGTAATTCCATACACGTTCCCGACCCTCTTTGAAGTCTGTGTAACACTTATAAACATTTTTCTGGGACATGGTAGAATCACCAAAGGTAATTCCCAAATTTCCTCAATTAAATCAGACAGTGTAAAAATCGCCAAATGCACTCTTGATCGTTTGGCAAACAAAAGCGTAAATATAGTAATCATACTGACATTGACATGAAATTCCCGCCAAATGTCATCAACAGTCCTGCCAACTCGAGAAAAAAAGAACTAGTTCGCCGTCTTAAGCCCGCGAATTTTAAATTGAAAATTCACCTTACTTCTTGCCCACAGTAGTATATGGTATATACACCAAGTTCCAACTTAATCATTCGACAGATCGTTCGGGTATCTACTGCTATTTGTGTGTTCTACGCACACACACACGACTTTATTGTGAATTTCAATATACAAAAATTCGATCGACTAATTATAGAAAATGTAATTATTGTCGCTAAATGAACGAAAAAAAAACTGTAGAAGTAGCACTAGTACGGACTTGGTACAAAGTCTGCGCTGCATATTTCATAGAAATACAATCGTTCACTTTTGTTCAATAGTTTAATTCACTATAAGTTTTATACGACTTACACGCACACACTCGCACACTCGCACACTCGCATACGCACACACACTCACACTCACACTGGAACACACACGCATACAAAGAGACACTTCGAAGGCTACGGTATGAGGGAGAAGTTATCGTAAGGTCGCTCGGGCTGCACCACAAGCGGTGCTTATCTGTGGCAGTAGCAGAACATCTTGAGCGTCGAGTCGTTGATGCAGTAGCTCTGGCTGCCGTACAGATTGATGCGACTGATGGTGCCGGTGAGGGCGCTGCCGTAGCTGGACATGCGCACCGTCGACTCGAAGACGCCCAGGCCGGGCTTGGTCTGCAGACGCAGCGTTATGTCGACGGCATAGTCGCTGCTCAGCTCCTTGACGATCTTGCGATGCGGCGCCGCGATGAACGCCTGCAGTATGGAGTTCAAGTAGAGTGTGCGGCACTGCGGATGCGCGACGAGGCGCTCGTTGATCAGGCGCACCAGGAAGCGTGCGGCACGCTGCACGCGTCCATCGTTCGTCGGCAGCTCCTCGCGCTGGTGGCAGGTGCACCAGTGCGCCGCGATGCCCGCCTGCTCGCAGTTGCGCTCGGCTGGCACCGGCAGGAAGAGGCTAATGCCGCGCGGCATGCTGCTATCGATGTCCGCCAGCTCCTCGGCGCTGCGCTGCAGCTGCTCCGCCTGCAGGTTGCGCAGGTCCAGCAATTGCAGCAGCGTGGCATGCAGATCGAAGGGCGTGGTCAGGCGCTTCGCATTCAGCTCCAGATTGGCCACGGCCTGCGGATAGCGTTGCTTCAGCCACGCCGGATAGAGGGCAATCAGCAGCGGCTGGCGCTCCTCCATCATGCCCTGGTACGTCTTGCGGAAGGAGCCCCAGCGCATGCCATGATCGGCCATGAGCAGCACCAGCGTGCGATTAAGCAGGCCGGAGTCGTGCAGCCGCTGCAGCGTGGCCGCCATCTGCGCGTCCAGCAGCATGGGCGAGTTGAAGTAGTCGTGCGTCAGCGACACAGACCAGAAGAACGAGAAGAACAACTCGCGCTGCATGTGCGGCACCAGCTTGCGCATGTACTCGAGCAGCACGTCCGCTGTGCGCCGCCCGCCCATGCACAGGTGCACGTTGAGGTCCTTCTTCTGGGCGATCTGCTTCTCCATTTCCAGGACGACGGGACGCAGATAGTAGTCCGTCGGCGGGCGACGGAAGCCCTTGCGGCAGAAGTTGAAGAGGCCCAGGAAGGCGACGTCCTCGGCGAAGATGGTCTTGTAGCCGGCCTGCTTGTAGCGCTTCCAGATGAACGAGCAGCCGTCGTACGTGGGCTTGGCCAGCGGCGCCACGCACGACAGATTCAATTCCTGATCGTCGAGGCCGCTCAGCAGCGGCACCAGGTTGGGGAACGTGTTGTCGCCCACCTTGTTGTAGCCCCAGAACTCGACGTGCGAGAGATTGCGACGTATGTAGGAGGCAGTGCGTCGCATCTGGCGCTGGAAATTCAAATGCGAGACGCTATCGATGCCCAGCACCATGACCGAGAGGCGTTCCTGTGTCTCGTTTGCCTGCTTGTCGCGTCCCAGCGTCTTGGCGGGCTTGTCCACGGCAAAGAAGTGCAGATCCTTGTAGATCACTATGTCCTCGGGATAGGAGCACTCGACGAGCAGGAACTCCAGGTCTGTGGGCAGCTGCATCGTTGGAGCCAGCTCGAAAGGCACCGTCGGCTTGAAGTCGTTCTTCGTCTCCGAGACGCGCGTCAATTCCGCATAGCTGCAGCTGACGCCCGACAGATCGGAGATATTGTAGAGGCTCCACTGCTCGCTGGCATTCAGATTGAGCAGCAGCTGGCCGAGCACCTCGTCGCTGGTGCGGATCAGCGGCTTGCGGCACTGGAACGACTTCGGCTTGAACATGAACTGCGCTATGTTGTCGTCCAGCACCTCGAAGTAGGGCATCCGGCAGCCGGGCGTGTCGATGAAGTACGCCTGCGTGATGTTGTAGTCATCCTCGATGCGGGCAATGAAGTCCAGGCGATCGCGCAGCCGCAGCAGCTTCGTGCGCAGATTGTAGTCGACGAAGAGGTAGGAGAAGACGCACACGCAGAATATCACGATGACGATCTTCTTGAACTGTCCGCGGTTCTTCTTCATGTTGTAGTAGCGATAATAGTGCTGCAGATCCCGCTTGGTCATGTACTTCGGATCCAGCAGGTATTTGCTTCTGTAAAGACCAGAAGGCGATTCGATTGCGATCGATTAGTTAGAGAACTCTATTAAATTCAACTGGGTTTTTGCTTTCTAAGAAGTTGTTCTTGTTGACATGAAATTCTTAATGTGAAATTTGGAAGGCTTTCAACTAACTGAGTAATACGATAATCAAACTATAATATAATTTATTACAAAAAAAAAAAAAACACAACACAGCTTCCGCTTCCGCTTGCGGCTCGATAGAGTTCATTGTCTTTGGTTTGCCGTCTTTGTCTCAACAAGCCTTTTTCGTGCTGACGTATCATTAATTATGACAATGAACAACATCGTAGTGGACAACAGCAGCAACTACAACAAGGACAACAAGGGAACACTGGGAGCGCGCAGCACTCAGCCGTGCAGAGCTCGCACTTCGCTTCGGCAGGAGGAGGAGGCTCAGGCATACTTTTATGAGCACAAGGACGTGACGTTGTCAATGTTTTGCCTTATTTTTTTTCATTTTTTTTTTTTTTTTTGCAAATGGGCGGGGAGTCACCCAAAAGCCGCTGACTCATGCATATGCAACAAGCAGGGAAGTACGAGCATGCAATGCAAATTTATTGCTGAGCGTGCGGAAGAGGCAGGCTGGAAGTTGTGTATCTCTGCCTCTTACACTTCAAATTTATTGAGTTCAGCAGTCGAAACTGCAATTGGTTTAAAAGGATTCTCCACATATTTGAATTCAGCGGGCACTTTTTAAGAGCAGCCCAGAAGTATGCAACGAAATCTTTATTGCTCTAATAGCGCAATAAGTGTTTTTTAACGCTTAAAAATTAAATATAAATAAATTTTTTTAAATTGAGCTTTTTAAAGTATAAGTATAAGTATAGTACGAAGTTATGTTTTTTCATAAAAAATTAAATTACATTTATTTTATTGCAATTGACAGCGCACGCGTGTAGTTGCTGCTTTTAGCTTGCAGCCTGGAAATATGCAACGAAAATTGTTAAATGCATTGAAAGCGTTGCGCGCTTTTCTTGTGAATTATAATTAGCCTTAATGTAAGCAATGACAATTGTAGGTTAATGACAAACTAGCATAAACATTATTTTTGCCTAGTGTATTCGTACAACAATTGATACACTAGAGGAAAATAGTTTAAACTGGTTTATATCAGTCGATCCCTAGATGCATTTTAGCGCAGCCCTAGAAGTACGCTATGAAAATTGTGTTTGCCAACTTATCATACCAATCAGCATGGCACCTTGGGCTTCCGCTCAAATGGAAGCCTATTTCGGACGCCTTTATTTGTTTGTATTTCAATTTCTTAGAGCTGCAGCTTGCAAGTGCAAACACACACACACACACACAGACACACAGACAGATACTCAACTCAACTCAACGTGCAAATGGCATTCGACTTGGTCCTAAACGCAAACAAGCGGCTGCAGAAGTAACGCACACACACACACATACAGACACGCACACATAGAAATGTAGGGAGACTTTGTGTACTCACTCGTAGCTCATGTCGCCGTATTTTCGCTTATCCTTCGTGGTGTAGTAGGCACGCATTTTAGCACCTTTCGCTTTACTGTCAATCCCTTGGTTTATCTCAGCTTGCAAATCTCTGCGTGTTGCTGCGTGTCGCTGCGTGTTAGGTCCTTGACATTTTATTGTTTCATTGTGCTTCTCATTATTCCCCGGATTGCTTGTGTGTCCGCGTGTTTGTGCTACATTTTGTGGCAATTGCCTGTTTGTGCACTTTCAATGGAACATTTTCCACACAACTGGCTCTACCCCTGCGGCCCTCCACTCGGCTCGGCTCGCCTCGCCTCGGTTCGACTCGCCAGCGCTCGACACGAGTCCCTTGTGTCTAGGAATTTTTGGGTTACCTGCAGCAATCACTGCCGCCGCGGTCACCGTCGCCTTGGCTGCCTGCCCACCAAACACTGGATGCTGTATGCGGCCCATGGCAGCCCTTTGGACGCCAGCAAACGCTCGTGCTCTCTCATCGCTCTCAGCTCGCTGTGTGTTTTGACATTTGCCTGGGCTGGCAGCAGCGTCGGCTACTGCGCAGGACGCCACTTTGACAGCCGCCAGGGATGCTGTGTGCGTTAATACACTGCCAGAATTTCGGGGTGAGTTGAAAAATAGTATTCTAACGAAATATATTTTAAATTATTGAACAGCATATCAATTATTTTATTATTATTTTTTTTTTTATTTATTGCTATTATTTATTAAAATCGCTCAAATATTTTAAGACAATAGTGAGCTTTTAATCATAATTTAACTCATAGTTATTTTTCAGCATACAATTTTAAGCAAGTCTAATAAAAATAAAAAAAAATTTCCTTAACCTATAATATTATCTTATCTACTATAATAATGGCTTATCATACAATACAATTATGACTTCTGACTCTTTCAATAATTCCAGGCATAGGTGAACTTTTAGGTATAATTTTAACTTCATATGTCACATTTGTGATAATTCCTAAATATAAATTATATAATTTTTTTAATATATAATTAAGTTTGATTAACAGTTTAAAAAAGCTTTAATAACTTATTAACAACTGTAGTAAAAGAATATAATATGATAACAAAATTTAGGGCTTGTGAAAATTGTTAGGAAAATTCCAGTTAAAGTTGAACTTCTTTTGTTCTGTATGCTAATTTGTATCTTACCGATATATCTATTAATGTATTTTAATTTTTGGGAACTTTTTGGAAACTTGTGGTGAAAAACTCAAATTTATTAAACGTCGAACAAATATATATAAAATTAATTTAGTAAGTTTTTTCGCTTAATAAATAAATAAACAGAAAAAAGTAAGTTCTCAAACTATTTTGAAAATTACACCCTTTTTAAGTGAAGTCAAATTTTTATTGACAAAAAACTTATTTTTTAACAAACTTTAATGCTAAAATTTTTGGAACGTTCTCAAGATTATGCGCTCAGAATTCTGCAGGTCTCTATAAGATAATATATATTGATAATAATTTAATAAATATTAATGCCTTATATGCTTTTCAAATATTTAACTTATAGGGTATAAAAAGCAAGCCCCCCGTGGTCGGTCTAGGATATATATATGTATTTATATATATGTATACATTTATATTTTTTTATGTTTCTCTTGCTTTATGGCAGATTATTGTGTGGATTAATTACGATTTGCATGTTGCAAGTGCCACGCGTGGTGGGTTAATTACGCATCGTGTTCGAGATCGAATGGCGAATGGATTTGTGGGGTCAAGAAACGCACTCAAGCGGTTTTTATGGATGAACGAACTCGCTGGCAGGCAACCGCCTGCTGTGCACGGCAGAGAAAGAGAGTGAGAGAGAGAGAGGAAAAGGGATAATCTAAGCAAGTTAGTTGTAATCACAGAAACCAGCTTTGACTTACGCAAATCTTGCCTCAAGTTCGACTTAAGTGCGCATCACGCTTTCATTGCGAAGTATTTTTAAAATGGCGCGTGGGCCGTCTTAAGTGTCGGCCAAGCTGCGTGCAAGGACATGCAAATCCGGGGACACAGCAGAAGGAACTCACGCAGCGCGCTGCCCACCGCCTGCTCATTAGGACGAAAAAAGCGCAGCGCACAGAGATGAAAGCGGGCGGAGATCAATTGGCTGCAACAAGTATACGCAACGTGTGCCTGTATATGCCAGTGTGTGCGCGTGTGCGCGTGTGCGCGTGTGCCCGCGTGTGTGGGTGCATGTGTGTGTGAGTGTGTTAATAACATGGCTGCAGGCTGTCGTTGCTCAAACATGGATTTTTATGTTCGATAATTACAAGAACAACAAGAACTCGGCTCAGTAGCCGCCTCGAAGCGAGCGTAAATCATCGCCTGAAAAGAGCATTTCACTGTTGGCCTGACCCCTGACCCCCGCGGCCGCACCCACTGCCGCTGCGTACTTTGTGCGGCGCTCTCAAGCAGACGATTAACAAGCGTTTGTAATGTTTCATGTTACTGTAAAAAAAGAACGAGGAGCAGCAACAAAAAAAGCAAAATAATAATAATAATAATAAGTAACGATTGGAGCAGCAGAATCGCAGCATCCGCTATAAAAGCAGGCGGCGCATTAAGCGAACGCTTCAGTTGAAATTTCAAAGTCCGGCGGGAAAAGCGGAAAAGTGCACTATACCCGAAAGTGAAAGAGACTTTACGCCGACCTAGCCACAGATCGAGTGCAGCATGTTGCAACATTGCTGGGAGCAATCGCAATCGCAATCGCATCCGCAGCGGCAGCGCCGTCGCCGTCGTGTCCAGCTGCAGCTGGAGCGTAGCAGCCATCGCTATTTGCCGGCTCTGCTGATTGTGCTGCTCGTGCTGCTGCAGAACTTCGAGCTGCACACGTGCCGCCAGCTGATGCGCCGCAGCGACGGGGCAGATATCGATGGGCGTGGCCCGGAAGAGGACAAGCGGGGTGCTGCGGAGTTGGCCGTCAGTCAGCCCGAGGAGATTTTCAGTGCGCCCAACGATGCTGCCGACATGAGCTACGATGAGTATCCGGTGAGTGACACCATGTCAAGACCCCTCACTGCCTTCTTATTCTCCTCCTCCCTTCAGGGGTCTCCCGGGCACTGGTCAAACCCAAAACTCTCGTATCATTTTACACACGAAATTTGTAATTGTATATTTTGCATTTGATTGCTTGCCCTGCAGGTGTATTTGCTTCTCGCTGCTTTGATATCCCAAATGGGGCAGCCCAACGACCTCCCTGCCCTGCCCACTATCTGCTCTGCTGACGTCACATAATTTGATAGTCGCTCCGAGAAGGCGAAAGAAATGTCAGGCCAACAAATTTTGTCGTAGGCGTCCGGAAATTGTTTCCTTAAAATGCGTGGAAAGTTTGTCCAAGGTGAAAAATTCAACAGGGAGAAAATATGATATTGTAGAGCCTTCTCAAAGGAATGTTGTGTAATTAAAAAAAAAAATTTAGAAGTTTTGAGCTGCAAGTTAGCCATCGAATTTAAACTCAAAAGATTTTGGTGTTATCTACTGATCGATGAGGATCAGAGCAGATCGGCAGGTCGAAGAGATCGAGAAAATATTATATTATAGAGCCTTCTCAAAGGAATGTTGTGTAATTTAAAAAAAATTCTGAATTTCCAGTAAGTCATCGATAATAAACTCAAAGCTTTTTATGTTATCCACTAATCGATCAGTATCAGAGCAGATCGTCAGATAAGAGCACTAAATCAAACTGGATTCCGATTGAGGATTCTAGAAGGAAGTCATTTCATTATTATCATTATTTTTATTACTTTTATTATTTTTATTTTTATAATAATAATTACTATTATTATTGTTATTATCATTTTAATTATTATAACTATTATTATACAATTATTATTACTATTATTATTATTATTATCTTGAAGCCTTGTCCAAGACCAGGCAGAAAACACTTGAAAATTATAGGAGCTTCTTGAGAGTTTTTAAGAATTATTATTGGACGAGAAACTCGAAATATTTAAAAAAAAAATAAGTAGAAAATATCTATTAAATACTAATTAGAGACTAGTTAAATTAAATTGCTAAATAAGACTTGATTCTGATATGTTCTGACAGAAGAAATAACCTTTTTTAATTGAAAAGTTGTGAAAAAGTTGTATTCTTAATATTTATCAGACTCATTGAGTTCTATTTACTATGGTCAGTCAGATAAAACCGCTATATAAAACTTATCTAATGATCTAGAGGAAATGAAGGACCTATCTGACAGTCGGCTTGATAAGTCCGGAGTCCTATTTGCAAAAGATCTTTGCTAATGATGTCTCTAGACTTATACCATATTTTCTATTCTAAAATTGTCGCTTCCTTCACAGATGGTGGTGCCCAAGCGGGCTGCACTGTTGCTGGATCGCCTGATGGTTGCACTGCATCACGCGCTGGAAAACGAACGCGAGGGCCATCGCATTGGCGAGTTCTACGCGAACAAGAACCTAATGCAAGTCAGGCCCACGGAGTACAAAGTCGCAAACGAACAGGCGCAGGCGACAGAAGAAGGTAAGCATCGAGCAGAGTAAACATCTGATTACCATATACGATATACAAATTTTATTGGCAGGCAGCAATGCGCCGTCGAGTAGCCACAGCTTTCACATGTACAGCGACGATGATCCCGGCGTCATGATGGACTACGATTTCAAAGATCTCAATCAAATAAATCGCGCGACTGGCGAAACAGTAAGTTGGATATTGAAACCTAAATTTGCACTTTAAGAACCACAATTAGCATGGAGAAATGTGTGAGAAAATTTCAGTTAATGGCAAAGAGCTTTCAGAGAAGAGCCGGCGGCGTTGGCGTTGGCGCGGCCGTTGGTACTGCTGCTGCGGCGGGCATGGATGGTGGTGGTGGTGGTGCGGCGGCTGCAGCTGGAGTTGGAGCTGTTGGTGGAAGGCGCATTCAGCACGGGTCGAATGGCGGTGGTCGCATGTATTGGCGCTGTTATTTCAATGCTGTCAGCTGTTTCTAAGGACTACAAAAGATACTCCAAATTCACTCCAAAACTACTCCTAAATTACTCCGAAATTACTCCGAAAATGCTCAGAAATACTCTGAAAAGCTCCGAAAACACTCCGAAAGACTCCGAAAACTGCATAAACTTCAGACCACAGCAAACTATGAAGACTCGCTGCCATAATACACCATACCATACAGCATTAAGAACTTCCTGGATTGTCTTCAGCCTCTACCTTACGTTTCCTTGGCCTGCTAAGAAAGCTGTTCGTGTTATTAACTGAAGTCATCTATAAACATGTAAACTGTAAACTGTAAACCCTAAACGATTTGTCATTGTTGTAAATGTAGCTGCAACTCGAACTTTAACTATAGCTGTATCTATTAGCGGCATCGTATCTTAGCCCAACTTGAGTCGTTCTGTGTATATCGTTGCGGCTGTATGCACTGCGTAATAAATAAACTGGAAATCGACTTTTAGAGCTGCTTTCTCGTTCAGTAACATAAATATTGATGTATATATATTTATAATTTCTGTATACTATAAATAATTTCCATAAATGAACCCGGATTTGTTGCTGTTGTGTGGGTGTCGCAATAGTTCGTCGCTAATTCGCACTGCCTTCTGATGATTGGCAGCCCATAAAACCCTATTCACACGCACACACACTCACACATATATAACATATATCTAAATCATCCATTGTGCTTTAGTTAACACGTGCATGCCGCTCTTTTTCTGGCCATATCTCTCGCTGCCTTATCTGGTAGTCAGTACATCGTTTTGCACCCGGTTGAGATTGCTGCGAAACGGAAGTACTACTTAAATGAACTTAGCTGAAGTAAAGTAATTTATAGCTCAGTTAATACATAGCTCTATATTTGAATGAATATGAATGAGCTCATGCTGATATTCAATTTCTATTTTTCTATTTTTTCATACTATGAAAATAAAATATTTATTTGACATTCCTCAATCTTCGTTTCTCAATCATGAGAGCAGAAGCACGAGAATGATTTGAACTTAGGGTTAAACATCGTTTCCAGCAGAATGCTAAGAAGGTATACCATCTGATCTTTAGGAAGAGGAGGAGTAATAAGAAATACGTCTGCACTACACTACGCTTTAAAGTCAACTGAAGAAACTGCTTGGCTGACGGCTTTATTCAAAGTCTTTCAATCGGGAACGCATATTCCGTAACTACGTGAGCGCACTAGCTGAGCTGTCGAGAGGCTCTTTCTCTTTCAATCGTGTGCACAGCACAACGAGATTTTCTTCTTATTTCAATCGCAAGAGCAGTAAAACAAATTGGTCTCCATGAGAGCAAAAGCACGAGCTGATCTTCCGGTTTCAGTCGACTTCTCTTCCTCTTTCAATCATGAGCGTGTCGTCCGCAAATGTGCGAGCGCAGTGTCGAAGCTGTTCTTCTTCTTTCAATCGTGAGAGCAGGCTCACTAGTTGTTCGCTCAATTGTGAAAGCAGAAACAGATGCTGTTCTTCTTTCAATCGTGAGAGCAGTTAAACAGAACTTTACTTCTTCTTTCAATCTCACGTTATAGAGAATTGGTCTTCGTCTATCAATCATGAGAGCAAAAGCACGAGCTGCTCCTCTTTCAAACGAGAGCGCATCTTCCAAAAATTTGCGAGCGCAGAGTCAAAGCTGTTCTTCTTCTTTCAATCGCAAGAAAATGAAAACAGAATTTTTCTTCTTCCATCAATCGTGACAGTATTAAAACAGAATTATTATATTATTATTATTAGAATTATTATACCACTCCACTTTTTCAACTTATTTAAAAAATGCTTTAATTATTTTTATACATTTCTGAAATGTCTTTAAAATTGCAAATTTTTCTCTTATCTTATGAATGCAAAAGCTGCACTTCAGAAGTTCAGAGAACTTTGAACAACCTTTGTCTGAGGAAGGCGTTGGAATATAGATATAGATATATGATACTTGTATATGTATGCAAGGTGCAGGCGCTGCACTGTCCACTCTTAGCCCGATCGCTTTGCGTGTGCAGCGCACGTAGTTGACTTTATGGCCAAGTTGAATTGCCTGTTGCTGCGTTGCAGGTGGCAAGTTTTATTGGCCAATCTGCCAGATTAATGATGTTGCCTGGCATTTATGCCAAATTTATGGGCGCCGCAATGGCTAATTGATGTGCGCCGAGGAAGAGAGAGATAGCGAGGGAGAGAGAGAGAGAGAGTGGGAGCTCGAAAATATGAATAATCAGTTCAGTCTGGCCACAAAATCATAAATCAAAGTTTTAGCCCAATGACGTCATGGTTGCGGGCCGACGCCTGAGAGCAGGCAACAAGTTTAGCTAATCAACAGGTGACCAGTTTTCACCACACACAAAAACTCGGGCCAGCTATCGTGCTGTGCGTGTGACTGGTCGTGTGCGTGTGGTGAATAGTCAAGCTCTTAAGCCGCACGTTGTTCATACGCAGCGTTGGCAACGACGCACAACAACGAGAACGAGAGCGGGAAAGGGAACGGGAATGGGAACGGGAACGGGAACGAGAACAAGTGTTGCAGCAGCGCGGCGGCAGCAAATGCTCCTAAGCCAAGTTAACGCTTCCTGTGGCAGCCCCCAAATCAGCACCCCTGCCTCGCCGGGTCCCTCGACTGTGAGCTTCCTGCTGCCGTCGCTGTTGCCGTCGCCGTCGCCGTCGCCGTCGCTGCCGCTGTCGTCGTCGTCGTCATCGTTCGCCTCGTCGTCCGTCTGTACGCTCCTATTTTGTATATAAAGCCGAGCGTTGTGCATAGCCAACATCGAGTTAACAATTTCACTTCTTGGCGTTCACATCGGCCCACAGCAAGCAACAGGCAACAGGCAACTGGACGATCCCGCTGGAGCACAGTTCGCAAACAGTTTGAAGGCATTTCCAATAGGCATTTTATCGCCTGTTTGCAGTTCATAAATTACGTAATTACGCGCAATTAATAAATCGCTCGAGCACTTAACACCAAATTTGTGCCCCACACTCGCCTGCTCGAGTGTCTCCTTGTGTCTCCGCGGCTTCCTCTGCAATAAAAGCGGTGAGTACTTAATTTCTTTTTATTGTTTTTATTGCTGTTTTATGGTCGCTGAATTTGACTTTGGCGTTTTTGTTAGCCGAATCTCGAAACTAATTGATTGATTGAATTTTGCTGGAGTGTGTGTGTGTGTGAATGTTTCGTGAGCTTGCAGTTCTCTCCTGGACATTCAAAATAACATATATTTACATTTTAAATTTGCAAACCCAGTTTTTAGCTTTACAAAAGTAATAGAGAAATTTTATTTGAAATCATAGTTTAGTAATCTTCATAATTTATGAAAATATTTGTTTATATTTTTAAAATTAGAACATAAAATTTTAAAAATTTAGAAACAATATAAAATTTAAAAAAAATGGTGTTTTAGATATGGTTTAAAAAATAAATAAAAGAAACCAGGCGAAGAATTTCAAAAGCTCTACCTAAAATTTACTGATTGTTAAAAGATTTAAATTAATTGTAGACAGCAATAATAAATTGTATTTAGTTTGATTTTCAATTAAAACATAGTTTTTGGAATATTGTCTATTTTAATGACATCTTACTAATATAAACTAATATAAATTTCAAAATTTACGTACTTTTTTGTTGTGATAGAGATTAAAGATTAAAAGTTTAATTTCGAATATGAATGACAAAATTATATGTAGACGCAGCAGTTTTGTCAACACAAATTAAATCCCGGCTACAAGACGTAAACCGTATTTCGCTTCAGACATTCTAAATTATGAATTTGCAAAGTGCTTAAAAATTTAGAGTTTCCATTTGTCAAAGATGCCTGCAAATGTGCTTCAATTTGTCTGCTGGGATCGCAATTCCTTATGCTTTATTCCATGAGTTCAACTCGTTAGTTCCATCTTTGAAATAGATTGACATAAGTTTTCACGACGCGTGGGAAAATTCATTTAGGAAGCCTGCGACTGCTTGACGAATCTCATCAAATGAATCATCTGCATTTTTTGTGCTTTCCCATGCTTTACTTTCGCTCCACCTGAAATTGAAACATATGCGCGGGGAAAGCAGTGGGAAAAACTCCTTTCGGGGCTACCCTGTGCTCCTACTCCAGCACTCTCTACAGGGAACTTCCGTTCATGGGAGCAAGTAGCGTGGGCCGCGCTACATTGAAAATTATGTGAATTATTTATGATGTGTAAAAGAAAAGTTCGCATCATTTGTTGTGCGTCTGCAGCGCATGCAAATGCCAAAGAGAACTCAATGTATTTTTCTTTCAGGTAAAGCGTGTGCCCAGGTCTCATTTCAATCTCTATAGTTGGCCTTTGTTTCTCATTGATATTCAGACTCATTTATAAGTAATGCCTGCTACTAGATGAGGCTGATTTTTATTTTTGCTTCTCGTGGCAGTAGCCGCAATCCAATTGCATTTAAAATTAATAAGATGTGGGCAAGGAGCGACTTAAAGGTGGAAAACGGAGAAAATTTGAACTGAAAAAATTGTTTTTATAGAAATATTAGTAGAAAAAAAAACATAAATCTTAAAAACTTTAAAAATTGTTAAGCAGCTGAAGGCATATTTGTTTTTTTACAATTCTGATTAAAATGTTTTTTTTTTTTTAATTATTATTTTTCTTTATTTTATGTATGTATATACCTATAATAATGTTTAATAAGAAGACCTTTTTTTTGAACAATTGTCATTATTATTTTATATTTTAATTATTTGATGTCATTTCTCCACTGTCACAAGATAGAAATTAGACGAACCCATAGAATGGAGAGAATATTCGATTTATGCATAATTAATTATAACACACATAATCTCCCGCTCTCTGCTGCTGTTTGAAATTCGATATACTGCCTCTGCCCGCACACCGAAAATCCCATTTTAGTCACAAAACGACAACAATTTGGCAAACTCTCGGGCTTAATTGATTGTCGCCTTCTTCCTTATACCACTTTGATGTCACCTGCTGGTATCGATGCATTCTATCCGAAAGCCGCAGAAACCGCAAGCAGTGCGGTAATCCGATAGCACTTCAGTTGTTCGTGGGCACTGCAGGGTTTGCCAGTGCTATTGCTATTGCCCTACGCCACTCGCAACTCCGCCTTGAAAATTAGACAAGAGTCGCAAAATATTAACTTACAACGGTGGAAATTCCTTAAATTTCCCGACGCGACGCGCCTGATGGCAGAAAACATGTCGCTCGTCGCCTGTCAAGAATATCAAAAATCGTATCAAGTGACCGACAGTGTAGGCAGTCTATAAATCACGGCTCCAGCTAAAGCGCCCTTCCCCACGCCACGCATATTTGGCTAATTCTCAAAGTCGCATGAAAACTGCTAAAAGCGAACACTGGCTAAGCTGATTGTTGTCAGGAGCGACGCGTTAGCTCTGTGCATAGACAAAGGCAAAGGGGGAGGGCTAAAGGCAGCAGCCGTCAAAATGGCGTGTGAGCACTGCATACACTGCAATTTTTGCTTGTGCCGCTCTGCAGCTCTGTTCGCTCCCTCTCGCTCTCCCCTTCTCTTTCTTTCACTACTGCTGTCCCTGTCTGCCTCTGTCCTCTTCATATTAAGTTTCCAATTAACATTCGAGCATTATTTATCAGGCGCTATAAAAGTGTCCTGATTATGTTGGCTTCTTCACTCTGCCTCCACTCCCCTCCCCTCATCTGGGATCTTTCGACTACCGTACTCTGTTTGCCCGAGGCTCTTAGCCGCCGGCCTTGCCCCCCCCCCCCCACACTGTGCTGCATGTTATTAGTTTTATTTATTGCAGCGCCCGCAACTATTGGCCATTTTTTGCTGGCTTCTGGCCTAATCTAGCTATGAAACGTTTTATGGGCTCGACATTTGTCGAGCCATCGTCGGCTTTTATGACTTATATGTCATTATAATTATCTAGTGGGGCCGCAGCAGGTAAAAGCTGCCGACAGCAGGCAGGCAGGCGGGCGGGTCGCCGCGACACTTTTAGTGCTTTGCACTTCGCTTGCATTTTTATGACAGATCTATATGGCTATATCTATTGCCGGCTACTATCTGCTTGTATCAGTGATAAACGGGCTTTGCACTGGCTAAAGTAGCTTTTCGTGTACATTTTGCGGCAAACAAAGTGTGATTTATGCCAAGGTGAAGCACATTTCTAGTGCGCTGAAAAGTATGCTATGAAAATTTGAAATGAAATAAATTGCTCTAAAGAACGTGTAACTTCTTTATGGCTAAACAAATATTAATAAAATTGTGAGCAGAATTTTTGCTAGTTTGCTGTCATGAGGAAATTCCGCGCAGTTTTCTTTTATTTGATTTTCCATTTTTTTTTTTAATGAACTTCCCGTAGCATCAAGGTCAAAGTCAGCTCAAGGCGAGTCATCGCGGTCTTGGCCTCTGTTTGCTCATCTTTGCTTTTATATCTACAAATTACGCTAAACAGCTTATGGCTGCAAGCTTATCCGCACTTTCCTCACCTTCCCTCTGCCCTGAGGGAATGCCACGCCAATTTCTTCCAGCTGCAACGGGGATCATGATGCATCAGGCAGCTGAATATATATGTTTGCCTATATAAAATATGCAAAGCCATAAAATCATAGATAAGTTCCGCTCGTGTCTGCTGCTGCTGCTGCAACTGCCCCAACGTGTGGCAGGCGCTACGTTTTATGAGCTGCAGTTGCTGCTGAAGTCATTTACATTTACTGCTTGCGTCATTGAGTTTTGGTTTCGAATTTGCCACAGTTCCAGTGCCTGCCTGCCTGCCTGCTGCCCCCAAACCTGTTGCACGCAGCAAGCTGATGACTTGTTGAGCGTCTCCTCAGGCGATTTATGAGCTGTTGCTCACGAAATCATGCCTAGATCAGGCGTGCCACGCCCACATGATGTCATTCCGCCTGCGCCTGTGTGCGTAATTAGACAGTTTTGGGGGCATGGGCGGCACTTAAATCAGAACCTGCAAATTGGCATTCATCCACACATGCCCGTATCTATTTGCCTATGCTTAATAGTCCGGCTCTGAGTCCCGTCGAGCTCAGCCGAGTGCTGTGCAGTTCTATACCGTGCTACAGACCCTCTTGGGTGCTGCTCGAGCACTCGGAAATCGCCTACACTAATTAACAAGCTCACACTATGGCTATTGCCTACGCTCTCTCGCTCTACTCCGCATTTAATTCCTACTCTATGCCTCGCTATCCACCCTCGACTGCTCCATACCTCCATTTTTCTTGCTGTCCCTGCTTTGAACTATTTTCTGGCCAAATTGCTTGCATAATAAATGTGCGAGCTCAACTTTTCGTTGCACTCAACTTTGATGTTTTATTGGTATTTCGCAACTTGGTTTAATCTCTTGATTAAAATATTAAATTATTTACCGAATTTGCCGACAGTTTGTTTTCAGCTTAATGCTTGTGTGCATATTGGAGTCCATTAATGATAACATTAGTAATGACGAGTCTGAGATACCCTTTAGTTGATTTTTTACTTTCTTAGTTGAACTCATAAAAATTAATTTAATTAAGATTTTGATCACATTTGCATTTGTTATGCGAGAGTACAGAATTTTTGAGTATTATTAATAGTGTGTCATATTTCTTTTCTAAAACAACATACAGTAGCCATAAGATATGCACATGCTGATAAACGGCTTTAAGTCTGTTTGCAGTGAGCATAGCGTATTGAAGAGCTTCCCTGGGTTGTTCCAGTTTTCGCTTTCGCTAATGATACACAATATCTAAGCTTATGATTTTGGGAAATGCATAAAGGCTCCGATTTTGTCAGATTGGCAGTTTTGGCTTTATATGCGAATTCAAATTGAAATGTAGACGAAAGCAAAATTCGGAACGCGCTTGGAAATGCAACTACCCCCCCCCCCCCCCAACTTGATCCCTGGGAATGCAATTTTTCACTCAAGAAATCTTGATGCATATATAGTATAGTATTTCCCGCTGGTCCAATTGTTTGTGGTATTGCAACAGTTCCGAAATGTCGCCAGCGAGTAAAGTTCGACGCGTTCTGTACACGCTCTTCGCGAACTTTGCGATATGTATCGGTGCGACTAGCTATCGCTACGACTTCAAACGGCGACGCTACAGGCAGACCAAATGGACGCAACTGATCGCCGGCGTGGCCAATCTGATCTCAATTGGTTTCTTAGCGACAAACCTGCACGCTGTTTGGCAGCAGGTGATCAAATTGAACATGGTGCCGGATCTGACCATACACCTAGATACCTCACTCCATGACGTTATCTGCCTACTGCGTATTCTGCAGCGTTTCTCCATGGAACGCGCCACATGCTCGTTTGCCCGTGACCTGCGACGCCTGCAGCGCATGTATCGCTTCAACGGAGGCGGCACTGACACGGTCGCCGAGCGGCGATTGGAGCGCATTTTTCTGCTGAAGAACTGCTTCATGTGGGCACTTCTCTGCTGCCTATTGGGCTTTTTTCTGGTCTACTATAAGATACTCGGTATGCCGGTGACGCATTGGTTCTTCAATTACGTGCTGGTCGTCGTCTATGCCTTGGCCGTGCTGGGGCAGGATGCGACCATACAACTGCATTTCTTGTGCACTTGGCGCATCTGTCGGTCCTTCTTGCGCCTCGATGCACGCATCGCGCAGCTGCTGCTGCTGCGCAGCTCTGACGCAGCAGCGCTGCTGGAGCTGCAGCAGTTGCGCAGACAGCACTGGCAGCTCTCGTGGCTCTGGCAGCGCCTCAACCACGCCTACAGTTTCGTGCTGATCACCTCACGCCTCTCACTGATCATGACGGCCGCCACGTTGGGCTACTACATTAGCGCCTTTGCCAGCCTGCAGGCGATGACCATCGGTCTCTACGCTCTCATTGCTCTGGATTGCTATATGCTCGATCTGACCTATGATCTCACTGTGACTGCATATGGCGAGCCGTCCGGGTCACTGCGGCAACACAATGAGCTTGTGCACGGGCACGAGCTTCTTGACAGAGGGGTAACTTCTGGCATGCGTCGAAGCACTCACCTTCTCATCGGCAATTTCTTTCAGTGTGAGCTGTTCGCGCTGCAGATCGCCTGCTTTCCGCTTGAGATCAAACCCTACGGCCTCTTCGTGAGCGGCAGAGCGATTTGGTTGAGCAACACCACCTCCATTTTCAGCTGGATTGTATTGCTGTAGGGCTGCTGCAGTACCGCATGGTGTCGCTGGAGAGGAGGAACTACAGTCCTTTATCTAGACTTTATATTTACTTATATACCTTTTTTTCTAACATAAACCTTGTAGTAGGCAGCCTTTCTGTTGATGCGAGATCTGCCCTCTTTGCATGAAATCTAGATATCTGTGAGGCTTAGCTTCAGATTTAAATCTCTACTTATTATATTGATAAACTAATCTCGATCTCTATCAACATTTTATGAGAAACTTAATGGTAGCTGCAGTCATAGAAGTTGGCAATAACTTCGTCTTTTATCTCTAAATATGTCTGGATCCCCGCTTGTATCAGAAGTAGAGTCATCAAATTTGGTATATAGATACAAAAATAATTTGAAAGCTTTATGTCTAAATGCAGCTAAAATAATTCCCACAAATTTAAGAAATATTGGTATATCGATACCAATATATTACAGCAACTTAGGGTTTTGGCCAAGCATTAAATATTCTCTTAGACTCCATAAACAATGGACTTGTATGAGAGGCAGACTCATCAAATTTGCTATATAGGTAAACAAATAATATACAAACCTAATATTAAGTTCAAGTATTGTTTATTATCTCGAATTTAAAAATTAATCGACTTTAATGTAGCACAGAAACATCAAATTGGGTATATAGATATATAAATAATGTACAAACTTAATGTTTTCATCGAGCTTTAATTACGCTCTCCCAATCCGAAAATAATCGACTACAACTTTCAATTTCGATTGCCTAATGGTCCCTCTAAACGTTGTTTAATTTTGGCTGCAGCACTGCCTTTGAGTTACTCATTGCAGCACTCAGAGATCGCAGTTTGCCATATGTTGCACAGCTGTTGCAAAAAGTTCTTGCACAATTGCTGAATGTGTAATCGGCGACAAAGGCATGGGCTGAATGCCACCCCAAGGCCTTTTGTCTGCCGGCGGGGAATGGAATCTTGAATCACGTTCACGGCAAATTCAATTTAAGTTCGTCATTGTTGTTGCAACACGTTGCACAATGCAGGTGGCAGGCATCAGGATGCAGGTTGCCGCACTTGACCGATTGCCGCTTGCAGCATTGTGCCTCCTTTTAATGGGAATTTCAAGTTCATATCCGTTTTTAATTGCGGAAATGCAACGTACGAACAGACACACACACACACACGTACATACACAAGCAGCCAGGTCACGTTTGTGGGCAACAAGTGTTTGCGCCCGATGCTCCACGCCCACTCGCCCATATCTCGTAATGTCCTTGCGTCCAGGCAGATTGCCCAAAGCTGCTTAGCTGTGCTTCCAGGCAAAAAACTGCGTGTCCTTTAATTAAAATTATTCCCAGTGAGGGCAACTACCTAAGGGACTCGTAAGGGAATTAGTCGTAGAGCTTAGGGTATTATTTTCAGAAGCAGCATTGTTTTTGTAAAAGCACTGCTAACAATCTACATATAATCTTTAATTATTTGGTATAAGTACTCAACTTATAGTCTATAACTAAATCAAGGCAACTTTGCTTGTAATTCCAGCTCCCAAACTAATTCAACATGATGAAGATTGTGCAAATTCTGTTGTGCTACGGCCTGCTATTGGCCATGTGCTTCGCCCTGAACGAGGCACGCCCCTCCGCAAGCGATTCAGCTGTTGTAAGTATAGACTGTGTTTATCCTAGATTGAGCTACAGGTGCAGATATAGACTAAACTCAGCTATTGACAGAGCTACTATACATGCTGAGCTAAAGACAAAGCTGTAGACGGAGCTAAAGTCAGAGCTGATGGTGGAACTATATTCTAAGTTATGGACTGAGCTATATAGCGTGCTATGATATGCTATAGGAAAAGATATACACCGAGGTATACACTGATCTATAGCCTAAGCTATAGATGGAGCTGTAGTTTTAACTTTAGACTGATCTATGGACCAAACTATAGCCGAAGATGCAAACTAAATTGAGCCTGCGTATGACCCAAGGACTCTGCTGAATTATATACTATAAAGTATATACTGAACTATAAACTATAAACTGTCGACAAAGTTATTGGATGATCTTAAGACTGAATCACAGCTATGTATTCAGTTGTAGACCGAGCTATAGAGTGAGTTACAAGCTGACAGGCAAACTGAATATTAAGACATAGGTAAAGCTGTCAACTGAAATTAAGGACTGAGCTTAAGAAGGAATCATAGTATAGACTGACTTATAACCAAACTAAATATTTAGCTATAAATTACGTTGTGGTCTGAACTATAAACTGAACTGACTGAACTCTGAACTGCACTAACCCCAACTGAAACCGCTTTCTCTTCAGGATGCCGATGCGCTGGACACAACCGATGCCGAAGAGGCGCGCGGTGCTTTCGCCGGCTACGAGATGCCCGCTCAGGCGATTTATCCCAACATTCCCATGGATCGCTTGCAGATGCTCTTCGCACAGTACAGGCCCACGTAAGTCTGAGCTGATTATGGCATAATTGATAGAATATATTTTTGCATATGGCTCTACAGTTACAGCGCCTATCTACGCTCGCCCACCTATGGCAACATGAACGAGTTGTACCGCCTGCCCGAGAGCAAGCGTCAGGTGCGGTACAGACAGTGCTACTTCAATCCCATCTCCTGCTTCAGGAAGTAAATTCACACTTAACCGGCAGCAGCAGCACCACAACAGCAACAACATCAGGAAGATTATAATACACGAACAGCCCTCGATAAATTAACATTTCAAACAACATCTCTAGCATGGTATCGCATCATAGAACAAAGTAGCCTAAATCAAATGCAAATATTTAGTGCAATTAACTAAGGTTAAGACTCACAACTATATAGATGTCTATTAACAAAAAATGCTTCATTGTAGTTACACCAAAAAAATCGCAAATCGCAAAAACGAAAGCAAATATCGCACATAATAAAACGAAAATTTCAATTGAAAAAAAAACTTTTTTTTTTCGATTTTTGCACATATTTTTTCAGTTTTTCAATTTGAATTTAATTTATTTCGAGCTAATATGGTGTGGTAAAATAATATACAGTATACAGAATTTACTTATAAACTATCGATGTACTTATCAATTATATATACTTGTTACTTCTGCAGTTAAATCACATTTCCTTTTGTAAATTTAATGTTTCAGCTATTGTATTATACAGCTAATGAAACCGAAAGGACACGCGAATAGAGTCACACATACATATAAATGCTATCCATGTAAAATAATTGGAAATATCAATAAAGTTATATATATATATATGTTATATATATTTAAAATAAAAGCACGCAATGTTTAAAAACAGCTCCAAGTGATTTCAAATGTGTTTTCAGAGTTGCGGACGATCACGGCGGGTGGCAACTCTGAGAGTTGAGAATGCTTAGAGGGAAGTTGGATTTCTTAAATAGAACTTATGCCGTAGTTGCTCAAGTAGAGCCTAAAACTAGTCTTTGACAGACTAAAAAGTTGAGACTGGTCTCTGCTGGGGTGACAACTCTGTTTGTTGAATAATACTGTTAAACTTACTCAAGAAGTTGAATATTCTAAGAAAGTTGTTGATTAATTTATATATAAAAATTCATGTTAAGCCGATTTTTTTTGGAAATGATTCACAGTGGTTATCTGCTCGGTTTGAAAAGTTGAGTTTTCTGTGGGAAAAATAAAGTAAATTTAGTTAGATTTGATACTAGGCAATACTGGCAATATTGGTTTGAAACTTACACTACTAAAAAAATATTATAATAAAATATATAAAAGTTTTCATTGGTTCATGTGGATTTCTGCAGTTTTTGAGAATGATTCACAGTTGATTTATGATTGGGGATTGACTTCAGAGGTATCAATTGTTAAGTAGAGTGCACTGCAGAAAAGCAAAGTAAATTAAATAAAACTCGAGATTTTTATAATTATACAAACAGCTGATCTTACCTTTGATAATCTCCAACAAATTTTGATGATCCTCTTTCTCTCTCCCCTCGCTCTCTCTCTTTAGACATTCAATCGCCTAGGCTGTAGCTGCTTGCCGCCAGGCTGCTGCATCTGCAAGACCAGGCGATCGGGCGTGGAGATCTTATAGTCTCCAGTGCGGCGATAACGTTCCTCGATCTTCACCGACGTGGCCATCACAAAGACGGAGAAGACCAGGGCGATTAAGTAGCGTACGACTAACATTTTGGCAAGATCTCAGCGCGTCGACTGCGTGACAGTTTCGAGTGGGTTTTCGTTTTTATAGCACCCGCGGCAGGTAGCGGAAAATGGCGTGGAAAAGGGAGAAGGAAAGACAAGAGCGTAGAATCGCGCGGGTTTTCGAATTTTCTCGGATTTCTGCAGTGTCCGTCAATAAAACTAGCGCTAATCCACATGGCAATTTCCACTTCCTGCGCCGTCGCGACGGCTCTGGCTCGCGCGATTAGGCAGTCAAGTTGCAAGTCCAATAATTGCGAGCATCATCAGTTACTGCTTTGCCTGCTTGCAACTGCTGCCTGCAACATCAGTGCAGTTCCAGGAAAGGTGACGCCCGCTCGCCCGTGCCGCTTTATGATACCTGGCGAAGTCGCGGTCCGCGCGTTTCACCATTAGACATTTTAATTGTTAATTTTGCAAAAATTTAAATAATGGATGCGCTGCAGGCGCGCAGTCGAGCGCTACCTGCATTTATTATCATTTGCTGCTGCCGTCGCTGCCGTCGCTGCAGCCCCTGCCACGCCCTGCCCTGGACGGGCAGCTCAAGTGCCATCAACGTAAAAACAAGTGGCAACAATTTTCTATAAATTGCATTTGTGCAAAATTAAGTTCAATCTTGGCAAGCGGCAGGCAGCAGGCGGCGCATGCGGCATGTGGCAAGCAGCAGGCAGCGAGCAGCAAGTGGCAAGTCCGAGTCTGACTCCAAGTCCAGTTCATTGCAGTGCAGTGCAGTGCAGTTCACTACGCTCGGCCGGTAGCAGCATCCGCTGCGCCGTCGCGCTGCTGGAGTAGCCAAACTCCATTAACTTTGCAATTGGCCACCATAACTTTTAGCCGGGCCGTCGCTCGTTTGCCTGGTCACCTACAGCGTGCGGCAGCAGCAGGGGGGGAGGGCAGAGCCAAGAGAGCGGCAAGAGGCACCCATCGTTTGTTAGTTTTTGCGCCAGATCGTTTATAATAATTCGTATGCGAGTCATGTCATGGCCCCTAAAGTGTATCTGCGACTGCGCAGCCGGCGTCGTCGTCGTCGTCGCAAACACGACGCGCGTATCTGTATCTACGAGTTTGTTGTTCGCCTGCTCGACGGGCCGTAGCTTGGCCTGTCCCCCTTGCTGGCCTCACACTCTGCCCCTCTCTCTCTCTCTTTCCTTCTCTGATGTGGTCAACTATGCAGCCGCCTGATCTTGCTTTGGGTCGCCAGCGTTCGATTTCTGCTGCTGCTGCTGCTTCTCCTCCTGCTGCTTTATCTCTGCTGCTGCGCTCGCTTGCCTTCTATTCTATTGGCAAAAGGAAGTTAGAAAATGCTCTGAATTCATGTGGGCTCCGGCGCTGGCATTCGGCTGCAGCTGATTGCAGATCGCGCGGCGTGGCATGCCGCATGCGGATGTCTTGGGCTGCAGTCGTCTCAGTCTCTACTTAGTTGCAGCAACTAAGCTAAACTGGAATTAGCGTGGCCCGATAGATCTGTGAGCTGCTGCTGCTGTTGCTGTTGGGGCTATATTAAAGGATCGAGCTGCTCGTAATGAGCGCCAAGTTGCAAGTTCTGCGCTTTATTGAGTTATCGGCGACGACTTTGACGGAATATGATGGGGTGCAGTGCGAGTGCAGTGATCGCTCGATAGGGCAGATGCAAGATTGTGAGGCAGAAGAAATACTTTAGAGTTCTATATATATTTTATCATATTATATTTTATAAATTATAGTATATTATATTTTTCATTATTTTAAAGAAGTTGCGTTGACATTTGGAACTTTTGTTTTTATTTAAAAAGATCTTACAAATGTTTAAGAATATATATAGGTATATACCGGATGTATGACTTGAACATAGGCAATTTTGTTTGTTTGCATGGTATTTAAAAAAATTGTCAGAAAGGTAGGCAAAATGAGAACAAGGCAGTGGATAATATATTAAACAAATTTAGTTTAGTCTTCTTTTAAAAATTATCATATGATTTAACGATAAAAAAAGTTTAATTTTATACCGGTACAACTGGTACATTATATCAATTAAAAGTTCGTAACGAATTTCTACTGCAAAGGAATATTTAAATTAAATTTAGATTATTTTTTATAAAATGCATTTATTTTTGAACTTAGTATTTCTAGTATTTTAGGTGTGTAAAAGGTATTATCGTAAATTGAAATATAATTATTTTAGGTTTCTAAAATATATTCAAATACTTTCTAGACTACTAAGGAATATTTATATGAGCTGTTAATTATTTAAAGCCCCTTTATTTCTCGATCTCGGTAGATAAAATTTATAAATTAAAATATTGTAGAATTAAAATATTATATAAGGTTAGTATAGAAGGTAGAAAAGGTAGTTATATTTTAATAAGATATCAAATTAACTCGTAGCAATCGCTTGCTTTTTATCTCGATATTTCTCACAAAACAAATTTATTATATTATTTTTTTTAAATAAAATACATGAAGCTTAAATATATTTAGCTTATGTCCTACCAACCTTTTACTAACTCGATCTCACTGCCCAAGGTACATATGGCAAGATCATTAAATATATTATCAAAAAATATGAAGCTTTATCATAACTCTTTTCGCGCTTTCCCCGACCATGAGCTCCATTGATCTGCCAGATAAATTTCCCCAAATTGCTTCCTTCCTTTCGATTGTCTCAGCTTTCAGCCTTACCGCGGGCAAATCAAATATTGCGAGTAATCGAAAACTTGACACGGCGGTGTTGTTGTTGTTTTCTCGGTTGCATTTCGGGTTGCAGGTTCAGCGACTGTCGAGGCGACTGGCGGCCAATTGCCCACGAGTTGCCACAAAAGGGCAATCGACGAGGTTGCAGCAGCAGCAGCAGCACCAGCAGCAAATATGAAATTCCAACGACTGCGGGACACTTGAGGTGGTCAAGGCGGGGCCAGCTAAGGCGACCGGCTAACCGGTAGTTGTTAATGCTGTTGTTGTTGCTGCTGCTGGAGTTGCTGCTGCTGCTGCTGCTGCTGCTGCAGTTGTTGTTGCTAGAAGTTGGTGGCTCGAGACTTTGGCGGCGTCGTCTTCGCGGTCGTCGTCACCATGTCGTCGCTCTGGACATCGCTGTTGCAATGTTGCTCTTATTTCAGAACATGAACAACAGCAGCAGCAGCAGCAGCAAAAGCAGCAGCAACAACAGCAGCAGCAGCAGCAACTCGCATCGTTTGTATGGGTTGCTGGAATGCCTTAATTCAGGAATTTAATGAAAAATGCTCTATGAAGCGGAGCAGCAAATTAAAAAGGAAAAACTTTTACAACAACACGCGCAGCAGCAGCAGCAGCAGCAACAACAACTACAACAGCAACGGGAGCAGCAAAAAGGTTAAAATTAAAATCAACGCTGCGCCTGCAACATCATCTGAGAACTCTTGGCCCCCGGCACACCCGACTTGATGGCTTTTTGCGCAAAGCTGACAGTGTGAGATCGGTGGCAGGTGAGTTGCCCCGCCATGTTGCTGCCTCTGCTGCCGGTGCTGCTGCTGCTGCTGCTGCTGCTGCGCGTTGTAAATTACATTTTCCAAATGCTTTTGCCATGTCGTACCCGAAAGCCATGTACATATGTGGCATACGGACGGGGCAGGCGACGCAGGCGGCACTTGGCTCTTGGCCCTTGGCTTCCGTTTTGATTTGGAACACTTGTTGCAACTGTTGCTCGTGTGCTGCCGCTGCTCTTGTTGCTGTTGCTGTTGCTGGCTCAGGATTTGTCCTGTAGCTTGAAAATTCCTTGGGGATGTGTACGCAGCGCGTTTTCAGCTTCATTTTAGCTTCTGTTTCGCTCTTGTTCTTGGCCCGTTGTTGTTGTTGCTGCTGCTGCTAGCTGCACGCAGTTGCGATTATGTTGTTGTAGTTTGTACAGATTGTTGTTGATTCGAGTGTTGATTGTTGTTGCAACATAATGCGGTAGGTGGGCAAAGGCCTTGGCCTTTGATTAGACCGAAGCGAGTGTGTGTGTCTGCACTGCGTGTAGTTGGCTTCTATGTCTGGCTATATCTGAGCATCAGCGTTTGAGTAGATCTTGACTTGCTTTAGGCCTGCCTTAAAATCTGATCAAGTTTTTTGAGCAGCTTACCTATAATTACTTATGGGTTTTAGCCAAAGTCACGTTAGCATTATCTACAGGAAATGCAAAGTGTTTGGGGCACTAGAAAGGCAAATAATCTCCTGAAATTCGTAATTTTTATTAAATTATTTCTATTAAATTAAATTAAATTTTATTAAAAAAATAAAGTTTTTTAATTAAGTAATAAATTAGTAGTAATTACTTAAATTACTTAAATCAATCGATTTATAACGAGTTATAGCTCTTGAAAAACTCAGCAAAAGAGTCAAACTTTGAGATATATAATTCTTGGGATATAAAATAATACTTATTGGCAAATATCTAATTATATAGATACCACATTAGTGTAAATATCTAATTTTGTAGATATCATATAGGTATATAAAATAAAAATTAAAAGTTAGAAAGAGCTAATAGTTTAATATTTATAGATACATTTTATAACATTGATAGATACTGCAGTTTTTAAATTTTTCATATTATTTATTGAAATATTTGGGAATACAGAAAAAAATAGATATGGTAAAACTAAGACACAATTTGATTGTAGCTATCGGAAATTCGGATCTTAAATGTACAGCAGCTCCGGATCGACCTCGTTGCCAAAGTAGTTGGCGCCACCGGGCGCAATGGCAGCTTCTGCAGCGTACTTGAACGACGGCGTGTCATAGAGTCGATCCGAGTAGCGGGAGCGCGGCGGCGGACGGGCGTAGCTGCTGTGCAGCAGTTGAGGAGGCGCAAAGTAGGCGCGCCGCTTCTTCTGGTAGCCGCCACCTGTTTGCGCTCGCAACGCCGCCAGTTGCCTCAATATATCATTATGGATTTCCTCGTCGTTTCTCTCCTGGTAGGTCACCTCGTTGAGGTGGGCGGCAGCAGCAGCGGCAGCGGCAGCGGCAGCGGCGGTGGCAGTCGAGTGCGGTTGGCGTTTGGGACGCGCCCAGCAGCAGAGCACCAGGCAGACGATGAGCAGCAGCAGCAAATGTGACTGAATGATTGACATGTTGAGTGACTGACAGTTATCTACGAAATGCGTACCGATTTGGCAAGTGGCTACGGTTTATATACGCCCTCGTGCAGGTACAGCGCGCGGGCGTTAAGCGATTTCTAATGAGGATTCGATTGAACCCGCAGCTGCAGTCAGGATTAAGCTACCTGCGAGGCGCGGGGATTTAACCAGATGCTAGTTATTAGCCCGCAACCCGAAGAAGCTGTTATTGTCATACACTCGCCGAAAAGTGCTGGTTTCTGGTATGAACTGGATATGGAATTAGCTGGAATTACTTGATAAGTAAGACAGTTTCATATACTTACCTATTATGACTTATGAAATTTTTTTGTATCTATGGATAACAGCATAAATAACTATGCAAATATTATTGCTAATATTTTTAAAATGTTGCAAGATTTTTTTTTAATATTTCAAGTTGGTTTTAATATAAAATAATATATAAATGTAAATAAATATGAATGTGTTTTATAAAAAATATTAAAACTATTTTTAAAGTATTTTTAATATTAAAAGCCAAAGTGATTAAATAAATACATAAAATTAAATAAAATAAATATAGAACTTCCAAACTGTTTTAAGAGCATCATCAAGATCTATAGTTCAAGATATAATTAAGGTATATACATATATACATAAGTTAGAAAATACCATATTAAATGCTTTGATTTTTTTCAAAAATTTAAAATAAGTTAACAATTTTTTTTCTTTTCAACCGTAGAAGTTCTATAAGCCTCAACTTTGAGCTTAATTTTCTCTCAGTTTCTCTGGCAGTTGCCCCGCTCAAGACCTGCGAATCTCTGACCGTTTTCGCCGAGTGCAGATAAAGTCACTTAAATGCAAAGTCCGACTAGCTGCGCTCCACTCAATACATCAATGCGATGCCATTTCATGTTAATCAAACAACGAAATCCATCAACAGGTGACACAGCAACAACAAGGGGAACAACAACTGGCAGCAGCAGGTGGAGGCTGCCAGCGGCAACTGCGCGTACTCGCGCTCAACCTATCCCAAGTCATCCCGAACCATCCCAGCCCATGCCATGCCATGGCATAGCATTCGATTCGAATCCATTCCATGGCATATCCCCAGACATGTCAGTGCGATAATGGTGCGCTGTGTCTAAAAACAACTTCATTCACAAAAATCTGACGAAAAAAGAGGCAACAAGCAACAAGCAGCGAGCAGCGTCGCCAGAGACGCAGCAACAGTCGCAGCTAAAAGGAAGCGGCACCATTAAAAATATCTTGTGCATGCCACAAAGCTTCAGATACATACGAGAGCGAGACGCAAACCCAGCAAGCTCAACAATCTAAAAAGGTAACAGTCGGCAGTTGGTTGACGGTGCAATACCCTGTGGGAAGTTTAAAATTTACTCGTTAAAGACTTTATATTTTTTTTGTTATATACATATACATATAACTCAGCTATTCTCAAGTTGATTTTGATGAAGTTCAGCAATTTAATAGATAGTATAAACACAGATATGTATGCGTAAAATGTACACAATCGCTACATTATAAACAGAGATATGTGTTTTTGAACTATTTGCCAGCTAATATTTTTGGTAAATGAAATAATAATGAATTTATTACACTTCTCTCAGCTAGCGATGCATCTGTAGAATATGTCTTGAAAATTTAATAACTCTAACTCCAACGATTTCCGAGATATGCAAATTTTTTACTATTATTTAAGCATTTTCTTTATACTGCTTTTACCACTTCTATCTGATTAACATTCCCATCTAACTAATACATCCTCATAGCAATGGCTACTGGGTATCATAACAAGGCGGCAGGGGCTGGGCAGCTACTTGACTACTTGGCAACTCGACTGCCAAACGGCAGCTGCGGGGGCGGCACGCAGGAGGCGGCAACGCATGGGCACAGCGCTTGGATAGCTGGATAGCGCTGCGAACATACGCCTAATGCCACTGCCATCGACATCCGCCATTTAACTTCTTAACCCCTGTGGGTACGTTGGGCGTGCCTGCGAGTGCAAAAGAGCTTCCGAATTTTTATAAAGTTTCTGAGATTTTCACTCTCATTTTGACTTCTTATTTTTTGTTTTTACTCTACCAATAATCTCAATATTTATTTATACATATATTTTATTGAAAAATTTATTTTCATTTAAATTCTTTATTTGATTAAGCCATAAAGAAATATCAACTCTCCCCATAATCCATCTCATTATCGAAACATATTATATGACTATCATATATGTATGTATTCAATAAATTCTTTTTATCTGCATCTCTATTCTACCAAGAAATATTTCGTTATACTATTTGTAATTTTTTAGAATTCTTCTAAATATTTTATAAACATATTAAGCCACATCTCTTTAATTGGTGTACCCATGCAAAGATTTTTAGGCCGGTAGAGAGCTTTCTACTCTCCCCTCTATTTATATATTTAAATAGATGAAAAATTAAAAAAAAAACATTTTTTTAAATCTTGATCGCAGAAATTTATTGATTCCATATATATTTTCCAGCAAATGCTTACTAATATTTTATAATTTTTCTTAATATTTTATAAATACATTAAAGAATGTATTTTGAGAGATTATGAGAGGAACAATTGTTTTCTTAAATCTTCTTTGCAAAATTCGTATGCAAGAAAGTCGCGAGCTTTCTAGGGTTAAGCTGATTGCGTCTAGTCGCTGCAGCTACTTCAGCTGCGCAGACGCGACTGTCTACATTTGTCTGGCTGCCTACAGCTGCTCCCAGAGAGAAGGAGGGATAGAGAGAGGGGAGGAGAGAGAGGGCGAAAGAGGGAGGCAGAGTGTGGTGCCTTGTCCGGTTCGGCCTGGTCAGCAGTCGTCTCGATTATTGGACGTCCAGCTTTCAATTTGCAACATAAAGCATCTTCATCGTGGGCCGCATGAATGGACAGCGGTGCAGGTGGGGAGCAGCCAGTGGCAGCGTGATGGGGGAACCGGGAGGGATTGGGAGTGCTGCACATGAAGGCAGGTGGGGCGTGGGCCGATCGCTAGCTGCCTGCTGCCTGCCTGCCTGCCTGCCTGCCTGCCCATCACTGTGCACTGGCATTGGCAGCAGGCACTCAGGCGTGCCCTGGCGGTAGTCGCTGACCTTTATTGATTGCTGTTTGACCTCGCTGGCAATTGTTGTTGTTGCTGTTGCTGCTGCTGCATCTCTAACCATTTGTACTTGGCCGATCGCAGGCAGAGATTAAGCTGCCGGGCAGAGAGCGTATGCAGCAGTGGGAGAGCCAGCGCGACGCCCACCAGCAACAGAAGCAGCGGCGACGGCGTTTTGCCGTTTTGCTTGCTGGCTTTTTGTGCAACCTTCATTGTTACCTCGTTGCCGCTGCCGCTGCCACTGCCTCAGCCACTGCCGCTGCCTCTGCTACTGTTGTTGTTGTGTTGTTGTTGTTACTCCATTACTTCGTTCATGGCAGTTAATTTATATGCGATGCCATCGCTCTCTTTGCTTCTCTTTAGGCTCTGCCTCAGCCTCTACCTCCGCCTCTGCCTCTCTTCAGCCACAGCCACAGCCTCTGCCTTTGCCTCTCTTCTTTTTGCTTCCTTTTGCATTGTTGCTGCGCAGCTTAAGGTCGTCGCTGGCGCTGCGCCGACAGCGTCGTCATTGACGCCTTTCCTTGTACTTGGCTCCATTTGCATGGCCTGCAGAAGAAACCTTATAAGAAAGACAGCGAGAGCAGAAGACAATGCAAAGCAAAGAAATCACAGCACACTTGCAGCTTGTTTGTTTTCTTTGACAGTTTGTATCTGCCCCGGGGATGGGCATATCAGCCACAGCAGCAGTAGTGGCAGCGGCAGCGACGTCGACTGCGACTGCGGCTGCAGTGCCGTCGTTTTGTTAGCTTGCGCGTGTTTGGCTATGGAAATGAATTAGCCAGATCGCCGGATTAGGCAATGTTTTCATATCACAGCCAGGCTGATCGACCATATAAACAATATAAAATATTTATTTAATAAACGAGTGAATGATCCCGCGCCCTTAGTTAATTAATTAATCAAACAAACGCAGCAATACCTGCACGCCTAATGAGAAGGCAAATCAGGTCTGCGCTCATAACAATAACAATGGCAGGGCGTAGCGATCTCTTTGCTTAAAGTCTCTCTCTCTCTTTACAGGCGAACGCGCGCTCTTGCGAAGTGCCGCTCTCTCTCTCTCTCTCTCTCTCTTACTTATAGTTCGGCTCGGCTCCAATGCCGAAATTCATTCATACAGACGTGCGCTCGCGCACACGAAGTGCAGTGAGCGCACGAGCACGAGCACGAGCCGCGCCGAGCCCCAAGCCCCAAGCCCCGCGACGATCGGCTGAGCGTGCGAGCGGGGCGTCAGTCATTTCTGCAACGCTGTCGAGTGCGGGTCGTTTACGCTTGCTGGGGCGACGAAGCTTTTGCCGGAGCTTTCTATCGAGTTCTCTGCGAGGCGAGCAAACAATAGTAATAATAATAATAAACGTAATTTAAACAATTAATCAAAACGCGGCGATCAATGAAACTTATGCAACAACAACAACAACAGCAGCAGCAGCAGCAGCAACAAGTGCCAGTGAATTATTGTACTTAATTTTTATGTACAAATAGTGAGTGTGAGTTTGAGTGTGTGCGTGTGCAAGCGAGCGAGCGAGCGTGAGTGTGCATGTGCGTGTGCGTCTACATATAGTTGTAATTGTAGCTGAGCCTGTGTGCGTGCGGCTTTATCAATTGCTCCACATAAAATTTCATTGAAGTGTTTGACAGCGGCGGCCCAGCAACACATACACAAAGCTAACGGTACCAGCAGCAGCAGCGGGCAGCAGCAGCAGCGACGACGACGGCGACAGCTTAAAACGGTAATTAATACAAACATACATTTGATTTGGCAATAAACAAATGATTCAGCAGTTGCTGCTTGTCACCAGCAGCAGCAGCAGCAGCAGCGCAGCAGCAGCGGCAACTGTAAATTGTAAAAACACTTGCAGCTCGCTGCTCTGATTGAACTAAGCGCTGCGTCGGCGTCGACGTCGGCTGCGGTGACAAAGCTTTTGCGCTCAGCAATCAGCATGAACGCATGTTTGCAATTAGTCTGCGCTTATGATACCGATGCAGCGCTGCCAGCGTCGACGCCAGCTGCGCAGTCGCTGTTACAAAGTAGCACGCGCATAGACATTACAAATTAAATGCCTCTCTCTCTCTCGCGCTCTCCCTGCACTCAAGAGAGTGGGAGTGTGCGTATGTTTGTGTGCGTTTATTTGTTACGTGCCTGCCTTCACGCCTTTTACATACCCTTCAGCGCATCATCATTATTATTATTTGCCATTTTGTCGCTTTCATTAATTTGCCTGGTGTAAAAACGGCCGCGACGTCGTCTACCTGACATGCCAGCTTTTGTTGCTGCTATCAGCAACACACACGCACAAACACATATGCCCGCCCGCTTGCGCTGCTCCCACTGCTCTTGTGTATGCCCGCTCTCTCTTTTTGCACGCTCTCTCTCTCTCTCTCTCTCGTTCCCTTCGCTCATTTACACACACTTGTTGCTGCTGCTGCCGTCGGTTGTTTTTACAGTTTTTAAGTGGCGCTCATATCCGGCGCTGGCGTTTGCTTTGCCTGATAAGCGCACTTCTTGCGCTCTTCTCCCTGCTATTGTTGTTGTTGTTGTTGTTGCTTTGGTTGTTATTGTTGTTGGTTACGTCTCTTGGTGTTATTGTTACATTTGCATTGTTGTTGCTTTTGTTGTTGTGTGTGCGCTACCTGTCGCAGTTTATTTGCACATTTTTGACTTTACATTTTGTTTTGGCTTTTGCTTTGTGCCGCACCAAATGAATCAGTTCTCAGGGCGCCTAATGCGCAACTGTTTTAGCCAAATGGCTCACAAAGGGAGCTCGCGTGTCTGCGTGTGTGTGCTGGCCAAGCGAAAACCATTTGGTTCTTATTTTAAGTGCAGTTTTCAAGTGATAAGCATCGCAGGACGAACTTGAGAGTGTTAAACCTTATAAAAATAAACTGAAAGCAAAGTAAGGCAATTGAAGTGAAAATAAAAAAAAGATTTAAATTTATATTTTAATTTAATTTCAATTTAATTAATTTTATTTAATTTGTTTTCTCAATATTTCCAATTTTAATCCTAATGAAATTGTTTTAAAAACCTTCAATCTATATTTAATTTTTTTGGCTGGATTACTTTCTCTCAGCTCAGCACAGATTACGATCTCAGATAGTACACTTCGAGTGTATCCATTCATAAATATCACCATGATAATCCAAGACAAAGCCGTGCTCACAACATTTACCACAGACAAAAGCCCAGTTAATATAAATATTTATAATTGGAATCAAAATTATGCACGCATTAACACGTTTCGGCTATAAACCCTAAAAAAAGCTGAAGAAAAAGATTATAAACCTTTTAAGTCGCAGCCCATAATACATTTAATTTAAATAAATATTTTTATATGAATTAGACTGAACAATAGCTGAAAGACTACAAGATACTCTGCAGCAGTCATTAGAGAAGATTTATGTGCGCTTTAAATACATCGTAAAATTAATATCGAAACGAATTAAGAATTTTCCAAAACTACAAATGCTCGCTGAATTAATATGCCACACTTCGCCTCGCTACAGGGTATACTCAGTCTTTATATAAACATCATATGTAAACAGCGTCAATCATGTCATGTGGGATTTGATTCTTTGACACATTTAGATTGATTTAAGCAGTGAAGTATATATTTTCAGCCAAGCATATATAATTAATATGCCCAATATTTACATAATATTCTACAAATTCAGTATATATGCAAATTAAGACGGATTTAATGAAAACAAACATGCCGTAGGGCTTTTAAGATACTTCGATAGTTACAACTATTTGTGAAATATTCGCCGATTGCTTTATGCAAATGGCGGTACGATCTTTTGACCTAATGGACGCGATAGTTTCGGCATTAACCTTTCCGATCGAGCGCTCGACTTACTGACGTCAATGGGTCGGCCCATGGCATGCGATTACCATAATTGTAACCATGTGACAGGCATCATTTTGAACTTTTGTCAACTCATGCCGTTTTGGCCTTGATACCAGCAGAAGAAGAAGCAAATGGATAAAACTGAACCAGCGTTAACCTTCTCGAATAAATCCGAAAGTGGATCAACGGGTTCGGGTCAACGGGTTTTAGAATTTCGATAGTAAAGGTTTAGTCGGAGATTATCTCTTCTAAAAGAGCTCATAACACTGAAGGAAAAAATCAGAGCACAACAATCGAGAATATTTTGCTCTTTGTTTTTGATATTTTCGAGATTTTAACTATTTCTTGACATACTTTTCGCTCAGTGCATTGGCGGTGTCAATCGTTATGTCAGTCATAGTCATTGTGTTCGTTGATTTGTCTATTGTATAATCAACGTCCAAAAAATATCAAATATTTGACCATTTGTTGTGACAGGTTAGACGAGTATTTTTTTGCTTTAGTATTTTTTATAGTTTTTTTTATTTTTGCGTATTTATTTAGCGCATCGAAACATTTCAGACGAATCGAATTTGATTGTTTCTCGGGTCAGCGTCATAAAGATATAAAGAAGCAGACACTCCCAAAATGGTGCGAAGTTTTGTTAATTTGGCAAACACGTAGTTTTATGACCTTTGGCAAGGTCCCCGTCGCCCTGTTCAGTCCACGCCAGACCCAACCGAACTTCCGTTTGCCACTGGAATTTGGTCAGTTCATTGAAAGACTGCTGAAAAAGCTACGATCAGCATAAGAATATCAGACAAACCTATATCATGTGTCGCATTTATCATATACAATAATATATAATATTACTGCTTACCTCATAAGTCCTACTTGTCACTTGATAAGTTCGCAGTCGGACCCTAAAAACAAAAGAAACAAAACCAATGCCGATAAATAACAGATTCAACAGTTTCCTCAGGGATTCAGGGAAGACAGATTGCGATGACGAACATGAAGAATAAGGAGAAGGAGCTGAAAAAGAATAAGTCGCGGCACCAACCAGAGTCAGAGTGCCTCAGATTTTGCCGTTTCATGTCATTAGCGGTCTCTAAAGCAAATATTTGACGAAGACAAACGAACGTACACAAAACCCCATCATAACCCGTTTCCAAAAAAACGAAAAAAAAAAAAAAAAAATGAAAGAAAAACGATGGAAAAAACGCAAGGGGGTGTTGTGATGTTTTGAAGATCTTGCGCACTTGAGATGAGAGTGAAATATCGCAGATCTTTTAGTTTCTTTACGCTGACTGCGACATTTTTGCCACATGAACTGCGACTGCGGCGATCCTCCCCAACTGAAATTGAAACCTGACGATGCTTTATGTACTCGCACTTCGCCATATTTTGTCAGCAGTTTTTCTCCCTCTTCATCATTTCCCTCTCGCTCTCTTTGTCAATCTGTCCCTCTCGGTCTTCCATTGGACGAAGCGATCGACAAAGGGAAAAGAAATCACAGTCACAGTTTGTTTGATCACCCTTCATAATTGACCACTCGTCATACTCGAAGCTTATGATCTACGTACACACACACACAGACTATATAATATATATCGTAAATATATATGTATGTTGAGTTAATCTTGCGTCTGTCATGCTCCTATAATTTGATCCGCTGACAGTTTTTCAACTGCAGATCAAAGATCATTCAGTTAGGTTAACCGTTGGTGATTTTTTGCTGTGATCGTATTGTTCAATCCTATAGAATACTCAACGGATTGAACATTAGGTCTGAAGATCAATTTACAAGTCTATGCACAACACATCCTTTATTCGATCATAAACAATAAGCTAGGCCTGACATTTACGATTTAATTAAATATGCGTACATCTGGAAGTTGTAAAAGACAGACCTACATAGACATTAAGAAACCTGACTCAAGGTCATAATTTAACCACTTGAGATAGGCCTGACCCAAGCAACACGTAGGAGTCCTTATCTCATATGCAATGAGCATAGCTGGACCCACGCGGTGCAACCGTACACCATGTGACCCTAATTATAGATGCACTTGTCGTGTTAGGGTTCTAGTGTAAACCACCCTAGTTGTACATAGAGATAAGTTAGAGTAAGATTTTGATATAAATAAAGGAGCTGTGAAGGCGGCTCATTAGTCTGTTTTGGAACTCGTGTCGCGTACTTCATTTCTGCCGTTTTCACGTATTATTGCTGAGTTTGAATACCCTGTAGGTGAATAGGTGAACATTATAGCAGACGATAATGAACATTTGAAAAATGTAGTTATTTATTAGTATTATATAGTGTATTTTTTCTCATTAGAGCTAAGTTTTGCGTAATGTATCTTTTAGTCGAGAAATTCGCTTAGAATATTATTATTTATTTGATGGTATACGCTGTGCCCATTTAAGGTATTATAATTTGACCAGCGACGAATTTTTGCTAATACACTTTAAAAAATTTGAGTGAACTCTTCAATGAAAGAACTGAGAGGGTCTTAATAATTATAAGAGTATTCGTTTTTAAATTTTGTGACTTAATCTGTCAAGCAATTTAAAGAATTATAAGCAAATAACTGTCAACTAAGGCAACTTATTACCCCAGTGTATTTTCGCTGATTTGTTTTGGTTTTGTTTGAATTGTGCCGCCGTATGAATTCATAAATCCAAATCCATCCCACTTTGTCGGTGATTTCTCAAACACGAAAACTATTTCGTTGTTTAGTTGATGATTGCTCGGTGTCAGTTGACCCGTTCCCCTCCCTCAGCGATCCCACAGTTGCTCAGTTTGCAGCTGCCTGGCGCCCACACCGAGATCGGTTCAGTGCGGCACAACGCGAGTTCAGCTGTTGTCGAGTTCAGTTCAGCTCAGCTTTGCTCTGCTCTGCTCGGCTCAGTCAGCCGTGTGCTGCGCGGCTGCTGTTAATGATTGCAGATGTCGTGATATAGTCGAGTGGGCTGAGGAGGTGCTGAACTTTAATTAAAGCGCGCGAATGTGTATTGCAAATTTTTTTGAAATGTGAACTTTGTTACTAGCAGCTGCGATCGGCAAAGATCATGCTGCCAGAGATCAAGATAATGAGTAGATAATATCGAAAGCTGCAACAAGACGCAGCTGAATAGCTGAGAAACAGATTGTAATGTCTTTATACTGTAAGTTGTTAACGCCAACAGATGAGTACAAACGCGCAGATCAAGAACTGAGATCGCTTATCTGAAAGCAATCAAAAGAAGTTAAAGGTCATAATTGACTTAAGTTTATTTGAGGATCGGCAGGCGAATCACTTTATTAATTATGGAAAATGTTTTGAGTGAGAAATTTAATTTGAATTTTAAATTTGAGGATCGGCTTTTAATTAATTATGGAAAATATTTGTAATATGTTTAAAGGTTCAATTGAGAGTCGCTGGAAAAGATCATCATTAAAGTTTACAAATATTTCTTACTATCAAAGTATCGATACTCAACGACAGTCAGAACATGAGTAGATCATATTGTCAACAACTGATCTTCGTCGAGGATCAGTCAATCTTAACTTGATGGTGCACTTCTGGTGCTTGTGTGGGAATGTGCCTCGACCGAACTCCGGCCAATACGAAGACTATTGTGAACGAGTCAGTGTGTGTATGTGTATGTGAATGTGGTGCAAAATGTCGTTGGGCGCTGTCAGAGCCGTTTGTCAAAAAATGCCGTCTGCGCGTCTGTGCCACTGTCTGTCCCACTGTCAGCCAGGCAGTCCGTCACTCAGTCAGTCAGTCAGTCACCTCCCAACAGCGCAGCGTTGGCGCAGGCACTCACACACACAGTTGCATTGTGTGTATATTTGTATGTGTGGTTTTTTGCGCGCATCTAAAAATAAAACAACACTGAAAAATGCTAATGCCAGGCGACCGACAGAGCGTCGGACAGACCAAGCAACCGATCGACATCGAGGCGACCGATGCCAGACCTCAACCGAACGCCCGTTTGCCCTCACACACACTCGCACACACAGAGACAGTACAGTGCTCGCACACACGCACACCCCAAAATGACAGCGACAAACAGCGTCGAGTTCAGTTCATTTAGTTGAACTGAAAACTGAACTGAACTGAGCACACCGTAGCGATCTGAATATAGAGTACTTTCCTCATATGTGACTAACGTTCGGCTCGTGTGTGTACAACTCTGTACACTGCGGAAAAACAATTACCACCTTAACTATGACTGTGTTGTCGCTGAACCTGATACCCTTTGGCTGTTCGGTATTGCGTTTCGGTTCGTGAAACTGTGAAAGGTAAAACTGTTGCTCTGAAAGTGTAAACAAAATACCCTGGAATATAATTGAACTCTGGCAGCTGTGTAACACACACATGGGTAATTTTAACTGCCAGTTATTGCAGTACATAAAGTTTACTAACATTCCGCGAATTCCATCAGCTTGAAGTTTAGATAAGGGTTGCGGGTATAACTTGAGTTTGAAAAGTAACTGCAGACATTAATGCCATGACACATGAATGGGTATAGTGAAATGGCTTTGTCGGTGTTAGATCAACTAATAATTCTAAAGTAATGACTCTATAATAAAGACAAATTTGGATAAAATTAAATAAAATTGCAAAATTGGGCATAGAAGTATTTAATTAAATTTTATTAAATAAAAAAAAAATAGTTTGATTGGTCTAATCTAAATTAAATACATAGATCGGGAACATTAATTTCCAATACAATAAAGTGGGAACATTCTTTTAATCTATGTATTTGTTTTTACATTGTAATAATTTTCATTTCAACTAACTGAACTCATTTTCTCAGTGTAGATGGCACACGCTGTCCCCTAGCCTCGGTCTAGGATCTCTGTCTGTGTCTCTGTCCGTGTCTCGTTGCGAAAGTTTTGTTTGTTTTTCTCTCTTTTTTGCGCTGCGATCGTAACTAACTACAACTCAACTCTGTCACAGACAGGCACGGGTATGACTGAGGTCGGGAGCAGAGAGAGGTGGGGCCAGATACGAGGCCAGATCCCGGCGAGCTGGGCTGTCGGGCGTGTGGGCAGCTCGAGCAGCGAGCGCGCGCCCGCGTGTTGAGTCTTTGCACCAGTTATGCTTGAGGCCTGTCTCTCGGGGACATGGCCCGAAACATGGCACAGTCTGCGACAAAGATCAACGCTCCGAGGCAGCGACTCTGAATCTGTGGCTGGCTGAGTTGGCTGCAGATCCTAAAGTGAGGTCAGGTCGTGTGGCAACTGTACTCGCCAAGTGACACCTGCGTGCGTCTTGTGTGCGCCGGAATGGAGGTCAACTCTCAAAAAGATGTTGCATCTCTCGGAATGGTAGTTGATGTTGGCATTCCTCGTCGCAAAGTTGGCCGAAAAGAAAGTCGAACAAATTGTTGTGGTCCTTAAAGAGAAACATAGAGAGAGAGAGAGAGAGAGAGAGAGAGAGAAATCTGAATACTTTTGCCAAGACACTTCGAGTGTATCTTAAAGATACATAAGGCTTAGAAATTTTTTCCGATTATTGCAAGCACTCAAATGCATATTTGATTTCACTATATAGAAGTTTTCTGGGGATAGTTGACAATTTGAAATATTTTTAATGAAAGGCGTCTGAAAGCTCTGATTGTATCTTTAAGATACTCAGTACATTTTCCAGAACTAACAACTGCTGGAATATATATATAAACAAATTATCTGCAGTTCAAATGAAATATCGTTAGAAAAAGAAAAGATAATTTGAATGTATCTTGAAGATACAAAAGATTGTGAATATTTCAGATATATCAAAATGATCCTGAATTAAATAAAAAGAACGTTAGTGGAAGATTTCTGGATGTCGTTTGAAAAGTACTTCGAAAGCATCTTAAAGATACTTAAGACTTCCTTCAGCACCGAAAACTGCCTGCTTACTGATAGGGAGAACAATTCTTAACTGATTCACCTATATATAAGTTATCTGCGGCTCATTAACAAGCGCAATCTGAAAGATCTTTAATTGATGCTTTCTTTGATAAGTGCGCCCGAAATTTCAAGCTCGAGCTGACAGGTTGCAAGTGGAAGTTGTACAATGTTGCTATGGTTGTGTGTGTGTGTGTGCGAGTTTGAGTTGCAGCTTTTGCTGGCTGCAACATTTTGACGCGTGTTGGCAAACGAGTCAATTGTGTGGCCGTCGAACTGTCTGCAGCAGAAAAAAAAGCAAGAAACTGCGAGGAGGAAAAAGCAAGAGCTCGCGATCTTTTAGCATACAACGCGTTCGGTTTTTTTCTGTCTTATTTTCCCTTTTTTTTTTGCAATATTGAAGATCGTCCCACACACAGACACACACACACACACCTCTTAGTGCCCCTCTGTACAAATAAACTCGAGTCTCGCTGCTGCGACTTTTCGGTCGCGTTGTCAACGTCAAAAGATGCTGCGCCCTCTCACCTTGTGCACCTCTTCTTCTTCTTCTTCTTCTCTTCGTCTTGCTCCTCCACGTCGTCGTCTGCTTTCGTTGTTGTTGTTGTTGTGTGTGTTTTTTGTATTTTTGATTCATTGATGTGCTGCGTGGATGTCGCTCGGCGCGCTATATAGATATATGTACGCGTATATGTACGATACGAACAGACATACATAACATATATCTGTCGGTGTGTGCAGCTACAGATACATATTTACCCTGGGTATGCCTTGTATATTAGTGGTAGCAGAGGGTATGATCAGCTAAGCTTATTTTTATATGGCTATATATTTAGTTATCTGTCATCTGTCAGTTATATCTGAAAGTCTACTGGAATATCAAGCAGAACAAATATTTTTTGCATATAATTCATTTCATTTTAATATTCCTAGGGCTTGCTATTAACTCATGTATAGGGTATCTCTTAGTCACACTGCTCCAATTGTTATGCCCATTTGTTTTTTGACTTTTTGGCTTTTGCCTGGCCAAGACACACGAGTGTTCAAATGTGTCCCAGCCAAAGCTACGCCGACACATCAACATCAACAGTTTCGAGTATATCGCACAAACCTATATATCATGCGCATAAAACGTAATCGTACAAGACAGACAGTTGCGTTCCAGAAAATAACCTAAATTTAATCTACACATTCGGAAATGTACAGAATTTTCAAAACTTAACTTGTTATAGAATCAAATCGTATGTTTTTTGGGTTAACTATTATTCAAATTGTGATCATATTCGAAAATGCTGATCATATTATATAGTAATGTAATGATCAATCTATCATAATCAAAATTATAATAACTTGTTTAAATGTTTCTTTCGATTTCGAATTTTCTGTGATTTCAGATATTATTATATATAGTAATTGAATTGATCGAAATCAGAAATGTTATTAAAATCATTATTAATAATTTAGTTTACTAGTTCCTCCAATTCTAACTTTCTCGGATGTCTGAAAGTATTATATAGAGTAATTTAATCGATCATAATCATAATCTTATTTTCTGCCTCTATTATTTTATATAGTGCTTGGATTGATCATCATCAAAATTATAATAATAATTCGAATCCAATTCAATTTTAATTTGCTGTGATTTTGCCAGTCATAAACGTGCTAGCATAATATAGAACATATCGTAAATTTCTCTGCAGATTTATATTCGCATTCCTTGGCGAAATCGCCTTTGTTTAGCGGATCTCTCGAGCTCGCCTATAAGTATTATTCAAGTATGCATAGCATGTGTCGCTTTTACATATATATGCGATCTTTCGGCTCGTATTTGTTACGCTTTGTTCTTGCAGTTCGCAGAAAAGATCACAGACCTTCTGACCTCAGACGCGTTGGCTCCCTTTCTCTCTCTCTCTCGCAGTCTCGCTCTCGCTCGTTGTCGCCCAGGCAAATATCGTCCCGGCAGAGTCGCAACCCTAAGGGAAGTGGGGCGATGTCGGCGTTGGCCTGACACTAAAAAAGCTGCCCCGACCGGGGGACGGTGACAAGGATGGGGTCGGCGGGAGGGGCGGTACGAACTGCGACTGGGGGCTACAATATATGCATGCGCTGTTGACGTCGCCGTCGCCGTCGCTGTCGCTGTCGGCGTTGTCGCTGCTTGCGCAGTTCTAAAAATATTTCAGGTCGCTCGGTCGTTTGGTCGGTCGCGATGGCCGCCTGTTCGCTTTTGGTCTCGTTTGGGTTAAGTGTGCGGCGCATCTGTATCTGTATCGCAGTATCTGTATCTGTATCTGTTGTATCTCTAGCTGTAGCTGCATTTGTATTTGTATCTCTATCTGTCTCTGTATCTACAGCTGTATCTGTATCTGTATCTGAGTATCTTGGGCGACTGGCCTATAGGCCAAGATACAAGATACATATATGCCATATATCGTCTGCACCTAGAGACGGACGCCGACGTCTGTGCGTTTCGCAAAGGTTGTTTGGGTCGTTGCGATATATCAAATGTTATTGATTTACATTGAATTATTGTTATACTGTTATACTATAGCCGCCAGCCGCGATATTTCATTAGAATACGCCGCGATGCAATTAATATGCATATGTTTCTCTGCCTTCGCCCGAACAACAACTGGGCAAATAGGAAGCAACAACAGCAGCAACAGCAACAGCAACAATAACAACAACAATTGACAGACGAGGCCAAAGTATCAAATGGCCGGCGATACAGTCAGCGTAATAACTGCACGCACAGGCACACACACAAGCACATACACACACACTCGCACACTCGCACTGAGTTGCACATTTTGAGTTGAGTTTGAGTGCAGCTTTTCGTATGCGCTGAACTCTGAACCGGCTGACCTTCATTGAACCCTTTTTTCAGCTGCGCAGCAGTGCAGCCAGCCAGACAGCGAGCGAGAGAGAGAGAGGCGTAAGCAGAGCGAGTGAGATAGAAACTGCGTGCGAGCACATGCACCTACCAGGCGACCGAACGCTCGAACGACTGATAAAGCTCAATGCGCAATGCTCTTCGACCGCGACGCTCTTAACGTGCGCTCTTCACTCTCTTCTCTCTCTTAGTAGCTGGCCTCTCTTGCCTTGTGCACGTGTGAGCGTCTGGCGGCGGCTCCAAATTGGAGCTGCTTGAGCTTGAATGCTCAGTACGTTGCCGTTTGCGTTGCGAGTCGTGCGAATTGCGCTCGCGCCCAGTCGATCGTCGCACACGATAAAGTCAACAACAACAACAACAACTGAGAACAACAACAAGAAGAGCAGCGCAATTCGATCGGTTTTTAGCGCGCAAACAACTCGAGTGGCTGATAAAAAGAAAAAAAATAAAAATACAACAACGCTTCAGTTGAAATAGCGGAAAAAAGTGAGAGAAAAACAAGTCAAATCAAAGCAAAGCCGAAACGTGCTCCGACGCTGCGCTGCGTGCGTCAAAGGGCTCAAAGGATTAAGCCGTTTGTGCAACAAGCTCCCGCACTCTCACGTGTTTGGCCGCTTAGCGCGCAGCAAAACAGTAAGAACAAAATAAAAACGATACCACTGTGCGCGAGATACAAATTCTGTGCCGATGACGATGATGATGTCAAACGTCAAGACGCACGTGACCAGCAATTAATAACGCCAAAAGCGACAAATGCGATTTACGACCCACAGCACAGCGCACCGGGTTGTACAGGTTGTATCTGTGAGATACTGTATCTGGCGGCGGCGCAAGCGGCTGCCCGAAAGTGCAAAAGTGAAATGCAAATCAGTCCAAAAAAGTGAATGCCAATTGGAGTTCCCCATACACCCCGCCCTCCCCCTGCTCCAATGAGAACGCGGCAAATTTAAAGGTCAAAAGCTACGCTCTGTCGCCGAAAATATAAGTTATATGTGTATATGTATTTATCTCTCTCTCTCTATATATATATGCTATATATGCATGCATGGAATGTTCGATAAAAAAGTGTATAAAAAACGACAGGCAAATAAAAATCAAAGCGTGTGTTGTTCATTAAAAAACCCAAAAGCAACAACAACAACAACAGCGAATAAGCGAAATATTCGTTTAAAAATACATTTTCGAAGTGGAAACACAACAACACCAATAAGCAACTGCAGCAGCGACAACAACAACAACAACAGTTGAAAAGTACAAACGGCTGCAAAAAGCGCATCCAAAGGCTGCACCCAGTGCGACGACAACAACAACAACATCGGGCCGGAATTATGAAAAAGTGATTTTATAACAGTTTTTTTTCGAGGCCCGAGCAACAGGTTCAGTTTTAAACGCACATTAAAAATAAGCACAAATACAAATGCACCAAAAGAAGAAAATTTCTGAAAAATAAATATAGAATTCAGTTAAAAAAAAAAAAAACAAAACCAGCAACAACAAAAAATCGAGCTGCCGCTGTTTTTGTGTGTCTTTTTCGAGTTTTGTTTTGCTTTTGTTTTTGTTTTCGACCGCTTTGCGGCTACTTTGTCAATTGGAATGACAAATTGACAGCCGTTACGACTACAGCAATAACAACAACAACAACAACAACAACAACTAACATACTAACAATAGAAGTCGTTGGCGGCAATCAACGTGAAACAATCGACATAAAATAATACCAGAAAAAAGGTAAATTTGAAATTTTTGTTGTAGTCGAATGCAAAAAAAAAAAAAACCAACAAAAAAGCTGTTCAAATATTTGATAGCCAATCGTGACCTTAAACTTTTATACACTTATTATGCATATACACATATATGCTATAGTATATATTTTTATCTGAAATTTCCCATTGTGCCGAGAGTCAAAAGTTGACGGTGCTTATTCTGATTCTGCAGTTACTCATTTACTACGCGCTTCTAAACGAGTTCACTTCAACCGGTTGCGAATTATAACTGTGCACTCTGTGATATTTAATGTCTGCTTATCGGCGATCATAAATATATGTGCTAAACACAATTTGACAGCGTTTAAAAGTATTCAATTAAAGAAAGATCAAGCTAAGCAAACAAGAACGTTGGCAGTGGGGAAGCTAACGCGACGGGAAATATACCCTGTAGCAGTAATGCAATGGAAGTGAAATATGGAGCAATTATTTATGTATTTCATAATTGTATTCAATGATATATAAAGTGAGGATAATAAAGAACTGATGAATTCTCTTTCCAAGGTTCTACACTTTGCCTAGCCGATGTCTTTTCTTTGAGTTTTCTTTACCTTTAAATTAATTGAATTGAAAAAAATCCTCAGCGTACATGTGCATGTCAGATTCTTTATTATACCATTATATATCTATATATCTTTTTATGGTTCTTATGTTATATTATTTTTTTTAGTATATAAGCTTTGTTACGAACTCAGTCTTAATATTTTTTAATTCTCCCTTTCGATATGCGTTTTTTAAGGCTCGTTCAAAATCTTTCCAACATCTACTAAGGCATAAGTTTTATAATTATTATAATATATCAAGCAAACCACCGTTTGAGCTGAGCTGCGTTTTCTATGCAGCGTCTTTCAACTCACAAATTGCAAAATTTAAATTTGCTGAAGACCTATTTAAAATTTCGCGTACATCTACTGTAGCGTCAGCTTAATAATCGCAAAGCAAGTCATCTGTTTGACCTACGCAGATTGCAACAGATTGTGAATTAAAGCATCTACTGTGTTCTCATATATTTTGAAATATCTGTATTTAATCTAGCAGATCTCTTGGATATAATTTTCTTAAAGTATGCTTCAGACTTACTCCAAATTTGACCAGTAACTACTATAATCAAAGTTTTATAATCGTAAAACAAACTGTGCATCTAAACTGCAGCGATAGAGTTCGCTTCTCCAGTTTGGTATACCCGCCTTGCGCTCCCCGCAAAATACCACAAACAAAATATAATGAAAATAAACAGTTGTACGTTTGACAACAAGTGAATTAATTAGAGAAACACCTAGAGAGCGAGGGAGAGAGAGAAACAGGGTGTGAGAGGGAGGGGTAGAGCGGAGTTTGCAGCCATATTTAATAGCCTGGCAAAATACATAAAGACATTAACGCAGACAACTTAAGACAAGATGGAAAGGCAGCGAGAAAATAAAGAAACAGACGCTGATACAAAGACAAATTAGCGACATGAAAATGGCCAACAACCTGTTGCCTGGTGTCTGTTGTCCGCTGCCAGTTGGCTTTAAGCGTAATTGAAAAATTGGCTAGGCAAAAAAGAGTGGATGAGGTGGAGGCAAAAGAAACAAGCAGCAAAACACCGCAATGATAACTGCAAAAATTCATTCAAATAACTTTATAACTAATCTCCACTTATTTTTTTCTCTTTCCCGATTTACTTCCGGACAACGACGAATGCAGCAGAGAGAGACAGCGTGAGAGAGAGAGAGAGCGGGACAGCAAATCGAATCGGTGCGGTGCGGTTTTGACAATATGTTGAGCCCACCATAATGAAGGAAATCGATACCGAGACTACAGTAGTATGGCCAGCCTGGTGTTATTCCGGTAAGTGAGACACGCCTACCTCGCCCTGCCCGGGGTATTCTCCCCCTTAAGGCTTTGTTTCAATCTTTGCCGTGTCTAAGCGGCATTTATCGCATTTACTTAACAACGACAACATCAGCAGCACAGTGAGTAGAGCTAGACCGAGACCAGACCCCCGTCTAGACCCCCATGCGGAGACCTCCCTCCCCTTTCCCTTCTCCTCGCCGAACAACTGAAAAAATAGGTGTTGAAAGTTCAACTATCGTTTTACGCTTTTGTTTTGTTTTGTTTTTTGTATTTACTTCTCATTTGACTTTTTCTGTTTGTTTGTTTGTTTGTGTTTCGGTTTCTGTTTCTTCTTTGTCCAGCTAGTCCAGCTGCCTCTTGGCCCCTCGACGCTCTACCTCCTCTACCTCTGATACTTTTCATTCATTCGTATTCGTATGGTCGTCGGTTTTGTGTCCACTGTAAGCCATTTGCTCACGTTTAACGGCCACTGTGCAGCGTCGCAGAGACCTCTACGGAGAGACCCCACTGAACCCCGTCAGGCCCTTTGTACGTCGTCGTGTATTTATTGCTGTGACATGTTTTTATCAGTTTTATTTTTAATTTCTTTGTTTCACTCTCAGACTATTGATAGCCCAATTAGCTTTGTTCGAAGTTTTAGCTCGGCTCTATACCCTTGAAGAGGGTGAGGAGAGCAGGGACAAAGGTTACTGGAACCCTCGACTGCAGCTCATTCATAATTCGATGGCTTTAGTATGCGCAGCTGATAAGCTAATTTGTTCGGCTTCAGTTTTTGTGCCTTATATATAGGTTAAGCTGAGTATGATGGGTTTATATTAAGTAGCAAATATGTAGACGTATTTTTGAGATATTATCAGTGTCTGTATTGCTCTGAATTTTTTATTGATTTATTCATTATGAGCTATAATTATTTAATTTATCCAAGAAGACGTTAAAAGTTATAGCCAAAAATCTCTGCTTGCATACACTTGAGTTTGTGCTGCAGGGTATCTGCTAGTCGTGCATGCCCTTTGGGGCCGTTCTAAGCTGCACTTTTGTGTCTCTGGCGTTCACCTTGTGCGGCTCGAGTGTTGTTGTGCGGTTGAATGTCAAAACTTAAGTATCTGCAGCTGCTCGCTGTGCTCATAATTATCGTTTGCAATGATGATTAACGCGATGATGACGTCATGTGCCCCCTTGAACTCACCTTTGACTTTTGCGCCAAAGTCAGTCGCAGTTTGCATGCGAAGAGCAAAAAATATGAGAAACTAAAAACGAGAATTTCTGCCGCCGGCAGCATGCACATAAAAAGTAAAAGGCAAACAGTAGACAGAGAAAGGAGAACAGAACAAGAGAGAGAGAGAGAGAGGGGGAAAGATAATGCCAAGAATTTGGCCATAAAACACAGACATGAGTAGAGAATCTGATAGAGAAGGTGCACTAAAAGCTTTTTTCATTAGCATTGAAATGCGAAAATTCCTTAAAGCTTTCCCATACACATTAATCGCCAGCAAAAGCTCATGCATACTAATGCACTTTCGGGCCAGAAATAACTTCATTTTTTGCAGCTTTTGTTGCAACCTTTTGACCAGAGCAAAAACGCGGCCCGGGCCCAACCACGCCCAAGTGAAGTGCTGGCAAAAATTAAGCATTCAGCATGCAAATTTTCATTAAAACAAAGCACCTTAATACACACACTCACACAGAGCCACAGGCACGCACAACGGAACACACACACAGCACACACACACACACACACACCATTCGCAATGAGAATGCCCGAAAAAGCCACAGTTTCAATGCGCCGACGCGAATTCACTTGACTTGGGACTCGACTTGACTTTGACCGGCTCCTCAAATAAGGCAACACACACACACACACACATGACACACACGCACCTGAAGCGGCGGTAGGGAGCGACACAAAAGGCCGGGCGAGTGGCGATAAAAAAGTATCGAGACGGCAGCGCGGCTTTAAAATTAAAATAATCAAAAATAAAGTATAAAAAATAAACAAGCATGCAATGATCATCATCATCACGATGATGAGCGAAAAGATCACGCGGCAAACAAAACCAAAAAAAATAAAGACAGAATAAAAAAAACTAAAATAAAACAGAAGTAAAATTAAAATGCAAAACGAGTCGACGCTGCTCGGGCCCAAGGAGCAGAAGGTGAAGATTCTCCTCATGTCGCCGTACAGAAGCGACCCGTCGCCGACAGCGAGGTGCCCCTTGTGGAGGCTAATGCAACAACAACAGCAACAACAACAACAACAACAACAACTGCTTATACAATATCAATATGAGCTGCGCTGCAGTTATAACCTTTTGTTCGTCTCCCTTTCTCGCTCTCTCTTTCGCCTTTTGTCTTGCCTCACTCTTTGGCACTCTGCGCCTTAGTTTATTTCATTTCTACTCTGTTCTGTTTTGTTTTTGCACGGCTCGAAGTCGAAACCTTTGACGCGAACTTATGCCCTGCAAATGGCCATGGAATGTTGACTTGTCTGGAACTGAGACTTGAGAACCGAGCACTGAGACTGAGACTGAGACTGAGAACTGAGAATGTAGCACTGCAAACTGCGAGCTGCAGTCTGGATGGAAAGGCAGAACAATGCTGTGCTCTGCTGTGCTAATAACGAAGTGCAAATGCACTTTAAATTGAGAGAAATCTGTAAATAAGTAAAACTAATATTTGATGGAGAGCAAAAACAATTACTGCAAAGTAACATATCAAATCTAAATGAGAATTCTTCCGAAATAATCTTAGACCAGTATTGAAACTATTGAAATAAGAAACTATCTCTTAGGTACTTTGCAACTAGGTAAACTAGGCATAGATCTATCGAAAACTCTCCTCACTAGTTGCAAAATCGAGAGCAAAAAGAACTACAATTATCTAAATTGAGAATTCTTCCGAAATAATTGAAACTATTAAAATACCGAGCTATCACTTAAATACTTTGCAAATTGGTAAAGCAGGCATATTTCTATCGAAAACTCTCCTGACTATTGCAATTTTTTCGATACGCCTGAAAGCAACTTTTGATACATTAAAATGAAAAGCAAAATTAAAATGATTATGTTTCACTTATGTAAAAACTAAAACTTGGTTAAAGTTTTGACAGATTTGTGCTTATTGATAGCTCTCAGCACTATGACAAACTTTAGAGCTTATATATATTGAATTTTATTTAATTTTATATATAAAACATGAGTTTATTAACCAAACTTTTAAATTAACGATACCGATATGAGGCGGTAAATATTTATGGCTGATTAATTTCAATTTAATTGTAAAAGTTGCTAATTATTTTTTATAATTTATTTCTTTAACGTTGCTGCATTTAGTATTAAAATTAGAAATATTGTGGCCACTAATCAGCTGCAGGACAGGCTGAATCCAAGCAGCGTCGCAAGCTTCACGCTCCTGCCTGTAGGCTCTCTCTTCCGAGTAAGAGAATTGCATTAACAAACTGAAAGCGCAGTGTTGTTGCTGTTGTTGTTGTTTTTTGGGCTCTTTTATATGCCGATGGCGTGCAGTCCCCGATGACGAGCAGCGACGACTGCGCAGTCGCAGCCGCCGCTGTGGCTTTTGGCTCTTGCTGCTCACCTTTCGCGTACTCGTTCATTATGTCTGCTCAACTTTGCACTCGGCAGCATGGCTTAAACGACTTGAAACACGCACACACTTGTTGCTCTCTCTCTCTCTCTCTCTCTCTGTCTCTCTCTCTGCGCGCTCTCTTTGGCTTATTGCAGTCGTCTGGCTGCTGGCGGCGCAGTCGGCGCACTTATTTATTGTTTGTTGTAGTTATGATTTGCGATTTTCATGCTGCTGCTGCTGCTGCCCCTCTCCTCTCGCCTTATGCTCTCTTAGCCGACTATCGATGGCCGCGCACGGTAGCCGCCGCAGGGCGCAATTACGCCACTTGCTGGAACTTCACTCGACTCGCCTGAGAGTGTCTCTTGGCCCGAGCTCGGGCCTGAGTTTGCAGTCGGAGTCGGAGTCAGAGTCAGAGTCGGCCTGCGCCTTCTGCTCTGCCGGTGCCCTTGTGTGTGTGCGCGCGCTCGCGCCCCTTTTGCGATTTTAATTCATTTGTTTTGTTTCAGTTGCGAGCCTAGAATCGCAAATGAGCAAAACGTGTAAATTATACGCGTCGCGGTCACAGCCAACGCAAATAAAGCACAAAGCACTGCGAAGCGGCGACGTACAGTGGGCCACAAGGCAATGACAAGTGGTCAAAAGGGAATTTGAAAAAAGCTTAAGTTTCGGTGGAAAATGAAAACAGATTGCCAAGCAAAACAGAAATGTATAAGAAGTCATACCTATTTTATCTGCTAGAAAAATTAAATGAAATACGCATTTTAAAATAAAAACAGATGACTAAACAAAACAGAAATATAAGCCCTATTTTATTTGCAGGAAACTTTAGTGAAAATTGATACTGAAAGCTGAATCTACAATGTTACAGATCTGAAAGTTCTGTTTTCTCAGCCAGAGTATTAAATAAAATTTGAGAATGATCATGAAAGTTGAAAATAAAAAAAATTCATATTAAAAGGGATTTTCATTAAAATTTTATTAAAACTAAAAGCCGATTTTAAAATCCTAGGTTTTTTCTATACGGTAACAATTAGTTTAAACTGATATTTAACTTTCAAATGTAAAATGATAATCAGACAAATACTACAAGAATACGAAAACTAACTAAAAAAAAGCGACGAGTTCCAGCAGGAAAAACCTCAAGCCGGAAATTGCGCAAATTTAAATTTTGATTTCTGGCATTTTACTGACCCTCGCTTGACCACGGTGCGGTTTCCTACTTTACTTTTGCCCAAGTTTGCTCTCTCTACGCTCTTGCGACACGCAGCCGCCGCCATTGTCACCCAAAGCGACGCCCGCGCAGCTCGAGTTGAGCATTGAGGCTGGGAGTGGACAGACGTCGCGACTTTTATTCATCAGCCTCAACTCAGGCACATCGATAATGAGTCGTCGTCGTTGGCGTCGACGTCTCACCTGACGACGACGACGACGACGGCGACGACGTTGACTTTAGCAGCATGTCTTGAGTTATGTTTATTGTTTGCTTTCGCATTCCTGGGCGTTTGTGTTGCTGTTTTTTTAGTCTTTTTTTTCTCGATTTCGTGTTTTTTGTCAAAGGTTTAGCAGCATCTACGCGCATCTTGATAGTCAGTTTGTCGACTTATCTATCATTAAGGTCAGCTTTTCAATTGTGAAAACTCAATTGAAATGTCGTGCCAGAATTTCTAAAGAAGTTACGAGAGTTTGCAATGTTGGTCCATTGTTGTGGAATGTGTATTAGGCTAACGAAAGCTGTAGCGATATTAGTGCGAAATTATATTAAGAACCCATTAAATCTAACTTCCATTAGCAAAATGGTTCACATTTGCAGAGAATTCGCAATTTTTTTCTTCACATTTTCTCTTTCAGGAGCTTTGTATGAGCTTAGAAAGTTGTTCACATCTCCGAATTTTATATGGACATTTCCAGGGGTCGTGAACGTAAAATCCCTCATTTTATGTACTTCAATTTTTTCGAGGTGTTTACAGGCCTACAAGCTTTTATTTGTAGTACAAAAAAAGACGAAAATAATTTTATTTTTACAACGCTGAGCAAGAATGCCCCTAAAATGTTCATTTATATTATTTGACCCTGTTTGAGTTTTCTCTGGAAGTACCCACATTCGTTACTAAATTTCTACCTATTTGCCAAATCTTTCTTAGTCATAATTCTCTCGAAGCTGTAGAAAAATTCAATTGAGTTGAGCTTTCCCCCGGCAAACATTAAACAGTTGCCGCTGTGTGCGGGGGAATCTGTCGTAAGTTCATTAATTTTAGTGACCTTTCCACTGCTCTCTAATTGAATAATAATTGACATTAATTTAATACACCGTGCACCATTAAAAGGTGACTTTCAGCACCATTTCTGCATGTGATTTGTCATAGTTACGAAACGGACTGTAAAAATAGAACAAAGGGTTTGCTAGTCGCTTAATTTAGGTAGTAAAGAAGGCAGAAAGGCAGAAATTGAAAGCAATAATATAGAAAAACTTTAGATAAACGAAGAAAATGTAGAAATATTTTTAGTTTCTTTAGTTTTGTATATTTTTATATTTATTTATAGGATATTTACTACTCTTCTATTCACATTCAGCACTAATTTCTCTACCTTTTTACGATTCGGGCTCCTTGGTTAGGTATATTTGGGTTTTTACAGGGTATTCGCTGCTCTTCTATGCGCATTCATCGTTCTGCCCTCTACCTTTTTACAATTTGAGCACACAAAACGCCGCATAATTAAATAATTTAACAAAAAGCACATTTAATGGAGTTTAGGTGCGAGTGTGCGGGTGTATTATGTGTGTGTTTGTGTAGTTTTTTACATTGACAATTGAACTTGAACTTATGCCGTTTGTGTGTGTGTAGAGAGAAAGAGAGAGAGAGAGAGAGAAAAGGCATACGCACACAAATAAAAATAATAATAAGGGTAATAAAACTACAGGCGGGATTTGAGTGTTTTCTTGACTGTACCTGCACAGGTGTGTGTATTTCTCTCACTCAGTGTGTGTGTGTGTTTGTTAACCATGACTGTAACAAATTTAACGAACGTCATTGAAACAAACTAAAAACAAAGCTGGAAAAAACAGAAACACATGAAGATAGCCGTGTAATTGTCAAGTCCAAGAGCGCGCGAAAAAATGCTCAATAAAAGCAACAAGTACAACAACAACAGCAACAAGTTGTGTCCATTAAGTTGTGGCTTCAACTCAACTTGATTTATGTTTAATATACGACAACAACAACAACAACAACACGAGGCATAACTCAACGCATACCACAAGGTTGAATTCTCTCTTTGGTTTTGGGGGCAACTTCAGCTACACTCCCTCCCTCCCTCCCGCTCCCCCTTCCCCATTCTGCAGCCATTATAAGCCTTATATATACCTCGCTATGTGTATGTAGATACCAACGCGTAGCGCCCGCGACGCAGCAACAAAAGAACTGACAACGCTTTTAGAATTCAATTAAAAAAGAATCACCCCGCCGAAGCTTCAGCTGCCTTACTGCTGGAGGAAGGAGGCAGGGCAAGCGGGGCAGCGGAGGCAGGCATAGCCGGCGGAGGCGGCACATGCGACGATCATTGGCGCAGATATTGACAAAATGTCGCAACGTGAGCAAAAATATTGATGAGAATTGGCAAATCGAATCAGCGCAAGAGACTGCCAAGGGGACGGGACTGTGACTGAGACTGAGACAGAGACAGAGAGTTATGCATAAGATATGTCACAGTTCGCTGGGAAGGGTGGAGGGGGCGGAGAAGTCTCCTCCAGCGCCCGCTGAAATTGCCAGCGTTTATTAACATTTTTTTGTTGCAGTGTACGGCAGTGTACGGCAGTTGAGCGCGGGGTGCGGTCACATCGTCAAGCGCCCGCTAAGGTGAGGCCTTTTACGACCCCAACAAATCACACTTGGCAAAAAGTAACTGCCAGCTAAGATTGATATGTTCGGCGACTGTAAAGTCGCTCTATAAATATTTCAGAGTTCACATGACTTTCGATGGGGGAGGAGTTGTAGAGCATTACTATAGGAAACTTTCCCAAATTGCTAAAAAAAAGTATTAAATATATAAACTTAACAATAAAATCAGCTTTATGTTTGGTCTTAATTGAAATATGTTGAAAAAAAGTATGAAATATATTGTCTTAGCTATAAGATCAGCTTTATGTTTGGTCTTAATTGAAATGTGGGGCAATTGCAATAGATTTAAAGTATATTTTTTAGTACATTTTCGCAAAGAGAATTACCACTGAATTTGTTTGTCATGCTCTGAAAAGTTTCTGAGTAAAACTTTATATATAATTAAATTAATTTAATACACAGCAGAGTCACAATTTAAATGGTATGTTTTAGCAAATTTAGACAAAAGTAAAAGAAAAGTACCAAATTAACGCAATTCTTCCACAAATTCTGCAAATTCTTATAGCTAATTTTCACAAAGTAGAGTAAAATCAACCTTATATATAACCTAATATATGCTGTGCATAGTTTATGATTGGGATTTATGTTGAATACTAAACTGAGAACCATTAAGTTCGATCCTGCTGCTCGTAAAATCCACTACTCCAAACACTTGACCCAGAAAGCCTCGCACTGCAAGCACCTGTCACTGTGATGGACTTGTAGATAAAAGATATTTAAGATAACGAAATCAACGCGTCGTAGAAAACCGAATTTGTAAATCTTTGTTTAACTGCCGATTGTTTTTTTCTCCATTTTTCTTACACGCTTTTGTTTGTTTTTGGTTTCTTTCGGTTTCTTCACGACGCGCGTGACCCCAAGAAGCGTAGAACGCGGCTCTAACAGCTTTTGGCCAGATTTTATTATTTGTTGCTTGCGCTGGCCTCGCCGGCTTTACGACACCCGACAGCAGAAAGCGATTCTCAGAGCCCGAGACAGTCTTCTGGTCTTCTGGTCGTGTTTGATCATTCAATTTGAAAGTTATTCATTATTCGATCACGTACGCACGCCCAGCTACCAATCGAGTGTTGAGTACCCGCGCGTAAAGTAGATAGAAAGAGACAGAGAGAGTGAGGGAGAGAGAGAGAGAGAGAGAGAGAAGAGTAGCAGAAGAGGTCAATGTTCGTATGACAGTTGCTTTGGCATTCAGTCGCTGTATCTCTCTCTCTCTCTTTTACTCTGTCTCTCTCTCTCTCTCTCTCTTTCTGTCTCTGGTTTTCGGCTGAAATTTTCGAATACAAATTGAATTTCTGACACGTCGAGCACATTTGGCGAGTTAACGTTTTATGGCGACGTCTAATGAACTTTTCACTTGCCAGCGGCTTTAATGACTTTTTGCACTCGTCCCCACGGTGCCGCCTACCCTCCAATCGCCCCCTGGTCCACCTTGTACCTCTCTGGCGGCTTGACAACTTCTTTAAGAGTGGCGAGATTAGCGAACAGTTGCAGCTGCCATTAAACGCGGTGACCACTTCCTGCCACAGAGTCCTGAAATGACAAAAACAAAGCACACAGCAAGCAGCGAAGATGGAGAGGAGGACAAAAAATTAACAGGGTCTTCTTCGCCAGCCAACATCTAATCTTCATTATCAGCTGGAGATGGAGTCGGAGTCGCAGTCGCAGACAGGCCAGAAGTACTTGGGAGAGTCTGCTGAAGATTTGAAAGACTCGCGCACATGCTGTAAAAATTGCTATTAAATTGTTGCTGATTTTATGTCTTGGCTTGCTTAGGAGGATTCTGCTGCTTCTTCTGCGTTCGCTCTCCCTCATTCTCCCCGTCTTCTCGCCATTTCGTTGACTTCCTCTGGCGCTTTATGCGCTATTTACACTTGCCTTTTACCTGCCAGTTGAGTGTTTTTTATGTTTACTTACTTAGCCTGGGTGTAGACGGGCCTCCTCCCTCTCCTCCGACTCCTTCTGCCTGCTCTTCTGCTCCCCGCCGCACCACTTCTTCTAGTTTAGCCACTGATGATGTCTCAATTAGTTGGTATCTTGTGGATTTTTGTGGTTAACTGACTACGCGATTCTACGATTCTACGATTCTGCGGATTGTGGGTAGGGAGCGAGGCCATGAAAATGAGATTGGATCAAGCGAACTATCGCAATCAGAGCTAATGAGTTTTACTTTGGCTTATCTGATAGATAAGAAGTGATCTTATTGCAATCGCTATAAAATGAAACTAGCATTAGATGAGAAAATTGCGAATGCCTTCAATATGCGTAGATCTTTCGCTATTTTTGCATATTTTCGCTCTGGTAATAGCCCCAAGGCAAGTTCACTTTTTCTTTCGTTCTTTTCGCTCTTCTTGAGTTTCATTTCATTTGAATTCTTCTTTGAGCCATATTTATGAACAAAGAAATCTACAAGCTCTATTCTTTGCTTTCTTCTGTGGGAATTTCATGAATTGGTTTTTTTTTCAATAAGAAGATTTCATATGCCTCTAAGCTTTTATATTTCTTACTTTCTTTGAAAGAGTCTTTTATTATTAATATTTCTTTTTTTGCTTTAACTTGTGAGTCTCCCTATATAGAACTAGTCTTCAATCTTTACTATGAACTTAAGCTTTGATTCTTTTTAAATCATATTGTACTTGCTTTAAGTTATTTTTGCAGCTCTGCGATTTTTTTATCCATTTTCAATTTTCCAGTTCGAGCAGACTTTCATTTCTCACACTCTCTTTTACGGCCGATTTCGGAACTCGACTATTTACCAATTTATGCGCGACAATCCTAGCAGCGTATTATATAGCAATTTCAATGCCTTTGGCCAGGCCAAAAATCCTAACTGTACAAAAATGCATATGAGCAGTGCATAAACATTCATTATCCCCCGTCGGAGAATGGAAGAGCGCGGAAGACTGACTGAAATGCAGCCTTATAAGCGCAGTATAATAGTTCAATCACTTGTCACCGCATGCGAAGAGACTCTTCAGTCAGTCAGGGGCTGTCCCAGCCCCCTCTCTCGCTCTCTCTCTCTCTCTCGGCTCTATGCCTGCTCCAACTCGATTTGTCACAAACACCAATTTCGTGTGACAAATTTGTTGTGTGGCTGACTGAGAGCGAGTGAGAGAGAGAGAGAGGAAGCGTGCTGGGGAGACGCCAATCTTTTGGGCCATGGCCAAATAAGGCGACTCCTTGTGGCCCGAAGACGATTGCGACTGCGACTGCGACTGCGACTGGGACTGCCAAATGCAAACGCAGCGAGTAGATTCGGATGGGTATTCAAATGGCTAAAAAGATGCCATCGTCTTGGAGTCCATCGTCGAGTTGCCGCTTGCTTGACTTTGTTGTTGTTGTTGCTGTTGTTTTTTCTCTCGCTCTTTTGGGTCTTCACGTGCCGCATTGTCGCGCATTTAAAATGCAAATTATCATCATTATGAAGGCACACAATCATCATCATAATCATCAGCAGCATCAACATCATCATCATCGTCAGCAAGCTCCTCATCATTATACTCCTCCTCATCGTTGTTGTCCTCATCATCATAATGATGTGGCAGGAGGAGTCAGCCTCCACTGCAGTTCGCTCCTCCTCCTCCTCCTCCTCCCCCTCCTGCTGCTCCCGCCTTGTTGAAAAATTGTTGGCAAATTATTACCTTTCCCAAAGTCATAAACTTTGGCGCGTCTTCACGTGCCACGCAGATGAACATTGCAAGAGGAGGCAGGGGCTGGCCAAAAGTCCGTCATAAATTTGTCACAAAACGTGCGCAGAGACAGAGACAGCAGAGAGAGAGGCAGATGTAGAGAGAGGGAGCGCAACATATAAAGAAACCCTCGCAAGATTTGTCAATCCGTCATTGGAGCGCCGTTTGCCAAGTGCAATTTATGATCAGTTTCAAGTGAAATACCGTAGATCCCTCACCCCGCTCTCTCTCTCTGTCCCTATCGCTGTACCCCTCTCTCTCTCTCTCATACCCTCTTCTCCCCTCTCCACTTCACTTGCCGCATTTTCGTAGGCTTCTTTGTTCAATTGAAACGCTTCGATTTGTGGTTCTCGGCGGGCCTCGCTTCGTTTCTGCTGCTTGTTGTTGCAGTTATTGTTGTTGTTGTTGTTGTTATTGTCACGCGCTGTTATTATGCAAATATTGAGCTGTTAAATTGCATGGTGCACGCGTCATTTAATCGCATTGTTGCAAGTCTTTATAAAGACGATGGCTCCAAACAATGCATTCTTGTTGCTGTTGTTGCCTGCCAGTGTTTGTTGTTGTTGTTGCTGTTGCTGTAGCATGGGCATCATTATGGCCATTTATGTTGCATAAATTACAGCGTTTAGCTTTTGTCACTTGCGTGAAAATTGATTGTAATTTTTTGTTGGTTTGAAAAAAAAAGAAACACGAAATTCTGCTGCGAGTGTAGAGCATTGCGATTGGCAAGTATTGCAAGAAGATGTAGAAGATATTTATGAATTTAGCTTGAGTTTACACTAATTTTGTGGAATAATTAATTTTATAAATCACTGGAAACTCAATTTGTACGCGTATATAGACAAACAGTAGAGTTAAATTTTAAACGTTGCTTTTAGATAAATTTTCCAATTTTCTAAAATATGTATCTTCTATATTTTTTTGATATATTTTAAATTAATTTTTATTTAAACTTAAGCCAAACTCTGAGTAAAATTTTTACTAGATTTAAGTTCAAATTGAAATGAAAAACTGTGAGAAAATGCACTGAATTTAATCTCAATTTTTATTTCATATTTTTCGGTTTTTAATCAATTGTTATGGTAGCTGCTTATCATCTTTTTATCACATGTGATAAGCTTTCCAATCTAATATATTTTCAATAACAAGCTTGTTCAACATTAATATTAATATTATATTTTTCGATTAGGCAGAAGATATTGAAAACTTTAAAAATATTTTCTTTTAATTGAATTTTATTTAGAGATTAACTAGGTATTATTTATGGGAAATTTAAGCGAACTTGGTAATGCAGTAATTCAATTCGACCATATAACCAAAATATATTTATGAATAGTTTACATGAACTGAACCTGGTAAAAAGTCTTACCAGCTTTTAATAGAGCTTAAAAAAAACTTCAATAAATTCAATAAAACTGCATACAAATGTGCTATATATAAGGTTCTTCTACATATTGAACTGCTTATATCTATATACATTTCAGTGCTCGCTCCTGCTCTGGCAGCTACTTCATATGTCCGACCTCCTGTCCCCCTACTTGACCCCATTCTACTACCTGCAAGCGATCGATCCCGCATTGCGACACGTCGTTTGCCTACCCCACACACCACACACTCATGCACGCACGCACACTCTCGCACCCGCACCCGCACCCATTTGCACATGTGCCAAAAAAAGGCAGCAGCAACAACAACAATGAGAAATGCCTAAAATGAACTCGCCTGAACTGCAGCAGAAGCTGAAGTACAGCGGACACAAAGGCAATGGGTGACTGCGACGGCAACGGCGGCGGCGACTGCGACTGCGCTGCGTATCAATCAATGCGAATGCGAGTGCGAACGAAGCGCATTGCGCATACGACGTGTGGCACGCAGCGAAGCAAAGAGCGAGACTGCACGCTCTCTCGCCTGCGCGCGCTCTCTCAGCTGGCCGCTCTCTTGCCGCCTGCCTCACTCGCTCTTTGACTTGCATGCAGAGCGAGAGGCGTCCGCGTGCACACACAAACACACAAACACACTCACACATTCGCACGCTTGACTCGGCCAGTCAACGGTCGTGGACGTTGACGTCGCGCTGGCGTTGACGTTAGCGTCGACATCGCTGCTGTTGCTGTTGCTGCTGCCGCCTGCTGCTGCTGGTGCTGCTGTTGTTGTTGTTGTTGCTGTTGTTGCTGTTGTTTTTGGTGTCGTCGTCTATATTTACACTTGTGGCCTCTTATCAAATGGCAGCGGCGCAGTTGACTTTTTTGACGTTTGTGTATACATTTGTTGTTGCTGCTGTTGTTGTTGCTGTTCGAGTTGTTGTTGCTGCCGCTGCTGCTGCTGGCGTTGGCTGATCTGTGTACTATATGTAGCCCGTTGCTGCTGCTGTTGTTGTTGTTGCTTGCTGCTGCTGTTGAATTTTGTACGCGGTGGCGACCGCTTTGCTGCTTTGACTTTTTGCTCGGTTTTTGAAATACCCACACACACACACACTCAAGTGTGTATGTAGTAGGTGTATGTGTGTGTGCGCGCAGGCAAAATGGGAACAGTCAACACAGCAAAAGTTCAAGTCAAAGATATTTATTTTATATAATCAGGCGCGACATCGTTGCGCGTTTGTTGATTGTCGCCAACGTCGACGTCGATTTCGATGTTGTTGCTATTGTCGTTGCTGCTGCTGTTGTTTGATTAAAAAACTTGGTGAAACAATCAAAAGAAACACTGGGGAGCAGCGCATTGTATATTTTTCAAGGGGTCACCCCCAATCAAAAATTCATTAAGGGTATTCCGGCAAAGCTACTGAAATTTTATTGAATGCTTGCTTGGAATATTAAATAATACTTATATTGTATATGGTATATCTACCTATTGTTTGTAAAGTATGGCAGAGACTTGAGCTTATCGATAACAATCGTTTAATATTAAATGAAAATCAAGTTATCGATAATATCATTCAGTAGTTGATTTACAATTTCTTTTATGCAAGTAATAACTATTATAATAGAACTCTAAATAGTTCAAGTAACAAATTGATAAATATCAAACAATACAGCTGATAATGCAATTATCGATAACATTAATTTTTTAGTTAATTTTCATTTATTTAGATTTAAGTTGAATTAATAATATAATAGTCGATATTCACCCCTTGCCGATAATATCAAGCAATAAAACGGATAATCAAGCTATCGATAACAACATTTTGAGATTCATTTTGATTATTACTATAATACGCAATCACCAAACACACTCTTACTTACACGTAGATTATTTCTTTGTGTGCACGACTTTCGGGCCACCCTAACCAGACAATATACTCTCCGTCCCGTTCCCCCACTCTGTCGACAAGTCGCGCCACATCGGCGATAAGTTCGCGTGCAAAGGTTCTGAACCGCTTGAACTTGTCGAGCACAAGGCAAAGAAATACGCCGACAACAACAACTGCCTGTGCCTGTACTGAATATGACAGCCGTATATACTGTATGCTATATAATAGAGTATTATGTAGACTACCTATATGTATATTATGAGCGTAAACTGGAAATTATCTGAAAACCTTTGGGCGGGCAAAATCGATTTAACTTCTGGTTATAATTGCAAGTTACAAATGTCAAGTGGCAAAAATGGGGGTACAGCAAAGTGGTAGGGGTTACGCGTTTATAGATGATATAAGAGGGGAGCTCTACTCTAGTCATGGTATATCAAGACTGGTAGGCGTGCATATTTAAACTGATATATAAACAGAATTGATTTTTGAATAAAAAAATTCCAAAAATATGTACAGTTTATTTATTATATATCGTTCTTAGCAAAGGTTTTAAAGATAATGGAATTGTTTGCTTATAGTAAATGGTATAGATTTTATGACGTAAAAGAGCTTAAACTTATTTTTAAGCGAAAATAAAGCAACAAAAGGATTTATAACGGAAAGCACAGAGCTAAAGCTTATAGAAATACTTAAATCCTTCACATATTTTATTTTTGGCAAGGATTTTTAATATATTTCATTGTTTTTCTAACGATTTGTAGAACTATTAAGCTTTGATAATAAATTAAAGTTGCACTATAGTTTTAGCAAAGGAAGGAATTAAAAAAAGCACATTGCTAAAGCTTTTAGATTGTAGAACTTTCATTCTAACTGAGCTTTTACGATCATACACCGAAGCTGCATCAAGCTCGCGGCGAAAGCTTTGCTCAAAGTCGCTTGATCTGCATTTGGACATGGAAGCATTGTACTGGCAACTTGTAACTTGTTGTTACACACACACACACACACATACATGCATAGTCATAGACACAACAAGCAACAAGCAACATTCACAAGATGTTAACAGGACAGGGGCACACGCCCATCGAAGTGCAGCCGAAGTGAAGCTCTCAAGTTGCCACATTCGCCGCGGCCAGTTGCAAGTTGCACGTTGCCCGTTGCCTGTTGCCCGTTTGCGAGACCGTTGCCATAAATTTGCAACAACTGCGCTTGAACTCGATAAATTTATGTGCAACATGCGCCGCTTTTGCCAGCTGAACGAGTTTAATAGATTTCGCGTTGCATCGCGCTGCATGCAACAACAGCAAGAGCAACAACTGCAACATATGTTGCAGCGTGCTGAGCTTGCGCTGAGGCCTCTAGCGGCATTTTGCCAACTTTATCGCCAAATATCAATCAAAGTGTTTGGCAGTTGCATGCGGAATTAGCTCTCTTGCCCCGTTGATGTGCGCCAAATGCCAATGCCGAAGACAGTCTATAAAGTTCAGAGTTTGTGGCTTCAATCGTGCCACAAGTGGCATATAAAGCCACAAAGCCACCAACCACCAGTCAGCAGCAAGAGATTTGAGCAAACTTTGCGCTGCACTGAAATATGGCACGAGTCGAGAGTTGTGGCTGGCAGAGAGGGCAGCGGGGCGAGGCAATCACTAGCATAGAGGTGGCAGGTGGCAGGTGGCAGCGGGGTCCTTTGGCTGCCTCATTTAATTGCTGACAAATTTATAGAGCGCTGCGCATTAATTCACTGCGCCCAAATCACAGAAATGCATTAGGCGCAAGTGCAGCTGGCGGCAAGGCAGAGGCAGAGGCAGTGGCGCAGGCTGAAGCTGGCAACGGGGCACCCTCGATGTGCAACCAAGCTGCCAAGTGCAGGCAGCAAAAAAAAAAACAAAAACAACAACAACTGTGCAACTGCAACTGCAACGGCAGACACGATCTCCGCTCGCTGCGTTCATTTAATTATCGAATTTAATTAATCTGCACTTGATTTTTTACGCCGCAGCCGCAGGCCAAAGAAACCAAGCTGAGCCGAGCTAAGACCCCCCTGCCCCTTCCCCCTCTCCAGCTCTGGCAGCTGGTTTGTTGGCTGCAGCAACCTGCACAGCAGTTGGCATCAGTTGCCGCACCTCCTGTGCTACCCTCTGTCTGCCCCTCCCAGCCACCCTGCCCCTACTCCTCTGACGACACTCACCTCACTGTGTGTGTGTGTGTGTGTCGCCTTCGCTCTGCTCTGTCGCTCTCACGCTCGCAGCTCGTTGACAATTGGCAAATTGTTTTCCTTAACTTTTATTTATTTTGGCCATTTCATCAAACTGTTGCCCAGACTGCAGTTTATATATACATTCGTATATTTGTATATACTGTTTGTGAGGTTATGTCGAAGCTGTTAAGATCATAGTAAAGGATGATAATGCAGACTCTTTATTTTTATTGAAAGCAGCTCTATGTTCTGTTTTGAAAATGTCATAACATATATATTCTTGAACAGTTTGACTTGTTAAACCGATAGCTCGTATTAAACTTAAAACTAGACTTGGATCAATTCCTAAATTTGAATATCCTTTATATACATAAGCGTTTGTTTTTATTCTATATATTCTTGTACTCTATATATATTATTGAAGTGTACAAAGTAAAGGTATATCCTCTTAATCCAATCAACCAATATTCATCCTACTACAAAAGCTTCAGCTAAAAATTATACATTTTTAACTTAACGGGCAAATCATTATAACTATAGTTATATATATCTATATGTTCTTGATCAGTTTCAGCTTGATAAGACTTAAGAAACTCTACTTTAAGCTGGATAAGAAATAATAATTAAATATACATTAGCTTATACAATAAATCCCCCTACAAGATTTAGCTAGGAGTATAATAAATATATAATAATCAATCAATCCACAATATATATTGCTATATAGACCGATTCCGACGCGTTTTTAAACTGTTGCAACGTCTACTTAGAATTCCTTTGCTGTTGCAGATATGCCAATCAATGTCAGCACTTATCAAATTCAATATTATCTATATACCAAGTATATTCACCATAATCTGAGTAAAGTTCATTAACATTGTTTATCATGGAAGTGCAGAACTTTTTAAAAGACCACAAATATCCCTTCTTTTTGTCTTCCTTACACTTTTGCTGCGTACTGTGCCTGGCAGCTCGTAAGTTCTCGTTTTACTACCAATTAAACAGAGTCTTAAATCTGCAAATGAAGGCTGAACTATTAAGGCCTCTTTCGCCTGCTCTTTTGTCTTGGCCATACACCTAACGACCCGCTTATAACTGTACTCTGGGGCCACCTGCTGTGCGCTACATGAATCGATTCAATCAACCGATGGGGCCGACTACCATACAAGACTATATAGCCTACGCTTGGTATATGCTTGCCACATGCAACATGCCACATGCCGCACGAAACGGGCAACGGACAACGGGCAACGGGCAACTCACAGTGAATCAGTTCACAATCATTTGATTAAATAGTTCACGAGCTGAAATTAAAGTGCAGCGAAATGTGAGGAGAACTCGTTGACAAGCGAAAAGAGAGCGTGCCGCGCGGCATCTAACGGTAACTGTCAGCTTGAAGCGGCAGATTGAAATTTCAAATCGGTGCAAAAGGCAAATTTCATAAATTATTAACACCTTCTGCCATTTGAACTGGACAAACTGGTCAAGTTGATGTTGGGAGAGCAAGCGAGAGGCACAGAGAGTGAGAAAGAGGTGTATGCCGGGGCGAAGCTGACGGCTTGACGGGTTGTGGCTAATCAAAAATTCTAATTACGCGCCATTGCACATTGCAGCCAGCGCAGCGAGCCTCTCTCGGTGATTCTCAGGCCTAGACAGCAGGCTGGACACTCGCTGGAGTTGGCGCTGAGGAGCTCCAGTTGTTGTTGTTCTGTGGCGCATAATTGCTTTAATGGAATTTGATTTTCAGCTCAGTTGCCCTGCCACTTCCCGCTCTACCGCTGCTCTGCCCCCTGCCTTGTGCCCTGCCCTGTCTATCTGGCTTTTTGGTCCATTGCAGATGATGTACAACTACTATTAGCATTAAAGTTTATTATCGACGACGACAGACGCTCGGATTCTGAATTCCTGTAAAACAGGTGCACACACACAAACACACACACACACACACACGCGCGGAGACTCAGCCTCGGAGTGAGACCCGCATAGAGAGGGGCCTTTCAACCCAGTCAGATTTCTCCTGCTTGCAATGCGTCGTCGTCGTCGTCGTCGTCGTTGTTGCATGCGATGCATTTGGCCGCTAAAAGCGCCTTATTTGGTTAAATTGGTGCAGATTGCTGCGCCGGCTCGGCTCGCTGAGAGAGAGAGAGAGAGAGAGAGAGAGAGGGAAGTTAGAGCGAGACAGAGACATAGAGGGAGATAGAGAGACAGCGACTGCTGGCTGAACTGCACTAAATAATAATTAGCACAGGTTTTTTTTTGCCGCTGTTGCTCTGGTTGGTCGCTTGGCTGCCTTAATGCGCTTTGGTCATTCACCACAGGCTACAGAGGCTGCAGAGGCTGGTGGTGGTGCTGCTGCTGGTGCAGCCATTTGTTGCATGCCGCCAACCACATACGGGGTGAAATTTCCTTAGAAATTTCGTGCTTGCCTGCTCTGGTTTTAATTTGATTTTTACACCGAGTTTTCTTGGCTGCGTTTTCCTCGCAGTTTTTCTATTTTTCCTTGGCCCCCAGGTTCAGGTTCATAAATTTGCGAGAGATTCGCAGTTGCCGCTGCCACTGCCACTGCCGCTGCTGTTGGAGTTGCAGTTGCAGTTGCATGTCTAATGTTGCTGCTTGGCTGCATATTCGCGTGTGCGCTATGCCCACATGCTGCCTCCTAGCCGCCCTGCCCGGCCTCTTCCCTTAGCTAGTCTATTAGCTGCTTCTTCTTCTGTTTAATTGCACACCGTTTGGGCTTTATCACTCAACCTCACCCTGTATGTGCAAGTGTGTGTGTGTGAGTGGCTGTCTGTAGCTACAGTGCCTGCAATTAGTTTGTTTATGACTGGGCCAAAAGTGTGACGCGAGCTGCCTACGAGCATAGTAATACGCCAGCTCTGCCTCTCTCTCTTTCTGTTTCTCTCGCACTCTCCTTGCACACTCGTAATACTTATGGCAAGCATTATTTGTTGATATTATGTTATGTTATGGAGCTCATGTGTTTACAACGGAGTTTATAGCACTTTGCGGCTATCAAATAACGGCAAACTTTCGAGTAAACAACTGAAGTTGGTAACCATTTGGGTTAATTGGCCTAGAACTGACAGACCTTATACGTTTATGGTATATATAGATATATATATATATATATATACCTAAAGATCGCAGCTAAATGATTATAGAATAAAGTGTCTTAAGTGCTTCGCGTAAGTTGGGCGCATCAAGTGAGAAAAGTTCAGCATAAAATATGCTCTAATCTTACAGGACTAGAGCTCAATAAAAGTGGAATACCTTGCTTAATGGGGCTACTCTGCTATTGAAATGCCTGGAATATAAAAGCTTTATGCTCTGAGCAACTGTATGGCAAATTTGCTCAGAGTAGCTCTAATAGTTGCAGAGTTCTTTGGGATTATTTATAGTTTCTGTATTGAAACACCTTTGTTTATGACTCTCTCTCTCTCTCTCTCTCTCTGTTGATATCCAAAAGAATGTGACAAATTAATCGGAATCCGATATGATTAACAAATAGAACGTAATTGAATTACGGGTTAGTCAATGTCGCCTACTCCGACCTCCTCCCCAAGTCACTGAACTCTGTTTATGATCGTTTTTTCATTTTTTGTTGGAAATTTCCACATGAAAATTGCATTCCACGCGATTGTCATCATAAAGATAAAGAACTTTTGTGGGGGCATTTGTTTTCGTTTCTCGGGGTTTTTTCTCTCTGTAGCGAGATTTGATAAATGATACATCATGAAACTGGCAATGGGCGTATGTCGGGCTCTTGTTGCTGTTTTTGTTGATGTTTATTTTGGGGGCGTGCCAGTCAAATAAAATCGGACTCTAATGAACTTTGAATTACTTTCTCTGCACTTGCTCGAGCACGACAAAAGACAACCACAACAACAAGTAGAAGAAGCACAGTTGAGGAGGGCACACACAACACACACAACAAAAGGCCAGAGCGTTCTCAGTTCAGACCAAATATTATCAGTGAAACGCGCCATACACACTCATATACTCATACACTCACACACACACGGGTACAATCTTTAACACCTTGATGATCTAATAAATGCGACATGATTTACAAAAATGCGACCATAACGAAAATTAAGAACACACAAAATAACAACGCGAAGACGAACTAAAGGAGGAGAGCAGAGGCAACAGCTCTGGCCATATATGTATGTACGCTCGGTCGGTCGGTCTACTTACGTGTCGTCGCTGTAGTTCAACTGACACTTGGACAAACACCGCGATAAGACCCCGAAAAGCGACCGAACGACCGAGCGACCGAGCACTTGAGATACAAGAAATCACGTTAAGAAAGGAGAAGCAACAACAACAACAACAGCAACAACAACAATGGCAAATGGAAACTGAAAATGAAATGAAACCCTCGCAACTGATGCAGTCGCTGATAGAGCCCATAAATGTTTATCTACGAAATGTGTGACAAAACAACGCACGGAATGAATAAATGAAGGGACGCTACAGAACGAGTTCCCATTGCGAGAATATATTCAAAACAGATTTCAATTAGAGCGCAAATTGCCTGCTTCATCACTGTTTAGATATTGATAGATTATATGGTAACTCTATTTATTGGCGTCTTCTAGCAATTTGGAATGCTTAATATATATGTTATTATCTAGCCAAGTAAAAGTTCTGGCTGTATCTACGCGCTTTCAATGTCAGTTTATACCCGATTATCTTTTCTAAGAATTTTTTTGTTTTTTACGAAAAATCTTAAAATAATATGGCGCAGTCGCATCCGCAGTTAATTATCGAGAAAAAAAATTAGTTCTCTGCATTATATGGTGCTATATTCCTTAATCTTTCAAATACAAAGTGAACATAGCTTACTATCGATAACTATCGTTAGCCAGCACTTACTGCAAGACTTGAAATTACTTTAACGAACAGTAGGGTTACTTAAGCACTTCAACTATCGATAACTGTAGCCTCTCAGTACTGCTGATAATACACGCCGCAATATGTTTTATATCAACCCAAAAAGTAGCTAATTTTTTAGCTTAAACACTTAAATTACTACTCTTACCAACTCCAAGTATAACAGTTTTTTTTTTCATATGCATGTTTACTATCGATAACTATTGCCTGTTACCGCTAACGATAGTTTCTCAAGTTTTAAATAGAAGTAATTAACCTGCTACCAAGCCAAAGGGTATCTCGCATTCGGCCTTTCTCTCCATACTTGTGCCAGCACAGAGTTGAATCTACCCTCTGCCCTCGCCCTGGCCCTCATGGCCCTGGCCCCGTCCCGCTCGCTGCGCGATAAGGCGCACAATTGTGAATTGTGAGGCGTCTCAAAGTTCGCATAAATCGGCGGGGCGCTGTTTGCTCTCGAGCGTTGCGTTTTATTTGGTTTTTAAATGAGGTCAAAAGCTGATAAGCTCAAATTGTAAGCGAGTGTGTGTGCGTGTAAGTTACACACGTGTATGCCTTTTTTTTTTTTTTTAATTCATTTATTAACCAACTTATGTACTAACTTAGTCTAAAAGGAGCCGTGTGGTTACAGTAGATGCTGGCAAGGGCCTGCGGGTGGCCGGTAAAGCATTGCTTCGCAGGTCCATGGGCAGCATCTATTCGGCGTTCCTTCTCCGTTCCAGGCTTCTCAGCATTACCATGATGGTTTCGCTAAAGCTGCAAACAGCATTCCACTCCTCCTGGCCCTTAAGCATGAGCGGAACGAGGTTGGTGACCGAGATGGTGGTCCCGGTCAACCGCTTGAGCTGGAGTCGCTGGCTGTGAAAGCGGGAGCACTCGAACAGCACATGTTGCGCATCCTCAACTACACCGCGTCCGCACCATGTGCACTCATCGCTGTCCTCTATTGCGAACCTTTTCAGGTACGCTCTGAAGCACCCATGGCCACTAAGGACCTGCGTTAGGTAGTACGTAACCTGCCCGTGCTTCCGAAGAAACCAAGGTTCCACTTCGGGAATGAGGCTGTAGGTCCAGCGGCCTTTGGATGAGTCAGTCCAGCGACGTTGCCAGCGAAGCAGACTCTCTCGTCTTGCTTGTGCACGGTAGCTACTGCTGCTACTTCCTGCCTCCCTTAGCTTCTTGGCTTCCTCGACTAGCTCGCTGAACGGGATCATGCCGGCAATCAGCATGGCTGCTTCGTCCGATACCGTTCGGAATGCACATGCGACTCGAATGGCGCAGAGTCGGTACGTCGAGTTGGCTTCTCGATAGTACGATTGCTTTTTTAAGGCTTCGTGCCATACTGGCGCTGCATAGAGCATAACTGCACGAGTCGAGCTCATCAGGAGGCGACGACGTTCGTGCCTTGGTCCCCTGGTGTTGAGCATAATGCGTGAGAGCGCTCTGTACAGAGTGACAGCCTTCTCGTTCATATACTTCAAGTGTTCCTTGAAGCACAGCTTGGTGTCGATCATCACGCCCAGGTATTTAATTGCTCGCTTCGACTGGACCACCGTCGAACCAACCATGATGCGGGCTGTCTCCACAACCTTGCGCGATGAGACAAGGACCGCCTCCGTCTTATGGGCTGCGAGCTCTAGCCCAGCTGCTGCTAGCCAGTGGTGCACCCTCCTTATGGCTGAATTGCACGCCTCCTCGGTGGTTACAACGTGTTTTCCCACCACCACAAGCGCGATGTCGTCAGCGAAGCCGATCAGTTGAGCGTTTTCTGGGAGCTCCAGCTTCAGTACGGCGTCGTACATCGCGTTCCACAAAAGTGGACCCAGCACAGATCCTTGCGGTACGCCGAGTGTGACATCATGCGTACGCAGGCCATCGTCGGTGTCGTACCGGAGTACTCTTCCAGAGAAGTAGCTCCGTACCATGCGGATGAGGTATGGCGGAACTCGGAAGTTCTCCAGTGCTCGGAGTATGCCGCTCCATTTTGCCGAGTTGAATGCATTTTTTACATCCAGTGTTGCAATTAGGCAATATTCCTTGGAACCTCCTTCCCATCTGCTACCCGCAATAGCATCTCGCGCAATGCTGACCACCTTCTCGATTGCGTCTATGGTCGAGCGTGCCTTGCGAAAGCCGAACTGGTTGGGGGAGAGGTCACCCGCGTCTGCAATTGCCGCCTCAATCCTTGAGCCCAGCAGCTTCTCCAGTATTTTGCCTAGGGTGTTAAGCAGGCAAATAGGCCTGTACGACGAGGCTTCGCTCGCAGTTTTGTTTGGCTTGGGAAGAAGCACAAGATGCTGTTCCTTCCAAGTTGCAGGGAAGATGCCTTCAGCGATGCAACTGCTGTAGAGCTTGGCAAATGCATCAGGGCGTAGGCATAAGGCCAGCTTCAGCGCTCTGTTAGGTATGCCATCTGGACCCGGTGCTTTTTTAGTTTTGAGGCTGGCTGCGGCATTGACTACCTCATCGATAGATATGTTAACAACTGGCCACTCACACTCTCTTATAGCTGATGATTGGACAGCATCGCATGCGCTAGGAAAGAGCGTTTCCACAATGCGCTGCAGTTCGGCTGGATCCGTTGGTGCTCCTTGTCGTCCTGCAAACACCCGCTTCACCACTATCTGATATGCCTTGCCATAGGGATCACGATCGGCTGAGTCGCAAAGCTCCAGAAAGCACTTCCGCTTGCTTTCCCTGATGGATTTTTTCAGTTGTCGCCGCGCCGCGCGATAGTTCGCTTGCCTGGATACAAACATGGATGAGCCTCTCGAGCGCTGATAAGCTCTGCTCGCATGCAGGCAGGCCCTGCGGGCCTCGGCTATGGCCTCGTTCCACCAGTATACCGGTGCGTGGTGATTCCGATGCGCCTTTCTTGCTTGCATGCTGGCATTGCATGCACTACGCAGGCACTCCTCCATTGCACGCACCGAATCTTCTACCCGTCCGTCCATGTCCGGTGGGCGAAACTCAGCAGCAAACTTCTGGGCGTCGAAAGTGTCGACTCTGTAAGCCCTCCGCGCACTCGGGACACTCGGTCTGTCATAGCTTTGGCTACCGATCGTGCAGATGATCATCCGGTGATCGCTAGCCGTATACCCGTAGTTCAGGGACCAACGAGCCATGGGGGCTAGCGAGCTGCTGACAAACGTCAGGTCGATGACGGATGTCCTGCCAGCCTTAACAAAAGTGGCACCATTGCCTGTGTTTAACAGAGCAATATCCAGCGCTGCGAGGGACTCCGTAAGCGTTTTGCCCCTAGCATTTGTCCTGCTGCTCCCCCACTCCACAGACCATGCGTTGAAATCGCCTGCAATCAGCACTGGGCTATGCCTCCTGGCGTCCTCGGTCAGCTCCTCAATGATTGCTGCGTAATCGTTAATGGTTAAGCTAGGCGCCAAGTAGCAGCTGTAAAGCCAAATATTGCCACACTTGGCTCGTGCGTAGCCATTCGCCCTCTTTGCGTTAGAGAGGTACTTGCCGTTCGCTGCGCACAGCCATATAGCCGCTTTCCCGGTCAAGTCCTTGATCCACTGGCCTGTTGCTTTTTCCCGCAAAGGTTCGCTCAGAAGTACCAGGTCGATCTTTTGCTCCCTTACTGTTTGGTCTAACAGGGCGTGTGCCGCTCCAGCGTGGTTGATATTAAGTTGCAATATTCTTAACATTTTACTTTCGAGACGGCTTCCTTATAGGCTGGGCACCTATAGCTACCTGTTAAGTGGTCTGCCTTGACACCTTTCCTTGTGCATATGCGGCAGCTGGGGGGCTTGTCGCACAGTTTGGCGATGTGCTTATCGTCCCCGCAATTGTAGCACACTCCTTGCAGATCCTCCTTGCTCTTGCAATTGACTGCGACATGGCCGAAATCTAGGCATTTAAAGCACCGTTTAGGCTGCACAATAAGCCGGACTCGGCAGACAACCCATCCAACTCGAATCTTTCCCTCCGCGAGTTTGTTTGCCTTGTCCACTGGCATCGTCAGTGTTGCAATTTGACGACCTCCGCTGACGGCTCGTAGCGATTTTACTGTCTCTACGCTCAGGTGTGAGTCACCGAGTTTCTCCCTAACGGCTTGCATAACTTCCTCCTTCGTTGCAATCTCATCTAGGTCGCAGATCTCGACCTGGGCCTGGTCGCAGACTGTTTTCACGATCGCCTTACCAGTGAGGGCCTTCTCTACTGCGGCTTGAAACTCGCATGCGTGTATGCCTGTATGTGTATGTGTGTGTGTGTGTGCGTGTGTGTGTATAATTTTAACGCCCCGACTCGAACCCGTGGCCTGCCTTTGAAAGTCAAATTGCGGCCGAATGTGGATTTGTGTGCTGCTGTTGTTGTAGTTGTTTTTCCTACTTGTTTTGGGCCACAAGGTCTGCGTCGTCTAGACGGGGACAGCAGCTGCTCGCATCTAACTATTTATCAAATCGAAATCAAATTACACCAATGATTGAAATCGGTATGGTGCACTGGGAAGAGACTCACAAAATAGAGTCATATGCGAGGTCTGTGAAAAATGGTCACATGACACGATGAGGCGCGTTTGGGGCGCTATGGGGCGCGGGTCGCTGCTGGCAGCTGTGTTTGCCAACGTGACGTTCGTCGTTGTCGTCGTTGTCGCTTGTTGAGGGCCCCGTGACGTGCCCCAAAAGCCAAATAGTCAAACATCCAAATGGCAATGAACTTTACCGTTGCCTTTTTGTTTTTCCAGAACGTGCCGAGACGCGGCTACAGTCCGAGCTTCAGCTACAGCCTGAGCTCGAGCCCGAGCCAGAGCCAGAGCCCGAGCCCGTGCCGGAGCCTAGCCCCCAGACCCAGAGCCAGAGCTATAGCCAGAGTCGGTCGTCTATTAGTACTATTGACACTTGTCGACCCAACATGCGGCCTGTCACTGCCGCGGATCATTCGCATTCACACTCGCACACACACACACACACTCACACACATACTGAGAGACACACACGTGTGACTAGTATGATAAAAGAAATATACAACACAAGCCCAACTGGAAAAGTCAACATTGTGTCGCCTTCGCCGTCGCGTTTACAATCTTCCATAGAGTCTACGGTTTACGGTCTTCGGCTACGTCTTCTCCGCTCTCCACTCTCCACTCTCCTAGCTCCGTGCTCTCCGGTCTCCGTTCTCTGGCATTCGACATTCGGCATTCGGCACTTAGCACCATTGGCACCAAGCGCGATGCCAATCAGCAGCAACACATGATGCTGCAGGGGAGCAGACGGTGCAGGGTAGACGATACACTCGATTCAAAACACCAAAATGATCGTACAGTGGGCTGAGGCTGAGTCTTAAAAATTACAGAAACTTAACAGAATTTCCTCTAAAAGTCTTGTATTCCAAAAGGATTTCTAGGAATTGAACTGCAATTTTTTAAATGCGTGTAAAGGTCTTTGCTATTTAATATATGTTATGGTATCTTATTGCAGTAAGCTGAAAATTCAAAAATTTCCAATTCAAAAGAATTTTTGGAATATTCTTTTTTTGGATTTTATCTGAATTTTTTTAATTATTAAGTTTTTAAGCGATATTTTTTTTTAATTTAAAGTCAAGACTTGCGCCCAGGGAAACAGTTGAACTTGTTGTTCAATCCTATAGAGTACACATGGATTGAACACTGCAGTTGAGATGAAGTTTAGAATGCTAAGATTAGTTTCTTGCCGTTGTCAACTCATAAACAATGCACTAGAAATAAGTTTTTGACACCAGCAACGTTTAGAAGGCAATGAACTTTCTGATTAGAGTAAGCATGCTTAGAAGGCAATGAACTCTCTGAGTAGCGTACATATGCTTAGAAGGCAATGAACTTTCTAAATCGAATAAATACTTTGTCAAGCAGATGAGTTCAAAAGGTTAAATATAAATCAGTCCAACACTTGAGATAGGCCTGACCAAAGCAGCGTGTAGGAGTCCGCAGCATATGCATATGACAGCAGCTTGACCCACGCAATGCAACATTACACATTGTGACCCTAAATATAAATACACACTTATCGCTTAGGGCGCTCATGTAACCCCCCTTAGCTTAATATAGAGATAAGTTAGAATAAGATTTTGATATAAATAAAGTAGCCGTGAAAGCGGCTCATCAGTCTGTTTTGGAACTCGTGTCGTGTACTTCATTTCTGCCGTTACACTTGTATTATACTCAGGCTTATTTCACGTAAAATCTTCAATAAATAAAAAATTTCACTGTCTTTTCACCACTTTCGTGCCACTGTTACGCGCCAACATGTGTTCGAAACGCAAATCTAGAGACAACTTTAATTTCTGTGCTAACTAATGATAAACTCGACTTTATGATAAGCACAGCGAGCAAATAATCCAAAATGATATCTATACAATTGTCGAGGGGAGTGCAGAGGATCTCTGAAATTTGATACACGTTCAATCCACAGGGTGCCCCAGGGTCAAGTCTTCAAGTCTGGTTTTACTTGAACCACAGATTCTTGAGCATCTCTCGCGATCCTAACGAGCATCGACAACAACAAATTGTTGTTTGTTAATTTCGCCTGTAAATATTTTATTTAATTATCTATGCTTCTGTTTGTGTGTGTGTGTTGTGTGTGCACAACTCTGGGCTGGGCTGGCATTAATTTACACCTTTGCTGCAGCACCATGCGAAAGGTCAATGTTTCGGGCGCTTTCCAGGCGGGGCATTTGCCACATTTGGCCCGCCTCGCCACATCGATCTTCGTATTTGCTTTTTTCATTTCTGCCAGTTAAATTACAATTAAATTATTTATATGCGTCAAATGTGCCAAAGAGAGAAAAAGAGGTAGAGTAAGAGGGAGAGAGAGAGAGAGAGAGAGGGAAAATAAATAAATGTTTGTGCTATGTAAATAAACAATTTATGCGATGGGCGCGACGGAAGCTTCGACCGCACCATAAAGTTCAATGTATGCCACTGCGGTCAGTCTATAACTGTGTGCGTGTGTGTGTATGTATGTGTGTATGTGCGCCTGAGGGTGTTGTGCACTGTGTGTAACTTGAAGATCAGAATTGAAGTTGAAGTTATTATATAATATATATTCTTATATATTCATGAAAAATAGCAAAGGCGCGTACTCGTTTATAAAAAAGGGATTTATTTAAAATATGATTTAAGTATTTTATAAATACTAAAATTCATTAAACCTGTTTTCAGAGTAGCTTTGCAAGAAAGTTGGAAGTTCTGATAAGATATATTTAGGGAAAAACCTTTAAAGTTTTTTGTTTTTTAATTGATAAATTCATAAAAATGTAAAAGAAACTTGCGAAACATTAAAAAAATAATGTAAGTTAAGTAATGCCAAGAGTTTGAAATGGAAAGGGCAACTGCAAATTAATTTTAATATATGAAAAAAATAAAAGTACGCAGAAAAATCTATCTCATAGCTAATATATGTATATATGTATATATATATATATATATATATGTATATATGTTTAAACTTAAAGTTTTTTAAAGTTTAAACAGTGAGCTTTTCCTTTTCAATTTGTCTGAAGGTTGACTGTCTACAGGTTTTTCATGCATCTTCAGACTATATACTTACATTCATTTACAAGTAGCGAAGCCCCTCATGCCAACCACAAACACAACCCCCCCCCCCTGCCACCCCCACTCACACTACGCCTATGCCAAAAGTCGTATCTGTTGTTTGTTTTGCCTTTGTTGTAGTTGCTGCTGTCGCCACTGCTGCTGCTGCTGCTGTTGTTGCTTTTGCTATTGTTGTTACACGGCGTCGCATTGTGTCCGGGCAGGGGCATTGGGCACTCGACGTTCACCCCGATAATTAGCTTAGGGGTTCAACGTTGCAGGTCAATGGTTTTGTTAACATATTATAAGTTATTTTAACCTTTGGCCGATTTGCATGCGAGTCGACTCCGACTTACGATTACTTCGGATTCGAATTCCGAATTGGATTCGGTTTCGAACTCGGATTCGGATTCGGATTCGAATTCGGAATCGAATTCGTCGTATCGTTTACAGCGACGCGTTTAGTAAGCTGTTGGCGCGCTGCGCGGCACTGCGCCACCTGAAGCAAGCAAAACTATCTCTATCTCCCTCTCTCTCTTTATCTCTCTAGGTAACACGCCCACCGACATACTGCAGCAGAAGCCCGCAAAGGCGACAACGGCGACGCCAACGAAACACCACAACGAGGAGCAGGAGCAACAGTTCAACTCGTTGCCCGCGGCGGCGGCCACCAAGCGGAAGCATCTCGAGCGCCTCGCCAGCGACTTGCAGCGACAGCAGCAAAAACTACAGCGCACCAACAGTAGCAGCAATTACAGCAGCAGCAGCAACAGCAGCAGCAGCGGCAGCGTCGGCGGCGGCAGCGGCAGCGGCGTCGGCGGCGGCAGCACTGCAACAATGCTCAGCGAGCGCTCGCTGCTGCTCAGCGGCTACGGAGGCATCGATAGCGCCAAGAAGCTGTGCGAGGCGACGAGCCCAACGACGACAACGGCAACGGCAACTGTTGCCGCTGCGACGGGCAACAGCAGTGCAATCATGCAGGCCGCGACGCCGGCAGCAACAGCATCCGGCAATACCTCAGCGAGCTCCACGAACGCCTCAACGGCGGCGGCAACAGCGGCAGCAGCTGCCGCCGCGGCGGTGGCCGCCAGCAATGCCTACGCGCTGTTCATCGAGACGGTGAAGCATGAGAAGTTGTCGCCGCTGCACATGACCGGAGCGCAGATTGATTCGCTGAAAGATGCGTTCAAGGAGTCCACTGCCATGGCTAGTATGCACAACAACAACAACAATAATAATAACAACAACAACAGTGCGACAGTCAGTAACAACAACAACAACAACACCGGCAGTGGCGTCGGCAGCAACAGTAGCAGCAACCATCAGCAGCAGCAGCAGCAACAGTTGCTCAGCAGCAATGTGAAACGGGAGCGTCTCAGTCCCAGCAGCAACATCAGCCACAACAGCAACAACAACAACGGTGGCAGCAGCAGCAGCAACAGCAGCAGCAACAACAACAACAACAACAACAATAACAACGGCGAGGTGTCCGTTTCAGCGGCATTTGCCAGGTGAGTTACGAGTTGCGGGCAACATTATTAATGGTCGCTCGTCGCGCTTTGGACGAGATTTAGAGCTGAGTAGAGTCGAGCAACTGACAAGACACGCTTGTCTATTTATAAGCGGTATTAGTGCATTTGGGAGGGTTGATCTCGTTGCTTACACTGCAAAAAGTTGACTATATAAACTACAAGAAGTATAAGAGGCTGTTTTTTAGCTACTCAATCGAAAAGTTATACGGCTAAGAGATTTTTATTTAATGTTTGTGAGCTTTTTTTTATAATAATGTTTCTCAGCTTTCACTATTCAAGCTAAAAGCTCCTTTTTATGTTCAAAAAATTTAATTCTCATTTAGGTTTTTTATTGAATGCTTGATTGCGAGCTTTTTATAAAAATGATTCTCACCTTTCATTATTCTAGCTGAAAGCTTCTTTAATATTTTCAAAAAAAAATTCACATTTTAAATCTAAAGAGGAAAAGAGTTTTTTGACTTAAGCTTTATTACGAGCTTATTGTCCGAAATTTAGTATTTATTTATAGAGCTTGGATTTACTGCATTTTGAAAAGTCGCCTTGATAAAGTACACTGCTAAAAATGATACCTGCTGCTTGAAAGCTCACATATATTTACAAAAATGTAAACAAATTAAACTTAACTTTTACTGCTGAGTGAAATTCAGTCTGGTTTTATTTCTAGCTTATTTTTTGCTTGAGAAACCTTCGGAATTATATTGCATTAAGTAAAACTCACTTCGTTCTTTTCTCAGTAAAACCAAACCAAGTGTTGCTGTAATTACAAAAACTTCAATAAAATTACACTGCAAAAAACAGTACTCAAGAACACACATAGTATGATGTAGAAAGCTTCTTTTATATTTGCAAAGATTTAAATTCTCTATTAAAGTGAATAGAAAACTTCTGAAGTTAACTTTTGCTGCTTAAAACCTCTACGATTCGGTTCAAAAATTTCGATATATTAGATTCCAGCTTTATTACAAATTGCTTCTCCATCTGTTTGGTATTATTTTCCACTTTTCTGTAACTTTAGTTTACTCATCTCAACTTGTGTGAGCTTTTCTCGATTAATCTGAAAGCTTTGGGACATTTTCTCATTTCTTTGCCTGCTCCGGCTTATGCGAGTTTTGCGTGCTTTCGCGCGCTCGGTTCTCCCGCTCCAGCGAGCTGCGTGGCAGGCTCGCGGAGCTTTGTCTGTGCCCACTTATGGACGAGTACATGTTGTGGTAGTGATCGCGACGCAGTTGCTCGAAATGCTCCCGCCGTTGGCGTCGCAGTTGCTGCGCCTGCGCATCGCTGGCATCGTTGCCGCGCTCGGCCGTCGCCGCCGACGTCTCCGTGGGCAGATTGATGGTGATCGAGGGATTGTGCGACAGCTGATTGCTGCGATAGCTGCCACTGATGCGCAATATCGAGGTGGGCGTTGCTCTCGCATTCACCTGCGTCTGCGTCTGATTATCCTTCTTTCTTTCATTCTCATCCATAACTCGAGGGAGTGGGTGGAAGGGGGGCTGCTCTCGAATATGGATTTTGTTTGAATTTTCTTTTATTTTTTTTTGTGTTTTTGTGTATTGCCAAAAATGTCAACAGACGATTTTGTAAATGCTCGTGTGATGTGTAAAGAAAACAAGGAAAAGAATGCGAGAGAAAGAAAGAGAGAGATAAACGCTAACAAATAACTTAATCCATCACTTGGTTATTATGGTTGTTGCTGTGCTGTCCGGCTGTCGCTCGCCTGACAAATTAATTAACATTTTAACAAATTAATACCTCGACTTTGTATCGATATCAGTTCGGTTTTGGTTTTGGCTACCGTTTGCGAGGCCCCAAAAAGCCAGCAAATTAATCAAAACGCTTTGAAACACACACAAGCAGCACGCGTTCGCTGTCAAAAGATGAAGAAAAAAGAGAGAAACGGCAACAGACAGACAGACAGACAGAGAGATAGACAAAAGGCGAATAGGCCAAAAGAGAAAAACGCAGGAAACTCGAAATTTAAATATAAATCAAATTAATAAACTCAACGAAATGCTCGAAGGCAATTAATACGCACAACTAAATTAATGGCGCCGGCCCAGTGCCAGCCGAGCATAGATTAACTAATACGGGCAATTTATCAAAACGAACCGAAACGGAACGGAACGGAACGAAGCTGAGAACAACTGGTAACCTAAGCCCTGACATAAGACGACAAATTGTGGGGCGACAACAGCTGAGGCGAGACTCAGATACAGATACACGGCCTGAGATACAGATGGAGCGACAGCTACAGGTAGAGGTTGAGAGATACTTGGAGTAGTAGCTGCAGCCTACAGTTGGTTGGGCCGTCCCGCCGTCGGGCTTATTGGCTTATTAATATTAATGAGACATGCTATGCGGCTCTTTCGGCACCTGAGGTGTGTGCCTAAATCTTCATAGACAGAGTCACGATACTTGTCATTGCCTTAAACATATTCCATTTGTTGGTCCCTCTACAAGCATAGACCCCTTCTGTCCGTCTCATTCAAAGTCGCGCTTGGAGGGTGGTCTTTATTTTCGGCTCTTTATTCTCAGTTTTTTCTAGCTTTGTTCTTGAGATTAAGCAAAGCGAATCAACAGCGCGCTAACGAGTTATGAGCTCTACACATAATTAAGTTGCCCATGGTGGGCCGCAGCTCTCCGACAGCGTGTCACATTAAATATTATTAAATTAGGTTTGTGCGCAAACTCAATTAACTAAATACTTGATGAAATACAATCGATAATTGACGGATTAAAAGGTTCGTGATGCATTAGAATGAACTGCATGAGTTTTACAGCTAATGAGCTGATAATATTATAGAAAGATAGAAAGAGCTATGATAGCGCTTTGAGAAGCAGCCTTGAATTTAATTGCATGCACCCTAAGCTGAAAGGTCTCTTCATCTGCTTTCTTCGTACTACATCATTATATTTGGCTTAGCGTTAAAGCCAGGCTTTAAGCTACTATTGATGCCGAGTCAATATTAATCTCCTCTAACCTTAGAAACTATAAACTTGATGTGAGAACAGACATTTCATGCGTTTGCTTAGTATCACATCGGCTCGAGTGCCCCGTCAAGAACAGCTCAATTGCAAGTTGCACTCGAGGCAAGGCTCAAGCCTCGAGTGTTCGACTGCAAGTCTGCTTTGGAGTTGCACTCGAGTGAGGACAACTCTTCAGAGACAACTACTACTACATTAAGTTCTACTAAACATAATTGACAACCCGAAAAAAAACCACGACGACTGAGTCAAGTTCGCGCGGCTCTTCAATCGTCAGTCGACAGCTGACGGACCCGAAACTTTATTGAAGCCAAGTTCAGGGGCTTTGGCTGCGCGAATGGCAATAAATTCCAGCTTCAATATGCAAACTTGTGGCGCGTTTATATGGTATATCGTACATATATAGTTTTATTATGGTTTTATTGTTGCCGTCTCCTAAAGCCTGCTAAATGGTCTTGTATCGTATTTCTGTGGCTTTTGTTGGTAGTTTGGTTCGTTTCTCGTCTTTGGTTTTTTTTTTTATTTTTTCTTGTGAGCTCTCAAATTTGCAAGACATTCATTGATAAACATTTTTTTGCTGATTGCTGATTTATGTAGATTTCTTTGGCCTGTCCAAAGCCGCAAGCCCGCAAATCGCGCTCTTTTATTTGGGTTCGTTTCGATTTTGTGTGGAGTTCATGTTTTTTTTTTTTTTTTTGGTTTTTGTTTTAAGCGATTTATTTCAGCCGCGTAGGCGTAACAAAAGACACCATTTGCATATGTTGGGGCCACGCCCCGTCGCCAGCCCAGGCCAATTAGGCATGCCATAGATCAGAACCGTTAGATACACTCAGAAAAAAAAAAAAACATATACACACACAAGCGAAATCAACTTGATCGCAACATGGCGAGAGCTACTGTAAGGGGGAAGCAGGGTCGGGCTGGAGCGAGCGTATTATAGATCTGGCAACATAATCGCACCATAAACAATTTGAACAATTGCTAAGAACAAGCTAAACATACAACAACAACAACAACAACAGCGACAGCGGCAACAACGGACGGCGGACAACGGACAACGGACAACTAAGTAGCTGCTACCAATAGCCGAAGCAATTTGCAATAATCAACATTTTTTTTAAACAAAAAACCAAAACAAAAAAACGAAAACAACAACAAAAATGTTGTAGTGCAGCAGCAACAACAACAACAACATGAGCAGCAGCAACATAAAATCGACAGCCAAACAGATCACGATAAATCAATGGCTGTAAAAAGCCAGGCAACAACAACAACAACAACTCGTACAACAACAACTTGCCCGCTGTATGTGTGTGTGTGCAACTGTGTGTGCTTTGCCAAAGCCTCCGCAGCAGCAGCCAAAAGCAACACGAAATGACCGACGACGTGCAGCACGAGTTGCAGCAAAGTTCCCCTCCCCCACACATAGCTTACTCGCCAGCTACTCTACCCTCCTCCCCTCCCGCGCTGCTCCCTTGCCCGCTGCCGCACGCCAAACTGATTCACTTGCACGCCAAGCAGGCACTTGCAGCTGCCGCAACTGAAGCCGATGCTGACCCGTTGCTGATTATTAGCCATGGCTCGTGTGCTTGCCACCCCGTGGGATAGCGGGAGGGGGAAGGGAGAGCGGAGAGCGGAGAGTGCAACTGCAACTGCAACCAAAACTGGGAGACTGTGAATTGGGCTGGGCTTTGGCTTGGGGGCCAACTCGAGCCGCAGTCGCAATCGCAACCGTAGCTGGTGGCATGTTTGAGTTATGGCAACGTTAGGAGTCTGCTACACTCGCACTCACACACACTCGCACACACACACGTATCGTCTGAGAGTTGCGAGCTCAACGGCGAGCTAAAGAAAAATGTTCTATTTCCCTTTTGGTAAATTATCACTGTCGGAAGAGTTTTCAGTCAAGTCACGGGGCCGCCACGAGTCTTCCTCCCAAAAACCAATTTCCTCGGCATGTCTCGTTTACACTGAAGAAATGCTGCTGCATATTTTTCAATTAAGCAACGGCTAAGAGCAAAAGTTACTACGGTTTTTAAGCAACGATGATGGTATTATGAGAATTATCAAGTTGTTTTTATATTAAAAATGAATTGTAGTGCTTTTTAAAACATCAAATTTGATTATTACTAAATTATTGAAGAGCTTTAGTAGTTTTTAAAATATTTTCTTAATTTCAATTCATACATTTCTGTTTTCTCAAATTTTTACGATAGTTAAAAGCCTAGAAGTATCTGTTTACATTCTTCTAAATTCATTCGAAATAATAATATATTAAATACAATTCGAGCAGCCTTTCTTTACAATTTAAACTTATTACACGCAATTTAATACTAGAGTTTTCAAGTCAAAATAAAGTAAATTCAATATCTAATAGATTTTTTAGAAAAAATTATCGTTTCTTCAATTTCTTTTTTTTCAAATCAGTTTTTTGTAAAAACTATCGATCGAAAATTAATCGCGATTATCGCTGTAGCGTTAAAAAGTTTAATATATTAACTAAAATAATGGTTTCAAAGGGTTTAGTATTTGTAATAAGCTAAACTATCGCATTAAAAATAACGGATAGGCTGATCAACTGAGTCTTATGTAGATAAAGGTGTTGCCAGACTATCGAAAACCCACAAACTTGCTACTGTTGCCAACTACTTTAGTGTTGAGCTCTGGTCGATAGTTTAGCAAATTGATATCGAACTTTCGATAGTTTCGCGCGTTTTATTCAAGTTATTTTCTGGGTATACTCCTGATTTACTGAGAATATTTCCGATATCGACTTAAACTTCAGCTGTCGCTATCTGGAAGTTATCCTGCATCCATTTTCTCACCCGCCTGTCTCTGCATTTCCCGGAAAAGCCTCAGGCCTGCAGGTTCTGATTCGCATGCCAACTGTGGCTCGATCTCAGCCAGCATTGCAGCCTCGTAATCGCATTAAATAGAAGAAGAAGAAGAAGAAGGAGACGACGACGAAGTTGATGTTAAAGAAATAAATTGCTAAATATCAGACGTCAACGCGGATCAGATCGAGCGGCTCGAGAGTTACAGTCGATCTTCTCACGGAAGCTGCTCATTAGCATGTCAAATGGACGATACGAACGGACAGCAGAAGTGGCAAATAATCCAATTGTATGCGACATGATTCATGGATTATACTATGCCAAAGGGGCGACAACTAATTAAATATTAATGCTAATTTATGGACCACAAATTAGTTTAGTTTAGTTCGAGTCCGTAGATAACGTAGGCCTGCCAGCAATGATCTCATCACATTTCATCACACTCAATTTTTTTTTTCGATATTCTTTTCTTTTCTATTTTGACAGATCTCGCAGCGCCACGCCCTCATCGGCAACATATCGCAGCAGCGGCGGCGGCGGCGGCGGTGGCATCTCGCCCAGCAGCAGCAATCAGCATCAGCAGTCGACACCCCAGCAGCAACGCCTGAGCCCGCCCAGCTCCGCCACGCACATGCCCCTGCACAATTTGTCCACGAATCTGTTGAACAGCATTCAACAGGCCGCCGCGGCCAGTAGTCACCAGCAGCAGCGCAGCTCTGCGGGCAGCGCAGTTAGCAATGCGGCAAGCAGCGCTGCTGGCAGCAGTCCAGCAGCAGCAGCAACAAGTGCAACAACGGCAGCAGCAGCAACATCGGCGACTGCCGCCACGGATTTCTCCACGCGCAACTATTCGGATATTATGCGCTGCCTGGCAGCCAAATACAACAACGCCCATCCCAATGAGTAAGTCGAGAAGGGGTCAGAGGTCAGCATAGTTGAATTGAATTGATTTCGATTTGATTGATGTTTGCACTCAGCGAAGCGCCCATAAAACGTTTATTTGCACACAAATTGCACGCTGTTTGTCTCTGGGCAAATATGATATCAGCCGAAGTCTGACTATAATTAATGTTTCAATAATCATAGAAAATTGCCTGAGAACTGCAGTTAGTTTTACTATTACAAAACGATAGAATAGAGAAAATCTGTCCGAATTGAGCTGAGAATAAAAATAGAACATATACATACAAATATTGATATTGTGAGTGTATAGACTTACTATATTCAGTTTGCGAATGAATATTTAAAAGTATACCTTTAATAATAAAATATAGAAGATAATTTTATTACATCACCACTTTAGATTTCCATATTTTTTATCCATATTAAAATATAACAATTTTGAAGTTGAAAGAAAAGAAATGAGTATTTAGGGATATTTCATTATAAATAGAATGCTCAAGAACGTATTTCCAACAGAAATAATCTTTAAAAGTTAAACTATTCTCTCTAGATAAAATATATTCCATTTTATATTTCAAAATAATGTCAATTTTTATAATATAGAAAAACTTATCAGACTTAAAAAAAATGAAAATATGTTCGAAACGAGCTTACGTAAATTTTTATATTGACTTCGCAAAGATCTGTACATTATAGTTAAAAAAGTAGACATTTAAAATATACCACAATATATTTTCTCGTCACATTATACTAGTTCTTGAAGTCCCATGGAAATATTGAAGTTAGACGGGTATTTGTTCCGTAACATAAAACGCTAGTAATACGCTCTGCAGCTGTACCGATCTGCATATAGATTGCCGACCATTAAACGTGACAAGTGTATCGAATTTCAATAACTATCAAAGCTTTTCAATATGCTCGAAGCTTATCGATGCTTTCAAAAGTTGTCAGCCTTGTTTGGGCTTCTCGATCGGCCGACCGACCGATCGCATTCTCTTTGATTAACCTGTCTCATTAACCTCTTCTCTTTGTATTGCTCTCTCTCTCTCTCTGTCTTTTTTCTTTCCCTTCATCTGTCTCTTGTTGACTTTATCTTTCTCATATTTCTCTCTCATTCTACTTTTCTGCGTCTCTCATTCCGCACCTTTCTCTCTTTATTACACTCTCTCCCTCTCTCTATTTCTCTTTCTCTATTTCTCTCACTCTCTCTGTCCCTTAATCTCTTGCTACTTTCCTTTCTTAACATCTATTTCCATGTCGCTGTATCTCTCTTCCCCCTCTCTTTCTCACTCTGCCTCTTTCTCTCTTCCAGCCACAATGCAACCCGTCGCAATTCCTACTACGACAGCAGCGGCAGCAGCAGCGCTGGCGGTGGCAGTGGAGGCGTTAGTCTGCCCGCCGCCACCAGCTCCGGCACAGGCGGCACCGAACGCGGCTCCAAATCCAGCAGTGGCAACTGCAGCGTCGGCGGCGGCTCAAACAATGCGAGTAACGCGAGCAAAAAACACTCGACGACAACGCTGAGGGATGGCGTATTGAAGGAGTCATCGTCGACGTCGTCGTCGTCGGCGTCAGTGGGCGTGGCTGGCGGGCTAAGTGCTGCGGCCGGCAATAGCCTGCCGCCAGCTGCAGCGCAATCGCCCACGGAGCAGGCCAAAAGCCAAATGGCCGCTGTGGTGGCCGCCGCCAGTGTTTCGCCTTTCATGACCAACTTCCTGCCCTTCCCGGGCAGCATTTTTCCGCCGCTGATGGACATGAGCAGCACCCAAGCGCTGCTCACGCTGGTAAGTCTTGGCTCGGGCCACCCAAGCGGCATAGAATCCTCCAACTGACCAGATCCCCCCAACTCTTGCTACTCCCCTTGCAGGCGCGTGCCGCCAAAGATGCTGAGATTCAACAGATCTTGCGCGGCAAGCAGCAGCAGCAGCAACAGCAGCAGCAGCAGATGCAGCTTAAGGGCAGCGGCTCGAATGCCTCGTCGCCCAGTGCCAGCACATCGGGCACGCCACGTCCCAGTTTGAATGCGGCACTGCAGCAGGCGGCGCAATTTGTTACACCCGCTCTAATCTACTCGGCGCAACTGCAGCAGCAGCAACTCCAACAGCAGCAGCAGCAACAACAACTGCAGCAGCAGCAGCAGCAACAGCAGCAACAATCGCATCACGCCTCGCGCCAGTCTAGTCCACGTTCCAATGCGGAGGCTGCTGCGGCGCCCAGTGCTGCGACTGCTGCCGCGGCGGCGCCGCTGGACTTGAGCTCGCAGCCGCCAGCCGCCAAACGTTTTAAGGCTGAATCGACAACGGCAACAGGAGCAACAGCAGCAGCAACAGCAACTGGAGCTGCAACTGCTGCCTTGAGTCTGCTGGCAGCACGTCGTGCCAGTGCGACGGCAACAACAACAACAACAACAACAGCAGCAGCAGCCACAACAACAACAACAGCATCGTCCACACCATCCCCGCCACTTACGGAGCAGAAGCCAACACTGGAATCGCTGCAGGGCCAAGGCAACGGCAACGGCAACGCCAACGCAACAGCAGCAGCAACAGTTGCCGCTGTCGCTGCCGCAGCAGCAGCAACATCGCCGGCGGGCACAGTGCGTCAGTGTCAGGCGCAGAGCGAGGAGGTTAACTCCTGGTCCGTCCACGATGTCTGCGCCTTTGTGGGTGGAATTGATATATGCGCCGAATACGTTCAGGTAAGTTCCAGCCAGACGGCGACAGCGACAACTTCCAATTGGCAACGATCTCTCACTTCGGCGGGCAGTCGCTGCAGCCGTTGATTAAGCTTCGATTTTGAGCCACATGCAAATTGCTCTGAATTGCCCCGCACGCCTAATTAATGTTTATGGGCGGCTCCAGCAGCAGCAGCCACAACAACAACAGCAACAGCAACAGCAGCTGTAACCCCTACAACCACAAAATGGAGCTCAAGCTTATCTCGATTCAAGCCCCCACGCTCGATTAGAGTTTAGAAATCAGCACAATTGACTGCAAAAGCAATTACCATCTGCTCAAATTGCATAACTAATCAGAAGATCTTGGATCTGGCAACTATGTATACCAGTTTTACACTGTGAGAAAAAAAGTGGCATGAAAAAAGAAATTTTTTTTTTTAAGTTGAAACTATATATTAATATGAGAAGTTAAGTGGGAAATTCCAGAAAAGGCGAAGAAAATATATCTAGCATCTAGCTACACTGCGAGAAAAGAGCGTTGGCTGTAGAAAAAAAATTGGTTTCCTGTGGGACTATAGGCTAGAATTAAGCTTAAATAGAAGAAGTGCCTCAAAAATAGAAATATTTCAATCAAACTACATAAATAATCAGAGGAATCTGGAGTCAAAGTCTACACGACAGGATAAGATAATCACATAAAGAAATAAGTCAGAAAAAACTGAAAATTTCAGAAGACGTAGAAAAAGTATCATAATACAATACTGCATGAGTTTTCCACATTTTCAGTATTGAAAATATAATAAAAGCTTAAGGAGAAATAAAGTATGCATTTTCCAATGAGTTTTCTCCAACTTTAAATGTTTACTTAGTGCCTAAGCTGGCGACTTTCAATAGGTGCTCCAAAGAACTTAGTAAAACTCAAGTGGGCACTATTTCAATGCGAACGTATCACCCAAAGCCCCGCAATAGCGGCGAGATAGTACGAGGCAACATAATCGCCTTCCAATTGATAAGATAGTTTTGCGCCAAACGATCGTTTCTTATAGTACGAAATATAATGGAAAATCAGTTGAAAATATCATCGTTGCGCCTATATCGAGCAAGTTGAAGGCCCCATAATGCTGTCAAAGTTCATTTACCCATTGACAATTCGCACTTTTGAAAGTCATGCGTTTGAGTTTGATTTCGTTTGGCCCAATGCTTCCTGCCAGCGGCCCCGAGAGATTAACCATGTTCTCCGTTTGAACTTGGTCGGGTGTTGTGGGGATCTGAACTCCATTGGCGGCCATTAATATTGTGTGCGTGTGTGTGTGTGTGTGTGTGCCACACGAATGCTTGTAATAAAGCTGCGAATGCGGCCAAGTGCCTCGTCTTGGCATCTATCTAACTGGCCAACTCGGAGACTCCAGATCGAGCTCGGGCTCTAGTTGACTTGCTCTGACTGCTCTGGCTCTGGCTCTGGCTCTGGTTCTACCTCGATGCTGCTCTGCTCTGCTTTGGTTTTGTCTGCTCCACATAGTTGTTGGTGTTGCTGTTGTTGTTGTTGTTGTTGCTGCTGCCGCTGTTGCTGTTGCTGCTCGTGGCCCAGGTGATCTTTTACGACCAGTTCCGGCAAGTTGAACGACTTTTGATCGGTCAGCCGCTTGCGGTCGACGATCGGTCAACGTCAGGCGTCATTAAAGCCAGAGACAGAGAGTCACAGAGGCAGAGACCGAGCCAGTGCCAGAGCCAGAGCCAGAGCCAGAGCCCGGGCCAGAGCCACAGCCAGAGCCAGTCCCAGATCCTGCTACACGCGTTAATGGAGGTGAAAACACGGCCAGCCGCGACTGACTACGCAGTGCTGGCACCGATCGTGGCCTCGACTCGACGCCACTCGCGTTGCATCTGCTGCGGCTCGCCTTGTCTTGGCTGTTGGCAAAAAGATAGCGTTAACAATTAACATGAGGTTGGCTTTAGGTGTTGACACATTTTGATGCATATTAGCGGCCAGTGTGTGCGTGTGTCTCTCTCTCTCTCTCTCTCTCTCTCTCTCGCTCTCGTCCCTCTTCCGCTTCTGATGATGCGTCAAAAGTCGTCTAATTAGCTGGCCCAAAGCCGCTTACGCTCTCTAGCCGCATGAAATCTGCTTAGCCAGGCTGGCCGAAAACAGTTGAAATACACAGACGAACGGACAGGCAGACGGACAGACGGACATCTGCTGATAGCAATGCGAACCAGTTTTGCTATCAGGCGAAGAGAGAGAGAGAAAGGGGGAGGGGGGGGGAGGGAGGGAACTGAAAGATGGCAACAACTCCGCCCCATTTTGCGATAGACAAAAAGCCAATTGGCGTAATATTCAATTGAATTTATGGCCACAACGACACTTGGCCAGTTTTCCTCGGCCTGTCTTGCACTTACTCCAGACTTACACCTTTTGTGGCGCGCGTCGCTGAGTGCGCGAGCAACTTGCAACTTGCTGCAGTTGCAGCAGTCGCATGAACTTGTTCCAAACGACGGCGACGGCGATGGCAACGGCAACAGCGACGGCGACGGCGACGTTAGAAACTTTGTCGCTGCTTGTCTGGCTTTTGAGATATTGCGGAGGTTGTAAATATTTAGTGCAGAGGTTGCTTTCGCAATCCAATATGAAGACATTGAGAACTGGTTCAGTGACATTGCCCGGGCCGGCGACAGAGCCAGCTACACGCTCGCTCGCTCCAACTGGGCTTAGGCTAGGTCTGGTCTTCGGTCTTCGGTCGCTGGTCTCTACTCTCTAGTCTCCAGTCTCTGCAGTCTTCGGTCCTCGCTCCGCTTGTCGCATCATGTTGCAGTCGCGGCCCAAGAGCGCTAGCAAGTGTTATTGATATTGCTCAGACTTTGGCCACAGATTGGCATGCACAAGCACACACACACACACACACACACACACACACACACACACATGTGTGTGTATATATGTGTATTAGGAGAGATCGCGCTGACCACGCACGGGTGGCTCGATGCGACGGTTTATTATCGCCCTGGACTGTAACGTTCAAATGCAGATGAAGTTATAACCAAGTTGACCGTAAGCTGCACCCTACAGCTCTGTGCCAGCAGGATGCTGCATATGCATATATCTGCGATATATGTGTATATACTATATATATGCGTATATGTTTTGCTGCGATCGCCTCTTTGGCTTTTAACTGCACTGATTTATGGCTATATTAAGGCACAATAATAATTTCTATGCGTGATCGCGGCAGCTGCAGCTGCAGTTCGATCGCGCGCGCTCGCGCTCGCTCTCCCTCTTTCTCTCCCTCTCGCTCTCTCTTCCTCTCATGCAGTGGCGCATCCTCTGCAGAATTTGTTTGCTAAATTGCCAGCGATTGACTTTGGGTGCGAGTGTGTGTGTGTGTGTGTTGCCTGGCATTATGCATTGATTAAGTGAGGCGATGCAACAGGTTGCTTGGCAGATCTCTGATAAAAATGTGCATCGATATGTGATAAAAGCGTTGACTTCAAGTCGGAAAATGAGAGAGAACTAAGGTAAATTTAAGATATATAATTAAAAGAACTAATAATATTTAAAAGATGCCGAAAGCTCAGTTATTTTTAAAATAACAGTTTTTGAATGATATTCAAAAATCATTTTTAAAAGATCAGCCATTTTAATTTTCAAATTATAATTATACATATTTAAAATTAAATAGTACTATTTATATAAATTTCTGATTAGAATATTTATGGTCTAATTTAATAAAAATTAATATTTAATACGATAAAAAAACTACTCTTGTGATCTTAAATTCGAACTTTCAAGTTTTTAAAAGTTTTGCATTTCAGAAAAAAAGTTTTTATGTAGATTTGAGCTAATAATCTGTTTGCCAACCCACAAATTTAACTAATTTAATCTTAGAGTAAATTATTTGAATAGAGGTCAAGCCCAAGAGATCATAAACTCAACTTTCAAGTTTTCAATAGTTTTCAATTTCCCAAGAAATCTCTTTGCAATCAACTTTCAATTTACGCCCAAAAACCTCACACACATTTCTCGCTGGCACTGGGGCTCGGACAGGAAGCTCGATCATTATTATTACATCAATTTCGTACGGGCCTTTGGCCCATTAGAGACGCACTTACTCGCATCTGTCATGTGAATTCTTGTGCGCTTAATCAAAATGTAATACTGTTATTTCCCACCTCAACGATCTGCCATTTTCTACAACCTCGACGCTTAAGCTTTGAACTTGCCTGCCCTAAATGGCCCGAATTAGTTTTTACAGTTGTATTGAGTACGTCTGAGTGTGAGCGTGAGTGTGTGTTGGTGTGTGTGTGTGTGTGATGACATTCAGGAATGTTTCCCAAGCCCAGACACAAGCTCTGGAGCTAAAGCTGAAGCTCAACAAAGCTGTCAAAAAAAAAAAGTTACAAAAAAAAAAAGAAAAACGGCAACCAACGCGGAACTGTCTACCGCCGCGTGCCCCGCTTGCCCCACCGCCTGCCTGCCCCACTCGCCCTTCAGCCATTTGGTGCCTTGTTTGTCTTGCCTTGTAGTATCTCCATCTTCGGTGTTCGCAGTGCGCTGCGCGGTGCTGGGGTGTTCGGGCCAAGTACTCGTGCCCGTACTCGTACTCGTCGCCATCAGGCCGTCATAGTCGGAGACTCAGAGTCGTACTTATTGTATTTGACATGCCAAATGCCAAAAGTACACGTAGGCGTCATAAGATTCATGACTCCAACTCGAACTCGAACTCCAAAATGAAAACCGAAATACGAACAGAGACCCAAAAAGCGCGCAGAGTCTGCATTTGAATACTCTAACGTAGCTGAACATGAGATTTGCTTATATGATATATGTATATTCAAGCAATTTAGTCGATTATACATATGCGTATATAATATTTATCCCTTGGCTTTTGATTACCCCATAAAACCTTCGCTGTCTGCATAAAGTCTTGACCTTACTCGCTGGCTCGCTCGTTATACCCACCCACAGTGAGGGTATTAAAATATATCTGGTACGCTTTAGCCCACGGTGTCGTGTCGCGATCGCTGAGAGTCGAACCGAACGTTCTGCCGAGGCACAAGGCACAAGACAACGTGTTATTGTTGCTTGGGTTCACATAAATGTCAAGCAGGCAACAGCAACACAGACACACACACACAAACACACACATTTGTATGTATATGTATAGTATGCTCGGTAGACTATATGGAGTAAAGATCGCTTCAGCTCTAGATTTTGCAGCACAGTTAACGCCCCCGCGAAATAATTGCAGTTGGCCCTCAGCTGCTGTTGCCGTCGCTCTTGTTGTTTTTGTTGTTACTGCTGTTGTTGTATCTCGTATGCATTTCAAAGTCGACCCTATTATTAGGCGCACAGTTTCATATTTCAGCCTTATAAAAGCAAACACAACGACAACGTCGACGACGACGACGACGACGGCGAGCAACATGATGATCATTGCGCGCACGACGATCGCGATCATCATTATCTTATTTTGCACAAATGTCAAAGCGTCTCTATGAGAGGGACGCACTTGTCACTTGAGCTTGGGCCCAGAGGTCTACACACACACACACACACACGCAGAGCCAGACCCGAGCTACACATTTGTATGCAACGATCCAGCGCGTATCTCTATCTCAAATTATTTGTTTATCTCTCTCAAGCTCGTATTAAAGTTCGATTTTTTATCGCACAATCCACTCGTTACTTTGGCTTTTCGCCGAGACCTTCCCATCCATAACTGTCACTGCTGCTGACTAAAGTTTTATTTATTTATTTATTATCATTTTTTGCTTGCTTCTACTTCTTCGACTGCCGCTTATATTGGCCCGCTGCGCATGCGTTTCTGCCTCGGCCTATTGCCATCTCTCATTTCCGAAAGGGAAAAGTTTTGCTTCAATTGATTTCGAAAGTTGCATTAAAATGCAATTTGGAGATTTGGGCAAAGAGCAACAGCAACAGCAAAAGCAACAACAAGCTCTCCGCAGGAAGTTCGGCGATCGCCGGAAAATGACTTGACAGCAAGTGCATTTTCATATGGATAATAAAAAAATACCTCTGAACTTTTGATGATCTCTTTCGAAATAGTCGTAAATTGTAACGGTATGACTAGGCGTTTTTTTTTCGACTGAGCTGCTTAACACAATAGTTAATGACATAATGAAGATCATGTGATCTTACACTGGCATTGCGTTCTCTTTAAATATTAATTTCGATCGAATCTGCAGAAGAATAATATGAATATATTATTGAATATTCAAAATACTGTTCTCTGCTGCATAGTTATTTTACTGATCATACTGATCGCATATCTAATTAATTTAATATAATATATGACAGAATGAAGGTCATGGAATCACACTCGCTCGAGGATCACGCCTCGAACAGTTTTTATAATATTAACAATTAAACCATATAATTACATACTATACTCAGGCCTTATTGACCACACCGACATAGTGTTCGCCGATCTTATCTGATTAAATTACACGCTTATTAATTCAAATATATATATTTTGTTAATATTTCAATTAGAGATCATAACCATTTGCATTCGCGGCCGAACTACATATCTAAAGTATTATTATTTACACTTTTTTACGAGCCCCAATGAAAGATGAATCAATTCGCTGATCGCGTTTTCCTTTCACTCAAGCCCGATACGCTGTGGTGGATCGTAGTCGTAGATCCGATCCGATCTCTTAAGTGTGCTATATAGCTTGTGGCGCCTCGGCGATCTGTTGATTTCTGCATGCAGCTTAACGGTGCTTTTACTACGCTCGCAGCGAGCCATGAGGCATTTCGGGCAAAAACAAATCACCAGACGGACAGACAGACAGACAGACGGACTTGCCTAATGATTATAAACTTAACGATCTTTCCGAGTTGCTGCGCGTTGTTGTTGTTGTTGTTGTTATTGCGATTGTGTTGCGGCGTTGGCGGTCAACGCATTATCAGCTCGGCAACAACAATAACAACAACAGCAGCAACAGCAAACAGGAAAACTACCGCACACGAGACAACGAACAGCAGCAGCAGCCAAAGCAACAGCAACAGCAGCAGCAGCAGCAACTGCAGACTCGGCAGCAACAGGCGAGGCACGTGCTAAACATGCAACTCCTACTCTTGCCACGGCCAAGGCAGCACCAGCACCAGCAGCAGCAGCGGCAACAACACGAGCTGCAACAGACACGACGAACCGCCGACCATTCACTCTCGCAGACGGATGCACCGGGGCCAGAGCAATATGCTGGCCATTAATCCATGAATTACTTAAAACCACATTCCGTGCCCGCGCCCTCTAAACGTGCCGCAAAGGGGGCAACATTTAAATTGCCCGCTTACCGCCATATTTCAATATATTGGCAACTCGTCGGCGTCGGCGTCGCTGCATCTACCTCTGCCTCTGCCTGTGCTGCTGCTTGGGGCCGCCTACAAAATCGGCAAACGACAAGCAATTTTCTTGGCTTTTTTACTTCGTTTTTGCTTTGATATTGTTGCACGATAATGATGTCGTCTGTTTGATGATGTTAGCCTGGCCAAGAACAGGGCAATGGCGAGGGGAGGGGAGGGGGCAGTTAGAACAATCACCTACATTGAAAAGTTGGCAACTTTGGGGCAAAAATCACAGCACGAAAGCAAATGATTGCAATCGATGAGGAGAAGCTGTTGCTGCTGCCGCTGCTGCAGGCCAGTGTTGCAGTTGCAAGTCGGCATGCTGGTGCAGAGGTTATATGCAGCGAAGGTTAAGAGGTGGCCACGCCAACTGACAGCCAGCTGAAGAGAGAGAGAAAGATGGAGTGAGGGAGTGAGAGAGGGGGAAGCGCGGCACGCTGAGATTGAGCGCAAGGCAGCGAGAGATCAGCGCATGACTGGAAGCAACAGCAGCATCCGATGGAGAAGAAGAAGTTCGAGACCGAAAGTCAAATGCCAAGCAGCAAGAGATCATGACGGCTTCGGACTTGAGCTTGGGGTACGGGTTCGGGTTCGAGTTCGGGTTCGAGTTCGGGTTCGGGTTCGAGCTCGGGGTCCACGTCAGGCAAGAGCAACAACAGCAGCAACAACACGAGCAACACGGCGAGTCGTCGCAGTCCAGTCGGGTCGTGGTGTGTTATCAAAGCTGATGATGATTATACCCACTTGCACGCCTTTTTTGTGTGCCCCTGCCACTACCCCCGGCCACGTTGCAGTTGCCCAGTTGCCCAGTTGCCTGCCCCCAACAGGAAGCCGGCCGAGAGTTGAGGCTGGCCATTGCCAATTGGCTACTCGTCGTCGTCGTCCGCGTTGCTGCTGCTGCTGCTTGCCCTCGCCCCCTGCTGCTGCCCTTCAGCTGCAGCTTGTTGCATGCATTATTATTATGCGCATGCGCACAGTTGGCCATATAATCTAAAATTGTATCTTTGGCGTGTAACCCGGGGCACTTTTTGCTGCTGCTGCTGCTGCTGCTGTCGAGGCTGCTGCTGCTGTTGTTGTTGCTGTTGCTGTTGTTGCTTCTCCTTTGGCCCAAGAAAACAAAAGCAAGCAAAATAAACTGATTATGTGCCGCTCTCGAACTGCTGACTCCGTACTCCACACAGGGACTGCGACTCGAACTTCCTCTGCAGCGCAAGAAAATTAACAGCGCCCAGAGAATTGGAGGGTCTTACAGGAGGCTATGGAGGCACTGCGAGTCTGCGTTTTTTTGCTTGGACTGCCTTTTGTTCTGCAGCTCTTGTTGCTGCTGCGGCTGCTGCTGCTGCTGTCCAGCGGGTCACATCAAATTTGCTAATATTTTGACCCTCAGATATAATATTATGCTGGTCATGATTGCACCATGGGCAAAGCGTGCGAAATTGCTGCTAAAATTAACAGTACAATAGCGACAATGAAGCTACCAATTTTTTTAAAGAAAACATTTAAAATATTCAAAATTTTTATAAATTTTAAAAGTATTTTTTTGATAGAGCAAGAATTAAGAATTAAATATTTATAGTTGTTATAATAGATTTCCCTACACATTTGCCTATAATATTGAAAGTACATTGATATTTTTATATGATTTTATATTTTCAACATATTTAGCCTTTTCATTTTATACTCTGTCGATTCTCAACTTTTCGCATTGTTCTATATTCTGCTGTCGATCGTCTGACTTCAGAGTAACACGATTTTTCGTTGCCCCTGGCAGTAGCCACAGATATAAACGACGATGAGCGAACAGAAAAAAAGTCAAAAACTTATTTATTACAACTGACTGTAAGACTCAATTTGCCTGCGGGGCGACTTCTTGTGTAATTTACAAAACTATTTAATATAATAAGCGAGTTTCCCGCTCCGCACCGCACGAAGAAGTCTCGCAAATCAATCAAGCTCAACGCTCGAGTGGCTCAGCCCAGGCCAAACTGGATGCGAATTCCAGGACAACTGTAATTTCCTCAACACCTTTTGGCCAAGTGCGAGAACACGTGTTCCTAGAGGCTTTGAAGGTCGCTAGAATGGGTGGATGGAGCGTGCGGATGGGAGGGAATATACACTGCGAGAATCGCTGTTGTAATATTTGCGAGTTGTAAAAAATATGTACAAATATTTATTAATTATTTTGAATACTTTAGCAAGTGAGGTACACTGTGAGAAATATTTTTTTAAAATATGAAGAATATTTTCAACTTGTAAAATATGTTTCGCACAACTTAAAATTTATAAAATGAATTGATTTGCTTGTAAAAAAAAATAAATACTTCTTTAAAATTTAAAATTTTTTTTTAAAAATTTTTACAATATTTAAAGATTTTGTTCATAATTATAATGTTACAGTTTAAATAGTTATCGTATAATTTGTATTATAGTTGTCCTACAAAATTAATTATTTTGTTCAAATTTTTATAGTTTTCCTCTTACAGTTGTCAAATTGCTTTCATTTTCAAAAAAGGTTTTTGCTCAGTGTATTGTTGCTTGCAACATGCCAAGCAACTGCTACCGCCCAGTTGTCGACTGCAACAGTTCGACCCTTCAAATGGGCCCACCTAGTCTGGCTGTTTGTGTGTTTGTGTGTTTGTGTCTCTGTGTATTTGTGTGTGTGTGTGTGTGTGTGTGTGTGTGTGTGTGTGTGTGTGGCTGTCTTGGTGCCTGCTCAATGCGTAACAAGATCAAACCGCAGCCACCGCAGAAGAGGATGTTTGGCATTAAGCGTAATTGTTGCCCTGCTACGGTCAGTCGAGTCAGCGCAGCGCAGCACTCCGACAGCGACTGAAGAACAAAAGCAACAACAACAACAACAACAACAACTGGGCAGAAAAATACAAAATCATTAAATACTTCGTACTTCGCGTAAGCTACCAAAATCAAAATCAAAGCCAAAGTCACAAGTGAAGTGGAGCCAAACAAGTCAACTTTTTAGGTGGGCAGATCGCGCAGCAACAACAACAACAACAAGAACAGCAGCAACCGCCAACTGGGCAGCAGCAACAGTCAGGCAGCCAAAGGTTGTTGATGGGCCACGGCGACTGTTGATGTCGCTGCTGCGGCGACTGCTGCTGCTGCGGCGACTGCTGCTGCTGCTGCTGCCGTCGCTGCTGACGGCAATCAGGTCGAACGCGAAGCCGCAGTCGAGTCGCTTTTGGCCAGACATGAAGAATTACAATGAGTAGGTAGTTGGGCACAATTGCCACAGCAGCAGCAGCAGCGGCAGCAACAGTCGGGGCAGCGGCAGCAACAGGCCGCTGTCTGCCGTCTTGGCAGCAGGTCGGCCCACGTTCCTCGTTCCTCGAGCTGGCGGCTGGCGGACTCTGGACAGCAAACTGGGGACTGGGGACTGGAGACTGAAGACTGCTCCCGGGCATAGGTAGCACAAAAAGCTGTTCAATTTAGAATTCAAATTGTTGTCTTCGCTTGTGCCCCTCTCCCCCTGCTGTTGCTGCTGCTGTTGCTGCTGCTGTTGCTGTTGCTCTTGCTGCTGCTGCTGTTGGTGGTACATTTAAAGTTGCTGCTGTTGGGCTCCGGCTGTAAGGTTAAGCAGGTCAAAATCCGTACAACTAAATTGAGCGCAGAAATACAATTGAGCTGCTGCTGCTGCTGCTGTTGCTGCTTCAGTCTGAAATTCATTTTTGTTCAAATTAAAATGTATTTCAACAGCAACAACAACAACATCTGCAGAGAGGCTGCAATCATTGGTGACCAGAAGCAGCCAGAAGCACTTTTGTATCTGCTTATTAGTGCGCCCTTCTGTATACTTTAGTATCCAACTCTTCCCCCTTTCCTTACCCCCCCCCCCCTCTCTCTTTCTCTCTCTCTTCATTCATTCTCGCAACTGTTTCCATTTCTTCTGGAAAAGGTTGGCGGCGACCTGCAACCGGCACGTTTCACATTTGACGCCCGAGCGAGAAGATCGCTGCGATCGCAGTCAACTTTTGACTTGCGCACGGACAACTATTAATTTATTTGGTATTCGGTATTTGATTATTCGTATTTGTTCCTCTTTTCATTCCTTCTTTCTTCTGCTGCTGCGTGTTTTATGGCTAATGCAAAACTCTGGAATGATTTCTAGCGAACTTTTATGATCCCGACTCGGCTTTTCTATGTAAATATTGCGCAACAAAATGACTTTATTAGGCTTCAATTTTATTGAACCAATAAAAATAAAAGACGATAAAAAAAAAAAAAAACGTAAACGAGTAAACCTTGAAAGAAAAAATATTTACGACTCGAATCAAGAGTTCAAGCCGAGGTCTCTCTGGCAGCGGCAAACTTGAACTATAAACTTGATTAGATTGACGAACTTGATAATCTGGCTGCGATTCACAGTTAGCAGAGGCTGGCAGGGATCAGCTCAGATCGGCATGGCATGGGCATATGTTGCTGTTGTTGTCGCTTCGGCTCTAAACTCAATCGAAACTTGAGGAATTTTATGTCTAGTCTTTTGTTCAAGTCGGTAATATCAGTTTCAGGGCACTGCTATGTTGTTTTCCAAGCTTTTGGTGTAGGTTTTCGATTTTGTTTTTGTTATTTTCTGTATTAATATTTGTATTTTTGGCACACGCTTACGAATGTTTATTTTATGTAAAGTTGCAGCTGAGGGTTTCTAAATATAATCGAATGAAATCGTTTTAATTTGGTGTAGAACACATCAATCGCCTCCAATTCTAAAGTCACAACATGGATTTGCATTAAGTGGTGCTCCTCAACTATTTGCCAGATTAACAAGCTGTCAGCTAAACGCATTACCAGCTTATTTATAGGCAAGGGAATTTTGGTATTATGTATTGCCCAAAGGTGTAGGTAATAAATATTTATAGTAAGTTATGGAATATGCAATGCTTGTTAACTGAAGAACCTGTTATGCAATGTCTATTCCTATCCTATACCTATACCTATACCTATACCTATACCTATACCTATACCTATACCTATACCTATACCTATACCTATACCTATACCTATACCTATACCTATACCTATACCTATACCTATACCTATACCTATACCTATACCTATACCTATACCTATACCTATACCTATACCTATACCTATACCTATACCTATACCTATACCTATACCTATACCTATACCTATACCTATACCTATACCTATACCTATACCTATACCTATACCTATACCTATACCTATACCTATACCTATACCTATACCTATACCTATACCTATACCTATACCTATACCTATACCTATACCTATACCTATACCTATACCTATACCTATACCTAATCCTATAGCTATACCTATACCTATACCTATACCTATACCTATACCTATACCTATACCTATACCTATACCTATACCTATACCTATACCTATACCTATACCTATACCTATACCTATACCTATACCTATACCTATACCTATACCTATACCTATACCTATACCTATACCTATACCTATACCTATACCTATACCTATACCTATACCTATACCTATACCTATACCTATACCTATACCTATACCTATACCTATACCTATACCTATACCTATACCTACATAGGATTCATAGGATTCATAGCTTGTATCTGGTAAGATCTAAAGCTCTTTGCTCTGGCCATTTCTAAGGCTAACAAGTTGCTTTTTCCACTGCATCATTTCGTTGGCCTTTTGTTTGATGCACTGAAATGATTTGCATATTTCCATATTTTTTTTGTAAATTGCCCCGAGGCTGCCACAAAGCCGCACAGGCCAATTACATTGCGTGCAGTGGCTCCATGCTGCAAGCTCCACATGGCACACACGGCCTCCAAATGCAGCACTGAGGCCGGAGCTCGAGCCGGAGAAGTTGGAATTGGAGTTCAAAGTCAAGACCGAGGTGCACATTCAAATCTTTTTTGGGTTGTATTGTTGTGGTGTTTTTTTTTTTTTTTTTGCATCTAGTTAGAGCAGTCCCATTTGGTGTTGTTGTTGTTGCTGTTGCTGTGGCTGACGGTCAGTTGGTTTTGTGTTTCTATTGTTGCTCTGGCACCAGCTTGTCAATTATTGGTAGAGCAGAATTTAGAACGCGAAATATACTTCGTAACCACAAAGGCAGCAAATCAAAGCAGCCTCCCTCCCTGCCTGACCTCCCTTCTTTCCCCTTTGTTGAATGAGAATTATGACAATCCAAGTCCGACTTCGAGTCGAAGTCCGAGTCACACAAAAAGCCACCAATTTCCGGTATGCATTCAGCTGATTCAAGTTTTTCTCCCATTTCTAGTTGTTGTTTTTGTTCATCTACGGAAAATGGGTGGGAAATTTAGCTGCACCATAGCAGTTGTTAAGAAAAAACTAAACCCCAAGAGGGTTTGGAAGAACTAGTTCATCATGTCGGATAACTAAATTAGAGTTGTTATTGAACTTTTTCTAAGATTTTCAGAAGCTTAGCTCGCTTTTTATGCATCAAAACAATACTTCGAAACAAGTAATAGTTGTAATTTATTGTAACTCTTCTGCACTTAAAAATTGTTTAAATTTATCCTAGAGTCTAGTGAGTACTACATTAACCAAGGTCTATACAAGTCTTTGGGGATATACCATATCTCGTAATTGTTATAAGTTATTGTACCTCCGCCTTTTGCTGAGATTCTATGGAGCTACAATTCTCTGACGCCGCTCAATTTCCACCCTGACTTTCTTCTTGGTGTTAAGGAACTCCTCCTGCTTGAGCCTATTGTACTCCTCACGGTTATTATTCGCCTTCATCATTAAATCGCTATCGACTGCAGAGGCCCAGGGACGCCGTGTGGTGATCTGCGTATCGTAGAGAGCGGTTTGATTACCCGCAAAGGGACTCGGCTTTATGAAGATGGCCACGTAACCGGGTCGATTGACATCGCGCTCCACAGGAAAAACACTGAGAGAAAAGAAAGTCATGGAACAATTGGAATACCACGACGCTTCGGACCCGCTAGCCACTTACCAGTACTCCATGCCATGGCCACCGCTCCACTTTGGCCCCCACCAGGCGCCCATAACGGAAAAGGGGCACGAGCGATTGCGTCCCGTTCGCGCCTCGAGGATTTCGCCAATGGAAATGAACAACATGTCCGTGGTATTGCCCTCGACAAGGTGCGCCTTGCGCAGCATGAACAGATCATTGAATCCCGAGATGACGACATCATCATAGAGATTGTAGACCAACTGATTGTTGTTGTCCTGGCCAATGATCAGCATGGCCAGCCGCATGTTGTTGATGAGGTGCGCCAGGCCCAAGAAGTTAATGTTCAGATCCTTGTAGTCCTCCGCCAGATACCCGAAGAACCAATGCCGCATATGCAGCCGGACGGGCAATTCGAGGCGGGTCATCAGTAGCCAAGGACCCGACCAACTGTTCTGGAAATTGCAGAGCACCTTGGCGGCCAGGCCGCGATCGCGGGCCAAGGGCATGCCAAATAGCTCGTGCAGATCCATTTCCTCCCAACATTTGGCCTGGGGATAGTCAAAGAATTCCGGCGGATGCGGCGTTGGCAGTACCCATTTGCTTGTTGTAGTTGTGGTTGTGATCTCTTCGGGTGGTGGTTCCTCGGTGGGTTTTGTATCTGGTTGCAATGTGGTTGGTCTCTTCGTCTTGATTTCTACAGTTATTGAGGTTTGCTGCGTCGTAGTTGTCGAGGGTTTTGAGGTCTGCTCCTTGGTCGTTGTGGTGCGTTTTGTTGTTGTGGTACTTCTTGTGAACTTCATGGTCCTTTCGGTTGTTGGCTTGGTAGTTGTCAAAGTACTTGGCTTGGTAACTGGCGTTGTGCCTTGCTTCCGAGTGGTTCTTCTCGTGCCGTCGAGTGATTCTAAACTTCCATCGTCACATTCCTCCGTATTGATGCAATTATTGTGTTTGTCAGAGATAGACTGTACATCATAACTTCCACTGTGATCATCGGCAGAGAAATCACGATGTTTTACTTTTGGCGCATGGTGCCTTTGTTTAGTTGGTCGAGTGTGCTTCGCGTTGCCCACATAGGGATTGTTATTGAACACAAAGTTCATGTAGTACGTCTGGCCGAACATGAGATGGGGTAGAGCCGTCCAGAGGCAGCACAACAACCAGAGCATTACACCAAGACGCACAGCACCGCAGTGTGTGGCACGCATGGCTTCGGAGTACTCTTTATACACTCTCGACCTGTTGCCGCAGCGAATCCATTTGGGGCCACGACTGATTGTGCTATCATCATCAAGCTGCTCGTTTCCTAATGTGGCGAAAGGCTCGTTAAACATGATTCAAATTGATTTCGTTCTGGCACTGAAAGACTCTCGCCACTCTCCAACGGCAATCGAATGCAATGGCACACAGAATCTGTCCGAGAAGAGAATTACTTGTGCTTGTGCTCAAGTCTTGCAAGAAGCAAACTGACAGTCTGAAAGTCTTCGATGCATGGCATCATAAACTGAGCAGTACGCACTGCTAGTACAAGTTTCAGATTAGACTTGTGCTTAGTTGCGGGCTACATCAACTGATATTCCCTGCTTCAATATTCCCTGCTTGACCCATGTAACCATAGAAACATTATATACCGTGCATAGTTTTTTATTTCTATTTATTGTAGCGTTTTCATGGGCATGTTGAATAAATGGAAAGTTGTTTGGCCTGCACGAGCATAGATACGCTTTACCAATCCCCATTGAACTCCTCGTAGTCATCGTCACCGAACATCCTTTTTGACACTGATTGACTCGTCTCCTCGCTCAGCTTGCGGCCACTGGATCGTGCACGGCCGGCACTACCGCCGCTGTGGCCATGGCTCTCGGAGCTCTCGTAAATGGATCGCACGTAACGCCCGCCAAAGCTGTCGTCGATGCTGATCTCATAGCTGCTATGGTGATTGTGTCCGTTTTCGTCATCTGCTGCCTTCTTCTCAGCGTTCTCACGCAATTCCCGGCGATTTGGCTGATCATAGCTATCGCTGTCGTCATCGTCATGGGTCATGCCCTTCACAGAGTCATTGCCCTGATCACCGTGGTGATTCTCACTATCGAGACCTCGTTGAGCCTGATTACTGTCCGCACTTTCGCTAGTGTCATCAGAGTCACTTGAATTGTCCCCGTCATCATCGTCCTTGTCATCGTCATCCTCGTCATCGTCATCGGCATCATCTTGTGAACCCTTACTGCCGTCATCGGAATCAGTTGTATCGCTCTCTTGTGATCCTAATCCTTTCTGGTCATCTGCGGCCCCAACGGCCGCAGCATCCGCGTTGGCATCCGGATTATTGTTATTGAAAGCGAAATTCATGTAGTACTTCTGGGCGGACACGATCTGGCCGGCCTGCAGATGCCACAGCGCCAGGCCAAGGGCGAGGATGCGTATGCGTATGCTCAACCGAGTCATCGTGATCCTCAACAGGCTCTAAACAGCAGCCGCCCGACTTTCGCCCTTATATAGACCCAGTTGCAGTTTGTGGCCTGCATCGAATCGGTTTAGGTCGCACAGTAATCGATTACGATTGCTGCAGCCCCGAAAGTGCCGAGCATAAAACGAACATCGATAAAAAGTGCACTGGGAAAAAAATACGAATACCAAGTGTGAGACTGTCTACATCAACAGAGATCGCAAAGTAAATCTAGATAATATTCTATATAATCTTATTTATACTATATAGTATATAGTACTTCAATCGAAAAACAGATTGAACTTTGACTAGAGCTAGGCTAATTGTCGGATCTGCCAGTGTGTGGCCCGCTTTGAGCGTGCTGCACAGTGGCAACTCGGGCAGCAGCAGCGGAGACAGCCTGAAGCTGCTGCCGCTCGGCCGGGGCAAACAGGTTGAAGGCATCGGCCACGGCCATGGAATTCAATCAGGGCCAATCTATAATAGAAATCTCATGTGGTGGGGCGCACAGGCAGCCGGCAGCAGACAGCAGCAGCAACGTGCAGCAACGGGCCAGCAGCTTGCAACTTGCAACTTGCAGCAGGCAACTGGCAACTGGCAGCCAGCCCACTTTCAATCGCTGTTGGCGTCGTGCGTTGCAAATATGAAAATGCTACTGCGGCGGCGACTGCAGCTAAAAATCGTTTTTCATTAACAATTTTAAAAGCTGCGCATTAATCACACACACACACATAGACACACAGAGGGAGCAGAACAGACGCCCTCCGTCCGCTGGCTGGATGCATAAATTTGATCAGGCTGCACAGCAGCAACATAACTAATTCTTGCCTCTTGCCCCTTGCCTCTCGCCTCACACTCACCTTCTGCTTCCTTCTCTCTCTGTCTCTCTTGCAGCACTTTCGTGATCAGAGCATAGATGGCACGGGCTTGCCGCTGCTAACCGAGGATCATTTGGTTAGCTCGCTGGGCATGAAGCTGGGGCCGGCACTGAAGCTGCGCTCCATATTGGCGAAGAAATTGGGCGGGCCGTGTCCGTGTGTTGCGTGCGTTGCGCAGGCGCAACAGATGTTGGCGCTGCAAACGGGCGGGGCAGCAGCAGCAACAGCAGCAGCAACGGGAGCAGGAGCTGCAGTAGTGACGGGCAGCACAACCGGAGCAACAGCAACAGCAACAGCAACAGCAACATCATCAACAACAACAGCAACAGCAGCAACAGCTACAACAACAGCAACAACATCGGCAACTGTTGTAACTAGTTGCAGCAGTTTGTCCAACAGTAGCAGCAACAGCAGCACTAGCAGCAGCAGCAACAACACGGCTGACAACTGCAATGGACCCAGCAACATGGCCAGCGATGTTGCTGCAACAATGTTGCCCTGCAGCTTTGATGCTGCCGACAGCAAACTCTACAACAATAACAACAACAACAACAGCAGTAGCAGCAGCAGCAAAGATGCTGCCAGCTAGTTCTTCGTCACAATCGAGGGGAAATCAAGTTCGATTTTAAATTTGAGCCTGAGCCTGAGCCTGAGCTTGAGCTTGAGTTTGAGTTAATTAAGCTAGTTTAACGAATTGCTAACGAATTGCATTTGAACTGCAAGTGTTGTACCAAATGAGCTTTCAACTGAAGAATGAAATCAAAAGAGAAACGAAAGAAGAGAAGTTAAGAGAACTAAACTAAACTAGAGTAAAGTAAAGTAAACTAATTGTAGTCTTAGCTCAAGTTGCTAACTCTAAGGTCCAGCAACGACAACAGCAAGAATCGCAAAGTCTTCCATTTGCAGGCGAGAAGGAGAAGGAGAAGGAGCAGGAGAATGAGACGGAGACGGAGAAGCACTTAAGGTTTTATATTTGATGATAATTTGATGATTTTAAACATGAAGTTAGTCAATTTAAATGCGAGTTTTCATTTTGAGTTATGTAGCGAGTGTGTACTTAAACATTTAAACCTAAATATATTTATATTTATTTCAAATGTCCGCAAATTTTCGTTTATAACTGCTAGTCAGTAAAATATATATATATATATATATATATATATATATATATATATATATACTATACATATTATGCGTGTGGAATAACATTCAGAAAACTTAAAATACAAATTTCAGTTAAAACTTTGATTTCCTTATTTGTTTAGCAAAGAAAAGGCTATTTATTGTATACTCTTGTAATACCTACACCTATATATTATTAAATATGTTATATGCTACGATAGCTAGCACTAGAACTCTAACTGTAACTGCAACTGCAACTGCAACTGCAACTGCAGCCCCCTCAAATCTGTTGTTCAAAATTATTAAATTGCGGCCATTGCACATTGGAATTCAAAATTCACAAACATTAGGCAAACGTAGTTCTTAAGAGCTCCAAGACTTGAAGACAACAAACAAAAACAAAAACAAAAGCGAAAAGAAAAGCAACAAATGCATTGTATATATTGTTTATTTAATTATAAAGCTAACAGTTTAAGTACGCGTTACTTTAAGAAACTGCAACTGGCCAAGAAGTCGGCGCAACTTAAAAAGCATACATACATAAATATATATAATATATATACATATATATATATATATATTATTTAATCTTAGGCAAGAAGAGAAATGATTCATTTTATGAAATACAAGTATATTTAAACAAATATATAGCGATTTTTCACAAGCAAATAAATTATAAAAGTTAAAATACAAATACAGAAACAAAAGAAAACAATCTGCCTGTTGCTTCCTTTGCCACTGGCAGTCAGTCGAGTGGGTTGCCTATGGAGCCGCACTGACCTCCAGCATGGGCCGCGCTGCAGTCGGGTCAAGCGTAACCGTTGCGCCAAAAGGCAACCAAGGATGGACTGCAGGCCAATTAAAAGCACGCAGCCAACACCAGAGCCAGAGCCAGAGGCACAGCCAAAGCCAAAGCCAAGCCCAAAGCCGCACTTCAAAGCGCACCTCGACGTCTAATTACAAATTGAAGTCATTGAATTTAATCGTATTAAAATCCGCATAGCATATGCACCTCTCTTATGCACTCGAGACACGCGAGCTGCGAGCCGCGAGCTGCGAGCTGCCGACTGCCAGCTGATTAAACCGTGGCCCCAACTCTTCGCTCTTCCCTCATTTGGTCATAACTCGCTGCCTCTGCCACTGGCTAAGTGGAACAGCGCGACGCTTGACCTGCGAGTGTTGCAGCAGGAGCAAGCAACGATTTGTTGTTGCAGCAGCAAATTCATATCAATTGTCACTCAAGCAAGTTCACAGCAAATCTAGGGGAAATCTGCTAAAGCTTCAGTCCGACACGCATTGTTAGACAAATTCCCAGCGAACTGTAGCCAATTATTTACACCCTGCAGCGGATTAAGATATAAGAATTCCCAGTAATATGAAGTAAACAATTCCACACTTTGATGATCGAAGTTAATCTAATATATAAAATTCTCGTGTCACAGTTTTCGTTGCCATACTCCTCCGAAACGGCTTGACCGATTTTGATGAAATTTTTTGTGCTTATCCGGTATCTATGAGAATCGGCCAACATCTATTTTTCATCCCCCTAAATGTTGGGAGAGGGACTGGGAGAGGGACTGGGAGAGGGACTGAGAGAGGGACTGAGAGAGGGACTGGGCGAGGGACTGGGAGAGGGACTGAGAGAAGGACTGAGAGAGGGACTGAGAGAGGGACTGAGAGAGGGACTGAGAGAGGGACTGAGAGAGGGACTGAGAGAGGGACTGAGAGAGGGACTGAGAGAGGGACTGAGAGAGGGACTGAGAGAGGGACTGGGAGAGGGACTGGGAGAGGGACTGGGAGAGGGACTGAGAGAGGGACTGGGAGAGGGACTGGGAGAGGGACTGGGAGAGGGACTGAGAGAGGGACTGAGAGAGGGACTGGGAGAGGGACTGGTAGAGGGACTGGGAGAGGGACTGAGAGAGGGACTGGGAGAGGGACTGAGAGAAGGACTGAGAGAGGGACTGAGAGAGGGACTGAGAGAGGGACTGAGAGAGGGACTGAGAGAGGGACTGAGAGAGGGACTGAGAGAGGGACTGAGAGAGGGACTGAGAGAGGGACTGAGAGAGGGACTGAGAGAGGGACTGGGAGAGGGACTGGGAGAGGGACTGAGAGAGGGACTGGGAGAGGGACTGAGAGAGGGACTGGGAGAGGGACTGGGAGAGGGACTGAGAGAGGGACTGAGAGAGGGACTGGGAGAGGGACTGGGAGAGGGACTGAGAGAGGGACTGAGAGAGGGACTGAGAGAGGGACTGGGAGAGGGACTGGGAGAGGGACTGGGAGAGGGACTGAGAGAGGGACTGAGAGAGGGACTGAGAGAGGGACTGAGAGAGGGACTGAGAGAGGGACTGAGAGAGGGACTGAGAGAGGGACTGAGAGAAGGACTGAGAGAGGGACTGAGAGAGGGACTGAGAGAGGGACTGAGAGAGGGACTGAGAGAGGGACTGAGAGAGGGACTGAGAGAGGGACTGGGAGAGGGACTGGGAGAGGGACTGAGAGAGGGACTGAGAGAGGGACTGAGAGAGGGACTGGGAGAGGGACTGGGAGAGGGACTGAGAGAGGGACTGAGAGAGGGACTGGGAGAGGGACTGGGAGAGGGACTGAGAGAGGGAGTGAGAGAGGGACTGAGAGAGGGACTGAGAGAGGGACTGAGAGAGGGACTGAGAGAGGGACTGAGAGAGGGACTGAGAGAGGGACTGAGAGAAGGACTGAGAGAGGGACTGAGAGAGGGACTGAGAGAGGGACTGAGAGAGGGACTGGGAGAGGGACTGGAAGAGGGACTGGGAAAAGAATTGGGAGAGGGACTGGGAAAAGAATTGGAAGAGGGACTGGGAGAGGGACTGGGAAAAGAATTGGGAGAGGGACTGGGAAAAGAATTGGGAGAGCGACTGGGAGAGGGACTGGGAAAAGAATTGGGAGAGCGACTGGGAGAGGGACTGGGAAAAGAATTGGGAGAGCGACTGGGAGGGGGACTGGGAAAAGAATTGGGAGAGCGGCTGGGAGAGGGACTGGGAAAAGAATTGGGAGAGCGACTGGGAGAGGGACTGGGAAAAGAATTGGGAGAGCGACTGGGAGAAATATAGCCATCTGGTGGCGAAACGGAGTTCGCCGGGTTTACTAGTCATTTATAAAAGATTGATTTTAATGCCATAGCAAATGTTATTTAATGTTTAAGAATAATAATTATATCTCAACCTATATTTTTGTGACTGATATATGATATATATGTGATATGTCGTCTCTCGTCTCTAATCCCTGGAACCACAAGCTCCTATAAAAGCAAGCGAATTACAAATTTGAACTGCTTTAGAACCATGTTTAGAAATATTAACTGCTTGCCCCTGTTTCACAACCATGCCTAAAAGTATGCAACAGCATTTGTTAAACTGCTTGTAACCGGCAGAATGGAGCGTAGCGTGTCTGCCGGTCTGTCGATATCTCTGTATGCCAGTCTGTCTGTAAGCCTGACAAATTTTTTTTTTAAATTTTCGAAAATTTGCAAATTTTTGACCGTTTGGCATGCAAAACTGTCGAAAAAATTTAACATTTTAAATTTTGAAAAAATTAATAAAATGGAAATGTCAAGTCAATAAGACGACAAAATCATGAACAAAATGATATATCAATATAAAATTGCTTGTCTGTATGTCTATGTATATGCCTGTTTGTCTGTATGGATGCCTGTCTGCCTGTCTGTATGCCTTCTGTCTGTATGTGCGGTTCTGTCTTTATGCCTGTCTGTCTGTTTCTCGGTTTGTCTGTATGTCGGTCTATCTGTCTGTATGCCTGTCTGTCCGTCTGTAGAGTACAGTGTATACTTGTCTGTCTGTTTGTCTCTACATCTCTGTCTGTGTGCCTGCCTGTCAAGGAGTACTAAAAACCGTCCCAGAAGACGAGTGAAATATACCCCCCCGTCCCGTCCCTTGTATGAATTAAAGATCAGAACTTATTTTGATAATGCAGTATTTTTTTTTATTCTTTCTGCGTAAACGTAAATAATAAGATGAAATGGAATTATTGTGAGGTTTTGGCACCCGCAATGGGGCAGCCGTTGGGCTTATGCTAGGATGAAGTTGGAACTCGAAGCGTATCACTTTCCCCTATGTGGCAACCGGGGTAGCCTCGTTCTCGGCGAGAGGCGCCTTGCCGTTGCCATTCTGCTCCTTGGGCTTGGGCTCGGGCAGTTCCTTGACGCCAGTGGAACCGAAGCCGCCTTCGCCGCGCACGGTGTCCTCCAGTTTGTCGACCTGCTCCAGCTCCGGATAGAAGATGCGTTCGCAAATGAATTGGGCGATGCGATCGCCACGCTTGACCTCGAAGTCAGTGTCGGAGTGATTGAAGAGGACGACGCCCAGGTTGCCGCGGTAATCCTCGTCCACGACGCCGGCGCCGACATCGATGAAGTTCTTCACAGCCAGGCCGGAGCGTGGTGCCACCCGGCCGTAGGAACCTTCCGGCACCTGCACCTGCAGGTCGGTCTTGACAATGGCCTTGCCGCGCGCAGGCACCACCAGGTCGTAAGCGCTGCGCAGATCGAAACCAGCGGCGCGCGCTGATCCCCGCTGAGGCTCCAAAGCGTGCTCCGTGAGCTTGGCGAAACGCAGCAGGCACTTCTTGTCCAATTTCATTTTCTTTGCAGCCGGAGTATCGTCAGCAACGGGAGAAGACATCTGCAATTGCTTTCAGTCAATTAGAAAATCGAAGCTATCGCTCCACACGTCTGCCACTACCAAAGGTTTCTAGCGAATCGTCAAAAAGCGCGAAACGCCAATTAAATGGCGGCATTTTGCCAAGCGCAGCTGTTCTACATATTATCGATTATCGATTACAGTAAAAAAAAATACCAAATCGAAAGCTTCGTTAAGTTCGATAAATTTAACACGCAGTACCATTTATAGAACATTTCAGAAAACTGTTTAAAATATTGAGAAAAATAATAAGCCATGCATGTGTTATTTTTTTTTTACATATTTTTTAAATAAATGCACAGGCATTTATTTTACGATTTATACGCAAGCACAGACTGCGATAACATATCGGCGCGCCGCCACCATCGGTCAGCTGGCGCACAGCAGCAGCACCAAGGCCAAATGACCGGGCCAACGAAATACAAATATTGATTAGCAATAATTGGCACTTAGTTTAGACAGTAGCACGTAGCATTTACAATGGACTTCACGGACTTTGAGGTGCGCAAGGTAAGTGGCAGCCAGCGTGCTGCAACACTATGTAACACTAAAGTATACACCTAAAAAGGGTTCGCTTGCAGTGCCCCCCGAGCGTCATGTACATTCCGAACTTCATCACATCCGACCAGGAGCAGTCCATACTCAGCCACATCGATCGCACACCGAAGCCGCGCTGGACGCAGCTGCTCAACCGTCGCCTGATCAACTACGGCGGCGTGCCGCATCCCAACGGCATGATAGCCGAGGAGATACCCGACTGGCTGCAGAGCTACGTGGACAAGGTGAATAACCTGGGGATATTCGAGTCGCAGAATGCCAACCATGTGCTGGTGAACGAGTACCTGCCGGGTCAGGGCATACTGCCGCACACGGACGGGCCGCTCTTCTATCCCATCATCTCGACCATATCGTGTGGTGCCCACACCGTGCTGGAGTTCACCAAGCGCGAAGTGCCCGGCACAGCAGCAGCTACAGCTGCTGCTGGCGAGGTGCTCTTCAAGCTGCTGCTCGAGCCGCGCAGCCTGCTCATACTGAAGGACAGCCTGTACAGCGACTACATGCACGCCATTAGCGAGATCAGCGAGGACACGCTCTGCGATCGCATCTGCAACTACAATCTCTGCGAGAACAGCTACAAGCTCGGCGATCATCTGGTGCGACGTGCTCCGCGCATCTCCCTCACCATTCGCAATGTGCCCAAGACTAGCAGAATGAAGCTCAAGTTCTGCTAGAGTCGTTGCCAACACCAACGACACCATTGTTAACTAGTTGCACTGACGTTGCCACACCCACCAGACTCAGAGTTGGGCTGCACCCACACTGTACACTGTGTTGTACTACGGTAATCTCCGAATCTTCCGCTAGTTACTTAAGCACCACTGCACACACACACACACACACACACAGAGACAGAGACAGAGTTCCAACTGCAACATTGCCCACCAAGTGCTTTATTTTCGGTAGCTCAAGATGATGATGAGGATGAGGAGGATCAGGAGGAGGATGAGGATTAGGATGCGGATTAGGATGATGGCTATTCAATTATTATTGCTGTGCGCCAAGGATTAGATTTAGTTATTGAAAGCAATACAGGTTGAGATAATGTTACGTATGGCTGGCTATATTGATGGCGCTGCTGTCGCCCGTTCCTAGTAGTAGTCATAGAGCACGAACTTCCATTGTATCAGTATCAGTATCTCGTATGTGTAGTATGTAGTAGTCTGTACTTTATATGCATGTTGTGTGTACCATGCGTAAATCCCGTGTGTATTTTTGTAATCCTTTTTGCTTTGTGTGTGGCCCCACGATGCACCAAAAGACGAAGAAACGAAATAAATTGTTGTCCATGTTGTAACGTGATGCCGTCCTGTGCTCTACCATATTGTCCGTCCATTTTGTGAGTCGAGTCACTCCTCCTGCCACTGCAGCCGGAACTCACGCTCGAACACCAGGCGATCGTAGAGGCGCACCTCGCTGATGCGCGCCGAGATGTCCAGGCGCAGCTCACTGACCGCCAGATGAAAGTTCTGGCGCACTGCGCGCTGCTTGTCCGGCGTCAGCTGGTTGAGCGGTTTGCGGAAGACGCTGATGATGCGCTGCAAGTGGTACTCGACGCTGGCGCAGCGTCCGATGCACACCCAGAGGTTCTCCGGATCGTGTATGTTGCCCGGGAAGCGTGTGCGCTGCTCGAACGGCGCCTTGCCCGACAGCAGGCTGCGCACCTCGGCGACGATCTCCTGGTGGGTCTTCAGGTCGCGCGTGCTCAGCGTCTTGAACTCGTACTTGTCGCAGAAATACATGAGATCACTGATCGCACACCAGGGCAGCGAGCTGAGCGTGCTGTGATTGCTGTTCCAGTTGCTGTAGCCCGCTGCCGTCTTGCTCGCCTGTTGCGCCGCAGAGGCGCTGCTCTTGGTGGTGTTGGTGGTGGTGGTGCTGCTGCTGTTGCTGCTGCTTGTACCATTGGTTGCACTGCTGGGATTGCTGGTGGCGCCGCCTGTACTGCTGCTCGGCTTTGTTGTCTCCAAGCTGACAGCCAGACAGGAGGCCTTCTCGGCACGCTGCAGCTTCTCCATTTCGCGCTCATGCTCGCGCGCTCGCATGTACGCCTCCTTCTTCTGTTGCAGCTCCTGCAGCTTGGTCAGCTTCGGCGGCGAATTCGCCCTGAAGATGGAGGGCGGCGGCGATCGGGCCTGCGCTGGAGCAGCTGCAGCAGCTGCCTCTGTGTCTGTCGCCCCGCGCTGCGCCGGCTCCGACTGCATGGTCGTGTGGCCGTTCGTGTCCAGCGATGCACTGCGTCCGTACTTGGCCCTGTAGCGCTCGAGTGTGTCCAGCGAGAAGCTCAGCTCCTTTTTCAGCGCCTTCTGCATTTTTTCCGCTCCGCCGTTGGCTTTATGTAATCACCTTGGAACCGATGCACAATGCACACGAGTCACGTCACGTTGCAGTTGCAGTTGCACGCGTGGCGCGCGCGTCCGTCTCAAGAATTTACAAGCAAATGAGATCGAGATCGCGTTCGAGCGCCGCGCAGGCGAATGAAAGCAAAGCGAAGTGAATTCTTTTGGCGTACTCGCAGTCTCCGCAGTACTCTTTATTTTTATCTTTTATCAATTGCATAGCACTTTGGGCCATGCGTCGTGCGATTCACTTTTATTTTGGTCTCCGCCGATCATCGAATTGGCCGCGTGTTCGGATTCGGATTCGGATCGGGATTGGCATTGGGAGCGGAGTAAGCAGCAGGAGGAGTGCTGTGCAGTGCAGTGCAGTGGAAGCCCACTTGAGTGTACGCTGCGTGTAGAAATTGAATTGGAATTGGATTGGAAAATATAGATAGGTATATGGAATCAATGCCGAAACGAGAGCAGGTCTAATTTGAAGGCTGCGTGGGACAGAATTTGTAACTGGAAAAAGAGAAGGAGCTGAAGCCACTACGATGACCTCTTGGCCTTGTTCTTTAGTCGCCTCACCAGACGGCGCATTCGGCGGTTCTGGTGCAGCAGAGCGAAGCACTTGCCACAGTTGCGTCGACGATTCCGGCCGCGTCGACGCACAACTGCGGGGGCAGCCGCCAACGTCTGCCCGACCATCTGCCTGTGCCGGAATCCAGCGCGCCGATGTCGCTGCTGATAGCGCAGCAGAGGCGATCGGCGTGGCTGCTGCTGCTGCTGTTGCTGCGACTGCGATTGCGACTGCGGCACGTAGTCCGGCAGAGCGTTGAGTATTTGACTCCAATTGTGCAGCGGATCATCGCGGGGCTGCAGCACCCGCCCACTGATCGCAGTTGTCGTCGGTTCGCTGTCCATGTGTGAGGAGGGCTTGACTTGTTTATAATGAAATATATATATATACCAAATTTGTAGTTCAGTGAAATGAACGAAATGTTGTGTCGCTCTCAAATCCTTAATGAACACTGATAATCCGCTCGAGGTGCTCGTACAATTCGAATTGCTGATCCGCAGCCTACTGCCACGGCGAGAGAAGCGAACGATCTGTTTTTTTTTTGTTTTTTATACCATTTACCCATTGAAAATGGGTAAAAAATGGTATATTAACTTTGTGCAAATGTATGTAACAGGCAGAAGGAGACGTGGCAGACCATACAAAGTATATATATTCTTGATCAGCATCAATAGCCGAGTCGATTTGGTCATGTCCGTCTGTCTGTCCGTCTGTCCGTCTGTCCGTCTGTATGAACACACAGATCTCAGCTATTAAAAGAGCTAGAGGCACCAGACTTGGTGGGAGTGTGCGTGTATTCAATACACACAAGAAGTTTATTTCAAACTTGATGTGCCACGCCCGCCTCCGCAAATCGATAAATGCGTATTTCGATTTTTTCCAAATAATTCAATAACGAAAAGAGATAAACGCACCAAATTTGGTAGGAGGGTGTCTTGCAACATTATGCAGAAGTTGGATTTTAGAATTTTGGATGCCACGCCCACCGCCTCTAAAAAACACATTTTTATAGTTTAAAAGAAAACTAGAAAAGCTAGAAGCGCCAAATTTGAAAGTAAGGTGCCTGGTAACATTACGGAGAATGTTTGATTTTCAACTTTTGGATGCCACGCCCACCGCCCCCACACTATTGCATTTTAAGAAAAGTAGGGAAATAACAAAACATTTTTTTTAACACTCTTGTAGCTTACCATAGTACAGATCTACCCTATAAATTTCAATCCGATCGGACAATAAACACAGAAGTTATAGGCACGAGAAGTTTCGCTCACAGCAGTAGAGGCCCGACGCCGACGTCGACGCCGACTGCGCACGCCGACTGCGCACGCCGACTGCGCACGCACAGTCGTCGTGTAGTCAGTGTGCAGTCGGCATTAGCGTCAATGCATGTGAATTTGTCCTCGAAAATATGCGATGCGTTGTAATTCGCCGAATAAAAGTAATTAATATTAAGAATTAGTTTTTAACAGCGAAAGGTAAATGGTATCTTACTGTCGAGTGCACTCGACTGTAGCTTTCTTCACTTGTTTTTTTCTCGATTTTATTCATAGTGTGTATAAATATCGTATGCCTTAAGAGTACGTTTAGAGTAGGCCTAGGCTTTAATAAATAATTGCAGATGGCACACGCTCCTTGTGATATCGTCGATCGTCGACAAGTCGTGCGATCACTTCCATGTCGATCGCCTCCGTCGAGCGACTACTGTAGCTATTGTAGCTGCTGCTCGCTTCTCGTATAAGTACAAACATTTTGATTATAGTTCGTGTGCTCGCTGATGAAATGCATGTGTATAGGTAAATCTACATACGTAACATTTAATACTTGTAAGCTAAGAGAGAACTCTTCTCTCAGGTCAGTATAGCTAATGCCTTAATCGTTAAGCGAATTGTAAACATAAATTAATAGAACAATTTACACATCGAAAGGGTAAGGGGGTTCGTTCTAGGGGTTAAGGACTCCGACAGTAAGGAGCTTATTCTAACTACACGTGGGTTAGCCAAGGCACGGTATACACAGAGTGGTTAACAACAAGCAGAACGTATTGATTATTAGATTATTAGAAAAAAGGTCTCTTAATCGTATTTTGGATATAATGTACAAAGGCGCTTCGTTGCGTTGCGTTGTGCTTTCGTCCGCCCTACACGCAGTACGAGGCGGGCACCTCGAAGATAATGTTGCCGGACGCATGACGGAAGTTGGGTGTCTCCACATTGGCTCCCGCCTCGACGACAATGGTGCGCGCCTTCTCGCCCAGCCGGCAGGCAATGTTGTTGCTCACATTCACACGCAGCTCGGTGCCGGTGACACTGCGGGGGAGAGAAGCGATGGCGGGATTAGCAGGCACTCAGCAGCAGTGATGTCATCACTGGATACTTACTCGTGGTACTTCTTGCAAACAATGCCTACCAGTTCGCCAATGCGATCCTCCTTCAGCTGCGTCGTCTCGCCCTGCAGTGAGAACACCAGATCGTTGTTCTTGGGCGAGTGGAAGACAATCAGCTGATCCCGTCCAGGCGTTATGCTAATGGAGGTCAACTGCAAATGGCAAATGATGGATATGTTGGTTGTGGTAATGGTTATGGTTATAAGACAGGTGGTGCTTGCTCTCTCACCTCCTTGATGGCAATGGAACGCTGCATGTCGCGGAACTTCTTCTTGATGCCCTCCAGCTTGTAGATGCCCGTGTCGGTGACGATGAAGGCGCGATCCGCCTGCTTGTTGCGTCTGTTGAACTTCTTGGCGAAGCTCGAGAAGAGCACCTGGCGGAAGGCGTCGCCGCCGCCGCTGTTCTTCAGGTTGCGCACATTGGCCGTGTAGGCGTCGTAGCCGCTGTTGTCCTGCGAGTTGGCCAGGTAGTCGCCCAGCCACTTGCGCTGCTGTCCCCAGAACGGACGACGCCCGGCAATGGCCGTCGCGGCGATGATCTGCAGGCGCAGTTGGGGCCACTCGCTGCGCGGATACTGGCGCAGTATCATGCAGGCGCGCCAAATGTTGAACAGGCGGCGCAGCTTAGCCTCGGCCTGGCGACCGGCCAGTGGGGGCTGTGGCCACTGGATGCTCTTTCCGTAGTCGCGTTGGTGCTTGGCATGGCGGAAGCGCTGGGCCAGCTCGTGCACGTAGCTGCGCAGCTTGTAGGTCTTGTAGGCACGCATGATGGCCATGGCGGCCTTCATCTTCTTGTAGTTGCGACGCGCGATCCAGCCGCGCACCTGCTTCTGCAGCAGCGTCACGATGTGCGGTATCATCTCGTTGCGCTGCGTCTCCAGCGCGAAGAGTGTGCGCGGCGAGCGTATGAATATCTTCGTGTGGCCGTACTTCACGTCCTGGGCAAAGCCCTTCTCCTCGATCAGCACGCGCACGCCGTCGCGATCGCTGCCGGCACGGAAGTTGGGCCACGTGTACTGCGAGATCATCTTGTAGCGCAGCAGGAACTTGTCGTAGCGCTGGCGATGCACGAAGCCGGCGCGACGCACGCGCACATTCTCCAGCAGTCCCAGATAGCGCACCTGGTGCTGTACACGTTCGTCGTCGAACATGGAGGAGCTCTTGATGTCGTTGGGCTTGATGCAGCGCACGTAGAAGGGCTCCTTCTTCAGCAGCGTCGCCACCAGGTCGGCCATGGAGCGCTGGAACAGCGTGCCCGCTGTGAGCGGACGTTTCGTGGTCTTCTTAATGTCCTGCGCACCCTCGGGCCACATCTCGCTAAGATTGGCATCCTTGGAGTTGTGCAGCAGCCGCTTGAAGTCCTGGTACAGCGTATCCTTGTTCTTCTCAATGAAGCCAACGATGTTGTAGATCACATCGCCGGCGTAGTGGGTGATGCGGAAATCCTCGCGATGCTTCAGCTCCTTGTCCGTCGGCTTCAGCTGGCGACTGGTGTAATGCGGATGCTTGCTCAGGTTCTTGTCCATGGCGCCCAGCAGCGTGTCGTCGGTGACGTTGCCCACACTCAGACACGCCTCGTCCATGATGGCGATGATGCCCTTGTGCGGCTGCTCCACCAAGTCGCAGATGATCTGATCGCAAAGGAAGGGGAAGAGGATATTAAATTGGAACCATTGACAATTGCGCTCGCCTAGCTCACCTTGTTGTTGAAGTAGTCAATGTTGGTCCACTCGATGCCCTCACGCTGGTACTCCTCCTGCTCCTGCTTGAGCACAAGTTCTGCAGGGGAAGAAAAAACAAGGTTAAACAGATTTGTCTCGGGAAGTCCCTTACCCATTCTTACCGATGAAGAGCTGCTGCAGCTTCTCGTTGCAGTAGTTGATGCAGAACTGCTCGAAGCTGTTCGAGTCGAAGATCTCGAAGCCGTAAATATCGAGTACACCGATGACCGAGTTGTATCTCGCTTGACTCTTGCTGCCGCGGAAGAGAATGGCGCGATTGATGCGCGATATGATCCAGGTGAAGAGGCGATCGTAGATGGCCTTGGCCAGCGCATCCTTGCCGTATTCCGCCTGCGTGGCATTGTGATCCTTCTTCATGACATTGCCACCGGCAGCAATGGTGCGTTTGGTCAACGCCGCCGACAGCTCGATCTCGGTGACTTGCAACAGCTTGGCCGCCGACTGCAGATGCGACTTGTTGCTGATCACCAGCTCATCCTCAATGGCTGCAAATGGGAAATATTTGTTAGTCACATGAATTGACAGCTGTACACTTTCAGTTTACTACTCACTTTGGAACTCCACGTTGCCCAAGTGCAAAATTGAGGCGATTGTGCGCCAAATGGTCTGCACCTCGTCCGCCTGGAAGCCGAGCGTCTTGAAGGCGTTGCAGGTGCCCTTGTAGTCGGACTTCTCGGTGAGTATGTCCATGCTGCCCTGATTCAGGTAGTGATACTTGGACGTCTCCTTGTGCAGATCATACTGACGCAGCTCGTTGTCATTGGCTCCACGCAGCAGCTGTAAGAGAAGTACGTATTCAATTGATGATCGACTTGGAAATACCGTGCACGCGCATAAAGTTTTCCCTATATCTTATGGTTTATTATAAGCGATATTACCTCTGCGATCACTTTATAACCATACTACTCATACTACTCTCGCTATGGATACGGTGAATAGAATTATGCCCACTGTTCGCGTTCGGTCTACCCATGTCCAGACTGAGTTGTCGACTGTTTAGTACAGCCGACAATTAGCAGACATGTTAACCATAATTGAACTTCCGCTTTCAATGCTGCAAATGAGCTATGGAATTTCATTCGCGGGCAGATAAAACATGTTTCTATTTGAGAATTGTGTCTGCAGCTCGGCGAGTCATAAAAACATCCATCGTCGAGCCAAATTAGTCGAAAGGTGCGAAAAGTTGGCACGCAGAGTAAATACAAAATATTTGAGAGCTCATTAAATCTATAGACTTTATCTGTATCTACATATGTATGGATATTTGTGAGTGAATAAACATAGCAACCATATAAGAAAAAACCCGAAATCGTGTGCTATTGTTGTCTAATAATTTTGAAATTCATATAAGTGAGATAAAACTGGGAATTCTTGGGCTACATAAATTGCATATATTAAGTAATTAGCGCAATTAACGCCACCAATTTAAATTTGTCAGCATAAAAAGCGAGAAAACAAGGCTCGCTTTGCAGTTGACTGTGCTGAGCATTTCCAAAAAATATTTTAATGGGAAGTGAGCGCGATAAGCAAAATTTAATAGAAAAACTCAGCGAAAGGAAACTTAAATTAAAAAAATTAAAAACAAGCAAAGAAAGCACACTTAACAGTTGAATATTATTCACCCAAGTTTATTTTGTGTTTCAATACTATATTAATACTGATATAGTTCTAGGCGTTTAATTCCAAATTTGAAATTACTTGCATACGCATCTGCTGTACAGGAAACTTCACAGCAAATTTGGTGTCTCTAGCTTTTGAAATAATTGAGTTATATGCTATTACAACATTTTTAAATAATTCTATAGCATTCAATTTATTTATATAATTATCACAACTCTGAAGTGAAGGACAGAAATGAGTTTTTTGCACAATTAAACTTGAACTTGTCGGCATAAGTTCGCATTCTTCCTCCTTTCCGTGTATATATATTTTTTAGATAAGTCTTTCTAAACGGTACTGCATGAATAATCGCATTAGAACTGAGGCGTTGGCGTTTCTTGTGAATGGGACTTGGCGTTATCTGTTGTGTCGCATTCAATGATATCATCCATAGCATTAGTTGGGTACAAGCATATGATGAATCGAGCATTCAATTCATTAATTAGTGAATTCTTCGGGTTCGGCCTCTAACAACAGACCTTTTGACTTTACAAATTTGCATGGGATTTCCTGAGAATTGTTAATTATAATTGGCATTGGATTTTCTCGAGCACAACTGCAAATTGGCTAGGCTCTGTTTTAAAGTGTTTTATGTGTCTATTTGTAAGGCCTTTCTCACCTAGCAAAATCGCGCGTAAATTGTAAATAATGATTTATTTATTTAAAGGCAATCCGAAACCGGCATAGAATAGCAAGAATGCACTTTAGAATCCACCTATCTATATAAATATATATATGTATAAATATGTGCGAAAGATATGTGTGTTTACTCCCAGGTGGTGGAGCCACGCCTCATGTGCCCCTCACACCAGCCTGTGACTTCCACCCTGAGGTAATTGACGCCTCCCCCAATTCGCCTTCCCGCTGACTCACTTTTGGGTAAATAACAACAACAAAGTCGCGCCCACACGCATTGACGGTACTCCCACTCAGAGCACTTGGAACCCCTACGATGCGGGATTGCGTTGAGCCGACCCACACCCTCGACGCTTACCTGATAGAAACTGTGGAAATTACGCTCGCCGGGCTGTTGCTGCACCACACGCGACTTCTCCAGCAGATAGTTGGTGATAATGCCGCCAACCGGATCCGCCTTGTAGTCGAACTCGATGTCCATATACTTGCCGAAGCGACTGGAGTTATCGTTGCGGTTCGTCTTCGCATTACCGAACGTCTCCAGTATCGCATTGCTCTGAATCAGCACGTTCTTAACCCTGAAAGCGAAACATAAAGCTTATAGTAAGTATCGGAAGAAAGGAGATTAAGAGCGATTTCTTAATGTGAGCATAATTTTTAATGGATTCCCTCCCTCGCGAAAGCAATTTGCCAAATGGCTCTCGCACTAAATGTCAGCTCAAATTGTTTAAGTTGGCGGCACTAAAAATTGGCAAAGTAGCAATTAAGTTCGGGGAAGGGCTGTGTGTGTGTCGCTTTCATTGTCTAGGGTTTGGTCGCGCTTTATGGCATGGTCACAACGATTAAAGGGGACCGGGACGTGTCACTGGAAGCGTCAGCAATTAGCAGGTCACTTAATTCCCCGAGTTTTATTATAAAGTCACAGTCGTATTTCGAGTGATGCCATATGATAACAATGGGGGGCTGACGAAAGCACTAAGTCTTGAGGTCGCATTAGGGGACTCGAGACTGGGGAATACGCGCTATGCTCTAATGAGGCCCCGCGTCGACGACTAATGAAAATTTTCATTGGAATTTGCATGCAATGTTAATACAATGGCGAATTTTTCGTACCGTTCCCAGTGTCAAGTTCCCAGTCTCAGGGCAGCTCTCTAATCTATCCATTTGCATACTAACTGTAGGACCGCGAACTAGTTCAAACTGATGCTGAGCAAATTAAAATATGAACTAAGATTTTATTATTTAATTTAATTTAATTTAATGGGGAGTTCATGAGTTGAACTAGTTGCAAGTGAACCGTTTTTATAGCTAAAGAGTACATTAGGTCTAATTATATACGTTCATTTGAATACATTCGCGAACTAGTTAATTTATGAATTAGCTCATTTGTGGACCAGCTCATTTTTGAACAGGTTCATTTGCGAGGAAGTTCATTTGTCAACTAGTTCATTCGCGAACAAGTTCATTTGGCGAACAAGTTTGGAAACTTTTTCATTTGCGAACAAGTAGATTTACGAACAAGTTGATAAGCGAACTAGTTCATTTGTGAACTAATTCATTTGCGAACTAATTCCTTTGTTGCCGGAACTACCACTTACCGTTCAATCTCATTCTGTCCATGCACATTCGTCACCGCCGCAATGTACTTCATGATGATCTTGGAGGCTTCTGTCTTGCCCGCACCCGATTCGCCCGAGATGAGGATGCATGTGTCCTGGTGGCGCTGCTTGAGCACCCTGTACGCCGCATCGGCTATCGCAAACACATGCGGCGCATTCTCGAACAGCTCGCGTCCCTTGTACTTGCGTATGGTCTCCGGCCCGTAGATGTTCATCTGTCGATAGGGATTCATCGAGACGCACACCTCGCCGATGTATGTGTAGATGGAGCCGACCTGGAAGCTGCAAGAGAAGAGCACAGCGATCCACATTAGTTCATCAAATCTCAATGTTTTGATATGCATTAAACGCATTTTATATTTCGGAACTCAAATCTAGATCATCTGAGCAACAGGGCGCAGTGCAGCCCGCACCGCCCCGCTGTGCACCTGTCGCTTCAATTCGATATTTGTTTTTCAACAGGCAACATCAAGATTTTAGTTCACTTTTTTTGTCGGATCGAACATTTATTGGTTCGCTCGTTTCGGGTTTTTTTACTGGGACGCCGCAGGCGCTGCGCTGTCGGCGATTCGATTAATTGCAGTTTGTTCGCATTGTTCGTGTGGCTGTTGCTCATATTGATTAAGTTGTTGTTGCATTTGATTGACTGCAATGCGGGTGCGTGTGTGTGTGTGTGTGAGTGTCTGAGTGTGTTTGTTTAATGTGCAATTTATAAGGCGCCAAAAGATTTAGATCGACAGTTCCGCAGATGCGGCAGGTCAATATGTGGGTCAATCGGACACAGAGGGAGGTAAGCATCATTAGATACAGAAAGGGGCCTCTGTAGGTGTCGCTAGCAGTTCGAATAATTATGATTTAATATTATGAATATTATGATTTACTTATAATATAATATTTATAGGGTTACTGCAGGTGTCTGCAGCAGTTGCAGTGATCGTTGATCGTGCAATTTCCAGATATTCATAACTGATCAAAGGAAACTGTGTTACCAATTAAAATATTTGAGTCATCAGCTCATACATCAGCTCATACATCATAATTAAGATTATAAACTGTTAAGAAATAATTGAAGAAATATTACAAGTATCTTTGCATCTTTCAGCATCATCTTCGAAATTAGATTTGGAAAGTTTTACCATTGAAAATAGATTACATCGAATCAATTACAGCAGCAATCAATCAGTCCACAGGCAGCTATAATTCCCAGTCAAAGGGCTCGAAAAATGAAGCATAAACACATTAAGACTGATTATAAACCATTTTTCAAATCAAAAATAAAGCAGAGCAGCAAGTGCATTATTTAACATGCAACAATTGCTCAAGCTGCTGCATTTCACAAAAATAAACAGCAACAACAACAACAACATGGGCTACAACTACAGCAGCGATGATGCACATCAATTACAAAGTGTTACACATACAGTTGCAGTGCCAAAGCCGCAGAAACCGTTTGGTAACCGCACCGCTCCAAGTCGAGTTGACTGTGCAACAGGTGGAAGCACTGTTACAAAACTGCCACGCCCCCGGCGAGAGGCGTCTAACAAAATGCGGCTAAATTCACGCAGCAGCAGCAACAACAACAGCAACCGAACAAACAGCGACAACAACAACAACAACAACAAATCTCTAAAACAAAAGCCTCAAAATTAGAGAAATTGTTGAATAACAAAAAAAGGAAAAACGCAGAAAAAGCGAAACAACAAAGCACTTAATAATAGTATTTGTTGTTGTTGAGATTCTTGCTGCTGTTGTTGTTGTTGTTGTCAGTTAGTTAGCCGCTTGCGGGCCAAACGGCAGTCAACACATGTTTTTACTTAAGTTTTCTGTGTTTATTTTTAGCGCCGTCGCTTGGCGCTACATTTGGGTCAAAATGTGACAACAATGACAACAAGTGAGAGCTGAGATGATTATGTTGACCCAAAGGTGAACTGCTGTGGGCTGCGCAGAGGGGGAGAAGGGGAGGGGGGAAGGGCTGCCCAGCGTTTAGCACGCTAGTTGACTTTCTGGCACAGCGGGTCACACATGGAGCCGACATCAGAGTCCGACTGCGATTCGGAATCAGCATCGGAATTGGCATAAGAAAAGAAAAGGGCAGGCAGCAAGCCGCTTAGCAAAGTGATGGCAACCAGCGTGATTTCTATGATTTCCACCCCCACCCCGCCCCCTGCCAGCAGGCCAGAGTGCGTCAAGTGACACCTGAGACGGCAGCTTGTGGGCGTTGCTGCCCACGCCCACGCGGCGTATGATTGACAGACAGATTCAAAATCGTTGACTCTGAGTTCTCAATGAGGCTATAGAAATGGCTTAAGGCGTTAAGTGCTCAGTAAAATGGGGGACTGCCAACATATGTGTTCTCTGTGATCCCCTACATGCATACATACATACATACATATCTCCATCTCTCATAAAGTTGTCATAATTTGGAGAGATCAATGAACCAATAAATCGTCCGAGTGAATTCATGTGTTTTCCATTCTCCCACTCGCTGCTGTTTCAGAGCTGAAAGTCAAGTGAGTTTCGCTCCCCTTCAGCTACTTGTCGACTTGGCACATATTTCGGTCTATCTGTAATTGCCCTTCAAGTACTTCAAGTGCCAACATACTGCACGACATACGCATAAATTATATTATATAATATTTGGCTTTCAAAGTTTGTTCAAGCTTTTACGAAACTGTTGACAAAATCGAAATTTTAGTTTTGCTTCTTGGTAAATCAAGACTTCCTCGATCGAAGCAGTTAATTGAAAAGCATAATGTTCCAACAAGTTTACGATCCACTCAAGATCTCTAGTTGAAAGATCGCACCATATCCACTTGACAATCGCAGCCATTTTTAAAAACTGGCGGGAAAAATGTTAACCCTGAAATCGGTTTTGACCTTCGACAAATAAAAATTGTATTATTGTACTTAAGATCATTTTCAATATACGAAAACATTCACGTTTTCACTAGCTCATCCCCGACACACCCTGGAAACAAGTTTTCGCGGAATTCGGAACTAGTAAACAGACGATGTTGACGTTGCTATGCGATATATACGATATTATACTATGCTATTTGTATTTGAATGCCTGAATATTCATCGCCTTCGCACATACTCAATAATAAAGGTCGTTATTCATTGTTATAGTCGTTCGCCTTTAGATTTGCTTAGTATTCGCATTGGAAAATGACGTCAACAAGAGACAACACCAAAAATTACTCAATGCAAAAAGTCAAAATGCTTTTTTATTTGTTTGTTTACCTTTATAAGTGAATCATTCGAGATTCGTTCTGAGACGCATTGGAACAACTTTATCTATAGATTAGACACATTAGCATGTAACGGATTGGCTGAGTAAGCAGTTGCTTAATTGCGGCTGTCTATTCGCATGCAAATTGCATTTGTTCATAAACACATACTTTGCCGGCCGATGAATCATTCATGCAGTAATTCACATAGTATTCGCGTCCAAAGCCTTGAGGGTAATCGAGAAAATCAATAAGTTTACTCACTTCGACGACGCTGCACTTTTCACAGTTTACTGTGCCCAAAGCGATACACAGGCAGACGAACGGACAGACAGACGGACAGGCGGACAGACAGTCAGAAAAGTGTTTGGCCAGTTGACGTCATAATGGCCGAACAGACTTGGCACTAAGTGGGTCAATGTTTTATTTGCTTTCGGTGGATTTAATTGAATTTGATGCGATTTATTGACGTGCGTGACGAGGCGACAATCGGCGAACGGGTGTGAGTAGCTGAGTAGATGAGAAGTGCATAGAGAGGCGCGGAAGAGTTGTGTGCTTGCCAAAGCGTTTAGAAGTCGTGTGTGCACATCTGCTCATCATCAATTGAGCACTGCAGCGCAACACTTTCGCTAACAAATACTCTCTCCCTGCCCCTCCTCCACGCTGTACACTCGACCAGTCAACAGCTTTTCAGTTCTTCCAGCAGTTCAGTTCTTTTCCGTCTTCCCCGTTTTTCGCAATACAATTGCAGCTTTCAAATTAACTTCAATTAACACCCGTGAATCGTTTGCCAAGCGGCAGACGCAAATCAATTAGCATAGGCTCCTGCTTCGACTTCTTCTTCTACTTGTACCCCTGCTCCTGCTCTCAATTGAATGCAAGACTAAACACAGGCGCTAGATTGTGCGACTCGACATAAAGTTTTGTGTAAACGTTGCCTTCTTCACAGCGCTTTGGTGCTTTGCTCTTTGGTGGCAGCTGGCAACGAGTTGCAGATGCCCCCAAGTAAGTAAAAGTTATTGCAACGCAAATGACAAACATGAACGTTCCCCGAAGCGTAAACAAACATTGCCGACAACCGACAGAAGGATAGACCGACTGCGGACTGCGGACAGCTGACAGCGGACTATGTTTCCTATTAGCTGCACGAAGTTGGCCAGCTTTGGATCTCAAGGGGTTCTAGAGTTCTACTGCTTGCGTCTCTGACTCGCATGCGATAGCTGTTTACCTGATTTGTATACCCTGTAGGCATACAGCTGATTAAATGGGGTATATGGTTAGTTGAAACTAGCAGAAAGAAAGTATTTAGTTATATAGTTTTTTGAGCGCGCATAATAATAAAATTCTTTAAAAAATCTATATTTTTGTTCCATCTGCTTAATGGAGACTACGATACGATTTTATAGTATACGCTATTGTTATGGTTTTGGTTGACAACATTTTGAGAGCTTATAAGAAACTCATACTTGGATTCTTTCTTTGTCAGCCGTACTTTATAGTAGAGCAATTTTGTTTAGAAGCAATATTCAATAGTACTTCAGTACTTTAATACTTTAAAGTAGATCAATTTTGTTTCGAAGGAATATTAAGAGCACTGTTAAAATAAGATTTGGTAAGCTTGGCTATGATCTCTTAAAAAATAAAAAAAATTTGCTAACAGGTTATATAAAAGTTTTACGATATATTGGTCCGAGTAGTAGCTAGCTCGATTTATTTATCTTGAAACTCCTTGAATTAGAAGAAAACACAATATGAGAGAAAGCAGTCATATCTGTAGCTAGACTGCTCAGTCTCTACAGAGCAACTGCTAGTCGAGCATACTCTCTTTTCCGCTGTCAAGTCTCGTTGCAGTTGCATTGACTCGACGCTGCCAGCATTTGCACGTTGGCTGCGAAGAACGTGGCTCAATTAGCTGAGCGCAGAAACCGTTTGTACCGCCATTAGTATTGGCCGTTATGTAAATGATTCGATTTCCGCTTATGTGTGATTATCACACATAATGCTTATCTGAGTCAAGAGGCAATAGTCCAGGGATATGTAGCGGGGGAGGGACGAGCTGGCTGGCAGCTAGTTGATAGTCGCTTATCAAGGGGCATGTGGAATGTGTCGATGTGCGTGCTGCCAGATGAAAGAGGCCTAGCGAACTGCTCGACGCTTTGAACTGCTCGACTGTACCGACTGTCCGTCTATTGGCCGGGCCTACGAACAATGCAGTTCCCAATCAAAACGGAAGGGTGGGAGGCTGAAGGTAACACTGGTCTTCTGTACAAATAAACAGACAATCTTCGATTGCAATCGGAAATTGAAAGGGAATTCTTGAAGTTTTTAATAGCCTCGCGGGACGCTATATAAACACAATTTCCCTTTCTTTTCCACCTCTGGCTATATGCTTTTATTTTATTTCGCCGTCGGTCCCTTTGGGTCTGCAATAAGTCTCCGAGACGCCAGGCGTATGCCATTAAAGTTGCATTTATAGATCAGGCTAGGCCAGATGGGAAAACACTGCCGCCTGCACGGACAGTCGCAGCAGTCATAACTCCATTACGGTCGACTCGCGATTTCCATTTGCAGGCGAAATAATTGCGAGCTTAAATAGTCAACGGTAATAAGCCAGCAAAATGTTTATAGATATTCCACAGTGACATTAGCTTTGTCTTCGTTGCATAACAAATCGACTGGAGCTGCTTATCGGCGCGCACACAGGGTAAACCCGCCCAATACCAGGCAGACGGCGGTGCAGGTGCTTCACGGCGTGTCCCAAGGTTGAACCCACAAACAATGTCGGTATAACTATATCGTGCCAGCCAACCCTGTGCAACTTTAGCACTTCTTCAGGCATGCAATCTTATCGCCGGGCCGGGGTACTTCACACACCAGAAACGCACAACAGCTCGCTTGGCCATACCCACTTTATATACCCTATAAATGTTCGCTCGAAATAGTAAAGTATTCTAAGTCAAGGCGAATTTGGCAAACCGGCGATAAACAGCGATTTCCTATAAGAGACTCGAATGCGATAAGATTAAGTTCGACTAAGGGCCAAATTTTCCATTTCTGAAAATGGGAAATCATGACAAGCTCGTAAAAGTGTCGAAAAAAGGCATTCGAAATGACTGTACTGATAGTGCTCGGAATACTAAATCGGACATCAGCGTGAATAATTGAGTAAACTATAAATTGGAATAAAGAAGCATAAAGCGCTATAAAATAAAATTTGGAAAATATGCCGATTACGTTCCGCTGTTGTCAGTTCGTTTGGTCTGTGTCTGTCGCATGACTCAGACTCCAAGAATATGCCATTGTCTGTGACATGGGATCTCAGTATCACTTGATAAGGCGCTGATAAGAGCAAATTGCTCGCAATTTGTGTATGTCCCCGCTGGCAACTCGATCTTCGATCTGAAGTTGCCGGAGAACCACCTGCAATCGCAGTGCGTAACTCGTGAACTGCCGCGCCGCGGGTTCAACGGCAGTTCATGGGAAAACACAGTTGGGTAAACAAACATAGACATAGAACTGCTCTCTCGAACCAGAGATGCCTTTCAGCTACTGCAAACAACAACAATAACAACACACACGCACTGGGCACACACAAAATGTAGGCCAAATAGATGGGCGACGGCGCATAAACAAAGACGGGCCGAAAACAAGAAGTAAACTTATCAGCGTCCGTAGTGAATACGTGTACAAATAGCAGTGCACTCGCCACTTATCGGGAAATAGTGCAATCGATCAGTATTGAGAGTCTATATAGAGTACATTTACGGCTGCTGCTCGCACAGCGGCGAGCCATCGGCACAGGACACTTGACTTAATGGATCGTAAAAGTTCGCCGATTTCGGCCGAACGAACTCGAAAATGGCCCCCGTTGCGGGGCGTGTGCTCTGAACTTGAGGGAGTCTGGCGAGCACAACAAATCCGGTATATTTTGGTCTAGTATTTATTGTGGTATCTTGTCTAGGAGCCGAAACTTGTTTTGTTTTTCTTTTCTCGTTGGGCTTATGTCTGTTTGTTTCAGTTCCTCGTTTTTTTGGGCTGCTTTGCGAACTACTGACGCCATCAACCGGTTTGTCGGCCTGACGTCTTTTTCGGCTACGCCACAGCATTTGTACACGTATTTGGTAAGCGTGTATGTGCGCGTGTGTGAGTGCGCCAAAGTATCTGCGAGATATACGCAGCGTGACTCACAGTCCGCGTAAATTATAACTGCAGCCGAGCGCAGGCTTTCCAACGCATCTTCAAGATACATTTTTCAAAATACATATTTTAGCCGAACACACACAAACACACACACACTCGTATGTATAAGTAAAAGTTTTGTGCGTATCGTGCAGCTATTTCGGGATCGTTTATATATGCATGTACATATGTAGCTGCTATATAGTATGTGCTTTTATATGTACATATGTTTGGGCTGAATGCTATGCTGGGACAGTGCGAGAACTTTATGACAGTGCCAAATCCGGATATGGACTATAGTCCATAGGCATAACTCAACTTTTTTTTTAATTATTATGTTCTATATCGTTTTAGAGTTGCCATAAAGCTTTTTTGCATTTTTCTTAGCAACATTTCTAGATATAAGACTTTGATTCATCGTAAAGCTCGACAAATCTATTCTGTTTGCCTTAGTAACTCTTGCAGATACTATAAGACTTTGAATCATCGCATTGCTCACAGCACATAGTGTGATACGAAAGAGTAAATATGATTCGGCGTGCCAAAGTTAGCCTGTGCTTCTTTATCGCTCTCTGTTATTTATCGATGTTTCGGTTATTACACAGTTGCCGTCGCGTACGCGCGACTCTCCAGCTCCATGATGTCATAAGAAACGCGTGGCGCAAGGAAAACGAAAACAAATTGAACTAAAGTCATGTCGGGTATACGAGCACATAAAATGCAGTTTTGCCATTTTTCGGTTTTCAGTTTTCATTTCGTTTAATTTCTTTCGGCTTTGTTTCAGCTCGTTTGCCCCGACCAAAAGTAACAAAAAACGAAAGTGAGTGAGTTATAAATTTCGGGGGGCTTCAGTTTTATCGCGGCGTGTCTTTTGCCTTTGTCTTTCGTCTGTTTGCATTATGATAGCGCTTTTCGGATTTTCTACCAGTTTTTGGCTCGTCTTCAAATTGCTTTTGGCGCATTTCTGACCCTCAATTGGACTTCATTCAATTGGCGTTTTTCCTAGAAACTCGATTCGATTTCAATTTCAATTTCGATTTGTTTGCCACATTTTCCGGGTTTCGATTTAGCTATGTTCATGTTGTTCGTGGATTTGTTTTCGAATTCATTGCAAATTGATTCGTGTTATGTTTTGAGTATGTTATAATTATATATGAATACGTGTTGTTATCGCATTGTTCGTTGCTCGAAATGTGCTGCTGGCGATGGTAGAAGGGGAGTGCATTGTATAATTAATACTCGCATGCTTCAGACTGACTGTAGATAAGACTTTAAAGATCTCGAAACTAGTGCAGTTAAATAAGTTAAATTTGACACCAATTCACTATGCCAACATGTATAAATTACACAAATAATATCAGTAATTTCTAGAGCTTTGAGATTACTTATATAAATATTAACTTGCTCTTGCGAGTTTCGAATATTTTTCTAAAAAATTCCGAAAGTTAACTATTGTTATTATACCCATTTTCTAGGTGTTACCACAGTGATTCTAATTAACTGCCCATCAACGTGCTGTTTCATTGTTGTCTCTCTCAGGCTTTGTTGACGCTGGTCAGTTCAACATTTTTTTTATTTTTTTCGAGACATATTTCACTTCGTGCTGCATGTGTCAACAACTTGTTGCATGCAGCATTGTCAACGTGCCGCACGGGCTCTGCCCGCCGACTTTCCGCTCTTTGAGCATGGGTCGCTGGCTGCGCTGCACGCCTCGCTGCCACTGCCGGCGTTTGTGGTTCGATGCTTCGATAGATCATTATCATAACTAGACACCAGAGCAGAGCAGCACACAGCGCCAGTTCTGTTCGGATTGCTTGTTTGCTTAGCTTATTATCAGTGCGTCACGAAATAGTTTCGCTGCTGCCACATTATGCGGCACTTTACGCGGCTTTGCTTTGCTTTCAGCGCTAATGATAATGACAATTACGGCGATAATATCGATGATAATGAATATGGAAATGTTGAATAAATTGTCGACTTTATTTAGCACATCTATTCGAATAGGAATTGATTTGTCTCTAGACAGGCTAGAGAATTCCATGGCGTTACAACTGAATCGTAAAGCGATTTGCTTAGAATCGAAAGTGTTTCCATAGAAATAAACTTTATTTTCGACGTAACGAAGATTGCATACCCTTGCAGATTTTTGCTATTGAGTATTAATTCTGTTACTATCAAGTTTTTGTATTCAGACAAATTTTAATTAAATTGCGATTAAATTTTAGAAGTTTTATTAAATTCAAATGTGGCAAATGTGTTTACAATATTTAAAAAATAAAAAAAAAAAGCTTATATGACAGCTATACTCTAAATCGGTACGATCTGGCTGGTTTTGAATTTAAAACAGTACAGCATACAGTACAATATATGATCAAAATATCTTAAAAACTGAGAGACTAGTAGCCGTTGCAACAGGCGGACAAACATACGGACAAGTCTCCGACTTAATCTGCTGTTCATACTGATCAATAAGATCATGTATATTATATGTATATACTTTATATATGATCTTCGACTTTAGAGTCGAAGATGTTGCCTCATACTCTTTACAAGGGTATACAAAGTCTATACTTAAGAGCTGACTCACAGCACTGTCTATTGTGAGTTGTTGCCGGGTAAATAAAATAAAGGAATCACACAATTTGTGCCAACATTTGCTTTCAGATATGATAAGCTGTGTTGCCAAATGGAATTGCTGGCGGGAGTGGCATGAGTTGAGCTAATCGCAGGTATGTACCATACAAATTGATTGAATCAGTCGAGTGGCTCAACGGAAGCACGTCAAATGGAGGAATTGAATTCTATTGCTAAGCAATAATTTATTGCGATGGCAATCTCAAGACCTAAAATGCATATACCTTAAGTTCCTACCACCCCTTGCGCTAACTACCCCAGTTGCCAGTTGCAGGGTATTTCGAAATTCTACCTAACTCTCAGTTCAGAATCCGTTCCCTACGCATTATGTTGAAACCGTTGCGCTACTGTTTCGGTTCAGGCAACACGCTGGGCCTGCGTCTAAATGAAACCATTATGAGCGACAGTGGGTCAAAGAGGCTGACGCCTTGCCGGGGCATTGAGCACGCTGCCAACTAGAACAGATAGTCGGACGGGCCAGAAGTTTGGCCAATTTGAAAAGACGCTGGGAAAAAAAAACCGCACAAACCTTGAACGTTGCACAAGGCTGTGCGGCAGTTGCAAGTTGCAACAGATGGCAACAGTTGCAAGTTGCAACATCGATTTTTTGCACTTACCGCTTGCGCAAGTTGTCCATGAACTTCTCCATGTTGACCTGGTCGAGCAGCACGAAGTCCTGCACGCCCTCCTCCCGTTGCATGGCCATTTTTGCGGTTTTTTGTTTTGCTCACGAGACGACGCGAATGAGGGGAGGGAAGCGAGAGGCCGAGAGAGAACGAGAGCACAATTAATTGCCGGTCGCGTGAGAAGAGGCAAAAAGACTCTCAGGTAACGAAACTCTGGCCAAAGAGGACGCCGATCAAGAAGCAGAGCAGCCGCAGTCGAAGCGAGAATCCACAGAGCCTTTTTTTACACTCTTCTTTGTTTTGTTTTGTTTGCACTTTCGTTGCTCCGTCCACGTTGTTTTTTTTTTTTCTTTTTTGTTATTTTTGGTTCTTGCTTTATTTTCAACGAATTCGCGAAAATAAGAAACGCGTCGAAGTGGTCGGAGTTGTATTTATAATGTTAGAATTATTGAATAAATATTTGACTGGATTGCGGCAAAATACGATTCGATTCACAGGGAGCACACGCGAGCGCGGGGAGGCAAGAGACGCGGAGGCAGCAGGCAAACAGTTGGCAATTGGCAGAGGAAGAACATTTAATAAGCGAGTGAGCGAATGAGCGCCGCGTGTGTGATACGAATTCGCGATCCCACGAGCGACTGTCGATCGCAAGAACTTGTTCGGCCAGCGCGCGACAGTAACTAATATCTGCGTTGTACGACGCGCTGTACTGCTCCGTCTCTGATGGTCTGATGGGCCAGGCCAGCTGGTTTCTACTCTATTGGGAAAGAGAGCGTGAGCGAGAGCGAGCCGGAGAGCGAGAGAGGAGAGCGTACCGCGTGGGAACACAGCACAACCACTCGGCTGTGCGTTCGAAGAGAAACTGTTCGGACTTCGGAGTAGTCGGCGCGCAGCACAGCGCTCGTTCCATCGGCTGGCCGCAAGTGGTTGTTGCACTGAGCGAAATTTGTGGCCGAGTTACGCAGAATGCATGTTACAAATTTGGTACAATTTTCAAAAATTATAAAACCCGAAAAAAAAAAATTAAATTTTAGTAGTATCTCACTTTGTAATCAAAGCGCTCAATAATTACTCCGAATGCACGGAAACTGGGCTAAGTGTAGTTGCCTGCACTACGTTTCGTTGTCGATGCTCACGTAAGCCAAGCTGTTACTCATAACATCCACAAATGTGCCAGAGGTTTGAGTCCGTGCTAAGCATGGAACGAGCATGGGACGCTAGTGTCATTTTTAGTGAGTCATGACAGATATTTATCATACTACATGACATATGTATTTAAACAGTATAGTGAAAAGCGGTATGCGTTTCCGTGCAAATATAAATGCAAATTAAGATGACAGCAGTAAAGCGATTAAGCGCTTACATTTAAATTTAATTAAAACGTAAATTCATGAAGCTACTAAAAATTCGCTGCATACGTTTAGGCGGCACGAATAAAAATACGTTCCACAAGGCGCAGGGCAAGTCAAATTTGATTGATAATTAAAATTTAATTAATTTTTAAATCGATTTCCAATCAATTTTACTCTGAAATCTGTTAATAATTTAATTTTTGTCGTTCTGCTCGTTAAAACCCGTCAAAGAAGGACTTACACACACGTAAATACAAGAGGAAACTAACTGACTAACAGGCACACCTTCACGTGGCCGGACTAGACCCACCCGGTGTTCTTCTTGGACAGCACCACCTTCTGCATGTGCTCCTCGGCCGTGTGGATGGTGTGCAGGCCGCCCGCGTGGCGCGGCACGCACTTGTTCACGGGCATCGTGTTCATGCCCTGCGTCCAGGCATTGGTCGAGTGCGGGAACTCGTCCTTGCGGTAGTATCCCATGATGCCCGACTTGCGTATCTGGCCCATCTCGTAGGTCACCAGCGGACCGAGGCTCGCGGTGGCGTACGCGCTCGTCGGCTTGGGCAGCTTGGAGCGCTCCACGGTGCGCATGACGCAGGGCGTGTCGCAGGAGAGGCAGGCCAGGTCCTGCATGACCTTGACGCGCCCGGCAGCGGCAGCACACTCATCGTTGGTCATCTCCATGTACTTGTGCAGCGCCTCGGCGATGAGGGCCACCCGCTTCTCGATCAGCTCGCGGAAGTCCTTAAGCGTCAGCTCGAGCGAGTCGATGCCCAGGGTCATGCGCAGACCGTCGATGATCTGCAGCACGTTCTTCTCGTTGACATTGATGACGTGCCGCATTTCGCAGAACTGCTTCTCCAGGCGCTCCTTGTAGTCCTCCAGCTGCTCCAGCGACACCTTCGTCGCCAGCTGCGGGAAGTCGACCTTCTCGGCCAGCAGTAGCTCCACGTCCGCCTTGTCGATCTTGATGTTGTCCAGATGCGCCACCGAGTTCTTCAGCGTGGCGATCTGCAGCACGGCCGCATTGAGCTTTCCCTGCATGCCCATATTGGCCTCGTTGTTGGCGGCCGACCCGAGCTTGATCTCGCGCATGACCGTCTGCAGCTCCTGCATCATATCCATCAGCCGCTTGGCATCCTGCTTTAGTAGCTCGGCGGCCAGCTCGTTGACCTTGTTGGTGAGGGCGCAGAACTCGGACTTGAGCTCGAGCAGCTCGTTGAGCATGCGCTCGGGCGAGTAGCACAGATGCTGCTCCAGATCGAGCTCTTCCTCCTGCTTGGAGATCTCGGTGGCCGTGCTGCTCGCCTCGATCTGTGTCTCCTCCTCTTCGACCTCCTCGACGCCCATCTCCTCGATGACCGCCTCGCCGCTGCTCCAGCTGATGGACACCTCGTCGTCGGCGACGCGCATCAGCACGCGCAGCTGGCGCGCGATGTGCCGCAGCAGCTTCATGCGGTCCGGATTGGGTTTGCGGTCGAGCATCAGATGCGTCAAATTGTTCAGCTGCTCCATGGTCAGCTTCAGCTGGCCCGACAGCGCCGTGGTGAAGTTCTGGAACTCCAGCTCCTTCTGCTCCTTTTGCAGCTCTACCTTGGAGATGCGCCGCTCTAGCTTGGCCAGCGAACCGATCACTGAGCCCTCGGCCCGTGACTGCGACTTGTCCAGCCGCGAGGTGCGCGAAGAGACATGCGAGGCGAGCGGGGAGGGTGAGGCGCCCGTCGGCGCCGCTTCTGTACCCAGTGCCGGTTCAACTTCGGGCTCGGGCACCGGAGTGGGTGCTGCATCGGTGCCCACCGCTGTTTGACTCTCAGCCGGTGGTACTGTAGCAGGCTCCTCGGCGGCTGGTGCTGCCTCAGCCGGCGCCGCGGCTTCCTCTGCAGGCGGAGCTTCTGCTGGTGCGGCTTCCTCTGCCGGCGGTGCCGCCGCTGGCGCTGCCTCCTCTGCTGGTGGCGCCTCAGTGGGAGCATCTTCCTCATCCCCGCCAGCAAACAGACGAAACTTGGAAGACTTGCCAACTGAAGGAACAGTTTAGAATGCGACTAGCTATCAAGTAACCCGCACAGCTGGCACTCACTTAGACTGCTCTGCAGGCGCATGTTGGCCAGCAGATAGTCATCCTGCTCCACTAGCTCATCTATGCACTCGAGCTTGTGGGCGAAGTTCGAGAGGAGCACATGCAGTGCGTAGAAGTTGACGTGGCCCGACTCCGGCGACCCGATGGCCACGTCGATGAGGTCCTTGTACGTGAAGTTCATCATAGTCTAGTCCAACCCTCAAAACTAACTGTTAACTTTGTAGAAGTTCTGTATGAAGCTTATCGTAGGTTATAAATAATATTTATATTGGAATTTTGCGGCAGCTCGTATGTCCGCCAGTTTGATCTGTGAGTACTGTATTTTTGAGGACTACTGTTTTCTACCAAAATATTGAATGAAATGGGAACGGAGCCCGACTAGAGCGATGAGTGTGTGTGTATGCTTGGCGAGCAATTGAGCAATAGCTCCAGGCTTGTTGAAATTGGTTGGGGAATTGAAATAGTTGTCGGATTTGTGTTGAAGTCCGGTCTTACTGTATATAGTTTACTTGAATAAAACTAGATTGACTTTTTTCTATAAGGAACAAGAATATATATGTATATATGTATATATGTATATATATATAAGCCCTGCTATTATGACGTCTCCGTGTTTAAGTACTCAAAGTGTTAATAAGCGAGCTATTTACACACTATACTATATATATATAATATAACAGGGTTTATATTTATCTATGTTTAGCTTTTACGGAACGAGAATATATAGGCATATAAGAAAAACGTGCTTATCGAGCTCTCATTGCACGACAATTTTAATTAAAGTTTTTAATATTGAATTTATCTATAAACGGAACAGGAATATATAGAAAGCTTTGCATAGTAAGTTCCGGCATAAAAAATGTTTTTTATCGAGCACCCACTGTACTCGTACAACAACTTGCTGCACGCACTCACACACACACAGGCACACAGCTGGCGCTTTTACGCGGCACTCAGTAGCGTAAATTTGAGCTTTTGGCGAAGCTTTTGGCATTTGGGCAGGCGGCAATTGGCAGGCGGGAAACGGTGAACGTTAACAACTTTTATCATTTCGCTGGAAACGCTTGTTGCTTCAACGTGTGCGCGGCAAATCGCTCGGAAAATCGCTCGGCCAACAAAATACCGTTAGGAAGCTTCGAATTGCGCGCGAGTGACATATTTAAATGGAAACCCGGAAAAGTGACGCCATATCGAAGAGATAATAAAAGTAGAAGCTGAGTTTGCAAATGCCTTGCAGAATCCAGAATCATCCTCTATAAAAATATTTGCATACCAAGTGTGTGTGTGTGTGTGTGTGTTTGAGTGACTTTTGGTGTGTGCGCTGCGATTTATGCGTATGCAAATGCGGGCAGCAGCATATCTTAAGATTTATCTATAAATTCAAACAAAATTAAATCGAATCTAATAGAAAATTCAATAAAAAGCCTAAAATCAAATACAAATTTTGTGACGAGTGAAAATTAAATGAAAATTCTCTGATGAAAATGCAGCTCAACGTTTTGTGTATTCTGCAAGTGAAATAATAAAGAAATGTGAATATGAATAGAATTGATATCAGTGAATTCACTATAACTATAACTATTGTATAATAATCGAAGCTGACAAAGTTTCCCCAAAGTGTTTAAACTCATATTGAGTGTGTGTAGTTTTTGGCCCCAATTATAGGCTAAAGCACATGCTCGTGTCCAGTGTTGGTCCGCAGTCAATAGTGCCTAATGCACAACTCTGGTAATTCCGGAAATCAGTTAGCAGAACCATTGGAAAAGTCAATTTGCACAGCATCTAAACACATCTGAGCTCCGATTTTGTGGTAAGTGACAAAATATTTACAGTTTCAGTGCAGTTTGAGAGTTTCGCTGCGATATCTGCACTAGTTGAATACCCTTTCTGCTGTCGCACCTTTCAGTTGTTTGGCAGAAGCTTCATCAAATAGTCTACACTTTAGTCTAACACTTGAGTGCACAGTTTTTTGTTTTTTGTTGGCAGCGAAGGTTGACTTCGCTCTTGATTAGATAACGACAACAAAGCGAGTGGGAAAATAGAAGAACACCGCATAAGACTCTCTTACAGGCTGAACTCTGAATGCTCTTTCTTGTCAGGCTGAGCTACTTCTCTGCTTGCTTAAAGCCAGTTAGGTCTTAGTGGAAATTGATATATTATGTTAAGATCATTTTTAAATAATTATATATTTAGACTGTATGGATAAAAGTCATGCTCATACTTCAAAATTATATTTAAATTCTACACAAATTGAAAATTTATTGTAGTTTGAGATTCAATGCTCCTATTAAGCATAGTTCGACAATATTTAAGTTTTCACCAAAAAAATCTGTCGTCGCTTCTGTCACGATTGTCCTAACCTACTCCAGTCGTACACCCTCTATTAGGGTATGAGATACTATACAATACGGTGCTATTCTTTCGAATTGTTGAAATCAAAGCCATGCACAGCAGCTGGAATCAAAATTTGAGGAAACCTTTTGGCTCGACTGTTGCCAAGTAATAAGGAGGAGCTCCTGTTAGCTGAACAACAGTCTTGCTGTTGGGTCGGTCGCCTTCAATTAGTGATTGCTGATTCAATTCAATTGTTCGACTGCGCAATAAGTTCCCAGTTGACACTCGGCACTGGGCAATCGAAAGTGTCTGCTATGTTCAGGTACAACTAATTGCCATTTTGGACTATTAAGCGGTGCACGCCAGGGGGGCATTTGACCAGAAGACCTTCACCTCAACGCCGTCCCGCCCATGCTCGGTCACATCCCCATCGTGTCTGGCGACAGTGGAGTCTTATAAATTACTGTTATAGTCTTTATGGCACTTCTTCGACTACTGCCCTTGCGCGCTTTTAATTTGTGTATACCCTGTAGCTAGTGCAAGCGGGTAGGGAATAGGTTTATAGCTATTGACAGAATTTGCCCACCAACGTGAGTTGCTTGTTGTTATAGTGTGATACTTCTAGTTGATCTTATTGGACCGCTCTTATATATATTTACTACTAGAAATCCCGGCAAACTCCGTTTTGCCACCAGATGGCTATCTTTCTCCCAGTCGTTCTCCCAATCGCTCTCCCAGTCCCTCTCCCAGTCCCTCTTCCAATCCATCTCTTAGTCGCTCTCCCTGTCACTCTCCCAATCCTTCTCCCAATCCCTCTCCCAATCCCTCTCCCAGTCCCTCTCCCAATCCTTCCTCGTGTCGCTAGCTGACCCGGTTAACTTTGTTCCGCCTTAATGGCAATAAATAAGCAGTTTTTTTTGTATTTCAGTACATAGGTGGCTCTTCACTTAAGCACCTTGTGGTACACGACATTTTTTGTTTTATTTTCAGGTGCAAAAACAAACAACGCAGATGGTCTTCCGACCCGTGAACATGCCACGTATAATTGACCATGGGAAAAACATGAATGTTCTAGATTTAAACCACAAACTTGTAAGGATTGGCCTTGTGATTTGTTGATTGTCATGGCAAATGCCAGACGTATCGGAAATTGCAGTCGTTTAAATTCAAACGGCATATCGGTTGGGATCATCGGGATCCTCGGAATGAGAACCTCCTCACCTTTGAATTTTCCTATCATTATAGTAGCGGAAATTACATTGTTCATCAATTTACTAACCACCAAACGCGTACCGTTGCACAGTTTTGGTTGGTTTATGTTTCGAAGCATGATTACGACGGAGCCAACCTTTAGGCGTAAATTGTGCGGTGGTAAGCCAGGCACGTCCAAAGAGTTTAAAAATTCAATTGGATAATTGGTGGCTTCATCTTCATTTGTGACGCAGTCGATAGATTTGAATGAATGCATTCTTCCAATGATCTTATTTTGAATTATGTAGTTCAGGTCATCTACATCTTTATTCTTAGCCGCTAAAATTGCACGCTCACTCAACCATTCATTATTTTTGTAGTTCGAAATAATATTTGGAAAAACATTGTTGATAAGTTCGTCTTTTGATGAGACAAAATTACAGAAATTAGTTGGAATTGATATTAATCCGCTCGCTTCATCGACAGGTACTTGGCCATTACCGATAGTCAGCAATTGCTCCGAGAAATCTTCAGCAGATGTATCATCAAGCAATGTAACTCTCATGTTTGTTGTCAGCTGCAGTTTCTTCACATAGCGCCATAGATTTGACGATTTGAGGCAAGCGTTTATTTCGTCGGCAGCCGTTGATCTTGGAATTACTGGCAGTATTTGGCGGAAATCGCCTGACAGTAAAATCAGTGCTCCCCCAAAACATCTCGAGTCATTGCGCAAATCTTTTAATGTTCGGTTAAGTGCTTCTAATGCTCGTTTGTGCGCCATTGTGCATTCGTCCCAGATGATGATTTTCGATGTTGCTAAAACTTTGGCCATTGCTGAGTGTTTTGCAATATTACACGTTGGCTCTTCAATAGTATGAAGATTTAACGGTAATTTGAATGCTGAATGAGCCGTACGGCATCCTTCTAACAATGTGGCTGCTATTCCAGAAGAAGCAACTGCAACCGCTATGTTGGATCTCGCCCGAACTGTTGCTAAAACTAATGACATAAGGAATGTCTTGCCAGTTCCACCAGGCGCATCTAGGAAATAAAAACCTCCATTTTCATCTGCGATTGCCTTCATTAAAGTATCATAAACTTCCTTTTGTTGGGAATTCAACAGGGGTACATTCCTTTGAACTACTAAATCTAATTCCTGGTGATCATATTCTCGTTCCCGTTCCAATTCTCGATTAAATGCGTCATTCATTTCACGATTTGGCGCTGGCATTCCTAACCTGATTAATAAATTACCGCACATGAGGTAACACATATCTTCGATCAAGAGTAAAGCACGATTATGTATCTCCTCATTCATCTCAAGATCGTGATTTCTGGAAGTGATAAAATTCACTTCACTTCAATCCACTTGTTAAATATTTTTTTAATGGAAATAGTTTTAATATTGATTTCTTCTTTTGTATTAGTTTCGATGTTGTGAACTGCTTTGTACGATTTCAAGTCATATCAAAATTTTTTAAAAAAAATAGTCTGCCACCAAACAAAAGTAGACTATATTAATGTTTTTCAAAAAATGTGATATGTCTTGAAGTCATAAAAAGTGGCCAACAACACCGTAACTAATACAAAAGAAGCGACTAACCGAGCGATTTTAAAATTTTGAAATAAATAAAACTACCTTGCTGCTAGGTGAGCAAAAGTAGACTGTTTATGTATTACAAATAATGTGTTTAGGTGTGTTTTACTTTGACGTGCTCGTGAAAGGCTACTTGAAGTGGGCGGGAAAATTTGTATGGGAAAAAGAAAATGGCTATTTCTTGGGTTTATCCAGCAATAAGTCCAATTAAAACCAGAAAAAACCATCCTTGAACTTCAACGAACAATTTAAAAAAAGATTTTGCCAAATTGCTCCAGGCGTTCTTGAGTTATTAGCGGTGTAACTAACACGACTTTCTTTTATATATATAGATTTATGCTACATGTACGGTTAAGTGTCTGAGTGTGAAAGGTATTCAGCTATATTGTTGTGGCAATTTCGTTGCTTTTAACGGTATCTTACAGTCGAGTGCATTGTATTGAGCTCTCCTGACAGTTTTGTTCGATGTGTTTTTATTTGATTGTGCGCCGCTTTGGTCGTTGTTTTTTATTTTTTTCCTTTGTGGACAAACTAAGCAGCGGCCACTTCAAGTGATAAGCAAAGCGACGCCATTTTTGGTCTGCGCGCATGTGTGCGTGTGTATGTGTTCGATTAATTATCGAATTGGCAGCTACCTTAAATACAGCACATGCTGAGCGTCTCTCTGCTCTACTGTTGTGTTTTTATTGGCGCTGCTTAAAAGCACGTTATTTATTATTAAGCGCATTATTCTCGCATGGTATGTGTGTGTCCACTTCTGTGAGTGTGTATGTGTATTTATATACATATTTTGGGACACTGATGCAGAACATTTAATCTCAGTTAGCTCACGTTATTGATAACTGAGCTTGCCTTGCATTTTAATAATTCGGATGGCGAACTTTCGAAATACTTACGACTATATAAATATTTACTCCTTCAGCTTTTTGAATCCATCAATTCGTGAGATCTTTTTGCGAGCATAAACAAATGCTGGCGAGCGGAAATAAATAATATTAAATGAAAAATAAAGCCAAAAACCGCAGAAAAACGCACAAATTTGGGCGTAATAAAAACAAATAGATACATTTTTTCTCTACTGTTTTCAATTTTTCGATGTTTTGAATTTGCGTTCTTTTTTCGATTTGTTGTGTTCCACTTCTGGAATGTGACGTGGTGTATTTTCCGCTGTGCTGTTTTAAATTAATAAATTATAATTTATTAAAAATTCGGAATGTATATTTTTGAATCAAAAACCCGAATTAATATCTGTTTAAGACATGTAAATCAAATAAGCAGTTGTTTGCGGCAGGACAGCAGAGCTGCATAGTTTGAACATACTTTTTAATTAAAAATAATAACAGTTCTGAGAAGTGGGCTAGGGAATACTCTATATCTTAATCATAGTCGAGTAGTATATTGGGTATTCGGAATTTCCCTGATTAGTTTTCATGGAATATAGATTTATGTGTTAATTGCGCTTAGTCTGGGCGCTCGGAAAATTTTACCAATTTACGTGAATTTCTGTTGAGCGATTTTTGTGCTGTCAAATCATGCCAATTGATAACAGCCAGCACACATTTTGCACAGATGTCAAGCGCATAGTTTTCTATTTATTTGTATTTTACACACTATCGCACACACACACACACACACACACACACAATCGCAGCCCTCTCACCGGTTCGAGAACTCAATTGTAGTTTATATACTGATATCCCATCAATTTTATTTTAGTTGTTGTTGACACTCGCCGGCTGCAGGCAGAGAAGCTTTAAAAGTCGAAATAGCATAAACACACAGACGTAAGCTCATAAACACACACGCACACACACTCACACGCTCGCTCGCTTGCACCCGCTGTGGCAGCTGGCGTAATCACATCGATATAAATACGCACACTTACAATAAATCCAAGCAAAACTATTTTGAAAAATTCGCCGGGTTTCTCTTTGGATTATTTCAAAATCCAACTGAAACTGGAATTACCGAAAAATAAACAAATTTATAAAAAAAATGCCCTACCATTTATTTATACTTTCCCAAGCAAATTGCGCATACGCAGCGTCGGTTAAGGGAACTCAAATCGAAAGCTCAATCAATGTCGCATGCAGTTGATTCTAGTGATTAAACCGATTTTTGCACTCTACGTGTGTAAATCGACTCACCCACGCGCAGTTTAAAGTTCAAAAGTCCAAGAAGCGAATGCGCGCTGTTCTTATGGTTAAAAGCAAACCTTATCGCAGGGAGACGCGTGTCCCATTGTTCAACAGGTAATTTTCCCAGTCGCGTGACAACGCAGCCCACAACCAAAAACCCACGCCACACGCCTTACACCCCACAGCCCATGTCCCATAATTTGCCATCCTCGGCCTGCACGTCGATATGGTCACGGAACAAAGACGTAAACGGCATTGTGCGTAAACTGAAGCACAACAAATTGAAACCCAAACACGCCACAATTCGAGCTGCTTTTTATTTGCACGTTGTTTATGTCTGGTTTTGCCTAGGATGGCACACACACTCGCACTCGCACACACAGCTACGTGTGGAGTGGGGGACGAGCAATAACAAAATCAAAAACAAAACCAAAACTGAAGCCAAACCAAAACCACAAACAATTTGTTCAAGTTGGCATAAAATAGAATACAAATTGAACTTATCAAAGCATCGAACGGGCACACGATAACGATTAAAAAAGTTCGCCCCATGACGCGTACGAACTGTGGGCGATAGGTTCGGATTGGCCAGTAAATACCCTGTACGCTGAAATTTATATGCTGCTGCAAGTCTATCGCTATCTTAACATTTATGGCAAGATTTTTGAATCGTTCGTTAATGATGGCTGTTCGATTTGGCCCCCTACATCGTTTTCACGCTTATCAGAGTGCAGGGTATAAAGGCGACTGCATCATTTCTATAAGCATGGCAAACGCGACGACATTGAACTGTTAACAGCGATAAGAGTTTAAAGTCGTCTCATTCGCTACTTGCTCAGCTTGTCTGGCCCAAAAGGCCAGAAACGCGGAGTTATCTTCGCCAGGCTGAAGTACTAATACCATCGGGGGTTTCAAGTTTCAGCAATAAATCCCTGAAAAGTGCCATGTAATACCGTTGATATACAATACAATTCAACTGACACACAGACAGGCGTTTAATGAAAGGATTTACATATTCTTAAAATGGAAACCGATTTCAGACCATCAGCATGAAATGACATAATCACTATCCATATCTGGCAGGGGTTCCCAAACATTTTAAGCCACTGCTCTATAAGTTCTTTGAAGCGATGAGGTTAAAGTCCAGTTGCCATTTACATTGTATTCTGTGTTTACCTTACCTTAGACCTTTTATTGACAGTTCTTCGAATCAAAACAGAAGTTAAATATTATTGTTGATTTGCTCTTGAATTGCACACTGTAGAGTATTTGCAATAAGACAATGAATGTTAAAGGATTTCAAAGAAAGAAGAAATAAAATAAATAACTGAATGCATTGGCAAATTGCTCTCATAATCTCATTTGCGAAATGTTTTCGGTTTTATTCGTTCGCACAATTCGGTAGATATGTTCGTGTGTATATAGCGCAACATCTGGTACAAAATCATAATAATCTCTTATCTACTGCTGCTGGCAATACCACAACGTTAGTGTATTATAAAAAAAGAGTGTAACTACTTGAATTTCTAAGGTAGTTCCCTGCTGATTGCCGCACTTTGCGCAAGTTTCGTTTGTTGTTTTGAAATGGCGCTTATAACATTAATTAAGTCGGCAGATTTTAGTTGTCAAGACTGCTGGAGACGTCACGTCAATCGGTTTGCACAAGAACGTGTAACTTTTAGGCTAAAATCCGTGTTTACCTTAGACTTAGATACGCCTCGAGATATCACAGCTTGTGCTTTAGGTATAAAAGGGGCGTTTATGCTTATCCGCAAGTTGTTTTAGATAAATTCTCACTTGTTCATAAGCAGCAGGCGCGCTCTAAGCACGCTTAGTTGACAATTTGCTGCAGAGTGAATAGCATGGCAAGAGGATAACAGTTACTATAGTTCTCAAAGAAGTTCTTAAGAATTTGCAACCAAAACTGTGATATACAATCAGAGATATTCTAGAACTCTAAAGGCACTTTTCTTATAAATTCTCAAAATTTAAGGATAATGTTTCTCGACATGTTTAAGTCGGGAATCTTTTTTAAAGATTTCCGTCGTCAGCTTCTGGCCACAATGAGCGGTATGTGAATTTAGGGAGCTTGTGAAATAGTTCGTGAGCTATTGTGAAATACATAATACTTGTGAACACTCATTGAATAAACCAGAATAGTTTGCATGGTATATTTAAATTAGTTGGCAAATTTAACACTCTTACGAACGGGTCACCTCCAACAGTTTTCGTACAAGTGCTCTTCAAATAAAAGATTAAAGTTGAAGCTTTAAGCTCAATATGGCGTCCAATACATCACACAGATAAGAGAGCGTCAGTTCTCCACATCCAATACGCGAGACAGATTAGGCGTGCGATCTTTATCTCAATCTGAATTGCAGTGCCAAGAGTATTGCGTTTTTAGAAACAGTTTAAAGAGTCCGTAGACGTCCTAGATCCTAAAAAAACAACACTATTCCCTACTTGTAGCTACGCTCATAACCTTCTGCCATGGCATCGGACTGGGCTGGTTATCTCCCATGCTGCCCCGACTGCAGTCAGCGGAGCATTCTCCACTGGACTTTGTGATTGATGTCCACGAGGCTTCCTGGCTGGGAGCGGTCATCAGTGTGGGGGCTATCTCGGGTAATTTCCTGTTTTCCTTCATAATGAAACGCTTTGGACGCAAAGTCTCCCTCTACGCGCTGGCAGTTCCCAACATGGTTAGTTGATCGAATGCTCTTTCCCAAAGCACTGGGATGATATCTTACTGTAATTCGTAGTGCATTTGGATCTTTTTCTATTTCGCGGATTCGGTTGAATGGCTCTATGTGGCCAGGCTTTGCAACGGCTTAACAGGTGGCGGCTTGTTTGTGGTACTGCCCATATTCATAAGTGAAATTTCTGATAATAGGTGAGTCTCTGTCCAATCGGTTAAACTTCAGTCTACTGAGCAATCCATTCTTGTGAACAGCGTACGGGGCAGACTGTCTTCCTTCTTTATACTGACCATCAATATGGGCACACTGGTGGGCTTCATTGTATCCACCTATGTGCCATATCACGTCATACCCTGCGTAGTGATCGTTATGCCAGTTTTGTATCTCCTGCTGACTACACAGTATCCGGAAACGCCGCAGCAGCTACTGCGCTGGGAACGCGATGAGGCTGCTCAGAAGTCGTTGAAGTATTATCGCAATTGTGATGGACTTGCCCCCAGCAAAGAGTCCTTAAGTGGATTTCAGAAGCAGTTCGACGAAATGCGCGTGGCCATTCAGCAGCAGCTCGAGGATCAGCACAAAGAGGGCCTAAGCGCTGCCGATTTCTGTAAGCTCCAGTTGCGATTGGCTCTCTAGACGTAATTCCTGATGTCTTATATCCTTTCATTGGCCTGGCAGGTAATAAGCGCGCTCTCAAAGGCATTTTGACGGGTCTGGTGCTGATGGTCGGAAACATCTTTACGGGCACCTTCGCCTTCATCAACTACATGTCCAACATCTTTGCCACCGTGCGCACTCAACTGGACCCCAACACGAATACCATCATCATTGGCGCTGTGCAGATCGTGGGCACCCTTACGTCAATGTATCTAGTAGATCCATATGGACGAAAGATACTTCTTTTAGTCTCTTTCGCCGGAGGTGCTTTGGGCACTGCTGCTTTTGGTGCCTACGCCTTTTTTGCGGAGGAAACGGATGCGGATCTATCGGCCTACGCCGCCTGGCTTCCCGTTAGTCTAATGGGAATTATAATCTTCTTGGCGAACGTAGGAGTAGTCTCTGTCACAATGGTGGTGCTGGTGGAGGTGATTCCGCAAAAGATCAGAGCAGTGGCCACAAGTGCCTGCTTAGGTTGCCTTAGCTTGTTCTCCTTCACATCCCTGAAGGCGTTCCCCCTGATGATGCACTATTTCGGATTAGCGGCCACAATGTGGTTCTGCTCTGCCGTCAGTGCCTTCTGCCTCTTTTATGTGTCAGTTTTCGTGGAGGAGACCAAGGGAAGATCCATTTATGATTAGAAAACAGCCAACAACAAAACGAACCCTTAAGATAAGACCTAAGCGGAAAGAAAAGTTATTTAATTTTTGTTAGATCTTATGCAAAACTGCTTGTTACTAAATGTGTATCGTACCTCATTAAATCATTAAGTTATTAGTGCTAAGTCGAAATAAACTCATATTTAAAAACAATTTATATAAATGTTTTATCTATTCAGAAATGGGTTGCCAAAGACTGAGTTCATCAACCAAATTGTCGAAACAGACAAGTCCCCCGAAAGTAAGCTCTTTCCCAGACACGACATATAAATATTAAGGCCTGTTATCTATTCACCTTCTTTATGTTCGTGGCGCTTTGTTTACAGTCATCAAATAAGTATACTGCCAAGTGTCATAATAAATTCCCGTAGGTCAAGAAACTTGGCATGCAACCTGGCTGTGATTGGGTTGGCGACACGCCGTCACCCGCCTACAATTTACAGACTTCGGCAGTTCCGGTACGCAATGTGAACTATAAACACACATTCTACTGAGTATATAAAGTATATATGTATATAGTGCATGCATACCTTGTATAAGGGAAACTGTCCGGGCTCCGAACTCGTGGAATGCCACTTGCCAACGATTTACTCCCCCATAAAGATTATGAAATTGCTAAAGCTAAGCGAGCTTTGAGCGTCATCCGATTTAGCTGAAATTAGTATTTGCTCTGCGATTTAGATACGCCCAGAGATATCAGAATTTTCGCTGCGGAGGCTACTATAAATGGAGAAGTCATGCCCCTCTCTCGAGTCATTTAAGGCAAATTCCCTCGTCAAGTTGCTCGCAAGGAGCAGACACGTCCTAAACTCAGCGTGTTGGTGCATTAGAGAAAGTGAATAGCATGGAAAAAGGATATCAGAAAATTATATTTTCGAGAAAGAGTTTTAACCAACATTGAGGAATCCTGCAAGTGCGGCAGCTAAACTGTGATATTGGAATCAAATAGTACTATTAGCAAACGATTTTATAGGAAGAACTAAATTGAGCTGACAGTCAATTACGATGTTCTTCAATATACTCAATTCTGGTATCTTTTGCAAAGACTTTCGTCGCCAACTGCTAGTCACATTGAGTGGTACGTTAAATTTCCATACCGTGTCTTTTTTGGGATGTGAAAAAGTCACAGCAAAAAGTTAGCCATACAAGAATTGTAACAACTTTGATTCTTGTAGCAACACTTATTGTGTTCTGCCATGGCATTGGACTGGGCTGGCTGTCGCCCATGCTGCCCCAGCTGCAGGCGGAGGATAAGTCCCCGCTGAACTTTGTGATCGATGTCCATCAGGCATCCTGGCTGGGATCTATTATCAGTTTGGGCGGTGTAACGGGAAATTTCTTCTTCTCGTTCCTAATGAATCGCTTCGGCCGTAAGGTTGCACTCTACGGTCTCGCCATACCCAATACGGTTAGTTATACCTGAGTTCACTAAAAAACAGCAAAAACGATATTAACAAACGGATATCGCGCAGTGCATTTGGTTCATGTTTTACTTCGCGCAATCTGTCGAGTGGCTCTACGTGGCCAGGGTCTGTGCGGGGCTAACGGGAGGCGGCCTGTTTGTGGTGCTGCCCATATTCATTGGCGAAATATCAGACAATAGGTAAGTGGGCGTGCAGCAACAACAGCAACAGAACTTATGCATCCTTCTTGCAGTGTCAGAGGCAGACTCTGTTCGTTTTTCAATCTGGCATTGAACGTTGGCGTTATGACAGGCTTTATAGTGTCGTCATATGTGCCATACCATGTCATACCATGCTCTGTCGTCATCCTTCCTGTGTTGTATCTCCTGCTGTCGACGAGATTCCCGGAAACACCGCAACAACTGCTGCGCTGGGAACGCGAGGAGGCGGCTCAGCAGGCGTTGAAATACTATCGCAACTGCGACGGTCCAGCTCCCAGCAAGGAGTCCCTCAGTGGCTTCCAAAAGGAGTTCGACGAAATGCGCCTGGCCATACAGCAGCAGCTGAAGAATGCGAATAGAGAGGGTCTTACCGCCGCGGATTTCTGTAAGCTACATGTGCGTTTCAGTCACTGGCATTACCTTATTTCATGATATGCGCCGTGCTGCGCTTGACAGGTAATAAACGTGCCCTGAAGGCGATTTTGACGGGTTTGGTGCTGATGGTCGGAAACATCTTTACGGGCACCTTCGCCTTCATCAACTACATGTCCAACATCTTTGCCACCGTGCGCACTCAACTGGACCCCAACACGAATACCATCATCATTGGCGCTGTGCAGATCGTGGGCACCTTGACGTCCATTTACCTGGTGGATCGATATGGACGGAAGATACTGCTCGTTGTCTCGTGTGCTGGAAGTGCTTTGGGCACCGCTGCGTTCGGACTGTACGCCTTCTATGCCGAGGAAACGAATGCGGATCTATCGGCCTACGCCGCCTGGCTGCCAGTTACTATCATGGGAATTATCATCTTCCTGGCGAACGTGGGAGTCATCTCTGTGACAATGGTGGTGCTGGTGGAGGTGATACCGCAGAAGATCAGAGCGGTGGCCACAAGTGTCTGCCTGGGTTGCCTTAGCTTCTTTGCGTTTACATCGCTGAAGGCTTTCCCCCTGATGATGTTCTACTTCGGCTTGGCAACCACAATGTGGTGCTGTTCCGTGGTCAGCGCATTTTGCCTCTTCTATGTGGTTATCTTTTTGGATGAGACCAAGGGAAAATCCATGTACGATTAGGCACTATCGTAGCCGTGACTAATGTATAGTAATTACCTAAAATAAATATAAATATTTAACATATAACTAACATAACTAAAAATATATAGCAGAGTTGCTCCTGTAGAATGGAATTAATGATTTTGATTTTACCCAGATTGTCGTTGTTTAAGGCAGCTGTTGCATGTGACTGTCCACATAGGAAAATGATGGTTCTCTTTTACCAATACACTAAGCTCATTTACGACGCCAGCGGTTGAGGGTGTGGTCGGGTGCTCGGGCGTTAAACCAAAACAAACGAACTGCTACCGAGCCATAAACACGTTGTGACATGGCTTAATTTATGACCTGACTTGTGGGCGAGCTCCAGTAGCAGTTGCCCCTGTTGCTGCCACTGCCCTTCCTTTGCCCTTCCCCTTCCCTGGCAGTAGCTGCTGTTAATGTCGTGTCAACAATTAGCTTTGTTAGCATTATTATTTATAAGTACGCGCATTAATCCCTCCGACTAAGCGACGACTCCGACGCTCAGCAAGTGTCAAAATGGTCTGCTGCGGGGCGCACACATACACGCATGCACATACAAACACACACATATTACGGCTCTCATATGCACACAATGGCACTTTACAGCTGGGAATCACTTAGTGCGAGAGCGAATCAACCTTAAGTCGTGACGAGAAAGTGTGTCTTTAGAGATGGAATAATGTAAATTCAATGGGCATATTTTATGACTAGCATTTTGGCCATGTGTTCGCGAATTGCGACCATTAAATAGATGCATACAAACATTCGGATATTATGCTTAAGAGCTTTCCCCAATTCTGATGAGTCATCGTGATAACACAATGCCGATAACAAACTGCGTTTTATTTCATATAAATTGGCAGCTTTTATGCACATCTAAGTGCCTGCAGATGTACTCTTTTGGTCATATTTATGTCATACGATATATTATCGAATACGCTGCTGCATCGTATTATCACACTTGAATGTATGCTACATAAAAAAAAGACCTAATATCAATGGATATAAATACGATAAATATATAGTGATATGGCATAAATAAAAGCACAAATACATATTTTGAAAGCAACTGAAAGTAAAGCTTGTGTTGTAAATCATCCTTAGGGATGTCACTTTATAAATGGTAGCTGCAAAAAGCTTTCGATGAATGGAATTACATAAAATGATGATCCTTGATGCTTAGAGAACTCACCTGATATTCTTGATATTGTTAGATATGAGCCTCCATAACCGTTGATCCTTAGTGTATCCCTTGCTGTCTGTAAAAAAAAGGAGTGAGAAATCTTTCAATCTATCGAGACGAACTTGCTTGAGTTCATCGAGATGATTGATAAGTCTCGTTCCTCAGAGATGTTACCTGTTGTCAGTTGATATCGCAGTAAGCCTGCGATGAATGTACATATGTCACTTGCTATCTGTTGAGGCATCGATGAATGTATCGAGATAACAAAATCCTACACTGATAGTGGTGACGCTCGATGACTCTTGATCCTTAGAGGATCAAGGACCTGCAACAAGATGAATTTGAGTGAGTCAATATTGATAGACATGTCAAGGAACATGATCAATTTGATAAGTGTATTGAGATCCACTTGGAAAAAGCTTGATTGCGGCAACAGTCGTGGTATCACTCAACTATTACGCCATATTCGCCATGTTGTGCTTAAGCAAATTGTCAACGACATTGCGTCTTTTGACGCCCCGATAACAGGTTCTGGCGCTAGACATACACACACACACACACACACATATATAATGTCGCTGAAGGCAAGTGCAAGTTCAACTGTGAAGTGCATTGTATATCATTGTTGTTGCTGTTGTCGTCGCTATTGTTGTCGCGTGTTTCAGTTTGTTGTGCCAACAATTCAACTTAGCTAAGTGAACGCTCACAAGTACGAATTGTTTTCGTCTAATACTGTGTAGGAGACTAAAACAAATTGAAATTGGACTTAAACGAATTGGAAAGACTAAGAGGCTTATCTATTGATCGGCTGAAGGAACTCTGCCCTTGCTACAGCTAGGCATTCCTGTTTAAGCTGACTCATTGGTATTTAAAAAAAAATACGCTTTCCACTGAATTTGATGTTTGCATTCAAATATAATAATATTGTTGGTTTAATGATGTTGTTTCGGCTCTTGGACTTGTTATTTCTGGGCATCACCGAGGGCAATGTGGGCACAGTAAACGGAAACGCGGCGTATGCGCAATTTGCCTTCTGAGTGCCACTTTGCCGCGGAGAGCTAATTAATTTTACAAATTACCCAAATGCGCGCGTGTGTGTGTGTGTGTGTGTGTGTGTGTGAGTCTGTTTCTGTTGATTCTCGCGCATATCGATTTCATTTGCTGTCGGATTAAATTCCAATTATCACACTAAGCATTGCTGCCAGTGACGAAGTGGCATTAGTCAGCAGCGACTCCAGGCTTGAATTAATATTATTTAGATATCATCGCATTAATAAGAAATTTAATCGTTTCTCATCTCCTTTGATTGCAGAATTACGTCGGTATTCTACAAGTATGAGAAGTGGAAATATCAAAGATGCTGCGGCTAAATTTCTGTAACTTTCCTGTTCCGTACACGGCGCTGCTTCTGTTGCTGGGCAATGTGCTGGGACTGATGGCCAATAGGACGGCAAGCAGCATTCTAGCCACGCCAGCTACCGTCCTACCGCTGCCAGTGAACTTATCACCAGAGGCAGAGTTCAAAGTTCCAAGCATCCCAACAATTTTGAGTATTCCGAGGGACACGCCGGAGTATGCTCAAAAAACTCCCAGCACTAACAGTACCAAAGGAATCCCTAGGCACATTCCAGCCGAGTCTGAGTCTGCGGAAAACGAAGTGCGCAAAGTTAAAACGAATGTAAGTAGCTTATTGCTATGAAAATAATTTAGTACATATTTATCAATTAACATATCAATTGCCAAATAATTACTCTGTCTTTTACCGTCAATTAAATAACCATAATATTGTCCCCGAGTTTCAATTGTAGTGCGAAATTAATTGAGTTCTGCACATGAAGGAAATCGAGTAGTGCTATTTTAACTCGAAGCAAATAAATGATGCAATCAAATAAGTAATTAAAGGAAAACTGACATGCGACATTATATGAGCATATTTGTACAACTTTATACTCGGTAACGAATAGTGAATCGATTGAAGCTCAAAACAGCAGAAATAATTGCTCGAGTTTTATTGAAATAAACTGGATGTTTTTATTTTATATTAAGTCAAGTGAATATTGATTTCATATCTGTATTTATATGAGTTAAAAGGACGTTTATCACTCTGAATTTAATTTATAATATTACACATTAATATAAAAATAATTACTGCAGCTGTTGGGAAGCAGAGGATTTTTCTTTACAGTCGTACTTAATTAAAATATGTCCGTAGGTAAAGCAAACAAAAGGCGAAATTACGGAGCTGAACACAACTGTAACGCTTTATATGCAGAGGATACCGCGTCTGCAGGTGCACTGGCAGGACAACCTGCCCAATGGTGAGTCTCCGAGCTAATTAACTGCCTGCCCAGGACTCTAAACAATACTCCTGCAGGCACCACATACAACGTACTCGTCAGCGCCGTGAACAGCACCCGCTGCCCCGACGCACCATGCAGCGAGTACACCATCAAGGGCAAACCGCGACCCTTCATCTATTTGCCACAGAGTCCCAATCCGAATGTGGAGTCTGTCGACTGTAACTACATGTTCGGCTGCCAGTACAACGTTACCGTGGAGACATCCAATCTACTTGTGCGGCGCTCGATGCGCGTCTTCATACCACGTAATTGCAGCAGTTACAGCAGCAACAGTGTGAATTACATTTACCTGTTTTCGATTCCCACTCGCAGATTGTGTGGCGGGCAAGTGCTCCTGCCAGCTGTCGCCGACGCCACCCAAGGTCTATGCAAAGGCCAAAATGCAGGCGAACGATACCATTGTCATCGGCTTCACCATCCAGGCGAATGAGCAGCTGCGCAGGGAACAGGACAGTCATCTGCACGAGGCCCTGCAGTCGTACAAGATGCAACTGAAGTATGTACTTGAGCGTTTCGCCTGCCCGGTGTTATAATCCCACAAGTATTTGACACGAAAACTTAACAGAATCAATGAAGAAAGTAATCCCTCGCTGCCCTGGGGTGGTGTGCTGAAGAACCTGTTCAACCGCATGTACAATCTCAGCGAGCTGCACTTTAAGCCAACAGCCAGGGGATTCGATGGCAACATGACGCTTAAGCTGGGCATTCAACTGAAGGAGAAGGCTTCCCTTAATCTACAGGCGCTCATCATAGATCCCGGCGGTTGCGAGGGGCCGCGCAGTGTCACAAAAGTGCCAGGTGAGCAGCATAAGTGGCTCGAATAAACACTCTGAGCCAAGTCTTAACTCGTTCCCTTTCCCAGTGCCCGCCCACACGACGCTGCTGAATAGTGATGTCAATTTGGTGCGTATTCCTTGCGCTCGACGAGTTTTGCTTTCGTTATCTCTTCAACATTGTGCTTGCAGAGCAACTCTCTTATCATTATGGCCACGATGCTCATTGCCGTTGTTATAGCTGGCGTAGTCATCCTGCTAATGCGCCGCCGACGGGCCAGGACCAAGGCACACCTGCAGAAGGAGCGCATATACATGCAATCCCTGGCTGCATCCCCTGTCGAGTGAGTTACATTAGTTCAATTCAATTAAAGTGCTGAAATAATACTGTACATATTCGCAGAATGGAGGATAATATCAACTATGTGGACAAGTATGTGGAGGTAAGAAGACTAAAAAAAAAGAGAATGATAATCATTTTAGTTTCCTTATGCAAAAGTATGTATAATGTATAAATTTGCAATGGATAAAGTGGGTGAATGGTATCTTACTGTCGAGCAGTTTGGACTGTAGCTTTAAATGTTTCTTGCTGGTAAAACACAACAACTGACTCTAATTTTTCTGCAGCAATCGCAAGCTCTGGGATTGGCCGATATATTCGAGGTGCCGCATTCGGCGATACACATTGGACGCATGCTGGGGGAGGGCGCCTTCGGAAGGGTGCACGAGGCGACTGCCATCAACCTGCGACGCATGCGGGGCACAACAATTGTTGCTGTCAAGCAGCTGAAAAGTAAGTCATAATATCACTAGAGTACAAAGCACACTAAATGCCCTTGCATTGCAGCCAATCCGTCGGCGGACGAGGTGGCCGAGTTTCTCTCTGAGATCGAGATGCTCAAGGGTGTGGGCACGCACAACAATGTGGTCTGCTTTCTGGGCTGCTGCACCATCCGAGCGCCCTACCTCATGATAATGGAGTATGTGGGACGCGGCAATCTGGTAGGGTGTAGCTATTCGAGTCGAGAATTTAATTTAATTGGTTATGCCATTTAGCTCAACTATTTGCGTGCCGTGCGCCAAGAGCTGGGGCAACCGAAGACTCGGAATGCAAATCATACAACCGGCAGGACAAACAAGTCCAACTCCGACCTTGGATCTGGATCTTTTAATGTGGCAACACCAAGACCCCAAAGTGTCAATTACATCGAGTTAAAAGCATCCAGCCAGAGCAACGAGCCGGAAAACTCCACATCCATCACATCCGACGCAGCAGCCGCACCAGTCACAAGCAATGGCATTGGCCCGAAGCAGCCAAAGGCTTCTTTTGCGGAAAGTAAGTCTAAGATTGCAACGTGCGAGTAGTTTGGTTTCTTAAATGAATTCGTCACGTGCAGCCACCTACACGATTGTCGAGGACGAGGAGCCATTCGAGTACATACTCGACAACAAAGAGTTGCACAATTTTGCGCTGCAAATTGCGAACGGAATGCGATTTCTGGAGGAGCAGGAGATCACACATCGGTGAGTCCAAGCCACAGACTTTAAATTAGCTGTCGATTGTCTTGTATTTTAACGTGTAACACGATCCTGCTTTTCTACAGCGACTTGGCTGCTCGCAACGTGCTAATTGACAACAACAAGACCCTGAAGATATCCGACTTCGGTCTATCCCGACATGGCATCTACACGAACACGAAGACAAGAAAGGTACGCTTGCAGATGGGGGTGTAGGGTGGACTTCAGCGTAATAATTTGTTTGTATTTCTATGCAGTTACCTTTGCGCTGGCTTTCCATCGAGGCCATCAGGGATAATGTGTACTCGAGCAAGAGCGACATCTGGGCATATGGCGTGGTGCTCTGGGAGATTGGCACGCTGGGCGCATCGCCCTACCCGACAATAAGTAACAGCGAGCTGATACCGTTCCTATTGGCTGGCAATCGCCTGGAGCGACCCGAAATTTGCACGCCGCAGGTGTACACGATTATGCTGCAGTGCTGGCTGGAGGACCCCGAGGAGCGACCCACCTTTGATGCACTCTACCGGGTATTGAGCCCGAAGACCACGTATGTGGACATAAACAGTCTGAGTGATGATTACGTATTTCCACCGATTAAAGAGTAGAATCAGCAGTCATTATTGTAGGATATTTGCTTCAATTAAATAGTTGTTCCACTAGTATCACTTATTCATAAGTAATTCCGGCACTATTCCAGGCCCTCGCAGTGCTTTTATAAAGTATTCCTGAGGCAAATTAACAGTACCGGAGCACAGCCCTCTAATACCTAGTCGTAATTTAAATACCAATTAATTCTGATGTATACAAATGTAAACTTAATGTGCTGTGAGCGAGAAACAAAACAACAAACACTCTTTTTACCTCTCTTTCAAGAATAGAGCATTCCGATATGACAACTTCAGTTAGTACATGTGATAAGTGACAGTAGACATAATGTTGGTAGCGTAGAGCGTAAGAGAATTAACTTCTTTGTATCCGAATTGTTTCATACTAGATGTTATTTAATTTCAATAAAATTGTAAGCGAAACATAGCGTGGTTTTCTCTCTCTCTCTCCCTTAGTGCTTTATGCCGTAGATCTCATTCCACGAAACGTAGCGTTGCACGTCCTCGGGCGAAACACTCTTCGATACGTGCTGCAGGGCAGTCATGAAGTCCCCCATGGTGACGGCTGGCAGCTAAACAAGCGAAATGTTGGGCTTAATGTTTAGGTAACTGTGAATTGAATTGAAGCTTCTCGGTCTCACCTGCTGCGCGTCAATCGCCTCGAGTTCTGAGCAACTTAGTGAGCGCAGCGGCTGCATTGCCGCATACCGACACAAGCTGTCCATGTCGGCGCCCGAGTATCCTTCGGTGAGCTCGGCCAGGCCTTGGATTTGGGCAGCAGTGAGATTATGATGCACTTGCTGTACGAGCTTCTCGATAATCTGCTGGCGTGCTTGATGTGCCGGCAGCGGCACGTACAGGCGACGCACAAATCGGCGTCGCACGGCCTCGTCCAGCTCCTGAGGTCGATTGGTGGCTCCAATAATTATGATATTATCATCCTCGTTCGTCGCAGCACCATCCAACTGTATGAAAAACTCGTTCTTCAGGCGCCTCGAGCTTTCGTGCTCGTTATCTGAGCGCTGCGACAGCAGCGAATCCACTTCGTCCATAAAGATTATCTGCGAAAGGTAAACTCTATTTATAGCCTGTGAATGGTTGAGATTAGATGAATCACCCACGGCCGGCTGATGTGCAACGGCGACGGCAAACAGAGTCTTGACCAGCTTTTCGCCCTCGCCCACCCACTTGGAGGTTAACGACGAGGGATTAATGCTGAAAAACGTTGCCTTCGACTGCGATGCAATGCACTTGGCGATAAGCGTTTTGCCCGTGCCCGGCGGGCCGAATAGCAGCACGCCGCGTGGTGGACGACGCACGCCCCTGAATAAATCAGGCCGCTGTAATGGAAGTATAATAGTTTCCATAAAAGTTGACTTTGCGTACTCCAAGCCGGCAACATCGGACCACGCTGCAGTAAAAAAGTTGGTAGTAGTCAATTAGTAAAGTAGCTCGATTATTCGACTAGTTAACTAACTATTAACCTATGCTCTTGTACTTATGCATGCTTTCGCGCATGATCTGCTCCACCATCAGTGCATCGAGGTGGGCCAAACCGCTGGGCACGGCGAAGGCTGTTTGCGCCGGAGCACTCTGTTTAGCAGCTGCTGAGCTGGCGCTGGCATTACTAAGGGAAAGAGGACAACATGTTTATTTTATAGATTTTTGCGAAATTCACTCACTTCTCGTTTTGTGCAATGGGTGGCACGAATTTGGCGTTTACGCCGCGTCCTCGTCCGCCCAGCGACTTCTTCCTGTAATTCATCATGTCGCCAGCACCGGTACCAGCTGCAGGGGCTTGTTTGTTCTTCTGCGGACCAGAACTAAAGTGAGTGCTTGGGGCCTGTGGGAGTTGACTGTAATATTACCTGCATGTCCTGCAGCAGCAGCTGCTCCCGCGCAGTGCGAAAGCCATCGTAGGCGGGCGGACCCGCAGCTGTCGTGGTTGTTGTTGTTTTCGCCGGGCAGTTGACTGGCAACTTCTCAGTGATAACTTCTTTTGGCTGCTGCACGGTATCAATTGTGAATTCATCATGCTTGCAACTCTCGTAGAAGCCACGACAAGGGCGCTCGAGCTCAGCTGCTGACGGCTCCGGCTCTGGCCAGACTAGGGCTACGCTGGCACCACGACCCCAACGACGCCGGCTACGTTCCAGCAGCCGCTGACAGCTATCAAGTCGCTGCTGGGTGTACGCTTTCGTGCTGGCGGCAGCTTCCATTCTCTGCTGATGTTCGTTGAGCACAGCATATTGCGTGGCTGCATTTAAGTCGCTGTAATGAGCTGCAACTTTAAAACTTGTTAATTTTAAGCGTTAATGCGCTTTTGGCTCACCGAGTTGCGTGCGCCAGCAGCAACTTTTGTGTGCGCCAGGCGTTCTGCTTATCGCTGGCATTAGCATCGCCTGCCAACCAGGTTTTCTCGCTGCGTGCAAAGGCGTTAAGCCAGAGTTCCTCCTTCATGGTAAGTTAAGAGTTTATTTTTCTTACAATGACAATTAAAAGTTTCCCGGCTTTCGTGTGTTAGTGATGTGCTGGCACATCGATAACTGCTCGATAAGTTGTGTGCGCCCATTCACAATATACGCAAGATCTGATAGCAGCCAGCTTTTGCTATGCTGCAAGCGAATATCGATAAGATCAAACTGAATTTTAATTCAATTGTTTTAAATTCAATTCCGTTAAATAAATTTCATGATATAAAAATAGTTTTTAAACAGTATTTACTTTAACTGATCAAACGATCACTTTATTATGCTGAAATTTTAAAATGCAGGCCAGTTAAAAAGTATTGTCTTTATATTGTCTCCTCTCAATTAGTTTTAATTGTTATTAATTGATTTGTATGTTGTCAGGAAGTTTTCACTCTGCATTTAATTAGAAATAAATTCAGTCTTGCGCTCGCAGTTGCCCGAACTGCCCTCGCGGTAAGCAATGTGCGTACTTTGTACGCTTTCTGAGTAACCTACGCGGAGGTTATCTGCCGTCTAGGTTAACTGAGATTTCTCAATCAACAAGAGCAGTAGCCCGAGATGTGGGACGAGACGACAGACGATGGTAGACAGACGCATTTTATCGCGGCATCGTTTGTAGACTCACGTTGTGCAAATGTACATATGTATGCCCAACTGCCAGCTCGAACGGGCCATGGTAACGGTCGCCTGCCGGACTCGAATAACATTGCGCACAACCCCTCTTCCCACTCAACATCCCCCCCTTCCGCAGGGCCCTTATCGCAATTAAAACTTAGATAACTAGCCCCAGATACGATTTGCGTTTGCCATAAATACCGCACAGCATGCACTAAAAGCTTCTCATTTTACATGCAGTTTCGCACGCAGCGCTCGAAGCGTGGGATTACTCATTGAGTGAGCGAGACAGAGTGGTAGAGAGAGCAGCCAGAACACGACCACAACAGGAGCAGCATGTGCCTGCCCAAGCGAGTCAGCGGCTCCGCCGTACAGAGCGTCACAACAGCCATAGGTAAGAGTGTGAGGGAGTGCTAAATCGCATCGAAATGGTTATAAATTATATATTAGCTTAATGCATATGTTCGAAATAGAAAAAAGAAGGCGTGGCATACTATACAATAGATTTGCCTATGTCCGTCTGCCCGTCTGCCTATCCATCTGTCTGTCCGTCTGCCTATCCCTGTGCCTATCCTTCTGTCTGTCCGTGTGTCAATCCGTATTTCTGTCTGTCCTTCTGTATGCCCGTCTGCCTTTCCATCTGTCTGTTTGTCTGTTTCACTGTCTGCCTGTCTATCCGTCTATCTATCCAACTGTCTGCCTATCTCACTCTATGTTCGTCTGTCTGTCCGTCTGTATATCCGTTTGTCAGTTTGTCTGTCTCACTGTCTGTCTGTCTGTCCGTCTATCTATCCATCTGTCTGTCTCACTGTCTGTCCGTCTACCTATCCGTCTACTTGTCCGTCTGTCTGTTTGTCTGTCTGTCTGTCTAACTGCCTCTCGGTCTGTCTGTTAGTTTGTTTCACTGTCTGCCTGTCTGTCCGTCTATCTATCCATCTGTCTGTCTCACTGTCTGTCCGTCTTCCTATCCGTCTGCCTGTCCGTCTGTCAGTCCGTCTGTCTGTTTGTCTGTCTGTCTGTCTATCTGCCTCTCGGTCTGTCTGTTTGTCTATTTCACTGTCTGTCTATCTATCCATCTGTCTGTCTATTTCACTGTCTACACGTCTGTCTGTCCCTCTGTCTGTCCGTCCGTATGCTCGTCTATTTGAGCACATCGATTCTAAGAGAGACTCCAAATTTATACCATATATAAGTATAGTATTTAATATACCGAATGGAGCTGTGGGTGAATGGTATCCAACAGTCGAGTCAGTTTATATCCCATGATTCCCGGCATTATTGCAGGTAATCTGCTATGCTTCAACTTTGGACTGATGTTCGGCATTACGCCCGCCCACATGAGCATCTATGAGTCGGAAGCGAAAACTCCCTTGAACTCGGCCACAGATCCGGCGGGTACTGCTCTGCTAACCGGATATTTATTTCTGAGTGCCGCCGTGGGTGCCGCCTGCTCTGGCTGCTTGGCGCTGCGCATTGGCCCCAAATCCGTGCTCCTTTGCTGCGGACTGCTGCAGATTGTAAGTACTTTCATTGCAATTAATAAAAATAATAAAATAATAATAATAATAAAAAATTACGTAATAATTCCCACTTTCAGTTCGCCTGGTTCTGCATTCACTTCGGCTTCGACATCGTCCACATCTACGCCTCGCGCATCTTCGGGGGCGTGGCAGCTGGCGGCGCCTTTGTAGTGCTGCCGATTTTCATAAACGAAATCGCCGAGTCACGCGAGAAGGCCGCACGCCTGACCTTCACCATCGAGCTGTGGCGCACACTGGGCATCCTCTTCGGCTTCGTCTTGGGCTTCTATGTGCACTACGACTACACTAGCATCGTGGGCTGCGTGGCGTCGTGCAGCTTCTCGCTGACCTTCCCCTTCGTGCAGGAGAGCCCACACTACTATTTGCGCAAGGGCAACGTACCGTGCCTGGAGAAATCCCTGCGCTGGTATCGCGGCATTCGCGACATCGACGATCGCGAGAAGCCCGAGTATCTGCACGAGCTGGCCGAGTTCAAGGCGGAGCTGAAGGGCGAGGGCAAGAACTTCGGCTCGTCCCCCTACTCGCATGGCTATGTGGTGCGCCTGATATGCGTCAGCTTCCTGCTCACCGTCTGCGCCAAGCTGAGCGGCGTCTTCGTGGAGCTGAACTATGCCAGCGATTTCCTGGGCCGCACCGGCTACTCGACCGAGATGAACTACATGCTGCTCGCAGCAGCACAATGTGTGGGCGCGCTGCTGGCCCGCCTCGTCGGGCCGCATCTGCCGCGCAAGGTAAGCCCGGCATGTGCGCATTCTACGCGCTTCAGTGTATTCTAAACATATTTGTTGTGTTTCAGTTGCTGCTGTGTCTCTCCTCGCTGCTGGCTGCTGCGGCAGTAATCGCCTTGGCCCTCTTCAAGCAGTTTGGCCAGAGTTGGTCTCTGGGTGAAGGGGTCAGTCGCTATCTGCCCATTATCCTGCTCGCCGCGCAGCTGCTCTTTGTCAGCTTTGGACTCTACCCACTGGCCGCCGTCGTCAGCAGCGAAGTATTGCCTACAAAGGTAAGCGGATATGCAAGCAATTAGCTTAGGAGGGAGAGAGTGAATAGGTAGAGAATGATAAGGGAGAGTTTTTGCCCCAAAGCTGACTGGCAAATAAGCTCTCACTGTGCTTGACGTTGAGTGTGCGGGGCGAACACAAATACGTTGCATACTTTGAGGCGCGTGCGAAAACTAGTTGCGCAGGGATTTGTTGGAGCAGAGAAACTGTTGGGCGCTAAGATGATAAGGGGCTCTCTGTATATAGAGAGCACCGCAAAAGAAACTACTAATGACAGGGTTGCGTTAAAGTTTGAATGAGTAGTATTCAAATCTTTGAATTCCTCTGCTTTATATCTTAATTAAATTAATTAAGGAACAACATCTTTGCCAGTTATTCAATATGTTTATATGTTTTTGCTTCAGCATCTTTAGCAAGCTAAAATTAATTTTTAAATCGCGTAAATTCAAATGTATTAATAGAAATTACTTCTTACCTGACAGCTGCACGATCTGTTGTACTCCCTGGCCTCAGCGTTCGCCTGGTTGCTGCTCTTCGGCATGATTGAGGTGAGAGCCACAACTACATCAAGTTTGACAAACCAACAAACTCATGTGTAAATTATCGAATTACAGGGTTTCAATGCTGTGAAGACATCGATTGGCCCTGGGCTGGTGCTCTATCTGTGGGTCTTCGCGGGCGCCTCCATATTCGTGGGCCTGATATCGCTGCCCCTGCTGCCCGAGACACGCAATCGTCGCCCGTCGGCCGTGCAGCGCGACTTGGGCTACGTGGAGGAGAGCAAGGGCAGCGTAGCCAAAGTGGTCGACGTTGTGAATGGGCATATTGCAACGCATCTTTGAGTGGCAGCTGCTGCGCTTTGACAGCTTTGCAATTAGTCTTAAGCCTTAGGTCTTACCGTCGTACGCTAATTAGTCATTAAATCACATAAACGTAAATCTGCAAAGGTCTTTGTACTTATGATGCATACACCTACAGGGGATTGGATATGCGATTGTTACCCGGTAACAGCAGCTCGGAGATGTGATGAAATTCATGGCGTATGCGGAAGATATGAGCTCGAGCGTATCTAATCTTGCTTCTGGCTCTTTCTTACACCGTACAAGTTAAGCAGTTGCAGATAAGTCTAGCACAGACTAACACACAATTAGTAGCCAATTTAAGTCGATAAACGCTCACTCAATTTGATCAATTCGAATCGTTTAAATAGTTTCAGCGACTGCCAAATTGATAGCTAAAATAGCAGACATGGAAGTGTTCTCTACGTCAGTATACTGTTCGAAGAGCGTAATCAAAATTACTAGCTAGCAACTGATAATCGATACTCAGGGCTATGCAGTTATCGCCCGTCTCAAGCATCTCGGTGATTTACTTTAATGCACAGTCCTTGGTCTTATCCTTATCTCGAGGAGTATCTCGGGCCGTATATCTGCCACGCACAACACTTTCTCTTTCCGCGGCGAATGGCAAACAAGGTAAACAACCGAGCAAATCCAACGCGGCTACACTAATCCAAATTTACGCCATGAAATGTGAAAAGTCATCGGGTGCTTCTACCAAAAATGGACTTATTCCCAATCCCCATTCACAGTTGCGCAAATGTTTACTCAGACTGTTTACACCCAGTATCACTCAGTATCTCGCGGGCGTGCATTATTAAAATTTAGAATGCGCTCTTCGCGCATTGTTTAATCTCCCGGCTACCGCTGATATCGCTGACCGAACCCTGAAAACGTGATTAATGCCCACCCAGTGCCACGACAATGACGCTCCTCTATTTTGAGTCCCCACGTCCACGTCTAATACGTAGCGCCGGCAGCATGTGCGCTAATATTCGCTATTCCGAACGCATATCGCATCAGGAAACCTAACAAACATAATGGCACAGTAATATAATAAAATTATAACAATTAACACTGTGAAATTGGGGCTAGCAGGCCGACTATTGAATGCGCTACACATAACTGATAAGCGCTTAGAGGCTTGCGTTTGACTGATAAGGCGGCCGACTACGGTTATGACATAAATATTGATCTGATTAAGTAGCAGTAGCTATGACCTACATGGAGTGACATAATATTATAACTGATTGTGTCCGTTAGCAAATTAAAAATGTTTAAATTGTCCAAGTTAATGATGAATGTAGAAGGACTTCCGGCGAAAGAGTATCGAAGTAAATATTTAACTAGGCAGTGCAACAATAAGAATAATCACAGAAGCCAGCGCAGAGCAGGAACAACAAAAACAATCGAGAGTCTGGGGGCAATTAGAAAATGTGTATTGTCATTACAGCTTTACTGAGTACTGAGATCCGACTACTTAGCTCGCAGAGCATAATGAGCGAGTGATAACAACAATTCGCACAGCTTGTTCTCCCGCCTCTCTATATACGCTATATATGGGTATCTGCGGCTGTACCCGTACCTGTCTATGGTATGTATCTGTGGAGGGTAATCTGTAGCTGTATCTGTATCTGTCACCGGGCGCCTTTGTAATCTATGAGCGCGTATGCACTCAGTTTGTGCGATTTTAATTTCATATATAAAAGTTATCATGCGGCAACGCTGCCGGATTAGTTCGCCACGAACGTTACAGCGGGCACACTCCGGAACCGAAACCGAAAGCGAAACCGTACCCGTACTCACACCCATACTCCCAGCCGTCCTCTCAGCGGTACCCCGGAGATTCAACCGCAAAAAGGATAATGATAAGCGACTGTATGGGCGCGTAGTAATCGGGAAAATCACAAAGCTTTCGCGGAAATCAACTAAAATCGAATAATGGCAGAGAAACAGAGCACCACAATAGGCACTTCGGGGGATGTTAAATTCCAGTACTTGGCCACAATTTACGGTCCGTAATCACGTTGTGTGTGATGTGTGCAAAACAATGCTTTTATCAGTGATTGCCAATCAAAGAGTTTCATTCAAAACTGATAATAAGCCCCAGAGCGGCATAGTACTCTTCGAAGAGAAATCCTGCTACAATTATGAAATTGAAAACATAATAGAAATCATTACGGAGAATCTAAGAAATTGTGCAACAATGTGAAAGAATTAAACAAGTCCTCAAATTTTTTATGTTTTTAACTTCTCTAGAAGACTCTTAGGAATTGTGCAACAATGTGAAAGAATAATTAGATTCTTTGAATAGTTAAAAAATTTCTGAAATCTTAGGCTTTTCTATTTTCCAGAATAATTTAAGAAACAATATGAACGTATAAATTCTTTAAATGGTCAAACAAGTCCTGAAATTATTAAAATAAAATTTTCGAAATTAGTTCAACAAAAATTAAAAAAAACCTCAATATGAGTTTTGCTTTAATATATTAGAAATTAAAGGCAAAACAGAAAGAAAGAGTTTCTGTCTCTTGAGAATAATGAACTGGCATAGATTTCAAAACTTGCTATGGACTCAAAGTTTAAAGTCTTCCTTCAAAAACTTTTATGTTACAGTGAATATTGCCTCCATCTCGTTTGGGGCATATTGCGGATGGCCTTCCTCAAGCTTTTTGGAATTAGGAGGTCCCAACAGTCCGTTAGAAACGGGACCGCTGACCGAACAGGATCAGGGCAATGTGGCCTCCGTTCTTTGTCTGGGCGGCCTTATTGGCAACATATTCTTCGTCTGGCTGGCCGATAAAGTGGGCAGGAAGCATGCGATGCTCTGGTCCACGGTACCATCGGTGGTAAGTGGCATGAGTACATAAGGCAGCGGGATGTGCTTCATACGATGTATAATTAATGCTTCCAGCTGGGTTGGGTGCTGATTCCCTTTGCACGCAACCCCACGCACCTGGTATGCGCTCGCTTCTTCGGCGGCATGGCGGGTGGCGCTTGCTTTGGGGTGATCCCATTGTACACAGCCGAGCTGGCCATCAATAGGTGAGAGCAGCAGGAGTACTAACTGGTTTCCATACGCCTTACTAATACTGCACTTTCAGTGTACGAGGCATTTTAGGCACTTTCCTGGTGCTGACTTGCAACTTCGGCGTTGTGCTGGCCTTCGTGCTGGGCTACTACTTCGACTATGCGACCGTGGCTTGGATTGTGGCATCGCTCTCGATTCTGTTTGTGCTCTGCTTTTGGTTTATGCCCGAGACTCCGCAGCATCTGGCGTTGCGCCAGCGGCCGAAGGAGGCGGAGAAGTCACTGCGTTATTACCGCAACATACGCTCCAGAGCCTCCAAGGAGTTGCACGAGGATCTGCTGCTGGAGCTGCAAAAGCTGCGCGCAACAGAAAACACCGAGAAACTGGACGATGAAGCCGACGATAATATTGTCACCTTGGCGGACTTCAGTGAGTAACGACGACGTACCTACGCAACAATAGCTAAATGTTCTCATTTCCTTCTCTTCAGCGGAGAAGAAGGCTCGCAAGGCTTGCCTGATTGGGCTGGGTCTGCTGACGGCCAATCAGGCCTGCGGCTGCTTCGCGCTGCTCAACTACACGGCCCTCATATTCTCAGAGTCCGGCTCCAGTTTGACCCCCACAATCGCCGCCATCATTGTGGGCGTCATACAGCTGGTGGGCACCTATGTGGCCACCGTGCTGGTGGAGCGAGCGGGCCGCAAGCTGCTGCTGCTCATCTCCGGCGTTGGAGCTTGTCTCAGCCAACTGTCGATGGGTGGGTACATCTATTTGAAGTTACAGGGATACGATACACACGCGTTCGACTGGCTACCCGTTGTGGCGTTCTCCTTCATGCTCTTCATCGCCTCGTTGGGCTTGTTAACGCTTCCCTTCCTGGTCATAGCTGAGATTCTGCCTGCAAAGATTCGCAGCAAGGCCAGCATGGTGCTCATGTCCGTGCTGTGGCTATACTCGATGACAACGATTAAGGTAGGTCCCACACAATACACGACAGAACTTAACTAATCCTACTCTTAACTTGGCTTACAGCTGGTGCCACTGCTGATGACCCTGTTTGGCCTGCACACCGTCATATTTATCTTTGCGACAGGCTCCTTATGCGGTACACTTTTCATCGCCATCTTCGTGCCCGAGACGAAGGGCAAGACCAGTGAAACCATCTTGGCCAACTTGTAGGGCATTGACAAGTCTGTTTGTATTGCTGTTTCCTATTTTGTTACTATTAAATGTTATATTAACGTTGCTCAATCAATTCTCTTCGGTTATTGGGTACAGTTTTGGCATCAGTCTTCATCTCTTACACACAAGTCACGTCTTTGTTGTAAATCAAACAGATCAACAATCTATATAGCTGTCTCTCGGCAGGCCTTGCCTCTGCCTCGCTCTTCCTCCCTGTCGCATTCTCTTTGCCTTGAACTTACCCACGTTTGATGGCTTATCAAAGCCTTCTTTGTTAAGATTAAATATTTCTACAGATAAGAGAATCTTTACGACTCGAACACAACCTGCGGAAGCTCTCCAGATTTTTACTGCCTAATGTCGTGTGATGCTTCTGCCACTCTCAGCCCACTTGGATCTCTTACTTAAGAGAGAATTGCTGCTTCATTATCACTGGTATAACTCTCTCAAACACTATTGGTACATGATCGGCTGAGAGAGCAGTAATTCTTATCGAAATTACAAACAAGTTTTTGAGCAAACGAAAGTGGAAAGCGCGACCAAAAATATACTGCTCACAGAGCTAAGATCTTCTTCTCTTTATGGCACAGACTGTGTGCGTTGGTACCGGATGGACTGGCTAAAAAATGCCGAATTTAATGGAAATTGGATCAACTTGGAATTTTAATAAAATATTAGTCTAAATTTGTAGCAGTATTTCTTAATCGATCTTTGTTTCGAGAATTCGTATCGTATTAACATATACCGAAAACACTAATGCCAGAGCGCAGACAATGGTAGATCTTTTAATGGACAATATATGGGAGAAACGTGCGTGAATCTGTTTAGTGTGTGCTCTGTGGTTATCGCGTGCAGACAGATTTACTCTATTCGGTATCGGATATGAAGCTAGTGAAATTCAGTTGCTCGAAGAGCACAATAAACCAATGTACCGCTGCCCTGAGTGGTATGTACACAAGCACCGATTGCAATACTCACTATTGTTGCTGTTTGGTTTGTTGCCTTTATAAAGTAGTGCTCGACTGCAAAATATGCTACAGTCAATACATAACATACTATATACCATATAGTGTATTCATAAGTTTGATTGAAAATAAAGATACAAAATTCATGAGCTGAAAAGTTTGCTGGGACTATACCATACATTTGATTTGAAATTTTAATTGTTAAACAAGTTTAAGGAACGAAATTATGGTCTTAACTATGATATACCCTGTACAACGACATATTACGTATTCGTGCAGAGGTCTTAGAGTTGTTAGTAAAATGACCTTGGACACTGCACAAAAAATTAATTTGTGTCTGCTTTTCATCTGTGTAAATGCTCTTTAGTTTATAATACTCTTTGCCAGCTATATTTTTTATATAGGGTAAAAATGCTAGTGACGAAAAACTAGAACTATATTTTGCCCATTTGCCAGTTCTACAGACAGTGTGTTGACGGTGTGATATACCCAAAAGAAATGTGCTGTTCGAAGAGCATTAGAAATCAATATTTTGGAGCAATTACTGGTGAGTTAGGATACCATTTTATCATTCGAAATTCCCCTGGAAATGTGGCAAACTCTGCTTTTTTCCAGCAAATTTCCTAACGTTAGCGTACGGCACAAGTTACGGATGCGTTTCGTCTAGTGCAGCTGATTGCAGCGCGTTTTATTGGTGGAGCCATTGGAGGCGGCACCTGTTCGGTTATTCCTGTTTTCATAACGGAATTCTCCGACGTCCGATTGAGAAGTACCTTGGGCACATTCCATACCCTATTCCAGATATTAGGATTCCTCATGTTGTGGGATATTTCTTGCATTATACTGTCGCGGCTTGGATAATGCAGGCCTTACCTATGTTTTTTTTGGCCTGCTTTTGCCTGGTCCCCGACTCCCCTACATTCTTAGAGAAGAAGAGTAGGTCAAAGCTCGAGCAGTCTTTGAGATATTATCGTGGGATTACGACTAATGGTAATGTCAATGAGGAGTTGCAGCAGGAAATGATGAAACTGTATAAGCCAGAACAACGAATTGAGTTAGTAAGCGAGACTAAGAATGACTGTATACTCTGGGAGGACCTAAGTAAGTTCGTTAATTATTCTTCATTATAATCTACACATTTCAAAGCCAAAACTTATTTATGTAGCAAATTGTAAGGCACGTAAGGCTTGTACAATTGGACTGGGATTAGTGCTGGGCAATCAGTTGAGTAGCTGCTTTACTATGATTAAATATATTACACTCATCATCAAGGATTCTGGCACGTTGTCTCCCTTGGCGTCCACAATTCTGGTAATCTCTATTCAGTTGACAGGCACCTACTCGGCAACGCTCGTTGTGGAGCGTTTGGGTCGAAAGACTCTGATGCTCATCTCGACAACGGGAATTTTTACGGGACAGAGCGCCATGGTTGCGTACAAGTTTTATTATTATTATTATTATTAGGTGGCACTACAACCCATTTCGGGTTTTGGCCGACCTCAGCGTCTCCCTCCAGGCGCCTCTGCTCTTCGCGCGCCTCCTCCAGTTGGAAATCCCCAGTAGACTAAGGTCCTTCTCCACTTGGTCCTTCCAACGGAGATTTGGTCGTCCCCTTCGTCGTCGCCCATAGTCGACCCTCGCTTCGAATACCTTCTGAGCTGGAGCTTCTTCATCCATACGCACAACGTGGCCGAGCCAGCGCAGACGTTGTATCGTGATGCGCCGGACCACGTCCACGTCGTCGTACAACTCGTACAGCTCGTGGTTCATCCGAATGCGAAAGTCGCCCCCAATCCGAACGGGACCGAAGATCTTGCGAAGAATTTTTCTCTCGAACACCCCAAGCGCTGCTGCATCCGTCTGTGAAATTACCCATGCTTCTGCGCCATATAAGAGCACGGGCAGGATGAGTGTCTTGTAGAGTGTTAGTTTTGTTCGGCGAGAGAGGTCTCTATTGCACATTTGCCTACTCAGACCAAAGTAGCACCTATTGGCAAGTGTGATTCTTCGCTTGATCTCCAGGCTGACGTCATTTTTGGTGTTAATGGCGGTGCCAAGGTACGTGAACTCCTTGACCACTTCGAAGTTATAGCTGTCGGCTACCACATGGGAGTCTAGGCGCCGCGTCTCCCTGCTTGTCGACAGCATATACTTCGTCTTGCCCTCGTTTACCGCCAAACCCACTTTTGCTGACTCCTTTTCGATAGCGGAGAATGCAGCAGTGACATCACGCTTGCTACGGCCAATGATGTCAATGTCATCGGCGTAAGCAAGGAGCTGGACACCTTTATAAAAAATAGTGCCAGATCGATGAACACCGGCTTTCCGCAGAACCCCTTCCATCACGAAGTTGAAGAGGTTGCACGACAGAGGGTCGCCTTGTCTGAAACCTCGAACGGTATTAAAAGGTTCGGAGAGGTTCGCTCCTACCTTGACAGAGCTGATGGTGCTGCTCAATGTCATCCTGCAAAGACGTATCAGCTTTGCAGGAATACCGAACTCAGACATGGTGGCATATAGGCTTCCCCTCGTCGGGCTATCGAATGCAGCTTTGTAATCGACAAAAAGATGGTGTGTGTCAATTCCATTTTCGTGGGTTTTTTCCAGGATTTGGCGCAATGTGAAGATCTGGTCTATGGTGGATTTACCAGGTCTGAAGCCGCACTGATAAGGTCCGATCAGTGTGTTGGCATACGGCTTCAGTCGTTCACATATAACGCTCGACAGGACCTTGTATGAGATGGTGATCAGGCTGATTCCCCGGTAGTTGGCACATATCGTCGGGTCGCCTTTCTTCAGTACAGGACAAAGGACGCTGAGATTCCAATCGTTGGGCATGCTTTCTTCTAGCCATATTTTGCACAAGAGCTGATGCATGCACCTTATCAGCTCTTCGCCGCCGGCCTTAAACAACTCTGCAGGCAGTCCATCAGCACCGGCTGCTTTGTTGTTTTTGAGTCGCGTAATCGCAACTCGGACCTCGTCATGGCTAGGTAGTGGTATATCCACATTGTCGTTGATTGGTGGTATCGGGCTGTTTCCTCCATCGGCGGGATTGGTGCCGTCATCGCCTGCTAGCAGCTTGGAGAAATGCGCCCTCCATAACCTCAGCGTGCACTGCGTATCTGTAACCAGATTTCCATTATCGTCTCGACAGTTAGATGCTCCGGTCTTGAAACCTTGTGTCAGACGGTTGACTTGTTGGTAAAATTTTCGAGCATCATTCCTGTCTCGCAACACCTCAAGTTCCTCGCACTCTCGCTTTTCTTGCTCCCGCTTTTTCCGTCTGAAAAGTCGCCTCTCTTCCTTCCTTTTCTCCCTGTAACGTTCACACGTGGCTCGCGTTGCGCCAGACTGCAGCTTTTTTCTGTAGGCGGCGTTTTTTGCCGCAGCTGCGACGCGACACTCCTCGTCATACCATTGGTTCCGTGTGGGAGGGCGCTTGAACCCAATGGCTGTTTCAGCAGCAGCTCGCATGGAGTGGGATATGTGCGCCCAGAGTCCGCCAGCGTCAACAGGGTGAGGGGAAGGTTGGAGGAGCAGTTCCGAGAGGTGAGTGGAGTAGGCCATTGCTGTCCGTTGTGATCGCAGCTTAGTGACGTCAAGCTTTCGTTGCGTGATGGGGCGTATGTTTTTCGCACGGCATAGCCGCATGCGTATCTTGGCTGCGACAAGATAGTGGTCCGAGTCTATATTGACTCCACGAAACGTACGCACGTCCATCACGCTTGAGGCATGCCTTCCGTCTATCACAACGTGATCAATCTGGTTGCGCGTTTTTTGATCAGGGGACAGCCATGTGGCCTTGTGGATGTCGAGGTGTTGAAATCTGGTACTACTCACTACCATGTTTCGCGCCGCGGCGAAGTCAATCAGCCTGAAACCATTGTTCGAGGTGGTCTCATGGAGGCTGAATTGGCCGACGGTGCGGTCAAAGATGCGTTCGCGCCCAACCTTTGCGTTGAAGTCCCCGAGGATGATCTTCACGTCGTGGTTTGGGCAGCGGTCGTACGTGTCCTCGAGTCTCGCGTAGAACGCATCCTTAACAGCATCGTCCTTCTCCTCCGTCGGGGCGTGCGCACAAGTTTGCCCTACGAAAATCCGCAGCCTCGTTGTTAGGGTCGTTGTGGTTGTGATATTTTTGGCGAGCGCCATATCGCTCAAGGTAAAGATAAATTGTACTTCACTTATAAATTGTTGTTTCTTTCATGTTTTTATTTATTTAGTTCTTCCCATTGCTAATCGAAATGTGGGGCATTCCCGGAGTAATCTTGATGTTCGCTATATGCTCCTTTACTTTCACAATATTCGTCGCCGTTTATGTTCCGGAGCAAAGGGAAAGACTCTCGAGCAGATTCAGAAAGACTCGTAATAAATTCTTCTCATTTTATACAAAGAAAACTTTAAATAAACTTTATTCAAAGTGTATTTGTGCTAGGGCACTTCTGACGTTACGTCAGTCTGTCTACTGTGGACGTTTATGTATAACAGGTATACGGATAGAGTTACTCGGGGTCTGAAGACCTTGACGTTTTATTTTATTGACAATATACAAACGGATTACTTAAGTCTTAATTGCGTAATCTGATCCTGCTCTGTGTTGCTCGTTTTATGGCCAGCTTAGCTGGCGCCCTTTGTGGTTATCCTGGATGACGTAACGGAACTGTTTGGCGGAAAACTGCGTACCGTTTACCTTGAGCATATTTTTGAGCCTTCGTACCTTGTAACTTTCCGCATTATGACAGCTTTTCTTGGCATACCCCAAGTGACTGTCGTTGGCAACTGCTTTGCCCATTGGGGAAAAATCCGAAGAAGCCTGTAATCTGTGCTTCGGTTTTAGGTTTCAACGAAAAGTAACTGCAAGTTAAACTAAAAGTGTTGCCTACTTATGGGAGAGCAATTAACTTTGTTTATGTTTTCCCCGAAGCATCAGTTTGTTGTGCAATTCGCAAGTATAAGAGCGAGCGAGCAGATTACGATTGACAATGATAAGGAAACTCTTATAACGCTAATAGTTAAGACCTTATCAGTTAAGACTTTCAGTTTCTGTGTACAACTTAGTTGTAAAGAAATTAAGTCGAGCCATTTGCACCGCCTTTGCTCGAGAGTCAAGTCATTCTAAGGTTATTTGCGAAAAGACCTAATTAGTTGGCCGCAAACTGTTGGCGATACAGCACCTCGGACACATTTCGGGTAAAAGTATATTGACAAAGTGATTAAAATATTTTAAGAAAATGCGGACAGCAGAGAGAGTTACACATCAATATCTAGCGGGTCTCTCTGGTTAGTAATCAATAGGCGATACTGTGGGTCGTCATTAGTATAAGAACCTCTTATCAAATTCTATCTGTCCCAAGATGGAGACTCTATAGTAATAACCCGTTGATAAGACTAGGAAATGCGTGTGAATATAATCTTAACAAGGCATTGACTTGCGCCTGTATTTGTACAGCTCTAGATATGGTAGTGCCTAGGTCAATTTTGTTAAGTATAAGTTGCAGTTTCAAATGACATACGCTATCATTTTTGTTGTTATAGCTAATCTTCTCAGTGTGTCGTATGGCTGTGTTTATGGCTGGACGTCGTCGAGTATCTTGTACCTGCAAGCGAATCCAAGTCCCTTCGAAACGGGGCCGCTGACCAAGGTACAGTTGGGTTGGATAACCGCATCGGCATTCCCGGGCTCACTTCTGGGCGCCTTTTTCTTTGGTTGGTTGGCCGACAAGCTTGGCCGCAAGCGATGCTTGCTTGTGGCAGCGTTACCAATGCTGGTATGAGGATCTCAATCCGATTTTCTCTATTTATATAATTTAACAGTTTTCTATTCTATGTCACAGATCCACTGGCTAATCATACCTTTTGCCCGTTATCCCATGCTCTTATGTCTGGCACGTCTGCTGGCCGGAGCTGTGGGCGGATGTTGCTTTACGGTTATTCCTGTGTACATAACGGAATTAGCCCAGGATAAGCTTAGAAGTACCTTGGGTACATTTCTATCACTGAGCTTGGCGCTCGGAATGCTCATCATCAGCGTGCTGGGATATTTCTTTCATTATGTCACCGTTGCATGGATAATGTCGATAATTCCATTGATATTCGTAGCGTGCTTCTCCTTTTATCCCGAATCTCCACAATATCTGGCGAAACTTGACACTGCTAAGGCGCAGAAATCATTGAGGTTTTATCGTGGCATTTCGTCTTGTGACAATTCTAATGAGGACTTCCAGCAGGAGCTGACGAAACTTTGCAAGCATCAACAGCAAGTCGAAGCTGGTGATAAGACCGTCAATGCCCCAGTGAAGCTGGCATGGGCAGATTTCAGTATGTTTTTCAAATCTTATTTGAATCAGAGGAAGGTATCTTATTCTATTTTATTTTGCAGCGAACCGAAAGGCGCGCAAGGCCTACTTTATCGGTCTGATCGTCATTTTGGCCAATCAATTGACGGGCTGCCTTGCATTGCTGAACTACACGACACTCATTTTCGCGGAAGCCGGTTCCAATCTTGCTCCTCTATTGTCCAATATCATAGTGAGCTTCATTCAATTGTTGGGCACATTTGCGTCCACCATTTTTGTCGAGCGTGCGGGTCGTAAAGCCTTGCTGTTAATCTCAACCATTGGCATCTGTGTGGGAGAAGCTGCAATGGCTTCGTATTACTATGCGACATCGAAGGGGTATGCAACGAGCTCCTTCAGCTGGGTCCCTCTGGTCGCCTTCTGTGTGATAATTTTGGCCGGCACCTGTGGTGTGATGACTGTTACATTTGCATACATAGCTGAGATAAGTCCACCCAAAATACGTAGTGTCCTGCTCAGAGTGCAAATGATAACAATGTTCACTCTGGCCACTGTTATGGTTAAGGTAAACGACGGCGCATTGCCAATCTCAAGCTCTTTAATAAATCCTTTCTTTCTTACAGACATTTCCGTTTCTATTTGAATCTCTTAGTATTTTCGGAGTTGTTTCCATGTATGCTGTTTTTTCCTTTCTGATAACTCTGTTAATTGTGGCTTTTGTACCCGAAACAAAGGGAAAGTCCATCGAAGCTATTCAGGAGAGCTTATAGACTATACAAATTTTTATTTTATTAAGATAACTAACCTAAAAAGGTTTCAGGCTTACCATGTTTTTCATATGACAATAAAATGTAAAAACAAAACTATTATTATACATAAAATATGCAAATCCATTTTAAAAGTCTCTGCTTATCCATTTAGCAACGACGAACGAAAGGTGTTGGCTATAACACGCAACCTTCGAATTGCTTACGAAATTTCGTAGATCTGATGAAATTCTACTTTTCCCTGACCTTTCGCAATGATGACTCGACTGTCGGATTAAATAGTGTCTACGCTTTTCCATTTAGCAGAGAAAAAAGTGTATTTAATATTTGTGACATTTCGTTTGCGCAAAGCTTAGAAAACCTGATGTCGCTAAGTCAAATTATCTTTATGCCAAATTATCTTAAGCCGAATGGTGTTTGTTTCTGGCAAACAATGAGCGTGGCTGGCAAATCTCCAGGCGTACCTCCCTTTCTCTGAAAGTTGTGTGCTATCTGAAAATTGTCTAATATGAGCTGCCATAAGATGAGACAACAAATAAACGATTTTATGATGATAACCATCAATTAGGCTTTGTACCTGTCGAACACTACAAATACTTGGAACATCATTCTCCGTTTTGTACTGCGACAGTGAAGACTTCTCGATACACCGCTGAAGATGACAAAATTTTTACAGAATTCTCTGCTGAATCCTAAGACGCGGTATCAGCTCTTAGCCACAGTCATCGGTAAATGGGACCAATGCAGAATCATAATGACAATCTCACAATATTCAACTTTATATAGTTAATATTATAACCTTTGGACACGGAGTCGGCGTGGGCTGGCTGTCTCCTACGCTCACTAAAATACAAAGTGCCGACACTCCGCTCGACTTTCAGGTGAACATCGATGAGATATCCTGGCTAGGTTCCATGCTCGGCTTGGGTAGTCTGTGCGGCAATTTGACCATAGCGATACTCTTGGAGCGCATGGGACGAAAATTCTGCATATATCTGCTGGCTGGGCCTTATGCGGTAAGCAATGCAAATGAGTTTATGGTTTATTCGGGACAGGTCTAATAGTGCAGAACTATTACAGTGCCTATGGATACTTATTTACTGTGCGTCCAATGTCGGCTACTTGTATGCTGCCCGGTTTCTCTGTGGGTTCACCGGAGGTGCGGGTTATTTGGTAGTTCCGATATACATCAGTGAAGTCGCAGACAGCAGGTGATTATCTAATGTTCCCCTAGCTCAAATTTATAAAGATAGACATGTAATTTCTTATTTCTTGCAGTATTCGTGGTGCCTTAACTTCCATGGTGATGCTATCTGTCAATCTGGGCATACTTGTTGGCTATATACTAAGCACTTATCTGGCTTATCACATTGTGCCATTTTTAGCTATTGTTCTGCCGATAGTTTATTTCACGGCAAATTTGTTTTTGCCAGAAACTGCTCCGTATCTTTTAAAGCGCAGTCAGTTAATCGCAGCCGAATCTTCTTTCAAATACTATAAAAATCGGAGAATCGAAATCGATGCTGACTTTGAGGAGCTGCGAATTGCCATAGATGCTCAACAATCACTGAATACGACTACTCTAAGTTATAAGGACCTCCGTAAGTCTTCTACTCACTTAATAATATATGCAATTATAATATATAAGAAATAATTGTTAAATTTTTCTCTAGTTACCAAACCTGCTCTGAAGGCATTTGCAGCATCTGTAGTTCTTTCATTGGGCTATCAGTTCAGCGGTGTCTTTAGTTTCATTAACTATATGTCGGATATATTTAGAGCATCGGGATCTATTCTGGATGTGAACTCGTGCACCATAGTCATAGGTGTAGTGCAAATTGTGGGAGTCTATACGTCGACTATTTTCGTGGATATAGTCGGACGTCGCATTCTCATGCTTATTTCTACCTTAGGCATCGGTTTGGGCTGCATCAGTTTTGGATGCTTCACTTACTACGCCCAGCTCTACGATCTTAGTGATTTCAACTGGATACCTCTCGTCCTCATGATTCTCATCATATATTTGGCTAACATAGGACTTATTGGACTGTTTTTCGTGGTGTTAGTGGAACTCTTTCCAGCCAAGGTAAGATATCTTGAAACGAATATGTTTCAGTGGACAATCAACTAACTTACTCTACTTTTCAGATACGTTCCCTAGCTACATCCATCTCTGTGGTATTTCTGAGCCTCCTAGTCTTCTGCACCTTAAAGTTATTTCCGCTTTTACTGCATTATCTGGGAATATCCGTGACAATGTGGTTCTCAGCCATTTCCAGCCTTCTTACCTTTGTTTACTTTTTATTATTCTTACCAGAAACTAAAGGGAAAAATATGATTGCAGATTGAGATTTTAACTCTGTAAAAAACTCTTTAATAAAGATTTAAAAAAGGGATTATACATTGTTGTTAATATTGCATAATAGAAAGCCAGCTCTGAACTAGTTTACATTGATAAACTTTCACTGTGGGAATGCTCTGCTGCAACCTACAGTTTACGCTTAATATAAAAAATCTAATCTCTGTCAATTACAACTGATATGAATTCGTACAGTTGTCGGCGTACTACAAACCTTATACCTACAGCTGAGACAACTAATCTCCGACATCTACACTGCTCTAATCCGTTAAGTGATGCCTTAATCATGCAAACATTGGTCTCACGAGTTTCGAGCCAAAACATTCCTGTTTGTGTGGGGGCGGACACCAGCCCAAGATCAAATAAATAAAGTCCAGACAAAAACAATTTTATTACGATGACTTCTATTTGGTAATAGTATAAATGCTGCATTCGTAGTTTGAGTCTGTTACTGTCGAGACGTCTCCACAGCTTGTTCACAATGGCAAGGCTCCTCAAGAACTCCCTCCTAAGCCCCAGCACGCGGTATCAACTCCTAACTACATTCATAGGTAGGTCAAATCAACTGGCACAAGCGATTTTAAAATGTCAACGTTTGCATTCCGTTTAGTTAACATTATAACTTTTGGACACGGATTTGGCGTGGGGTGGCTGTCACCTACTTTAACTAAAATACAGGGTCCTGACACTCCCCTCAGTTTCCATGTGAACATCGCTGAGATTTCCTGGCTGGGATCTATGCTCGGCTTGGGCAGTTTGTGTGGCAACTTGACCATAGCGTTACTTTTGGAGCGCATGGGACGAAAATTCTGCATATATCTTCTGGCTGGGCCTTATGCGGTAATCCAAGAGGTAAAGTTATTTTTAAAGAACAGTTCTCTAAGTTCTTAATAATTGCAGGTCCTTTGGGTACTTATTTATTGTGCCTCAAATGTGGGTTTTCTGTATGCAGCTCGTTTTCTGTGTGGGTTTACAGGGGGTGCCGCCTACCTCGTACTACCCATCTACATAAGCGAGATTGCCGACAAAAGGTGAGTACACGACGAGCCCCCATCGCGTTAAAAAAAATACTAGATTAGTTTTACTTTATAGTATACGCGGGACATTGACCTCTATGATGATGCTATCTGTTAATACGGGCACACTTGTCGGCTACATACTAAGTACTTATCTGGACTTTCACGTTGTACCCTTTATTGGCATATTGTTGCCAATCGCGTATTTCGTTGCGAATCTCTTTCTGCCCGAAACTGCGCCATATCTCTTGAAACACAGTCGAGTCGAGTCGGCAGAAGCATCCTTTAAGTATTTCGCAAATCACAAAGCCAGAGCCAATGAGGAATTTGAGGAGCTGCGTGAAGCAATAAACAACCAAAAAGAACAGAATTCGACAAATTTAAGCTTCAAGGACTTGAGTGAGTGCCACTTTGAAGTAACTTTAATAATTTAATAATAATTTTAATAATTGTATAATTCCTTCAATGTTTTCTTCAGTTACGAAACCAGCTCTAAAGGCCTTCGGAGCATCGATTGTTCTGTCCACGGGGTATCAGTTCAGTGGCGTTTTTAGCTTCATCAACTATATGTCAGATATTTTCAAGGCATCGGGATCTGTACTTGATGTGAACACCAGCACAATTATCATAGGTGCTGTACAGATCTTGGGCGTCTATACGTCTACTATATTTGTGGATATAATTGGCCGTCGGATACTTATGCTTATCTCCACGTTGGGCACTTCTCTGGGCTGCATTGTTTTTGGTTTCTTCACCTACTACGCCCAACATTATGATCTCAGCGAATTCAATTGGTTGCCTTTGGTACTCATGGTACTCATCATTTATGTGGCCAATATTGGTCTCATTGGAACGTTCTTTGTCGTTCTGGTAGAGCTCTTTCCGGCTAAGGTAAGTGTTTATTACATAATGACAGCATTTCAGAGAGTTACCATTAATTATTGACTTTCTCAAACCCTTAGATCCGCTCGGTGGCCACTTCGATCTCAGTTGTGATTCTCAGTGCGCTTATCTTTTGTACGTTGAAGCTGTTCCCACTGTTGATGCATTACTTTGGCATTTCGGCAACCATGTGGTTTTCAGCGACCTCCAGTTTTCTCACTTTTGTGTACTTCTTGCTGTTCTTGCCCGAGACAAAAGGCAAGTCTATGGTTCTAGACTAAGCCGCAGCAGTATGCAAATATTTGTTAGCAATAAATTCACTCTTAACTAAACTATAAAAATTACATACAACTTTTATTGGAAGTGGTAAAAGGCATTATCTGTCGTAATCTCTCATTAAGTAAAAGATACAATGCAGAAAGCTTTCCAGTCTAGACGAGTCACTATATTGGCTCTCACGTAGGGAGTTATCTTTCAGTTGTGGATGAAGGTGCATCGCGTCACAAGCACGCAATGAAGCTGACAGTGGAAAACTCGAATGGGCTGCTACATCGCAGAAACCGTTACCAGTTACTGGCTACGTTTATTGGTGCGTTAACTGGAAGGTGTCTCTCTTAAATAGCGCATTCTCATCTGCCTCTCATATGCTTTTCAGTGACTTTGTCAACCTTTGCGCATGGCATAGGCGTAGGATGGATGGCTCCGGTGATGAGGGAACTGCAAACTGAGCACTCGCCCCTTAGCTTTGCAGTATTCGTGGAGGAACTGTCCTGGATAGGATCATTGCTGGGCATTGGTAGTGTCATCGGAAACCTTTTGGCCGGCCTGTTGCAGGATCGAATAGGCCGTAAGCCTGTCATGTATGCTCTGGCTGTGCCTTATGTGGTAAGACACTGCAATCCTGCAGCACCTTCTCTTCTCTTTTAACTTATGCTCTGCTCCATAGTGTTTCTGGCTGTTGTCATACTTCGCACAGGGTGTGGAGTACCTGTACGCAGGTCGCTTGTTAGCTGGTATCACCGGCGGAGGTGGTTACATTGTGCTGCCCATGTTTATCAGTGAAATATCTGATGCCAAGTAAGCAACTACTACAATAAGTTCTATACAATACATAATTAATAATTCTAAATTACAGAATTCGCGGTCGGCTTGGCTCGATGATAATGGTATCGGTAAACACCGGCGTGCTGCTAGGATATATCTTGGCCGCAAATGTCGAATACTTCCACGCACCGTTCTTTATAATTCCTATTCCCATTTGTTATTTCGTTGGCAATCTCTTTCTGCCTGAGACTCCGTTCCACCTCATAAGAGCGGGTAAATTTGAGGCTGCCGAAAAGTCCTTTAGATTCTATAAAAACATTGACAAGACTGACAAAAATTCAATGCTGGAATTCGAGGAAATAAAGCAGGCTCTGACCCAGGAACAGGCCATCAAAGATTACACCCTTAAGGACTTTAGTAAGTAATTTCACAATATCTTAAGAAATTAACTAATGTTCTATCTTTATCTCTCTCCAGTAACTCGACCTGCATTCAAAGCTTATACCACCGCGATGGTTCTTGTTTTGTCCAATCAATTCACTGGCACCTTCTGCTTTACCACTTACATGTCCGACATTTTCGAAGTCTCTCACACTACGCTGGACGTGAACATGTCCACCATTGTGATTGGAGCTGTGCAGATTGTCGGTACCTGCACAACGATCTTACTCTGTGACAGGTTCGGCCGTAAGGTTCTCCTATTGATCTCCTCCATGGGGGCGTGCCTCTGCCTGGCTGCTTTCGGTACGTTCATCTTTTTCGCGGAACGCTACGATCTCTCTGCTGTCGGCTGGTTACCCTTGGCACTTCTTTCTCTGGAGATATTCTTATGTCACATTGGCCTCGTGGGTATTATCTTCGTTGTGATTGTTGAGACAATGCCAGCCAAGGTAAGTCAGGCTGATGTAATAATGTAATAGGTAACGCAATGGGTGATTTGTTTGCTTCCAGATTCGCTCAGTGGCAGCTTCGACAATTATCGTGATCCTCAGTTGCATGGTCTTTGTGACGCTGAAAATTTTCCCACTCTGTATGAAGTATTGGGGCCTGGCGACAACCATGTGGGCCGCCAGCCTCGTTGGCTTAGCCGGATTCATCTACTTTATTCTGTTCTTCGATGAAACCAAGGGTAAATCAATGCTGGATCCGTAAAGAACTGAGTTGGCCAAGAGAACAGGATTGCATCAGCTTAGCACATACGTTTTTACACCTTTTACACCACTTTTCTTAATAAACAGAAGCATGAAACGACTTTATTTCTTACTAGCAAACCCGGCGAACTCCGTTTCGCCACCAGATGGCTATATTTCTCCCAGTCGTTCTCCCAGTCCCTCTTCTAGTCCCTTTCCCAGTCCCTCCCCCAGTCGCTCTCCCAGTCCCTCTCCCCAGTCCCTCTTACAGTCCCTCTCCCAATTCTTTTCCCAATCCTCCCAGTCCCTCTCCCCAGTTCCTCTCCCAGTCCCTCTCCCAATCCTTCTCCCTCTCCCAGTCCCTCTCCGAATTCTTTTCCCAGTCCCTCTCCGAATTCTTTTCCCAGTCGCACTCCCAGTCCCTTTCCCAGTCCTCCCAGTCGCTCTCCCAGTCGCTTTGCCAGTCCATCTCCCAATCCCTCTCCCAATCCCTCTCCCAGTCCCTCTCCCGTTTATAACATTTTTGAAAAGAATTTTTTGATAATTTTTTTAAGAGATTTTATAATCAAATTTATTGCTTTTAATATTTTATTTATTTATTTTTATTTTCAAGGTACCTTTGACGAACACGTCAAAGTATAACACACCTAAACACATTATTTGTAATACATAAACAGTCTACTTTTGTTCACCAAGCAGCAAGGTACTTTTATTTATTTTAAAATAAATTAAAGTTCCTTGTTGCTCGGTGAACAAAATTAGACTAACTATTTATTATGTAAACTGTGTATAGGTGTGTTTTACTTTGACGTGTTCGTCAAAGGTTCCTTGAAGTGGCCGGGAAAATTTGTATGGGAAAAAGAGAATGGCTATTTTTAGGGTTTATCCAGAAATAATTATAATTTAAAACCATAAAAAAACCATCCATGACAAAAGCAAACTCAGTTGATTTGGTGGCAGGCATTTTTTTTTTAATTTTGATATGACTTGAAGTCATAAAAAGTAGATAACAACATCGAAACTAATACAAAACAAACGCACAGGTTAGTGGCCGAGGGATTTTAAATTTTTAAAATAAATAAAACTACCTTGCTGCTAGGTGAGCAAAAGTAGACTGTTTATGTATTACAAATAATGTGTTTAGGTGTGTTTTACTTTGACGTGTTCGTGAAAGGTTACTTGAAGTGGCCCGGAAAATTTGTATGGGAAAAAGAAAATGGCCATTTTAACGGTTTTTCCAGCAATAATTCTAATTTTTCTTGCCGTGCCCACAAACCTTGAACTTCAACGAACAATTTAAAAAAAAAATTGGCCAAATTGGTTCAGGCGTTGTTGAGTTATGCGCTTACCAACACATTTTGCGATTCATTTTTATATAATAGATAAATTAAACAACTCCGTGAGAGTTAAAATACATAATTTAGAGACTTACATATGTTACATAACTGACATATGTTGACATAATGAAAAGATCATAGAGATCATGTTTTGTAGCCAGAGAGCTTAGCTGCCGTACTGCCACAATTAACAGAACTTATTATGATGCAATAATAAACAGAAGTTAACTGGAAGGAAGGAACGAAAAGCTTTCAATAAAATGAGAACTAAAGTATTTTCAAATAATAACAAAAAGCTTTTCCAGAAAACAGCTTTAAGTACCTAAGAGAGCTACGGCGGCGTAATTGAATCTGCGACATCGAGAACAATCTCTTCTCTTATTCAGGCATAATTCGCATCATATGCGCTATGTGACGTCTTAGCTATCTAGATTTTCCAGCTTACCATTTTCGGTAAGATAGATAGATGACGCCTAGGTACGCTTCTCACAGAGAACATTTCACCAGAGACGAAAACTTAAGCACAGATTTGTTTTTGTTTAGATTTGTAATCATTATCTTTATGACAGTCTGAGCACTCGCGATACTATTTAACCCGCTAGAAAAGGCTGCCCACTTTCAATATCAGGGCACACTTTTGTCAATGAGGTGACTCGAGCCGAGCGGCAAACTCCACGATGTTCAACAAACTTTTTCAGCGTCCGAACTGTCTATTGAATAGCAGAAATCGCTATCAATTGCTCACCACACTGATCAGTGAGTGCTGCTGGGGAATGAGTTGGTCCCCAAGAACTCGCTTCAATAAATATATATGTATATTCACTTTCCTCTCTCGCATTCCTCTTTCAGTCAATCTTATGCCCATTGCACATGGCATTGGCATTGGGTGGTTCGCGCCAACTATGCGGAAGCTACAGACCGACGAATCGCCCGTCGGTTTCTCGGTCACAGTCTCGGAGATCTCGTGGATTGGCTCGGCCCTGGGTGTAGGTGTCACGACAGGGAACATAATCATTGGCACGTTTCTTCCTCGGCTTGGCAACAAGTTGTTCCTGCTCTTTATAGCCATTCCCCATACTGTAAGTACAATGATCTGGAACAGAGCTTAGGTCTCCGTAATAATCCTAAATTTCAGAGCCTGTGGTTTCTGGTCTATTTTGGAAATGCGGTTGAGTATCTGATCGTGGGACGCTTCCTGGCAGGCATATCCAGTGGCGGCATGTACATTGTTCTCTCGATGTTCATAAGCGAATTCTCGGATGCAAAGTAAGTACCGCACGACCATATATCAAGCTCACTCTCGCAACAGCTAAACAGTGGCTTTTCCCTCTGATAATGCCAATATTTACTCATTTTATGGTAACACGGCGTCGCGCGGTGCTCTCATGTGGCGTTTTGCAAGTCACTTAGTAGCACAATGCGACGTGTTTATGGCTTTCTAATATCTTAATTTTTATGAATCATAACTATTTCAGTTTTGTTGAAACATATAATCCACGAAAAGATTTTCTAGTGTTTGCTAAAGTTCAGATATTTAAGGATTAAATAATTTGATGCTATTAACTTTCATTTTATACTCTTCGTTTCTAATCGTAGAATTCGTGGTACTCTCGGGGCCATGGTCATGCTCTCCGTAAATATTGGCGTACTGCTTGGCTACATATTGGGCACTCACGTTCCCTACAATATCATTCCCTTCATCGTGGTTTTTTGTCCTATCGCGTACTTCGTCTGCACACTGTTCTTCGTTCCGGAATCGCCCATACATCTCATACGCAAGGGCAGGTTTACGGCTGCAGAGAAGTCCTTCAGTTATTATAAGAACATAAAGGAAAGCGACAAGATACATGCAATGGTGGAATTCGAGCAGATGAAGCAAACTCTAACTGAGGAAAGCAAGGGCCTCGATAAGGTTACTCTTGCCGATTTTTGTAAGTACTTCCAATAGCCCATTTCCAATCTTATAAAAAACGTACTCTCTACAGTATCTCCCCCGGCGCTCAAGGCGTATGTTCCGGCCTTTGTGCTGCTGTTTATCAATCAATTTAGTGGACTCTTCGCTATGGTCAGCTATATGTCGGATATCTTTAATATGTCGGGCAGCACCATGGACCCGGATACCTGTACTATTGTCATTGGAATTGTGCAAATTCTGGGCACTTATGCAACGACGCTACTCTGCGATGTCTGTGGACGAAAGATTCTCTTGGTTATCTCCTCGGCGGGTGTGTCGGTGGGTCTTACGTGTTTCGGTTTCTTCACGTACTACTCAAAGCTCTACGATCTCAGTGAATGGAGCTGGGTACCATTGGTTTCCATGTCTCTGACCGTCTTTCTGGGAAACATTGGCCTAGTTGGATGTTTCTTTACGGTGCTGGTTGAAATATTTCCACTTAAGGTATTAGGAAAAACGGTTTGGATAGTCCTTTGAATATCGTTTAATTATTATTTCCTTTTCAACAGATACGAACAAGAGCGGCGTCTATTGCTATCATAATGTGCGGCTCATTCGTTTTTGTATCCCTTAACGTGCTACCCATTTGTCTGGCCGAATGGGGTGTTCCGGCAACAATGTGGGCCTGTGCGGGTATAACCGCCTTTGGATTCACCTACTTTGCCTTCTTCCTTAAAGAAACCAATGGCAAATCAATGCTCGACGACTGATCAACAAGTGGATGGAAATTCAATAAACTTATGTTAGATAATTAGGTCTTCATTAGGCAATAACAATGCATGAAAAAGCATAAATACCCCATTAAAAATCCACACAAGGTATTAAAAACGAAACTCCCATACTTGTATGGCCTAAACATAGACTTGTTGACATCTGGAATCAATTAAAATCAATTTAAAATTGTAATTTATGCATGTTTCAACTCTTCAAGAGATCTAAGAGAATATTCTCTCTTCTGGGGCAAACGAATATACGAACACGAGTATGGGTATATGTAAGTATAAATAAACTGGCACTCTTCGTCGTCAAATCGACGCCGTCGGTTGCTGTGAGATGGCATACTCTTTCGTTGGATACTTCTAATTTATCATACATTATGTTTAGATTTTATGTGAAGTGGATATTATTTTTAATATATTCGCAGCTTATTTGTAGAGCATATACAGTGAGCATAGCCACTCTGTGTTGGCAAACATAGTCTTCCACTTTTTATAAGTTTGAAGATTAATTGCATTATCTTTATGGTGAGCATGGTCCATTTGAAAAACGCATATAAAAGCTTTTCGCTTCATCCGACGATTTCAGTACGAAATAGAATTTCGCTCGCGTAAGACTGAGGCGTCGCGAGGCGTTTGAGAATATTTGCGAAAATGTTCAGCAGACTGTTTCAGCGTCCGAATTGTTTACTGAATCGTCGGAATCGATACCAGACACTTGTCACCGTGCTTAGTGAGTATAGCAATGGGAAAACGTGAAAACCAGTCTTAAGCTTTTGACTCTCTAGTAAATATAATATGCATATCACATGGCATCGGTATCGGCTGGCTGTCGCCGACATTACGTAAGCTGCAGACTTCGGAATCGCCGTTAAATTTCCCACTGGACGTCAAAGAGGTCTCCTGGGTGGGTTCCGCCCTGGGCATAGGCTCCATGATAGGCAATTCACTATCGGGGCTGCTGATCAATCGTCTGGGAAGTAAGGCTTGCTTGCTTTGCATAGCGATTCCTCATTCGGTGGGTGCTCGATTATTTATCTATATTAAATTGTTCGATTTAATATTGATCTCCCTTTTAGTGCCTTTGGTTCATGGTGTACTTTGCGAAGAGTGTGGAGTTCCTGATCGCCGGCCGCTTGCTGGCGGGCATCACAGGAGGCGGTATATATATACTTCATCCCTTGTTTATCAGCGAGTATTCAGATGCCAAGTAAGTAGCGCTCTTATCTCAGGCATAGACGGGCGTGTGGGCGAGCGAAAGCTTAAGCTTAATCGTCGCAAAGTACCCATATAAACAGAGGTGTTCTGCAAGTTCTTAGGAATAATCCCCGACTTTTTACGATCTCGCAGCATTCGAGGAACGTTCGCATCGATGGTAATGCTGTCGGTTAACAGTGGCATACTCATTGGCTACATTCTGGGCACTCATCTCTCCTACTATGTGGTTCCGTTTATTGTGCTTATCTTGCCGGTCTCCTACTTCGTCTCCGTCTTACTCTTCGTCCAAGACTCGCCCATGCATCTCATACGCAAGGGCAAGTTTACGGCTGCGGAGCGATCATTTAGATACTACAGGAATATTAAAGATAGCGACAGCTTAAGCGATCAGGCAGTTGCTATGGCCGAGTTTAAGAACATCAAAATGACACTGACCGATGGCAACGATAAGGTCGAGAAGATCACCATAAAGGACTTTTGTAAGACAGAGAGAGAGGGAAAATCTTGTCGTTTAATATTAAGAACAAATTTTAACTCTTCACAGTCACCAGAAACGCGATTAGGGGATATGCCATGGCTTCCGTCATTGTCATTGCCAATCAGTTCAGCGGAGTCTTCACCATGGTCAACTACATGACGGACATTTTCGCCCGATCGGGCAGTACGATGGACCCGAACACCAACACGATTATCATCGGGTCTGTGCAGCTGCTGGGAGCGTATGTGAGCACACTGGTGTGCGACATCATCGGGCGTCGCATCCTCATGCTGATCTCCTCAGCTGGCGTGGCCATCAGCTTGTCCAGCTTTGCCTTCTTCACGTACTACTCGCAGCTGTACGACCTGAGCGCATGGAGCTGGGTGCCCGCGGCCATCATGTCCGTCGATATCTTCTTGGGCAACATCGGTCTGGTTAGCTGCATCTTTGTGCTGATGGTAGAGATGTATCCGCTCAAGGTATGTTCGATTTCGCATTTATTTATTGTCATCTTTTCAAATACGATTCTCTTCTTCAGATTCGCGCGCGAGCAACATCGATATCTATCGTCGTCTGCAGCTCTCTGGTCTTTCTGATGCTCAACATATTCCCACTTTGCATGGCCTCGTGGGGTCTGCCGACCACGTTGTGGTCAATGTCGGGTATCACAGCGTTCTGTTTTGTTTGCTTTTTGCTGTTCCTGAAAGAAACTAAGGGCAAGTCCATGCTGGAGGATTGAGAAAACAATAATTGTTATATGGTATATCCTAAGATTTGTAATGTTAGATAGCGATAACTTATCGATAATGTAAGTAACTACACACGCAAGAAAGCTGACTGCTATGAAACATCAGCGCTGGTCGAACAGAGCAGCACAACAGCAAGTGCGAATAAAATAAATTTGGAAATCACATTCCCAACAAAATCAATAACAAAGCATAAATAAAATAAACTCAAAAAGTTTTAAAATGTGACAAAGCAGCTAAAATATAACACAAATGCTGCCCATAGTTAGGTCTCAGACCAACTACTTTGCGTACTGCTTGCAAGCAGTGCAAGTGTAACGCGCCAACTCGTTAGCTACGACCAGGGCTGTCAAAAGTATCGATCACAGGCAGTTGGCACAAAAGCAGTTGGCTTATCGAAATTTGAAATGCAAAGGCAGCAACTCGGAAGAGTTTTCAAGGTATATTTTAATAGATTTAATTACATATAATTAGTTAATGCAAACATAATATAATTTATGCAGATGCGTAGACAATTTGTTTATATTGTTTTACATGGTTGCCGGCAAACACAATTCACTTATGCAGCTTCAGCTTCAGCTTAAAACTAATTAAAAAACTAGCATACTAAATCACAGTGTTTTTTCCCAAGTGAAAAAATTTGCAAAAACCTACAAAAATTTCTAGTGTTTTAAATATGTATATAGTACATGTATGTGCGATATTGGTATAATATTTAGGCAATATAATAATTATAATAATAATAATATGGGCTGTTGGCTTGCATTACTCGCTCGGATTTAAAACGTACATTAAAATGCTCTTTTTGCAAATGCAAAAAACAAAAAAAAACGCCTTTTAGCAGCAACATAATATGTGTAATAAGATTAATAATAATAAGATTTAGGACAATGGCTAACAATTAAAATGCATAAAACAAAACAAAAAATGCTGTATACAAAATGATGTAACAAACAAATCTTGGTTATAGCGCCTGCCGTTTGCCATACGTACACTTGATATTGATATTGGTATATATTGGTATATATATAGGTATATACGCTAAATTGTGGTTACAATTAATTAATATTTATATCTAGATATATAGGTATATGTGGCTTGAAATTTGAATCACAAAAATTGGCGCACGTTTGAAATTTGTTCAACATCTTTAGGTATCTTTAGGATTATCGATTGTAGTATTTAAGATAGATAGATAGAATTACACTTGTTACTAATTACGTATCACTGGTTCGTTGTCAGCTTTATCACGTCTTTTTGGGGCACCGCAGATAGCGCAGCACCGCATAGCCCAGGCCACGAAATACCAGAAAGAACATCATCAGTATCAACGTATTCAGCCAGAGTGGTGATGTCGAGTTTTGTGCTTTGAGTATTTCCTCGTATGGAATGAATTCGGTTGTCTGCTGTTTGCATATCTCGTAACTGCTCGGCGATCCGCAGCTGCAACCAAACCAGAGAGAGAGAAAATCATGCATGAGCTACAGATACAAGATGATAGAGCAATGCCATGGGCCTTACCTAATAGCTGGTCCCTCGCGGAACTCGAGTATTTGCATATTCTGATATGCATAGTGTATCATCGATGTGTAGCGTATCCAGCTGAGACCTTCCGGAATGCGTGAAGAAAGATAACCGCCAAAGAGCTGCGTGGCAAGCGTGTAGAGTGCGCTCAGCGTAATGCTCACATTCATGTCCATGCAGCAGGCGCCGATGAAGAAGCCAACGCTCTGGGCCACAATCGTGTTCAGCAGCAGAAAGATCAGCATCAGAAAGAAGAGCTTTAAGCTGTCGGAAAAGCAATCGATATAAGAATATTATTATAAGACACGCTATAATTTATTTAAAATAATTGCAAAAAGTGTATTAAAGTCAAGAGTGCGTCAATAATACTGATAACCAGAGCAACAGAGGCTTTCAGGCTGTAGCTTCCATTCGATTTAATAGTTATGGAAAGATGGGAAAAAACGTTAAGCTTTTGCAAGAGGAATAAATATTAGGATAGTTTAAAAAATTATTATGCATTAAAAAAGGAATTTACTTATAGAGTGTAATATTGATAGCTATCTGAGACTTTCAGGCTGTAGATTTTATACGATTTGATAGATAAGGGAAGCTCAGCAGTAGAATATAGCAGGGTGCAGGCACCGAAAAAAGGTTAATATTCGATATTTTATTTATTGATATGATTATGTGAAATTATTAGGCAGTATTTGTTTAGAAATTAATTCATACTTCGATTATATTATTATTTTAAAATAATATTAATTTAATTAATTATATTATTTAATTACTTATTTAATTATATTATTATATTAAAATAATATTAATTTGTTTTGCTTGTTGTGATGTTAGTTATTTCTATCAGTTATCGGTACTAGTGATGTGCTCGTGAGTTTTCAAATAAAATTCGATGCGATTCTACTAGTTAAGAGTTTTCCTCTAAAATTACCTGCTACAGCCCAGCATGGGATAGCTTATCATGAGGTAGACAGTGGGCAGCGTTATGACCAGCGGCAGCTCGGCGCACATTTTGGCCAGATAGTAGGCAGACAGGCGATAGGCGCCCGAGCGACGCTCCTTGCTGATGACCTCACGTTCCGAGGGGACTGCGAAAGGAGAATTCATATTCATTATATATTCATATGGCAATGCACCATGTTTCTCACATGAGTTGAGCGCGCCGAAGAGCGCAAAGAGCATCCAGTAGGTCTGCGAGAAGAACATCCAGCCCTGCAGATCGTGCAGGAACTCCTCGGTGCGTGGCAGCTGGAACCAAATGGCACCCGCCATCAGTGCCAGCCCGATGGTCTGGAACCAGTTCAGCTTGGAGAGCATGCGCGGCTTGGCCTCCTTGAAGTTGCGGCTGGAGAGCACGGTGAACTGCGTGTGGAAGCGCGTCGGATACGAGAGCCAATCCTCGTCGTTGGCACAACTCTTGCCGGCACTGTAGGACTGGCAGTCGCTGGAGGCACAGGAACTGAAATTCGATTGCGAGTCGGCACCGCACCACACCAAATGCTGTGCGGCCTCCTCGTCCGCCTCACAGCCGTTGGCCGCATGATGTAAATTTGCATACTGATGATGATTGTGATTGTGATGGTGATGATGATGCTGCTCCTGCTGGTGATGCCGTTGATTGTAGTAATTATTAATGATGTCGTTGATCAGAATGCTGTCGTGCTTCTTGGACTTTTCCTGGTTGCTCTGGTGGCTGCTAATGCAGTTGCGATTCAAATAGTTGCCATGCGATTCGCGTGCGGCGATGAAGAGCTTCTCCCTGATGTCCGGATGCGATTTCAGCTGTTCCACTGAAGGAAAGAAATTGGAATTAAACACAGCTTAGTCTGAAAGTCCGATCAAAGTATGTTCACATAAATCCACACAATTGTCAAGCCGAGAGCAACTCATTAAAATCATAAACTTTTGGTTAAAAATAAATATAAGTTAAGAATATTTTAATTCCAAAAAAATATTATATTCTGTTCAAACAAAGAATTCTTCTGATTGATTCTGATTGATTCTCGAACTAGGCTTTTCTTTCATTGAAAAATAGTTTTTCATTCGTTGATTGTAGTTACAATTTTAAATTTAATTTTTAATGAATTAAAGCGATCAGCAGACAATCGTTTTGTCCGGGTTTTAGGGACTTCAAGGATATCAGTATCTAAATTTTCAATTTTCCCAACTATCGAAACAGTACTGCCTAGCATAATACTTACACACAAAGTCGGCGGGATTGTAGTGCGGTTTGATGGTCACTCCGATGTCTTCAAAGTGCCTATAGATGTTGTGCACCTCCCCGAAGTAGGCAGTGCAGCCCTGGTGCAGCAACAGCAGCTTGTCGAACATGTGGAACATCTGCGACGACGGCTGATGCACACTTATCACAATCGTCTTCTGCTCCAGCTGTGCGTAACGCTTGAGCACCTTCATCAGCGAAATGGCCGAGTGGCTGTCCAGGCCGGAAGTAGGCTCCTACGAGGCAACAACAAAACAAAACGGACAAATGAACAACTGTGAACTAGTTGGAGTGAACTGCAGGGCATCTATACTCACGTCGAGCAGCATGAGCAGCGGATTCGTGAGCAGCTCGCACGCGATATTCGCGCGCTTCTTCTCGCCGCCGGAGAGACCGCGATTGAGATAATCGCCAAACTTGGTCTGCTGGCAGCTGGTGAGCTCCAGCGTCTCCAGTATGTGGTCGACCAGTCGCATCTTCTCGGCGCGCGCCATCGACTCGGGCAGGCGCAGCAGCGCCGTGTACATCACCGTCTCGCGCAGCGTCAGCTGCGTGAAGAAGATCTCCTCCTGCAGCACGTAGCCGATCTTGCGGCGCCAGCGCTTCGAGAGCGGCTCGCGATTGAGATAGACGCTGCCGCTATCGAAGTGCCGCTGGCCGCTGAGGCAGTCGAGTAGCGTTGTCTTCCCGCTGCCCGAGGGCCCCATGATGGCCAGCACCTCGCCGGGACTGCAACGAGAGGGAGAGAGGGCGAGAGAGAGAAAGGGAGAGGCTGAGAGTTGTTGTCACTGGTTCAGTGGGTTTTCTTCGTGCTGCTTTTGTGTGCCACTGTTACGCAGTGTTCTTTTTGTTGTTGTTGTTGTTGTTGTTATGCTTGTTATTGTTTGTGCTTGTTTGTTTGTTTGTTTACTTGTTGTTGCTGTTGCTGTTACCTGACTAATCCACTCACATCGGAAAGTATTTTGCGCTCGTTGTGCAACACGTTCAAGTTCTGAAATGTCAACTGTAATGTCGGTTGTTGTTGGTGTTGTTGGTGTTGCAGCTGTTGCTGCTGCTGCTGTTGCTTTTGCGTGTGATGATGCGGCATTGCAATAACTTGTTGTTTTTGCTGCTGCTCTGCAGCGCTCATAAAAGGAAATGTTAGCGAATCCGTTGTAGGTGCACTGAAAGTAAATAAGGAATAAAGCAAATGGATGAGTAAAATTTATAAATAAATTCAGAGAGTGTGGGAAATGCAGCTGAAATACGCTGTAAGTGGCAGCAGTTTCTTTAGTTTTCCCCCAAAGTATGCTACGAAAAGTAGAAAATAACAACTGCAAATTTTGAATCAACAGATTAAGGTAAAAGCTAAGCCAACATAAAGGTTAGTAGGCGCCTCCAATTGGCTGACTGTAAAGATACCAAGCTCAAAAAGCAGTATAAGGTATATAATAAGCAAATAAACAGATTTAGAATATGCAGATTAATAAATAAATTATCTATATTAAGCCTGCTACATTTTGCTTAGTCAAAACAGTAGTAATTTTAAGTTTAAGCTATCACAAATAAATATGAATTGTATTTCTTTATTGATTAAAAATTAAATAAAGAAATATAAACAATTCAGGCTTCATCTTTTTCTCAAAAAAAAAAAATTTTATAACATTTCAAAAGTAAGACAATTTTAAAATTAAATAAACAAACTAAATATAAATTGTATTTCTCTATTGATTAAAAATACAATAAAGAAATATAACTCATTCCCGCTTTATTTTTCTCAAAAAAAAATATTTGTAACATTTAAAAAATTAATTAAATAAAATAAAGTCTTATATCACAGTTGACTGCAAGTTGCCCCATGCAACACTCGTATTGCTCGATAAGCGAGGCAAAAGTTCACATATCTAAACGAAAAGCGAAATCAATGCACGCTCTAAGGTTCACTTCGTATGTGTATGCATGTTTATGACTTTGTGCATGTGTGTGTGTGAGTGTGAGTGTGTGTGTACACAATAACTCAATAGCGAACAGTTCCCCAACTGTTATCGGCGATATCACGACGTTGCGGCGAGACGCGCACGTCGCATTATCACTCGCACGCTCGCTCTCTTTCGCTCTTATACGCACGCACTCCCTACGTACTGGGCGCTCGCACTCGCTCTCCGTTCTCTGTTTTCTTTTGCTCAACTCTCGGTCAATGCTTCGGCTCGCACTCCTCCTACAACGCATACGCATACGCATACCAACGCAATCCGATCGAGTCAATAGCCTCTGTTCTCCCCTCTCTCTCTCTCTCTCTCGCTCGCTCGCTTGCACCCGCTCTCCCGCTCTCTTACTGCTGTTGTTGTAGTTGTTGCTGTTGCTGTTGCTGTGTACCTATCAAATTTATTTAAATATTTTCTTTTTACTGGCAGTTTTGTTCTCCGCACGCCCAAATGAACTGCGCAACTTGTGGGAGAGAGAAGAACGAAATAAAACAAGCTGGAGAAGTCGAGTGAAATAACCAATTCGAAATGCAGCATCCTCCAGGGGAAAAAAACCAAAAACGAAATGTAAATGTTGGAAATGGGAAGCCAAAGTAAATAGAGAGTGCAATGAACCGCAATGTGCGTGCGTGTGTGGGACTGTCGAGACAACAACAACAGCAGCAGCAGCTACAGCTACAGCAACAACAACAACAACAACGGCAACGACGACGACTACGCGCGTAACAACAACAGCAACAACAACAACAATAGCGTCAGGCACAAGCCCCAAGTGGGGGTCAATGCAGTCAGCAAGAGACAACATCAAACAAAGCACACGCACACACACACACTCGCACACACACGCATACGCACACATAATCTGACACACGCACACTACAACATGAATCGCTTCATGTGCATGCAAAGTATCTGATGAATACGCACACAGCTCGTAGTGCACGCCCTCCCCCTACACCCTTCACCGTCCCCCACAACATCGCTCTGTGCTCCTCCCTGCCTAGTAGAGTCCCCGTCCAAGTGGCAGGCCCAGTGCAACTGCAGCAGCTGCTGCTATGTCCGGGTGTGATAGGCAGACACAAATGTTCGAATATTCGTATATTCAAATTTCACGTTATGGATATCTTTTGCTAGTTTTGGAACTATGCTAAACTAAAATCAACTCTACAGTTTCACTTGCTGAGAATTGAATTCCCGAAGAAAAGCTTTAAGTTTCAGTGTATTAGGCAGAAACTGTTTCATAGTAGCATGTAATACTACCGAAATAAATATGCGAATATGCTTTAAAATATATTGAACAATGCAGCACCCGGAAAACGTACCCGGAACTCGCTTACAATGAGTTCAATTTATCTCTATAGTACAATGCAATATACGTACTTTTGTACGGCTACGTTGAGCGTATGAAACTGACAAATCATAATTTATATCAAGTTTATTTAATTCAGTTTCATGACTTTAGATACTTTATTGCAATACTTCCATACTTTCATAGTTGCAACTGGAATTTTATTTCATTGCCTTAGATACTTTATGTAATCTAGCTGTGATCTATCTACGTTGAGCGTATGAAACAGAGGAATCATAATTTATATCAAGTTTATTTCATTTAGTTTTAATTGAGCTTGTTTTCCATGACTTTAGATACTTTATTGCAATACTTGCATACATGGTTTCAATTGGGATTTTATTTCTTTACTTTAGATACTTTATGTGATCTTGCAGTGATCTATCTGTGATCTAACTATATCTATAAAATGTAGTCAACTTAAATTGTACTAAATACTCTATGCCAAAAGCTCATTATGAATTCCATTCATTTGTCGAAAAAAATCACAATAGTTCAACGTAGCTTTACGATCCACGATCTCCACTTTCCATATACGGGATAGAACAGAGAGCCGCGTCTATTTGGCCTACGTGAGCCTTGTCACATACGACGGCGCGAAGAAAAGCTCCAAAAGCGAGCCAAGCTTCGAGGCTGTCGACAAATGTCGATTACAAATTAAAAGAAAGTAAAGTCTCCGTTTTTTTTTTGTTTCTTCTTCCAAAAATACATTTCCAACGAAATTTCGGGCAAAGTGAAATAACCTGCCCATATGTACCCCCATCTAGTATAGACATTTTTTTTTGGTTTATTGGCCACAGTTTCTCCCACCAAGCTGCTGACTCCATGGTATTTTTAGTATTTTTTTGCTTCCTTTTTTTCTTTCCCTCTCTCTGTTGTCTTTCTAACCTGTCACGTGTTTGTCAGAGCTCTAAGCCACTGTTGTTGTTGTTGTTGTTGTTGTTGCTGCTGCTGCTGGCGTTGTCGTTTCTTGCGCCAGCGCAAAAAACTGCAAATTCTGCAGTTAGTTGGGAAGCGTGCCATGCGGCCTGGGTTCGGGTTTATGGGTCAGACCCCCAGAAGAATGACTGTGCGTCGTCGTTGTCGGCGTGCCATGCTGAGGCAGCAGATTGCAGCGCCCAAAAGCAGCAGGCAGGCATTCACAAGGTTATCAGTACGTTGCAGTGCTGCAGGCTATAAATACCAGCAGGGAAATATCGATCGATCGTTTATGTCTCCGTTTCTGTTTCTGTTTGTTCAGATTAGATACACGATTGCACGAAGTGTATGAATCGATTCTCGACTGAAAGGATCCATTATATCTGAACACGATCGTCGAGCTTGCGCAGTTCCGAGTCGTTTCGAAAGTCGTCGAGCAAAACAAATATAATCTGCAGGTTGAAGTTTCTATTTGATAGACGTCATTAGGTCCAGCGAAAGTGTCGAGACGCCAGGCCAAATAAAAACAAAAACATAAAAATCAAAATACAAAGTGCATAATAAACCGAAACTAAAGATCCGAAACTAATTTGCAAAGTGGTTGCCGACCAAAACGAATTGCCAATGCCCTTCCGGAACCAAAAGATACAACAACAACCAAAATCAGATTACAGATTATTTTGAAACTATCAAATCTGCGGGAAAGCTCATAAATTTGCCTAGATACGATCGCAAAAAGCGTGGGTATCAAATTATAAATAAATTAACATTAAATTTATTCGCCTGCACACACAAAAAAGTCACATAATAATGCCACTTTTTTTACGTAATTTACAACTAAAAGTAACACAACTGCAGCAACAACAACGACAGCGACTAACTAAAGCGAGTATGATGCCACTTTTATGTTGATTAAGGCAAACGGCTTTCTAGCATTTGTAGTTAAAGGGAGCTACTACCGTTAAATGGGGGCGCGCAGTAAGATAGAGAGAGAGGGAGAGAGAGGGAGAGAGAGAGATAGAGCGAGAGGCAGATAGAGATCGCGAGAGATGGTGATAGCGAGGGGCCAGTTAGGTAGGGGAAGTGCTGGCGCTTCTTGAATACGCAAAAGGTTGTTGACTCTTTACAACAGCAAAACAGACGCGAAATAATATAATTCACACACACGCACACACACACACAATGGCGCACACCAATGAGAAAAGGTGAGCAAAGACAAAAAAACACGCAAAAATTACGTGAAAGTTTGGCATTGCATACAACACCAACATTTACACGCACACGCACGCACACACTCACACACACTCACTATGATCAGCACACGCAATCAAAAGAAAACATTTTTGAAATTCTTATCTCGTTTTTTATTTTTTATTGTTGTTTTCTGTTTTGTGGAATACATTGACCGCTATTAAACAAGTCGCCTTTTTACACAAGATCGCATGGTGTGTATGAGGTGTGTGCTAGTGTGCCAGTATGTGTGTGTGAGTGTGTTAAGGGCTTGCAGAGTTCATTGACAGCCACAACAGCTTTTGTTTTGCTTTTTTTCTATTTATATTTCTATTATTATTCGTGCGATAGCTGCGGGTATTATAATTTGATCATCGCGTTTGTAACGTGTCGATGGGAATGCCGAACTCAAATAGATATCAGATAGCATATGCAAATCTGTAGAAATATGCAGATATTGTAATAGTTATATTATGCTATAGTATCTGCCATAAAACGGCCATCAACTTATCAGTTAGAGTAGCTAAAATTCCCTTCTCTATGGCTCTGCTCTATTTTTCGCTATGAGTTTCGAATTTAATTTCATTAGTTTTGCAGCTCGAAATAAAGGCACATTTAAATATAAATAGTTGTTGTTTTCACAAAAGAATTGGGTCACCAATTGGTTGTTGTTTTATACTATTTTTTCCAATTTTGTTTTATTTTTTTTTATTTTATTTTCGCTCATCAAAAATTGCAATTTATTTGATTTTTTATTGTGCTCTTTTTGTGCTCAGCTGCCTTTAATTAATATTCGCCACGCTGTGAACTTCCGAGGCAATTTGACAAAGGCAGAACATGCTCTATCGCATATACTTAGTATATAGTAGGAATTTGTTCATTCCTAAGCATTCCCAACTTTTTAGCAGTGTTTTTTTTTGCGTTTTTGCTTGGCTTTGGCTTGTTCGTCATTGTCTTTGTCTTTGCCTTTCATTTCGAAGCTATGACCATGCTCAATTGCGTTTTTTCGTTTCGTCTTTTTTTTTTTTGGTTTGTTTGATTGTTTTTCCTCTCTTTCTTTCATTTTTTTTTTGGCTTTTTGGCGTGTTACTGACCCAATTCTTTTGTTGTTTTCTTCGGTAGTTTTGGTCATTTCTTTTTGATTTGTTATTTATGACTGACTTAATTTGCAGCCTCGACTATGCAAATTTGTTGCTGCCGTCATTTCAGAGACTTGTAGTGGGTGAGCTTCCGTGTAATACCCTGTAAGCTAGACGTAATGTGAGAAAAGGTGTGTGAAAAAAGCAACATGGTCAGGAGACCATACCAATTATATTTCTCAGCCTTAGCTTTGCCATAATCAACTCCAACTAGTATGTGTTTACTACAGGGTATCTAAATAAACCTGTTGATCTAACTTCTGGACCTTTGCCATCGTGTGAAATGCTTGCCTTGGAACTCAAAGTTGCGCAGTACTGCAGGCGCCACGCGCGAAGCTTGGCCCACTAGTCGTATACGTAATTTATGCATGCACACAGCGTCCACACACACACACACACAGAGAAAGAGAGAGAGAGAGAGAGAGACACAAACAAGAAGACAGACACACTGGCACGTATATCAATTCCAGTTCTCGCCGTTCTGCCGTGTGGGTGTTTCACTTCACACACACACACACACACACACACATAAATACATCTATATAAATATCGCTATATATATATATGTATATAAAGTCTCTTTTAGATTGAATTCGAAAGGTGACTTAGAAAGCAGGCAGTGGCAGTGCCAGTGCCAGTGCCAGCAGTAGAACAGGCAAAAGTCAACTAACTACTTTCAGAGTTGACCAACTTTGGCTAACAAAGATTACACTAGATTACATTATATAAGCACTACGTAATTGAATTGTGTCGCTTTTGGTGGGAGAAGGAGGGCGAGGGAGCGGAATGAGTGTGGCCTGAGCGGGGGCGGGCGCTTGCCGTGAAGGGGAATTCGGAATTGATGGCCACTTGTTGACATTAGCCGAGAGGAAGTTCATAAATATGGGAGACCGACTGAGAAAGAGCCCCGGCACTTGGCACAGTCGGCGCTTTCACGAACTTTCACGTCACATTGTGTGGTAATTAGTTAGCTGGGAATTATGCTTCCTAGTTTTTTGCCCCACCTCCCCGCCTCCGCACCCCTCAAGTCCCTCTCGCTCGCTGTCTTTCTCCAACTCCATCGTTAGTTAGTTTTTTTTTTTTTTTTTTGCAATTGATTGGCAGTCGCCAACTGGGCCATCAGTTTGGTGTGTCTGCAACTTGTGTATGTATAATTTAGCATATTAATTGACACAGTTGCCAGTTTTTTTTTTTTTTGTTTTTGTTGCTTCTCTCCTGCTTCGCAGTTGCTGTTGTTGCTGTTCTACGCACTTTCTCCGCACATCTGAGATCTTTATGAACTATGCAAAAGCATCGCAACGCAATGCAATGCAGAAAATGTTACGAGAAAGCCACAAAATGCACTTAATACTTAAATATTTTATTGCAACGGCATTTGAAAGTGTCATTGCAACTGGGTCAGTCGGAGCAGTCGCTCCAGTCACTGCAGTCGCACTGCAGTTGGAGCTGCAGATCTGCAGATCTGCTGGCTGAAACTGGAGACACCACAGACTCGGTGTGAGTAGGCGAGCGAGAGACTCACAGAGGGAGAGACTCGCACTCACACGGGTTACATCACAGAGTCGAACAGTTAAATATCCATTATAGACAGAAAACAAAGAGACGAAGAAGAAGAAGAAACAACAGAAACAAAGGCAACACTCGTGTGCGAATTAGTTGCGCAAATATTGAAAGTGCAGTCGAGTGCATTTCGGTCGGGCGGAAGTAAACAGATACAGAAAAATACACACACACACACACACAGAAATATGTCAAATTTAGTGCAGTCCAAGAGCCTTGAGCAATCTGGCCATGCGATCGACAGGCATTAGCCCAAATATTGTAAGATGGCAATTGTTGTGGCTTGGAGGAAAGCTGCAGCTGCAGAAGATTTCTCTGCAAAGAAGCCCTAAAAGGGTTCAACTTTCCATTCTAAATTAGCATTAACTGAAAATAATCGTATAGTTAAACTGTATAATGTTATCGTATTTAGAAGAACTGTTTATGTGTGCAATTATTATTTGCAAAAGTGTTGAAAAAGTTTGATATGATTTTTTTCTTTTTAAAAGGATTAAATTCATAGAAGCTTACTTAAATTTTTCATAAATTATTTGCGAATAATTTCAAATAGTAAAGTAATTAAAACTAATAATATAATAAACAAAAAAAAACTGCTCTTTATTCTTATGCCCAATTTTTGCAATAATTTCTAGCCCTAAAATAACTTCTTTAATTTAAGCTACAAGCTCATTGATTTGCTCTTAGATAATAGCAAAAGTCTGATAAACATTTTCGTAAATCAAAAGTTTTTCAGAGGACAATAATATGAATCAATTAAACTTCTTACTTTAAAACTCTAAGCATATGCATATTAGCATATGATTTAACTTATGATTTAATTTTAATAATTTCCAAGCCGAATGGATAAGCCGCAGGTAGCACAAGTGACAATATAAACCACATTGAAAGATAAACTTCAATATGAAATCGATATTTCTGCCTTTGATTCGCTTTTCACACAAATGAGACTCTAATTAAGCTGAAAACTTTGCAGGAAACTAGGCTCGAAATGCATGTTCAGTAGCTTCTGCTATCTTATCGCTTATGAAACAAGGCAGACAGACACGGCCTGTGAGAGTGAGAGAGAGAGGGAGACAGGGAGAGGCAATGCAAATGGAATTCATTGGCATTTTCACCCACTGTCAAGTGGCTGTCGCTCTGTGTCAGTCAGCGTGATAACAGCGCGTGCTGCGGCTGCAGCAACACCAACAACAGCAACAACAGCAACAACAACAACCACAGCAGTGCGAAGTGATAATCAGTTTGTTTGTACAGATGCGACCCACACCAAGCCAACACCACAACAACAACAACAACAACAACAACAACAACAGCAGCAGCAGCAGCAAGAAGAAGAAGAAGAGAGAAACACTGACGAAAAGAAAACTCAGTGAAACTTGGGGGAAAAAGTCTGCGAGTCGCGTCACAAAAATGTCTTTGACTGCGGAAAAATAAGGCAGGCGAAATGTCATAAACAATGCAATAGGCGAAAGGTGGAGAAAAGCCCAAAGACAAAGACAGACACATAGCAAGCACGAGAGTACGAGAAAAGGGGCGAAGAGAGAGAGAGAGAGACTCATTTCTAGCCATAATGCAACTTTGTATGCTGTTTAAATTAGTCAACCGATTCGTGTTTTTGTGAAATCTTCACAAACAACAACAGCAACAATAACAATAGCAACAATTTCCGTGGCCTTGTATCGTGCGCATCCAAATATATTCGCATTTTCCATCGCATCCACAAGATTTCCATCAAAAGCAACAATTAAATGTACATTGAACTCGGCCAGAAGAAGACTTTCTACACAGTTGCAGAATTTTTGAAATCAGCTGAGCCCAAATAATAAATTGTAGATAATGATAAAATGAAGACAACAATAATATATTCTTTATAATGCTATGAATATAATTAAAGAATTAAATAAAGTAATAAACCGTTTAATAAATTCTAAAGTCAAACGTTACAGAAAAAGGACTGAAGAATATAGAGCTTAAGTATTTTGAGGCATCTTTCTTGAGACTTAAGCGAACTAACTTGATCTGCTCTAGACTTTCCGCAAACTCAACAGTTTTCAAATTAATCGATCAATAAATCGATCGATAAGCACAAGAAAAATTGTGTTCACAGTCGCTTCCGACTTGCTTATATAATTATCGGCCTGGAAACCAGGCCAATCAATGGCCAATTTGCCAATTTGCCGAATATAGTACTTAACTATAGACATGTTCTGTGGGCGTTTTCATGACGGTCCAAATATGCGCCCAATTCATGTTATTATATCACGTCACTTTGTAAGCCAGCGCAACTGGCCTAATTGAGGGGTTCACCGTCTCCACTTTATGTTTACAGTTTAGTTTGGGTTTTTTCTCTGCGTTTTTTTTTTTGGGCGTACTTGTCAGATTATAGTTTCATAATGTCAGACAGATGCTGGTGGGAGAGCGCGCATCCAGCATAAAGCCGAGCGCTGAAAGTGTTTCGAGTTCAACTTATGAAAGTTTGATGTGCTGCGGAGAGTTCATTGAACCACAGTTGACTGCATAAGTTTTTGACTATAAATAGCTAAAAGAAGATACCGAAATTTCCTAATAGCTTTATAAATGCAATAACTGAGCTGGAAATAAGTAAAGTTTACTTTTGTGATTAGCTTAAACCACAAAATTGAAGAGTTTAAATGGAATAAATGCATTTTTTCTAAATAAGTTTTTAAGCATTTTTTAAGCAGTAGCTTAGAAATTATTTAAATTATATAAATGAAATGAGGAGTAGTTGGGAGAGCAAAGAGTGTGGCAGTTGGCCATGCAAGCTAGGAAACAATGGCAACGAAATGGAACGCAACAATGCAATGCACAACTGAAGAAATGAGCCAAGTTTTTTGCCATAGTCAAAGCCAAAGCCACAGCCAAAGCCAAAAGCTTCAAACAATGTTAAAAACGTGCGAATGGCGCTCGATGCTCGGCGAGGCGTCGACGGCGGCAGAGGCAGCGGCAGCAGAGCGACGCCGGCTGCCAGCGCGCGGGCATTGAACCTGCCAAGTGGAGCTCAGAATTGGCGAAAGTGAAGACCCACTGCCGCAAGCCAGAGACGCAGATAGACGGAGTAAAAGAGACAGACAACACGAGATGAGTGAGAGCAGGAGAGAGAGAGAGAGACCGAGAGATAGAGGGAGAGAGAGAACGCGAGCGAGAGGGAGAGCAAAGTTGGAGTAGCAGTTTTGGAGTGGCCGATCGCATCGCGTCTCGCCATGCGTCGCGTCGCGTCGTGCGCTGATGACGCAGTCGTCAAAAGGCAACAACAATAACAATAAAACACAAAGCTGATGATGGTGCAGAAACAACAAAGTGCGATTAGAAGAGCGACAGAAGAGCGGCCGAAGAGCAGACGAAGACGCCAAGAGCAGAGCACGTCGGGCCGGTACCAGGCCGGGCAATACAAAAGGCTGCTTGCCACACTGACTGACCGACCGACTGACTGACTGACTGAGTGACTGACTGATTGTTGTACTGATAATGATCGTCTTGTGTTCATCATCATTATCTGCCGCCACTGCGATGCAGGCGCTTCTTGGAAGAAAACCCAACGCAGCCGAATAATAAAAAGCCAAGAGCAACAACAGCAGCGACAAAGGCAACAACAACCAACGGCGAGAGAAAAACAAATGTTGATCACATCACACATCACAAGAGCAACGGCAAAATACAACAACAACAACAGCAACAGCAACAGCAACAAGAGCAGCAAACAACAACGAAAAAACGCAATTTGTTTAAAATGTAGGTCTATAGGTTTCTCGAAAACCCCATGTGAAAGACGACAGGCCGCAGCAGCGTCAGCGGCAGCAGCAGCAGCATGGCAACAGCAACAACAGCCGGCTAACGACAGCAGCAGCAGCAGCAGCAGCAGCAGCAACAACAACGCAGCATGCACACACACTCGCGCACACACACTCGACATGCCTTTTCCCCCATCTTTTGGCTACACACATGTCCATGTCTCGAAGCATTTAATGTTATACACGCGATTACACTGCGAGAAAAGGCTTAGCTGCTGACCTATTAGATGTGAGTGTTGTGAGTGTTAATGTGAGTGCATTCAGTAGATATAAAATATATCATACACTTAAATAATATTAAATTAGGATGATCAAATATTTACTTATTAGTATTAATATCATACCATATACTACTATTATGATTAATTATTATTAAAATGTTACATTTTACATTTTAATTTCCATAATTAATTTATTAAATAAATAATAAATAAAATAAAGTGTTATTTTAGTTTTAAATGTTTCCTTTATGTTGATCTAATAAAATCATAATAATACTTTCAGCTGTACAGTCAAGGTCAGAGAGGAATATATAAGTACTATGAGCTACTTTAAGAAACAATCGCATATATAATTAACTATAATAATTATAATAATCTAATAAAACTATATATAAGCATAACAACGTAAAGCTACTTTTAAATGCTGAGATTTCTCGCAGTGCACTTAAGTTTTTGCTGCTCTACACTCCAAAAAGACAGACAAGCGGACGCAGCGACGGACAAGCGGACGGAGGGACGCACTTCGCTTGGGCTCTTAGCAAAAGCAACTTAAGGTTATTAGCCGCCTTTTTCGGTTGATTTTTAGATTCTTTTGTTTGTGCCTCTCCGCGCTGCTGTTGATCTTAATGTAATAGCTGTGTGTGTGTGTGTGTGTGTGTGTGTGTGCACACACTTTTTGCCTGTATTCCGACGAGAACAACAACAACGACAACGTTGTTTCAAATAAAGAAATAACAACAAAAATTGCAACTCATAAACTTGTTGATTTGATGCTGCGACTCTTTGCCTCGCCTCTGCTGCTTGCCACGCAACGATTTCTGCTTTGCCTGCAGTCGTATTTATTTATTTTGCTCTAATGTCATTACAAACAGACACACAACATCACACACACAGCCATGGCAAAGTAAACCAAAGCAATTTGACTTAATCTTTCGGCCCATTTTTTTGTGGCTTCCCAAAAATAAAAAACCAAAGCAAAATCCATTGGCGCATTTTATAGCTGGGCAATTTCGCTGATTTTAATGGACGCCAGTTTCAGTTCCAGTTCCAGTTCCAACTGCAGTTCCAGTTCCGTAGGATAGTTGGCCGTGGGTTTTATGCGCGCTCTTGCGCAATTGTCCAGCAAAATGGAAGCCCCGACCAGACGCCTATGAATCGATTATGTTTATGGCAGACGGCGGGAAAAACGTTGCACAGCTTCGCTACACTTAGCCAAATTGATGGCTGCATTTACGGCTCCAATCAGTGCTAATTGCCAAAGTGATTCAACAATTTGTGCTCAACTTTTCTCTTGACTGGCAAAACAAACGCTCAAAGTACTTCTGATTTGAACTATGGCAAATCGCACTTCATTTTCTGCACTCGCGCGTATGCGTAATTGCCACGTTACGTATACGCCATGTGTGCGCTTTTCCTTGTGCAGTTTTCGGGCTCGTAAAATGCAAAAATAAACGATAGTAAAAATACCCATAAAAATACTACTAAAAATACAAACACTAATAATAATAATGCTCATAGCGACGCCTGCCCGCGAGAGTTCAAGTACGTTCGTTCGTTTGGCTTGAACTTGCAAAGGTCACAGCGTTAGAACACTGAATAGAAGTGAATGCACTCGACAACAACAACACTACACTACACAAAACGAAGTCAACTATGTCGGCAACAACAATGAGAACTGACAGCCGCTGCGAGTGCTGCTGCTGCTGCTGCTGCTGCTGCAACCGCAAGCGCAATTTAAACTAATAACTTGCAACAACAACGAGCACAAGAACTACATGGCAAAAACAACAACAACAACAACAAGTGCAGCCACAATGGCAACTGTGACAATGACAATAATTTATTTTTGAATTAATTTTTATTCGTTTGCTAAGCAGCCAGGCAGCAACAGCAACAACAACAGCAACAACAACAGCAACAACAATAGGAACAACAGCAACAATAAGAACAACCGGCAACAATAGACATGCAACTTTCAACCGCAGCGCCGACTGCGCTCTCTGACTGTGACTGTGACTGTGACAGTGACAGTTGCCGATGCCCCGCTGTCAACGTTGACGTCGACGCTGACGCTGACGCCGACGCTGGCTTTGCCCTCCATTGCCGTCGCTCGACGTCATCAACGCCCCCGCAACGTTGCGCGCGACTTGTGCGCTCGCTCGCACGCACGTGTGTCGCTGTGCGCTAAAGAATCGCCCGCTTACCCCTGCCTGCTCCTCACTTCCCCGCAGTTCCCTTCCCCTGCCCACACTCGCTGTGTGTTATTGACACTGCCGCAGCCTAACGGTAGATAAAACCCAAACGGGCCCCAGACCCGCGATAACTTACAACAATGTATGCAGCGCGTCGCCTCGCATCGCATCGCATCGCATCGTGTCGCGTCTATTTAATTTTCTATTCTAGATTAAATTATAATAAATTGCAATTTTCTTTAAGCAACCCCCTCGCTGCAGCTTCACCCCACTGCCCACTGCCCACTGCCCCTGCTGCATTGTGCATTTGCATTGCGCAATGAGCTTTCCTTGTGCCTTCGTCTGGGCATCGCGTTTTCTATCGCGCATGCAAATGCAGCCCCGAGACCAGGCCAGAGCGACCAGAGCTGCAGCCAGAGCAGCCGGCCCAGACCTCAATGTTGACATCTGAACGCCCACACACTAGCAGCAGACAGACACTATCACACACACACAGTCACAAACGATCGCACACGCACACAGTCAGATCATAACAAGAAGTGACAACCCGAAGCGACACAGAAATTGAAAAAGATTTGTGATCTGCCAGCGCGAAGTGCATTCAACTCGAATTGTAGAAGCGCATTCGTATCCATGAAATTTTAGATATAGCAAATAGAAGTTATTATAAGTGTAAAGGCATCAAGTTCGTTGTTCAACAACAATAAATTAAAACTGAGTATAAGAAAAAAAAAAAGCTCAGGTTTAGCTGCTCTCTAGCTATAGAGTTTTCATGGAATATACTTTATATGGTATATAGAAAAAATTATTGTTATTGTCAAAAATTTATCTAATTGCAATATTTATACTCAATTTAAACCCAAATTGAAACTAAGAATAAATAAAAAAGATTTTGAGCTTGAGCTGCTTTTTAGTTATAGAATTTTCATGGTAAAAAATTTAATTTAAAAATAATAAAGTTTTATAAAAATTAAATGGAATTTCATAATATAATAGTGCAAGAATAAATTCAAACTATGAACATGGCAAAAATTGCTTAATTTCTGCGAAGTTATGAGTTCCCAGAGTATATAAATATTTGTCTGTAAGTTTCACAAATTTTAAAATTAATTTTTGTACCTATTGTCTAGAGTCTTAAAGTTCTAGTTCAATTTTCGATAAATTTATAGACACGATAAAAACGGAGACTCCTTGCCTCAGCTCTCAAATAATAACTGTGCCAGCGAATATGGTCACTCTAAAACAAATACTTGCTTTGTTTATGCTGTCAAACTCGAGAAAGACACGAACGTATTTTTTTTTCACTTCTAAAAACGAAATACTCTAAAGCATTTCCGACTGCAACATGGGCAGCATCGAGAGACTTTCGTTCGCCCGCCATCGCTGCCGCTTGTGCCATCAATTTCACGCATCGATGATAGACATCTACAAGGGATCCGGACAGCGCTTGTATCTGGTCGAGAAGATTAGGGCATATGGCCTGATTGTAACGCCAACGGATCGATTACCGAAAACCCTGTGCCGCTCGTGCATACGAGATCTCGAGGAGAACTATTACTTCTGCAGTACACTCAAGCTGTTCCGTCGGCCGATGCATAGATCTAAGATACGTTAAATAAATCAAGTTACAGATACTGCGAACTTTGAACTAGCTGCAGCTACAGCTACAGCTACAGTTGGGACAGCTGCAGGATCCCTTTGGTTTCTGGGAAACCATTTCGTTTTGGTCTTCCACTACCTGCCTAGAGCTAGGGCTATTATTCAACGCTTTTTCGGCTATCCTTTCTACCTAGAACTAGTCGAAACTGAACTCTCGACGCCCCAAAGATTGTGACAACAATGAAATGCGATGCGTGTGTATTCTAATAACATCTAGCCGAAACTAGCTGAATCGAAAACCGACGCCGAGGCCCCGATGTCGTACCCAAAGCCAACCCAACCCAACCCAACCCAACTCAAACTGAAACTCAACGCAACTGAATTCAAATGCGCCATTTGATGTTGCCCCACGTTGAATGTTGCTTGTCGTTTGTCGTTTGTTGTTGCATTTGACACGCCTATTGCTTTTATTGTTATTGTTATTGGTGTTGTCGCTGTCGCTGTCGCTGTCTTGTTGTTGTTGTTGCACTGTGTGCGTGCGTGCGTGTAGTGCTATGCTGTGTGTGCGTGTGTTATCAAGACAAAACTTGACCTACATACGGGTTTATTAACCGGTTTCTGTGCTGGCAAAAAAAGGGTTGCAAAAATTAGAAGATCAACAGATTCTTGAATTAGAAATCAGAAAAGGAAAGGCTGCGGAGTGCCAGGCAAAGACCTTTTTAGCATATGCAAAGCCTTTTCAAACCAGAGGAAAGACAATACGAACGAGCTAAAGCTTCAAATTGAGTTTGCAGTCGTTCCACTTCAGCTCTCTGCAGGATGAAATCCAATAAACATACTATAATATCGTACAATAATAAATTTCAGCGTCTTATCGGGAACCTTCTGCTGTTTGAAATCCTCATTCGTTTGCCCTCAAGAACTGCACAGACTCCTTTCTGGGAACTCAAAGCAATCGGGCATTCGCATCAGCTAGAAGCCATTAGCCTAGTTAGGCAAATACAAGTACGAATATCGTCTACTATGTGGAACCGATCCAATCCGAACCGATCCGTTCCCCTCCGATCCGAGGCAACTTCGGTTGGACTTCATCTGGCTTGCAATTTGTTTGTTTTCGTTTGCTGCTGGCGCTGGCGCTGACGTTGACGCTAGACTTGAGTGTGGGCGGTGCAGTGTAGCTTGATAGCGGCGTGGCTGGCGGGGTAGGCGTAGGCGGAGGCGTGGCTATGCCGATAGTGCTTCAATATGAAACCAAAACAAAAATAAATAAAATCGCCCGAGCACAAAATGAAATGTTTGTGTTTGCGTTTTGTTTGTGTGCCAAGAATGCGTTGCCAGTGCGCTGCCTGCCCTCTTATGCTTCCTCCTCTTGCTCTTCTTCGCTTCTCTTCACTCTCTCTCCCTCTCTCTCTCTCTCTCTCTCTCTGCCTCTCATTCTTCTCACTTCTCGCTGGCGAGTTCAACAAACTTTAATCGCACATTAACCGCTCGAAATCAAAATTGATCCAAGCCAATCGAATGGAAATGAAATCGAGTCGAGGCGCGTCGCGTCGCGGCACACGCACAAATATCGCATCGCCATCGCCATCGCCATCGCCGACGTCATCGTCTTGTCGGGGGAAAATCAATTTCTGTATAGCTTATTTTCAGTTCTGTTTTCGCCTCGAATACCAGAGTTCTATAAACAAAGTCGAGACTCTATGCGGGCCATTGTTAATGCTGCAGATGCAAAAGATGTGGGATATCGCGTGCGGGAAAAATAGTTAAACTATATAAAGCAGCATGAAGTTAATTCTTAAAATTATAATTATAAGCCTAAGCAAACTTTTTAGTATATATCAAAAGTATATTCCAAATAACTGTTTAACAGTTAAGAAAGTTATAGTAAATTTTCAACAAAATAGCTGCAAATAAATTAAAAACCCAAGAAACTATTTTATTTATCTAATCTAGCATATCTAACTTGAAAGTTTATAGGCAATGAATACCGTATATTATTAGAGTAAATATTAAACAAATTATTATTGATTTACTATTACTGAAAAGCATAAAAAAAGCTTTTCGACTTGTTTTTTTTTCGCTTTTGGCGACCAAAGTAAAAGACGAGCAGCTGTTTTTTCTTTTTTTTTTTTGAAAGTAGAATGAACTAGTTCAGGAAACCAGCTCAAAAAGCAATTAAGAACGGGTTTTATTATTCATTTGATTAATAGAGACAATAAAACTAATCAATCTTTGGAAATATACAACGATTTGCAGCTTCAGGGAGTTGCCATGGAGGAAATAAAAACCCACAGCCAAATGTCATATAAGGTGATAAAATACCGCAAAGCCAACCAAAAATAAACATAGATTTACAGCTAAAATAAGCTAAATTATAGGCTAGAAATTAAAAATTATATTGTAGCAGTTTTTCTGGTAAAATACAACTGGTTGTAGCGGCAACAAGTTGGCAGAGCCGAGTGCTTTCAGGGGAGCCTTAAGTGGAAGCAATTTTATCGAATAAAAACTATGTTAACAATTTTAATAGTTAATTGAAAAATAAAGTCGAGTAACTATAGTTTGCTTAACTTTAAGCTTTACTTCAACCTAAACTTTATTTAGCTAATTAATCTGTTATTTTAATACTCTTCTCTGCTCTTCTTTTCGCTCTGTGTAATAATTGCCACTCTGCGAGACTGTTGCAATTGCAGCTAAAATTACTTTTTTTCTAATTCGTTGTCACTCGCCAGCAAACCAACTGACTGACAACCTAACTGCCCAACTGACTGACGTCTATTACCAAATATACACACACACACACACTCACACACTGGAGTCACACACACCCGCTTGACAGCTTGGGATAGTTTGAACAGACGCCGGACTCAAGTGGATTCAAGTGCATATATTTCGGTTAATTTGGGCTGCAGTCTCACAGTTCAATTACGCTGAACAGCAGCAGAGGGGCAGAGGGGAGAGCAGAAGGAGGAAGCAGCAGAAGGTTGCCAGTATTTTGTTCCTTATTGAACCACAAGAATTTGCAGTAGTTCTTGTTGTTGTCGTTGTTGTTGTTGTTGCTGTTGTTGTCGCTGAGTTCAGCCTCGTTTCGCATTGGCAATTTAGTTGCAGAGATTAAGTAAATTAAATTACAATGCGCGCATTGTTGTGCCACTGTATGTGTGTGTGTGAGTGTGTGACGAGTGCAACTTCATTATGTGCATTTAACATAAATTTTCAATTATTATGCGATTTAAAGTGCACTCAAGGCGCGCGGCGCATGCACTTTTATGGCTCACTGTAAGAGTTCTGCAAATTTCGAGTGCATTTTATTTGAAGTTGTTGTTGTTGTTGTTGTGGTTGTTGTTGCTTTGTTTATCTTGTGGCACGTTTTATTTTCGCTTTTGCCTGTTGCTCTTGTGATTATTGCAGTTTCTTTTTTCTCTCCTTTTTTCGAAAATCTCGTACATCTGTTGTCGCAATAATGCCTGAAAATTGGTTCACAGTTGACCCAGTTTTTTGGTAGTTCAGAGCGAGAGAGAGAGATAGAGAGAGAGAGAGAGACATGCTGCGCGAGAAGGAGAGGCAGAAGAATGGATCTGATGCTCGTTTGGCAGCTGCCGGGCAAAAGCAACTACCAAAAAAAAAAAAACCGATATATATATACACACATATATATCTGATTGGTACCAAAAACTGCAGCAAGATGTGGAGCAGAATCTTAAGGAGAACTGTGTCGAGTGGTGGGCGATCGAGGGGGTGGTGGAGAGGCAGGCTTGGTTCGCTTGATCTGGTAAACAAGCACAAGAACCTGGCAGAGAAATGTATGTGATTGTTGTGCGGTTGGTAAGTGGTTCAGTTCTCTTTTTTTCGGAGGGGAAATTCTTGAAATGTTTATGGGAGAAAACGTAGTGCGATTCTTCGCTAGCAAAGCGCAACAAAAAAAAAGATTCATGAGTGCATTGAGAATTTATGGCCGAATGCGAAAGTATGCAAATGAAAGCAGAGTAACGCTTTGAACGCTGCTATAGACTTTCGAATTTAGAATTTAATTGAGAAGTGAAAGATTTGGTATAACTGAAAATTCAATTTATAATTTCATTGCTTCCTCGCAGCAGACACCAACTTAGAGCAGAGCAGCTCAAATGCTGCCCCTAGCTGCAGCCTATTAAGTCGGCCATAAAAGCAGCAAGACTTGAGCAAGAGCATATGTTGCTGCAGTCGGAGCCCCTTAAAGCCCTTTCAATATGTTTGAAGGAAACACAAAATACAAAATAAATATTGCAGCTGCTTGTGGCAGCAACTTTTTGGAGCCTGCAGCCTGAAACTTTACGATGCAGCAGACACTCGAGCGAGCGAAGGAGAGCGAGACGGAGACAGAGAGAGAGAGAGCGAGGGAGATGGGGACATGTTGCCAATATATGTATGTGCATTTACGAGTACATATAGCTTATATATACAGACATAATCCCCCCAACAGCGACAACTGCAACTGGCGCAGAGGCGCAGAGCTTAACTCGAAAACCTGCTCCTTGCCCAGAACTCTGACTGTCTACTTCTGCTTCTTCTCTCTTTTTATTTTGATAAAAAAAAAAACGAAATTCTTTTTTTTACTTTTTTCGATTTTGCATCCAGAATGCAGTTTCTGCTGTGTGCGTATGTGTACGAGTGAGTGTGTGTGTGTGTGTCCCAAATTTAGTAGGTGAAATTATATACAGACTGCAGTTTTTGACCTGTTTCGAGAGATTTTCGGGAGAATTGATGGCTTAAAACTGGACACGTTGCTGCCGCTGTTGTTGTTCTAACCGGAGGGTGCAGTTTGAGCCTGGTTCAGACTGCTGCACTCTCTCTCTCCCTCTCTCTCTCTCTCTCTCTCTCTCTCTCTCTCTCTCTTTGGGGTTCTCATTTGCCTTCTCTCTGCATGCTTGTTTGATTGCATAAAGAATCTGGGACAATCTAAGATACTTTAGTAAATACTACTGGAGCAGAAAGGAGTATAAAGTGTGAGGGCATTATAGAATAAAAAAAATATCAAGATTAAGAACTTGGAAAAATTGCTATAATGCTTAAAAAAAAACTCAATATTTCTTAGAAAATCATAATATGCTTTGGATAAGGAAGCAGTATGTGAGGGAATGATAGAGTAATAATAATATCAAGCTTAAGACCTTGAATAAACTATAGCAAATGTCTTAAGAAAAGCTCAATATTTTTTAAAACATCGTAATATGCTTTGGAGGAAGTAGGAGAATGGGAGTAAATTGTAGAATAATAATAATAGCAAGCTTTAGACTTTGTATAAATTATGGCAAATGTCTTAAGAAAAAATAAATATCTCTTAAAATATGCCAATATTTTTATAATATTTAAAGCTTAAATTTAATTATTTAAATTAAATGTATAAGAAATTATTTTCTATCTAGATATTTAATTATATATTTCGAACAGTCTTTTGCTACTACATAATGTGCCTTGCGCCAGCTGGTAAGCCCCTCGGAATTTATGTGTACAGGGTAGCGAAATTGGGTCATGTTGAAATAATAAATAATATAAAAATAAAAAAAAAAACTCACCTTTTGGCATCAACTAAAATGCAAGTTTTGCTCAGATTATCCGTACTTGGCAATGTCGTTTGTGATGTGTGCGTAAAGTCGGAGGATGTGGAAGATGAAGACGACGTCGAAGACGATGATGACGATGACGACGACGACGACGACGACGAGGAGCTGCAAGTAGCTGTCGCTGCTGCAGCTGCTGCTGCTGTTGCTGCCGTTGTTGTTGTTGCTGCTGCTGTTGTTGTTGGTGCAACTGTTGTAGCTGCTGCGGCGGCTGTTGCAATTGGCTGCACTTCGATTTGTAGGCGACAATCGGCAACTATTTTGGCCAGATTACGTCGGCTGGGTGCAACCAACGGTACCTGTTCCATGGCTAATGATTCGCTATCTGAATTATTGCTGGCTTTGTTGTTGGCCACCTCCTCGTCAACACTTTCCACTGCCAGCAGATTCATTGGCATTTTCTCGTACTGATACTCGTATGCGTTGAGTGCGTCGTATTCGTATTCACACTTTGCCTTTTGCTGCTGCTGCTGTTGCTGCTGCTGCTTCTTCTTCTTGGCTTTCAATTCTTCATCTGCCTTTGGAATTTTTTGAATTTTTACTGTTGTTGTTGTTGCTGCCGTTTTGCCGCTATTATTGTTGTTGTTGTTGTTGTTGCTGCTGCTGTTGTTGTTATTGTTGTTGCTGCTGGCAACTGCAACTGTTTCCTGTTTAGTCAACGGCGTTGTTGTTGTTGCTGGTGATGCTGATGACGACGACGACGTTTTAGTATTAACTGCTGCTGGCAGCAGTTGCTGTTGTTGTTGTTGTACTGCTGTTGCTGCTGCTGTTGTTGTTGTTGTTGAAGTTGTTGTAGGCACAGCAATGGCCAATGTTGCTGCTGCCGCTTTTAATGACTCCTCAACAACTTGTTCAGCTGCTGCTGCTGCTGCTGTTGCTCCTGTTGCTGCTGCCGTCGTCGCTGCTGCTGCTGCTGCTGTTGTTGTTGTAGTTATAATTGCCGGCTGTTGCTGCTGTTGTTGTTGCTGCTGCTGCTGCTGCTGCTGCTGAGCGGCTCCACCTTCTGGTATAATTGTTGCAAAAATTTGTTCGCCAAATATGAAAAGATCCTTGGAAATAATCATTATCACCTTTTTGTGATGCTTTTGTTGTTGTTGTTGCCGGTTTGCTGATATGGATTAAGTTTTTTCTTGCTCGATTTTTTTTTTGTTGTATATTATTTATTAAATGTAAAACGTTTCTTCATTAATTGAATCGATGAAGGATTTTTGTAAAACACGTTTTAGGCATATTTCCCTGGCATCTTTCGCACATTTCATAACTCGCTGTCTGTAAAATAAGAAACAAGTTGCAAGAGATAACGAAAATTGATTAAAAATGCAACAACAACAACAACAGTTATACAATAACTTAACATCAACTTTACGGCTGATTCCAGAAGGTACTCTCTATATAGTTTACAGATATTAATTAAAGCTTGGCTTTGGCCAATTATTACTTCAAGTAATAAAGTCTAAACTCTGAAGTATGGGAATTTAATTTCCCTATAACTATGGATGACAGAACTATGGAGGCTATGAGCTGATCAAATTCTCGATATCTTTAATGGAAGATCACTTGAGTTCGGTTTGAGCTGATCAAATTCCCTATAATTATAATGGAAGATCTCTTAAGTTCACTATGAGCTGATAAATACTTTATAACTATGATGGAAGATCACTTGAGTTTGAACTGATCAAATTCCCTATAATTATAATAGAAGATCTCTTAAGTTCACTATGAGCTGATCAAATTTCCTATAACTATAGACGGAAAATCACTTGAGTTCGCTATGAGCTGATCAAAAAAGTCGAGGGAGTTTTTAAAAGTAGGAGTTTTACGAAAGTATCTACTAGGGATATACTGCTCTAAAGCAGAGATACTTGTGCAAGTTGCCAATTCAATAAATGTACGTCTGTATTATTTTCATCACGCACAACTGCCAGAGACAATCACTGTATTTATTTATTCTGTTTTATTTTCGCACTTGAAAATGACTTGCCAGAAAAAAGCTGTGCATATCCCATAGTACAAGAGTCAAACAAAAATGAAGAGAAAAAAAAAGTATCTAAATATTTTGTTTAAATTGTTGTTTCTCCTTTTGTGCGTGCTTTGTTCACAATTGTTGATATAAATATATATATATATATATTTGATATATATTCTTAGCGCTCACTTCCCCCCAAAAATTGATTGCCAACTCGAAATGAAATAAAACGAAATGAAGTGCAAGCCGCGTCTAGGCACAGAGCGGGAGGGAGAGCGGGAGAAAGAGAGGAGCGAGCTCAAAGCTCTGTTATAATTTGTCAATAAGCCCGCGCGAAACAAAGCGCCAGTGCAGAATGTCAGTTTACATTTTCTGCATATGTTAGCCTGTCTGTGTGTAAGTATGTGTGTGTGTGTGTAAATGTAAACATAGCAAAAACAACAAACGAGTGTCAAGAAGCAACAACAACAACAACAGCAACAAGAACAACGACTACAACAAAAACACGCACCCAAAGCAGCGAATCGGCAACTTGACGAAGAATCTGGAGAGCTGGACAGGAGCAGGGACTACGCCTGCTATGCGGGCAGAGGGGGGACACGCGCACGCGGCAGAGCAGGCAGAGTTGCTCTGGCTATTAAAATTTGTATTTAAAATCAGCTGCGCCTTGCACGAGCAACAACAACGTGGAGAGAGGATGAGCACTTTGTATTCTCTTCATTCACTTATGCATTTGTTTGGATGTCGAGCTCACTCTCTTGGCGCACACAGGCACAGACACAGACACAGACACAAACGCATGCACGCACGTACGTACAGGAGGAACAGCTCACACACGCACACACACGCACACGCACACAGAACGAACGGACATGAGAGAGCGAAACAGAAACAGAAACCGAAACGAAACGAAACGGACGTAACGAGCAGATGTAAAAGGCTCTGCTCTGCGCTAGTGCATGTTGTTGCTGCTGCTGCTGCGCCGATCGACTAACTGAATCGAAAGAATTGAAAGCTGAACGGCGGCGACTGCGATTGCCACTGCGACGACTGCGACGGCGACTGCGACGACAACTTTCTGACAACGAGGAGCAACGCGACTCGCGTTACGAACAACCTACGTCGGCCGATTTCGATCTCATACTGATCACCGTTAAACGCTGTTTGCCTGCTTGCTGCTGTCAGAGCTGCTGCTGCTGCTGCTGCCGCTGCCGCTGTCGCTGCCGACGTCGAAGAGCGCAGCGCGCGCGCTTGTGCATGAATGACAATTTTAACAGCACTGTGGGCGCGCGCACGCTCTCTCCCCGACGCTGGCAGCGCTGCCGGTGACTGCACGTGCGTGTGGAGCTTATGCTGTGCTCTTTGCTGTAAGCTTACATACGCTTAAGAGAGAGAGAACGAGCGCGCGCCGCTCTCTCTCTCGCAATGTAAACTGCGTGCGCTGTTAAACGCCACGCTGTAATCAGTCAAGGAAGATTAAACCGTGAACTGCGAACCTCGCTGCGCGCATTACCCGATAAAAGAGAGACAAAAGCTTGAACAAAAAAAAATCGACTTGGTGATAGAAATTAGCTTAGCAATACACTGAGCGCAAAACGGTGTGAGGCGGACAGTTATTTATGCCATTTAGTGCGGTTTTTATAAAATTTACTTATTATCATACAGATAGATTGTAAATTAAATAGAAAAAAAAATTGAGTGCGGTTTTTTTCAGTGTATGCCAGAAGCTGAAGTTGACAAGTTTCTAGATTGACGTTTTTCAAGTTTGGTAACAATTTCGCTTTTATATGTATATGTATGGCAATATGTATGTATAACATTTCCGGCTGGAGACGATGAGGAGTTCAGATAATACAAAAAAAACAAAAAAAAAAAAAAGACAGACTACAAAATTGTACATTTAGTATTAATCCAGCACGAGAAAACTTTGCGTTTTGTGGCATTTTCGGGTTGCTGCACGTTATCAGTCATTAAACTTGGCAATAGAAAGGCGACAACAACAACAATGGCAGATAACGCAGCGTATGCGCAATTCGTGCGTGAACCGTTATATATAAAAATGTGTATGTGTGTGTGTGCGTGTGTTCAGGAAGAAAAATAAACTGGAACGCCTGCTATAAAATGTGTCAGCTGTTTTCGAGCTTTTGCTGCAGGCCTATGGCGCATCTGTCAGTGTAATCATGATTCTTTGCTTTCAGTGTGTGGCGACAACAGCTCCACCCCCTGCCCCTGCCCCTGCCTCTCTCTCCTGGCGCTGTCAGCTATACGGTTTATAGCATGTGCCATAAACTTTCGTGAAATTATGTGCGTAGACAGCGACAGCAAGAACAACCAGCGCGAGCGATACAGCAGTATACCAATACAGACACACAGTCACAGTGACACACACACACTCACACACTCACGCACATTTCGCACTCAGAGACACACGCACTTGCTCTTAACCTTGAAAAACTAAAGCTGCGCGATACGCGCTGTGCGTGCGTGCGACTGTGTGTGTTTGCTCGCCGGCATGCGTGCGTGTGTAGGTGTTTACTGTACAGCGACTCTTTTCGGCTGCGTTGATAACATTTTGTTGTTGCTTTCTCTTCTTTCTTTTTTGTGCGTTCGTTGCTCTGCACACACGCACACAGGCACACACACACACGCACACGCACGAAAGCATATTAAATTCTGTTCTTTTTCTTCGTTGTTTTTTTGTTTTTTATTTGCGTACCTTGTGGAATTTTCTATAGTTTTATTATGCAGATACTCGAAAATTCAGCTGCAGAATTCGCCGAATTTCGAATTTTTTCGTTTCTTGCTTGCAAAATGTATTTCATTGGAGTTTTTTCACTCTGAAATGAACCCTTATCATGCGCAAATTTTTATTTGTTTACTTACAAGAGGCACAGCCTATGATAAGTCTTTCCAGCAAGTCGTTTCTTGACCTCTAATTGGATTATCTGATCGCGAAACGCAACAAGAGCTGGCAAAAAAAAAAAGTCGCAGGTAACCTTGAACTTAAACCCGTAAGCAGCTGGAATTGAGCGCAATGAGGAACCAGATCAACAGTTCTGGTTGTGTATTATATAGTATGCGCTCATTTGCAATAATTTAATAAATCGCTGTATACGTGTGTGCGTGTGTTATAGTTAGTTTTCTGCAGCTCTTTACCCCTTTCCAGTAGTAAGGCCAGGAGCTTTTTCTGTGGCGCCTGAAAGTATGCAACAAAATTTGCAAACGCAGCGGAAGGTAATTCAGAGCGTAGATTAACTTCTAGATAAAATATATAACAACATTTATATTAAATATATAACAACAAAATAAATAGTAGTCTGCACTAATTTATTAAATTAATATGCTAGTATAACCTGCTTAATTGTGAGCATCTCTTAACCACTTCTCCAAGCAGCTTTTTCTACCGCAGCCTAAAACTATGCTATGCTTTTTGCGCTTGCGTGCACGGGTAACTCGAAGATTTCTGAACTCCACTCAAACGTAACAGCAAACTAAACTATTAACTATTAATAAATACATATAACAAATAAATAAAAACAAAGACTACTGGAACTATTTGAAGAAAATATTAAATATATATAGATTTTCTGATTGCCATCCCACTACCTTTGACCCGAACTTCACCTCACTGGCTACCGTATGCGCCAGTGGAATTTAATTCACACACTTTTCTGAAACGCCCAAGAACACATGGAATTTTGTATTGTACAAAATTATTGAATTTCTCGAGGCATTTTTTTATTAATATTACAAACAAAAATAGTTGAATCAGACATATTACTGACATGGAAGAGACCATTGTATCGATCTATGACCTGCTCCTGAAGCGTCAGCGTCAGATACGTAAGGAGCAAACGGTGCTGCACGTTGACAATCCGCTGATCCGTCGTGCGCACTCGACCGTCGGTGGCGAGCCCGGCAAGGCAACGGCGGACGAGTCCAAGAAACCGAAGGCCAATCGCACCCGAATCGGTACCGAGGTCAAGCCCAGAGCGCCAAAGGCGACGCCCAATGAAATCACAGCCTCGCATTTGACCAAGAAGTTTGCTGGCAATTTGTTGCCAGCATTCACGCGGAAGGATGTGCTCAATCGCCTCGTAGAGAAGATGTCGGGCAGCAAGAAGACGGCGAAGGCCTCGTCCGCGGACTCGTCGGACATGGCGCCGCCATCGCCGGAGCTGCAGCTGCAGGTACCGGTTATTTCAGTCAAGAAAGCAAAGGCATCGCCGCGCGCCAAATCGAAGAATACGCCGAAAGTGTCGTCGGGCAGCGGATCGAGTAATCTTAGACGGCGCCTGGCGCTGTCGCCGCGCAATACCAATTCGACGGGCACCTCCACGATCAGTGGCGAGAAGCCCAAGGGCAAGAACAATCAGAACAATCAGAAAATTGTAAGCAACTTGCCCCGGGCCACTTCAGATAATCCAGTTGCGTTGCGTCCGAAGAGACGCCTGTCCACACGTAAATCCAAGGTTTCGATTAAGACGAAACTGGAGCCCATATCATCGTCCGACGAATCGAATAACATTCGCTATCGACTATGAGTATTACGTTTGTTTTTCTCCCCAGTATTGTTCTATGTAAATCGCTGGTAACATTGCAAATAGCACAAGGCTTTTGGCTTTTTTCGTTTGTTTCTTGAGAAGTGTTCGATTCGTGTGAAGCTTTTGTCTAAATAAAAAAATTTGTAGTTTTCCGCAGAGCGCAATGTTCTACAATTTCAATGGACTTCAGCGCCAGTAATTACACTTTTTGGACCTTTATTTTTATTTTAATTTTTATTTGGGTTTTTTTGTTTTTATAATAAATTAGAATTTCTATTACTGCAGCTCAACAATTTCGCTCAAGTTGTGACACAATTTCCGCTAGCCAATTTCCAATTCTCGCAGCGACCCAAATAATTTGACGATTTGAGGCTTGATTTGATCCGTATATCTATATCCGTATATGCTAGATGTGTATATGGTGTGTGTGTTACAATTGTGTTCTTTTTATGTTTAACTTCCGTTCGGTTTTACCAACAGTTCTGAATTGAAAGGCTTAGCAATAGTGTCCCCTAAATATGGTTTAAACATTTTTCATATACGATTTGACATTAAAATGCAACTACTACAAACTAACAATACTTTCATCTATTAGTAGTACTCGTACATATGCATTATATATACTCTATAAATATATAGTATGCCATCGGTATTATTCGCTTGCTCAGCATTCAAAGTTTAGAGTTTCTGTAAACGGGCGCCAAAAGGAGTTAAGAGATGTTACAAAAGGGAAACCAAAAACGAATATCGTAAAAACATTTGCTCACAGTTTTCCTCGATTTTGTTTATGGTAAGAGTTTCGGGTAAGTTTTACAAAAATATTTTACATAAATATTTCCGGTATAATTTTATCAAATTTACAAAAATCGACATTCAGTTTTATATTTTGCTTTGTTTTGGTTTTGCAATTATTTGCGCTTATCTGACATAGAAAAGTTTCGCATTTCTATTAATAATTTCAAATGAATTTTTTAAAACAAAAATTCAAGGCGCACTTGTTCCTATTATTGTTGGCATGTATATGTGTGTGTGTGTGTGAAAAATACTTTGATAGAGTTCGTCTAGGGCAACACAGTGAACTTAAATGCAGAGACGAAAACAACTGAGGCAAACAACTAAAATAAACACTAAGTATTAAAATTAAATTCAATCTGATAACACACGCGACTAAAATCGAAACTACTTAACCGATAACACACACAAATATCTCTCGCTTTGTGACAACATTCTGTGATAGTTTTGAAATTCAATTTCAATTCCATTTTTTTGTGGCTTCGTTTAAAACTATTTTTATTTCTCTTCTTTTCTTTGCTTAAAGCCAGATCCAAAAGGAACTAAACGAGCGTGTTTTACCAGGCCGGGAGAAGGGAGAGAGAGAGGGGGCAGGCTGTGAGGGGAACATGCTGAAAGGGGGCTGCTACTAGGGTATCATGACTTCAGCCAAAGTCTTTTCAGTCTGCAAAAAGAAAAACAGAACGAAAACGAAAAGGTTAGAAAAACGAAAATAAAAAAATAAGCAAAGAAATTATAATATAAAATAGAAGAGTGTACAGTTTGCTCGCTTTCCTAAGGCTATGGAACATGCAACAATATCTTTGGTTTCTTAGTTCGACAGAGACAGACTGAGAGTGTGTGAGAGATCGAGATCGCGATCGAATCGTGAATATGAATTACAGTTAATGTTAATGTTGCTTAGCGTTTCCATTGCGTTTGCTTATAATTCCGTATGCATCGACTCAATGCTCTGACGCAGCTCGCCATCGTTATAGATCTTTTCGCAGACGACGCTCACCTTTTTCAGCAGCTCGATGGCCGTTTGCAGCACCTGATGCCATTTGCGCAGCTCCGACTCGTGCGACAGCTCCTGCTGACGCAACAGCTCGAGCCAATCTTGATTCGTGCTGGGCAGTTCCCTAAAAGAACAGAGACAAATCCGATTCAGTTATATTGTAGAATATCAATGCCGTGCGAACTGAACTCACTTGAGGGCCGCCAAAGTGGGCATGCGCGCCCGCCGGCTGAGATCGACGTCAATGCGTTCCTCCAGCGTCCAGAGCTTAAGTAATAATATCACATTTAATGCCAGCAGCAAGCACATCAACAATATAACAAACAACGATAAGCCCTTGTGTCGAAACTTGTCCTGGCCCAGGCCCAGGCCCAAGCCCAATTGCTGCCCGCCCGCCGCGAGCAACTGTTGCTGCTGCTGGGCGCTCAGCTGCTGTTGCTGCTGCCGACTGATTGTGCCGCCGACACCGCCAAGACCCACACCGACAGCGGGGCCTGTCAGTCCGGCAGCAGCTCCAGTGCCCGCAATGCCAATGCCGCCGGGCGACAGCAGTTTCGTGTCCCATTTATCCAGCATGTTGTCCGGTTTGCCCGACTGTGCCGTGCCGCCGCTTGTGTCCTCCGTGGGGCGAACCTGTGCGGCGGTACCTGCAGCGCCAATGGCGGGGGGGAACAAGTAAACATAATGATTAGAATCAGCAGCGAAATCAGGTGGTTTAATCAATGCAGCTAAAGCAACACAAAAACACAACAACTCTAAATGAAATGCAGAAATCAAAGTGGCGAGGCGACAAAGTGTTATAGTAAACATGCAGATGCTCTAACAATTCCAACAAACTATAAACAAGAAGCGTATCGAGCAAACGGGCGAGCAGACCAGCGATTGTCACGGGTGAAACTACATTAAGGGTATTCCAGTTACTCTCATATTACACAATATACACACTTCTCTTATTTGCTTGGGTTACAGAAAATATTTATATCTGCAATAATAAAACGATAGTATACCATTTAAGTGCCTACTCAGTTGGATATCATGCTACAGCTTTAACATCTTCAAGCCACTTCTAATTAGGCTCTTTTGTTTCTACGAGAATTACAAAGCTATAGTTCTATATATTGTATATTATGTGGGAGTCTTTTAAAGTATTTTTTTTTTAATTTTTATAGCAGCTCTGTTGGTTCTTACTTTATTCCGAAAACTACTTTTATTTCTTTAATCGAAAATACAAGTATATATTTAAAAGGTACGAATAGAATTTAAATTACTGTCAAAACTTTAACTTTTTCAAATAAAATTTAATATATTTAACTATTAGTTTAAATCACCTGAAGTTAGTCTTTTTAAAGAGCAATATTTTCTAGATGATTTTAAATTAGCTGCACATCTGATTTCTTAGTATTTACCTTGTTCTGCAATACTTATATTTCTTGTATATTTTTTTTAAAGGGTTTACAAGTATTTGTATCTCCTGAATATTTTTTTATACAAGAAATATTTCAAAGCATCTAAATACTGGTATATTCGAATGGGCTTATAGCTTGTCTATTTTTTACTACTAGGTTCTAGTTCCTATTTTCTTTGAAATGAACAGTTTTAACTGACATTTCGAGCAGTCTGTGGTAGTAGAGTTTAACTGTAGCATATTTCAGCTGTAAGCATTCACTTTATGCTAAAATACTGCTATTCTTCTTGTATACAGAGCCTTTAAATACTGCAATACTAAAAACCAACGAAAGAAAGATTCCAAGTAGTATATTTGTTTAAACTTAAAAGCTATATAGTGCTGCAGCTGCAGCTGCTACTGCTGTCTAGTGGGCCTAGTGACAATCGCTTGGCTATTATGGGTTTGATTAGCGTCGTCTCAGACACATCGCTGTATACCTTTACATGTGTGCAATATGGCCTTACGATGCTGCGGATGAGATTGCGTATGCTGCGAATGCTGTTGCTGCTGCTGCTGCTGCTGCTGCTGATGTTGCTGTTGTTCTTGTTGCTGATGCTGCTGCGGCTGCTGCTGTTGCTGCGGCTGCTCGCTATGATGAGGATGAGCATGAGGCTGATGACGATGATTCGTATATTGACGTTTCTGTGAATGATGATGATGATGACGATGATGATGATGGTGATGATGCTGGTGATGTGAATGATGACAAGTCGCTCGTCTATTGTCAGTGTCCGTGCTGCTAGCTGTTGTTGTTATTGTTGTTGTAGTAGTAGTAGTAGTTGTTGTTGTTGTTGTTGCTGTTGCAGCTGCAGTTGCAGCTGCTAATGCGAGCGATTGCAGTTGATTTGGGCCTGTGTGTGTTGCTGTTTACATATTGCATGGTAATTTTTCTAGTTGATGTTGTTGTCGATGTTGTAGTTGTTGTTGTTGTTGTTGTTGTGGATTGTGCGTGCATTTCGTGTGGTTAGAAGAAGCAATAGCAATGGCATTTGGCATTGAAAGTGTATTTGAATTCGTATTGATTTGCATTTGATTTGGCTACGAGTATCTATTGCTGTGTTCTTGTTGTTGCTGCTGCTGCTGCTGCTTAAGCTAATGGCTAAATGCTTACCACGTCTGGGTCGTCGTCCTTTGCCCTTGGCCGGCGGTATGCAAGTCTCGCTCTGCAGTGCACTCAGCTGCGCGCAGAAGAAATCCTCCAGTCCCGCCCACGTATTCTTCTCGATGAAGCCCTTGACAACGCCCCAAATGGACTTCTTGTACTTGATTTGGGCATGTATCGACAACATCGTATGGTCATCCACAGTGCTGCAGTGCAGAGAGAATAGAAGAGAGAGATGAGCACTTCCTCTGCTTGTGTTGCCTTCGTTCTGCTTCGCTTACCGCGCCAGACAGAAGTGTATGAGCACGCTGAAGCTATCCGCGTAGGGTATGCCCGCATTGACGCTGTTCACATCGATCGAATAGAGCTCGCCCGGCTTGCTGCACTCCCGCATCGTTTGGAATTCGGTGACCTGCGGCACGAGAGTGAAATATGGAGTGTCAAATAAATGCGACTCTATAAACATGCTTTATGGTATATTCTCCACTCACCTTCGAGGTCTTTGGGCCAACGGAGGCGGCCAATTGCACTGTCACATTGACCATGCGCACCATTTGGCCCTCCTCGTTCTTGTGCCACTCGCCGCACGACAAGTCCGAGGATCGCCGCGAATCGTGAAACTCTGTGAGGAATTTCGATCGCGAGAACAACAAGTTGAACAGCGTGTCCACGTTTATGGGCAGAATCGTGTGCACAATCTGGCGGCCCTCGTGCGTCGACGTGCACTCCGTGCTGGGCACAAAACTGCAAAAAAATATGTGTGAATCTATTTTGTAGTATTGTCAGAGACATACGTTGCGCTGCACTTACGGAAGATTGTTCTCCTCGGAATCGGAGGAGTCGGAGACATCTGTGGGACCGGCATCGTCCTTCTTGCACGACAGCTCAGCGTCGCGTTGTCGCTGATTCTTGCCGTGCTTGCGTTTGCTGTCCGAGCCGTGATTGACGTCTGGGCAGGGTGCAGATTTCTTCTCGGCGGCGCTGCATGCATCTGCTGGAGCTGCACTGACAGGGCCAACAGCTGCCTTCGCTTTGCTGACAGTGGCACTAGCACTATTGGAGCCACCGCCACCGCCAACACCGCGTCCGGCAGCAGCATCCACAATGCCAGCGCCTCCACCACCGCTGCCACTGCCACTGCCGCTGCTGTTGTTACCGTTGCCGCCGCCTCCTCCTCCACCTGCGCTGCCGGTGCCACTGGGGGGCACACTGAGAGTGACGGCCACCGACTGCTCGGCGGCCTTCACCGAGCTGAGCGTCAGCTCCTTGGCATTGGCCTTCATTTTCTTATTGGATTTGCGTGTACTGTCGCTGGCCTTATTGTCCGATCCGCTGGCCGAGGCGTTGGCCGATGAGTTCAGGTTCGACGATTTGCTCGAGTTGAAGAAGTATTTTGTTTTTGATTTGCGTGTGGGTGCGCTGCTGGTGGCGCCACCACCACTGCTGGCGCTGCTGTTGCCGCTCTGCTGCGGCTGTGTCTGCGAGGGATTGCTAATGCTGATGCTGCTGCTGATCTGATCGGTTGCGCCCAGGTCGTCGATTGCTGTGTGAAAATCTACATCCGTTTCGGTGTCGGCATCCAGCGTGGGGTCAATGTAATCCTCATCGTCTGTGGTCAGGCCGAGCTCATCGCCATAGCAATTGTGCACATAACGCCAAATCTCTTGGGGCGAGAACTGTTTGTTCATCAACGTGTTCTGCCAGACGCGGAAGAGCATCAAAAAGGACTTGTCACGCGACGCGAATGTCGCAAAGAAGAACTTCTCCTTGGCGGTGGATATCGAGATGGCATTCGGTATGACCAGCGCTGTCTTCTCCTTCGTTATGGCCGTGACATCCTTCCATTTGATGCTCACATATGTTTCCCAGCTGAAGATGTTCGCATGGAAGCAGACGTAGTTCTGTGAGACGTACAGGCGTCCCTGCACCAAAATGTCACGTTGCAGGGCACACGAATAGTCTGTGGAAAGAGCAGAGGCATGCCACGAGTTATTACTATTACTGTTATTATTATTACTATTATTATTATTATAATTATTATTGTTATTGTGACTAATCAAGTATTCTGTAGCTGTTACTTCATTCACTGTACTTTACTTTTACGTTCTGGTACAAAAAAAGAAACGTGTGATCAAGTTTCAAAGACAATCAAGTTCAGAAATTTGAAAATAAATGTGGCTCCTTCATGTTTATTGTTTTTGGTGCACCGAACTTCAGTGAAATTGAATTAAAAGATGTTACAAAGAATAATTTATGTGAAAAGGCCCAAAATGTGTCATGCTTGCTGTTGATGTATGAAGAGAACAGAATCAATTGATTGATATCCAGTTCGCAGAACTAGTTCTCCAAATTGAACATTTTTCGGTACGGCTCTCGGCTTACTATCTATGGGAGGAACGTGATTGTGAGAAGCAATCGAAATTTGATGCGGTTCCAATTTATTTTCAGTAAGATCTGACACTATTTGCAATATTATTTACATCAATCATTCGTGTGGATTTTGTGTTTGATATGTTAAATACATCGAATTACCTATAAATACTTCAAAGTGTAAGACAACTGCAAATTGGCCTCTGATGTTAATACATAATTATAATATTCAATTCACGCTCACTTGCCAAAAATAAAAAATAAAGTGTTATGGCTACAGCAACTTCTCGAGAAAGTGCCATTCCATATGGATAGAAGCATAAGCAAAACAAAATCGTTCCCTTCCCCCCCGAATAATTTCTATACTCACCCACAATCAGGCGCTCGTCGTAGGGCACCTCCTTGAAGAGTTTCTTAAAGTCCTCGGCACGTGATTTGTAATTGGGATAGATGACGTTGTACCACGACTTCTTCTTGGCGCGCTCCGAGAGACGGGATGTGCCCTTGGCGGGCTTCTCATTGGAGGCGGAGCTGCTGCTCACCTGATGGCTGCCTGCCGGCTCGCCCCGCACAAAGTGGCTCTCGTTGCTGAGTCCTGGCTCGCTTAGCTTGCTCTGTGCGTCCTACGAATGGAGTAAGGAGTAGGGGGGCTCGATCAGAATCGTATGGGATTAGTCATAAACTGAATCATACGAATTCAAGGAAACTTTTATGGGCCTCGGCAGCAGCAGCAGCAGCAAAAGTAACAGGTGGTGCGTTGAATGGGCTTGCTGCTCACTGGGTTTCTTATCAGAATGCGCGAGGTTTATCGCCCGTTACTATATTTATTTATTTGTAGACGAATATATTATTATTTGTTGTATAATCTGCCGCAATCGACCCTATCGACTGGCCCTCGCGACACGCAGAACTCTTTTGGGCACTGAATCGTTCATTGAATTCTAATTTGCAACTTTGTCGCCAAACCAAACGCAACACTAAATTCTCGCAATATCAGTTCGTTATCAGTGGCAAAGCTTCGAGCATTGAGTTTCAAGCTTTCGCATACCCTGTAGCTATAAAGAACCTAAACTGCGGTATGCTGAATGTGTCTAGAAACCCGAATCGAAGTGTATGAAGAAACACCCACTTCTATGGTATTTTTTTAGGGTATTTACTCAGTCAACCTGTCGTTCTCGTTCTACGCTGTCAGTCAACATTGAAGGGTATTCGTAATCAGTGTGAATGGCCTCCAAACGCCGCACATTTTCGGCTTGAAATCTGGAGCACAAGGCAATCAATCGGATAGGGCTAACTACCCAACCGGTTTGGCAATAATCTACCTGATAACCGACGCCTAATCGAACTAGTCACTATCAGGCATTGCGTAGCATCATTCTGATATTCAGGTTTCGCCGCTCTCCACACACATTTCGTGTTGTTGTGACGCGCTAATAGATAGAACCCACAACCAATAAAAGCTCGCGAGCTTTCGGCAAGAGAACAAATAATTGGAAAGTGCAAAAAAGACTATGAGTTCAGTTTTGTATTGTTTTGCTGACTTAGCACTATATTTTTATTAGATTCTCGCAGCTCATCAGCTTGAAAGCTCAATAGAGCTTGGAGATATATTGATAGATGTGAAAGCTACCGAAATTGAACTACAACTGATTTTGAATAGCTACACATTGCCGCTCTTTATAAGTATCTATAGTTTCCGTACTTCCTGCAGTGATTTTAGCCAAATGACAACTTTGACAACGAAAATATCGATTATCGCAGGCTGTGGGCGTGGCACTGAAGCTTTGAAATGTATATCGTCTGCGTATAGTGTACAGAAGTCTGCATGCCAAGTTTTGTATCTTTGGATATGGTAATAGTTGAAATATGTGACTTTATATAGGCAGACGGACAAACGGACAGAAAAATGAGCATGCTTTAGCTTTCTTTCACCTGTTAAATACATTTATTGCAAGCTGTGGGCGTGGCACGCAAGTGTTACAATAAACTTCTTGTGCACATAATGTTGAGAGATCTTTGTGCCAAATTTTGTGTCTATAGATATTGTAATAGTCGAGATATGTGACTTAATATAGGCAAACGGACAAACGGACAGAAAAAAGAGCATGCTTACGCTTCCTTCTACCTGTTAAGTACATTTCCACAAAGCTTATATACCATTTTTGCTCATTTGCAGAGTATGCAAATAATGCTAGTGTATCAATTAAACTGACTCCAGGTAAATGCACTCGAGTTGAACTCCTATAGACCTCATTTTGAGCAACTTACCTCATCGCGCCCACTGCTCGACGTGGACAGCTTGGCAGACTTGCCCTTGGAACTGGTCGAGCTCTTGCGGCTGCTGGGGCTGTCTGTGCAGGAGCTGCCAGGCGCCACTTGGGCGGCACAACCGTTGGAGTCGACGCTCTGCGACTGCAGAGGCTGCAGCTGTTCGCGCTGCTCCGAGTGCACAATATTAATGCTGGGCGTGGCCTGAGGGCTGTTTGTGGTGCTGTTGTTGCTGCTGCTGGCGACGATGTTGTTGGGATTCGAGTTGTTTGGATTGTTGCTGATGCTGCTGCCCACAGAAGGCACTACGTTGTTGTGGCTGCCATTGCTGCTGATGCTGCCGCCGCCGATAGAGTCATGACGATGCTGGGCTGCTGCTGATGGCACTGGCGCGACAGCTGAGGCGGAAGTGTAGGCAGCGGAAGCGGAAGTGTGCTGTGTCGAAGACAACGATGTCGAGACGGAAATGCTGCTGCGCTCGAGAGTGCCGGTTGCCTCCTGGATGGTCAGTAGCTTGCTGCTCAGTGTGCTTGTTATTGTGATTTCCTCGCTGCTCGAATCGCGCCTGAAATCAGAGGGAAACCATTAGAACAATTCCACATAGAATTACTGGATTTATATGATTTGTTTGCTTTGGTTGGATTATTTGAATGACAGAGAAACGCATGCAAATTTTGTATAGAAATTGCAAACTTTATACTTAACCTTGGCCTCTGGCTTGATGATGTGGAAAGCAGAAGAGAGAGAGAGAGAGAGAGGGAGAGAGAAAGCACCTACCTGTCGCTATGGCTACTCTGTATGGACCTGTCATCCTGTTCAGCTTCAGCTTGAGCCTGCTGCTGCTGCGGCTGCGGCTGCGACCGTTGCTGCTGCTCCTGTGCCGACGGCTGCTGCTGCTGCTGCTGCTGTTGCTCTTGTTGCGCATCACAAATCATGATTGTGGCATTGGCAGGCTCGAAGCTGTCCACAGCAGTAGCACTTGGTGTAGTTGTCGTAGTAGTTGTTATCGGTGTTGTTGTAATCGATGTAATCGTTGCTGCTGTTATGCTTGTTGTAGTTGTAGTTGTTGTTGTTGTTGTGTTTATATCAAATTCTTTAATCCTACAATAAAATGCACACGGAAATAAAAAACAAATGGCAAAGAGGAAAAACCAAAAAGGTACATGCTGAACACAGGTGGAATCTATCGAACTAGCTGTCTGTCTGCCTGTCGCCTGACAATCGCGTTGTATCTAGTTAGTAATGCTAGCTGTTTACCAAAACACAATGGGCTCTGCCATCCGATACTTGTCCATTTGTTGACACTCTCTTCATGCTCACACGCTCTCTATCTCTGGCCAACTGAGTTGCTTGTCGCTAATGAAGTTTCCATATAATTGCCAATCGCTCACATCGATGTTAATCAATTTTCCCAGCACAGGTGTTCGCTTCCAGCACTGCAGACGACTGCTGTACCACAGAGCAATAGCTAAGCAACCCAACTGTCTGATAAGCGCGATAAGAGCTATCTGTATAGCCTGTGTGTGTGTGTGTGTGTGTTTGTTCCCTTCGCAGACAAGCAAAGTCCTATGGCTTAGCACAGTCACCGGGATAGTATAAA